>CANTUS010000013.1:12420000-13020000 GCA_947683365.1 Euphorbia pulcherrima
GATATCTTTACTTAGCCACTGAGTAAGGATTAATTTGGGAAGCTAAGGGAGTTAATTGGAATGTCCAATCCAATTTAAGGGTTAATCCAGAAGACAGCTTGCAATCAACTCCTTTGAGGAAAAGTTTCCTCCACAGGTTAGTCCTATAAGAGTTCTGGCTAATAATACAATAAAGTCCAAAGTTTCGGCAGCTCTTCACCTACTAAAAGAGGCTGCTCAAGAGGAGAATGAGGAAGGGTACATCAAACAGAGCCTCCGAAATATCTATACTAATCTAAGAGGAGTTGAAAAAGAATTACTTAGACAAGCTTCTGATCAAGATGTGAAAAAGGAATTAGGTGAGATCAAACTACCAGTAAAGAATACAGAAGACAAAGTCTTGGATTTCCCCACTCTAGAAGCTAGTGTTGCAGCTTCTCTCTCCGAGATCATAGCAATTTTAAACGAGCTTAAAGAAAAAGCTTCCACAGCTAACCAGACTACTGATCAAGCTAACTCCTTGGCTTTAAATAACGGTGGAACTGTAACTGACAAGATCATATCCTCCTCCTCCGATCTCTCAAAAGAAATTAAACCCTATCTAGATACCAAGTTTGAAAATTTGTCAAAATTCATGGCTGAGAAGGACCTCAAACTAGTCATCAATGATCTGGGAGTAGACCAGCAAGTTCTCTAGGAAATGCTGGTACACTTCATTGAGAAGACTATTCCTAAAATCCTAGATGACAATGGTGATGAAATGCATAGCCGTCTGGCCAGACTTAAAAAGATAATCACTGATTGAAGAGCTTCAATTACACTTCAAACAGAATCCTTGCATAACATCTAGAGAGGAATAAGTGCAGAAATCTCTCTCCTTCAAACCAACCTAAATAAGCTTTCAATATTTGGATCCTCTTTCTCACTTGCCATTCTGGAAAGCTAGCTCCTTCCAGTCTTCCATAACCTAGTATAAGCCATTGGAGACTCGGGCTTCTTTGGTCAAAAAGGCATGACAACTCTCCTTAAGGTTCTCTTCCCTTAATATGATCCAAAGGATCAAGAGTTTATCTTGCGCATTCATCCGTCAATCAAACAATCCTATGACCAATTGAAGAAGACAACCCGGCCCTTCTATCTCACTCCTCTAATGGTTGACAAGATTATTGTTGAAAGGTCCAAAGGTAGTATTGACTACACTATTTATTTAAATGCATGGCAAGCAGCTTGGGATAACAAGACTTATATGGTAATAGACCCCCAAACTGGAAATAAAAATGGGGAGAAGAGTATACAAGAACCTGAATCCGACAAGGGAAATGAAAAGGAAGGAGGACCATCCGGAGAAAATTAGTCTAGCTATAATTTTTTGTAAAAATCTTGTAATAGCTAGATTCAATATTATATATCTCTGTAATTTGTAATCTGAACTTCATTGATGTTAACTATTGTTAATTGTAGAAGCATATATAGTGAAAATATCTAATTCTCAAAATTTTGCTTCTAAAGTACAATTTGTAATTGTACTAAAACAAACTTAGAAGCTAGAATTGAAAAATATTGGGGGAGTTAGGATACTAGAATTATGGGGGAGTAAAACCTGTAAATGTCTAAGTATCAAGAATCATACTTAGTTCATATATACTCCATTCCCTTGTACTTAGTTTTTGTTTCCATCAAATGGGGGAGATTGTTGGGAACTATGATCCGGATCATAAATTAAACTAATATATCCGGATCAGGTTTGAAAGAAATAAAAACTTAAATTATGTAATCCTCCTAAATCCAAATGGAAACATCTGGACAAAGATCCAACTACAAGGTTGTCCAATGAAGACATCAAGTACCTAAGCACATGGAATCATCAGAATAAAGCTTGGAAAGGAAACAAGCTTTAATCCGTAAAAAAACAGCATCCAGAAGAACTAATTGCCTTAACTCCAGAAGTATAAAGATCTGGAGACAATGAGTCTGAAGATATCCGGAAGACTCATGCTTGAAGATAATGGGAAAAGTTTTAAAGATAACTTTTTCCTCCACCTTTTGGTCTATATAGTCAAAGATCCTTTCTCTATGAACAAGACATCTTGCACGTTTTAGTAAAAGGACAAAAGGACTGACACCAGACTGAAAAAGCTAACAGACTTTTTGACCTAGACCAATAAGGAGGCATGTGGAGCTCACACCAAAAAACACTAATGGTGTAAAAGGTTGTTCATCATAAAAAGCCAAGTAAAATGATCACTGACAACTTTTCAGCATCCATCCCTAGGATTCAAATGGGTTAAATTATAGTCTAACAGATTGATCAATGGTTCTGAAAGCGCCACCTATAACCTGATCAAGGGTGAAGATTTATTTCAAGTTCAATAACCCACAATGGCTACATTTATGATAAAAGCTTATAAAAGGGAAGCTTCACCAATTGAAAAGGTTGGTTGTTTTATTGATAAAAGCAAGTAACAAAGCACTAGCATTCAACCAGTTTACAATCCCTCCAAGAATCAATTAATTCCAAATCTGTTGTAAGGATTCCTAAGTGAGTTATAAACTTAAGGAAATCCAAAACCAAAACCTTTGTGAAAATAAGAGTGTAAGGATCTCCAACTTGGGTGAGTTGTGAGATTAGGATACAACTTAAAGTTGGTGCTTTGAGTGGGAACTCCCTATAGGACTCAGCTTAGATTCGGGGTAGAAGACTAAGTCGTATATCCTACTAAAGACTAAAGGAATCCACTAGTGAAAAGCTCATAGGAATGAAACTCCAGGGACTAGAGTATAAGGGGCCGAACCAGGATAAAATCCTTTGTGTTTGATTTCTTTAACTCTTTATTTATTGCATTATATTGTCATAACTGCATCACCCGGATCCATCATCCAGATCATAATCAAACACACTACACTAAGACTTTTTAAAGTTTATGTATTCCATGAAAAAGGGTCATTCACCCCCCTCTGACCTTATAAAGACCTTCACAGGGACCAACACAATGAAGAAGAACAAACAGAGCCTCAACATATTAATCAGGTAATCATTCTCCCATCTAGCTCTACAGTCAATGTAATTCGAACTAGTGATGTCGTTGAAATAGAGGACAACATAGGTGCAGATACCCAAACTGCATCTAAGGACAACCGGTCCTTCTCGGAACACAATGTTCCAGAGGAAGGGTCTATTCTAGGATCCAAAGAGCACGCTTCTAAAGCGGAGTCAAAGGACGAGGCTAGTCTGGAGGATAGGTTGAAAGAGAAGGGGAAAGAAGAAAAATCAGTTGATAAAGAATCTAGTGATAAGGATTCATCTAGATTAGAGGAATCGTAAACCAGCTCTGGATCAAAGGAAACATCCTCCTCAGAAGATTCACCCAAATCATTAATTCCTAAAAATAATCCTAAGAGAGTTTATAAGCTGATAACTTCTCTAACGATGATCCAAGATGTTGTAGCGGAGAGGCATGAAGAAAGTCATATTAAGAGAACCCTCCTAAGTTTCTACGATCAGCTTATATCCGTGGAGAACGCCATTAAAGATAAGTCCTTGGCTCCAAATTTAAAGTCTGAGTTAGGGAAAATCAAGAGATTAGTGCAAAATATTGAAAGACAAGTCCAAGGATTTCCCGCAGCTAAGCAAATTGCAGAAGCTTCCTTGTCCAAGAACACTCCGATGCTTAATCATTGCAGGAGCAAATCGCTCTGCAGATCAAGCCCACACCGGAGCTGACAACAATTATGCCACATTAATGGATAAAATCACTTCCTCTTCCACAGAGACAACAAATGAGCTTAAAGAGTATATGGACCAGAAGTTTGAAATCTTGGAAAAATTCATTCATAGAGCAATTACAGAAGGAGGAAATGGGATTACCTCTAAACTTACCTTGCTTAACGAACATCAAGCTGTAAAGGAGAAGCCACAAATTTTCTTGATGATGGATTGCCCAAACTCCTCACTAAAACATGGAAGCTATCAGTGCTGAATTTGCCGGATAAATTAATGGGACAGACACCCTAATTAATGAATTAAAGGGGGAATTTCATAAGGATCTTACCACTCTCAATTCTAGTCTCCACAACATCTGGAGAGATATTTACCAAGATATTGATCTTCTAAAGTTAGGTATGGCTAATCTATCCATCTCCCTTTCTAAATCCTCATCATCTACTTCAGATAGTCTTCTCATCCCAGTCTTTAGTGACTTAGTCGAACACATTGGCGACACTGGCTTCTTTGGCTACAAATACGGTCTGACACTCCTTAAGTCCATTTTTCCATATTTTGATAAGGATGACCAAGCTCATACCTTGAAGATGATCCCTACCATGACTAGATCCTATAAGGAGCTCTGGAATTCTCTAAGGCCAGTCCATCTTCTTCCGGCAATGGTTAAAACAATTATTGAAAGGCACCTGCAAGGTAATGTAGACTACTCTGTCTACTCTAAAACCTCGCAAAAGAGCTGGGATAGCAAATCTTACATTGTCATAGACCCCCAAATTGATGAAAACCAAAAGGGGGATAAAAGAGAAGGAGGCAAAGGAAAAGGAAAAGAGGGGGAGTCATCCAGAAGTGGAAGTAAATGAAAAGATCATCCTCTTAAATAGCTATTTTTCCAACTATAAACATCTGTAATAGCTAGTTCTATTTTCACTATATATATTTTTGTAATTGTAGTCTAGAACTTCATGAGGTTAACTATTGTTAACAACAGAAGTATATATAGTGAAAAACTTACACTCAAAATTGCTTCTAAGTACAATCTGTGGTTGTACTTCAAACACTTAGAAGCTAGAATTCAAAAATATTGGGGGAGCTAGGATGCTTAGATTATTAGGGAGTAAAACTTGTAAAATGACTAAGTATCAAGAATCATACTTAGCTCATAAAACCCCTTTTCCATATGCTTAGTTTTTATTTCCATCAAATAGGGGAGATTGTTGGAAACAATGATCCGGAAGAATTAATTCCAGAACAATCCGGATCAAGTTTGACGAAAACAAAAACTATAGAAACAAAATATTAAGGAACAAATCTCCTAATCTCCTTAATCCAAAGAAGGAAGCATCAAATCCAAAATCAATCTTATGGACACTCATTGAAGACTACAAGTGCCAAGCATATAATGGAAGTATTCGGTTATATTTTGAAAAGGAAACAAACTTTGAACCGCCCAAATTAGCATCCGAAAGAAGACTGATTATATAGCATCCGGATACAACAAGAATAAAGTCATCCGGAAGATACAGTTAAAAGGATAAAGGGAAAAGTTTCAAAAATCACTTTTTCCCTCCAACTTTTGGTTAGAAAGTCAAAGACCCTTACCTCTTATGAAAGACAAAAATGACAGCTAGCACTTTTCAGAAAAGGACAGAAGGACTAACATAGGAAAGAGAAAAGGTAACAACCTTTTCTACCTAGACCAATAGGAAAGGCGCGTGAAGATCAATTCCGGACCTCTGGTAAAAAATTTTATGAAACACTAAAATCCAAGGAAAATGATCACTTATAACTTTTTAGCCCCAATCCCAAGGATTCAAATAGGTCAAAATCTGAGTCTAATGGATTGATCAACAGCTCCGGAGATGCCACATATTACCTGATCAACGATGAAGATTTAATTCAACATCAACAACCCACAATAGCTACATTTATGATGCAAGCCTATAAAAGGAATGCTTCACAAGTTGCGAAGGTGCTAGTTGTTTTGAGAAAGCGTACACAAGAGAATTCGCTACTACAATCAGTGATATAATCCCTCCAAGAATCAATCAATTCCAAATCAGTTTGTAAGGATTCTCAAGTGAGTTATAAACTTGAGGAGATCCAAAACCAAAACCTTTGATAAAAATAAAGTGTAAGATCTCATACTTGGGTGAGTATTGAGATTGGGATCTAGCTTAGAGTTGGTGCTTTAAGTGGAACTCCCTGTAGGACTCAGCTTAGGTTTGGGTAGAAATCTAAGTGGTATATCCTGCTAAAGATAAGAGGACTCAGCTAGGAGCCGGCGCTTCTAGTGGTATATCCTACATCCGAAAGGGGTTACCATCCGGAGACAAACTGTAAGGCTTGATTCTTGCCAGTTGGAAAGGAATCCACTAGTGGAAAAGCTCGGAGGAAGGAAACTCTAGGGAATGGAGTAGGCGGGGCTGAACTAGGATAAAATTACTGTGTTTTATTTTTCCAACTCTTTATATTATTGAATAACATTTCATATTTGCATCGTCCAGATCCATCACATCTGAAACATAATCAAACACGCTACACAAGACTTTTTAAAGTCTGCTTATCTCAACGAAAAGGGTCATTCACCTCCCCCTCTAACCTTATTTAAACCCTCACAGGGACTAACACTGTATAGGTCCACCCCCACCCTTATGGGTTCGGTTACCTCACCCTTACCAAAAAGGGACTCGTACGGGTACGATTCCCTGCGAATAGTCCCCTTCACCAAAGTTTCCTGAACAAGCCAAAATCACCCAAATTTAATGAAAGGTCATCCAAAACTATCCTAAAAGCATCCTAAACTAAAGTTACATGCATTAGGCTCTATCCAAGACTCTAAAACACCCTAAATCATGCAAAAAATCAAGAAATTCCGAAAATCTCAAAAATGGAAAAGTGAATCGAATGAAATGCCTGGAGTTTTGAGGCATGGGTATCAGGAGATGGAACCGGGGACACATCAGAAGTAGGGGTGAGGCCGAGAAATGAATCCCCCTCGCGAAAAGTATACCTGACCATAACCCGGCATTCTCGGAGCTCTGAATCACCTACTTAGGGTAAATCCTCGCACCTAATGGAAAAGAGGTCATTTTTTGGAATCTTTTTATACATTTTTTATTGGTTTTAGGAGAAAATTGCTGGAAAATTCAATATAGGAGAGTTTGGTGTAAGGCGGGATGCGAGGGGTATGTTTTAATTTTAAACCCCCCCCCCCACCATGACCCGTACGGGTCCCACCTCGCCAATTCCTCACCCGTACGGGTCCTAGCCCACCTATATGGGTCCCCTTTTTCCATTAAGGGTAATTTTGGAGGTAGAACTTCATGAAAGCACCAGGGGCACATCTAGTCTAGACTAGGGGCCAACCCCACTTCTTCTAAACTTGTACTTCAGTTAAATTAGGGGCAAAACCCCGAACTCAACTTGATCCTTGATTAAAGGGGCAAAAATTTTTGTTTTCACAAAGTCAATCAAGAATCAAAATAAACCATTTTTGAATTGATCATTAACAGGGATATTTTTGTATACAAGTCCACCCGAATATAGGAAATTTTCTCCAATAAATGAGTCTTGCAAAGAGACACTTCCCCAGCAGAAAAGAGTTTACCAAAGGACATTACTCTATTCCCCAGTAGTGAAATCAACCAATGTAGGGGCATCCCCCCATTATCGAGCTCTCAAAGGGCATTCACCCTAGGGGCGCCCCCAGTAATGGAGCCAATCAAAGGGCATCTCCCCCCAAGGGGCATTTCCCCGAAAGGAACCTTCCAAGGGGCATTCCATCCTTAAACAACCGGGCCAAACCCGATATTCCTAAACTCAATTTAACGTGTATTCTGGGACCAATCCCTACCCACACATCTTCATTCTTAATTGAAGGGGCAAAAATTTTTATTTTCCATAAAGTCAATCAAGAATCAAGATGTGTCATCTCAGGCAGTATCTAACTCAACGTTTTTATTGTCTCTTAGCAAGTTATTCAAAATCCCTAGCAAGAAAGTCATCCGCCTTAGAAAAGGGATACATCACCCAGGAAAGTCATCTGTCTTAGGAAAGGGATACACCATCAGTCAGGAAAGTCATCTGCCTTAGGAAAGGGATACTTCGGCCAGGAAAGTCATCCACCTTAAGAAAGGGATATATTAGCCATAAAAGTTGATCCACCTAAGGAAAGGGATACACCACCATCAGTCACGAAAGTCGATCCTTCTTAGGAAAGGGATACGAGGAAAATCATTCGCCTTAGGAAAGGGATACATCATTCAAGAATGTCAATCCACCTTAAGAAAGGAATACGAGAAGAGTCATCCGCCTTAGGAAAAGGATACACCATCAGTCAAGAAAGTCTATCCACCTTAAGAAAGGGATACACATACCTTCCTCAGTAGAGTCAAAAGGGATACGCATCAGCAAAGGAAAGTCATCTGCCTAAAGAAAGGGATACGCATTAGCAAAGGAAAGTCATCTGCCTCAAGAAAGGGATACACATCAGGAAAGGGAAGTCATCCGCCTCAAGAAAGGAACTCACCTATGTCATCACCTTAGGTATAATTTCTAAACCCTCGCTCACATTGTGAGATCATACAGATTTGTATCTGAAGTGATCCCATGAGGGGCAGTCTATGAGCATTGGATTTTAATGATCCTTCTCACGAAACGATGATAAGAGCTAGATAATGTAGTCTTTAATAGGTGTTATCCATCAAATGAGTTCCTACTATTGTACAGCGGAGTCTAGCCGAGTCTGAAGACCTAGTCTACCCTTAGGGACCTCATACGAGTCAATCTTCATAGTATAGATCCATCAATGGACCCGTATGGGTCAAGTCCCCCATACACCTGGGAGGGACCCGTACCGGTCCCCGTACTTGCCTAAATAAGCTTCATGGCAGGTGATCCATGCCATTTTCGAAGGAAATCTATCATGAATACAATTTATTGTGTTCAGACCCAATTTCCCCCTATAAATAGAGGCTTTTACACCTTATTTGATAGGAAAAAAACTAAAAAGAGAAAAGATTATAAGCAATTGATAGCATTTTTCAGCCATTTTTTATAGGTTTAGAAAGGGTATAGTTGAGGTATATAAGTAAAAAATAGGAAGAAACCCCATTCCTTCACATTTTATTCATTCCTAGCTTCGTTTATTAAGATTTGGGGGGAGGTTTTGTCCACACAAATACTCACCTAAATAGTCCTAAAATCACCATTTCATTATCAACTTTGGCTAGACTTTCTCTCGGCACAAGGATCGCTTCAAAGTGGATTCACGTTGTAAAGGTACGCTTTTAAGTTTCAAAGAGACTCACATCTCATTTATTTTATCACTATTTCTCGTATTCTGCTCCATCTATATAAATCTGTCATATTTTCTAAACTAATGTTCTGTCCGAACCAAACAGGACCGGTACAGGTCCCTCTATACCCGTACGGGTCCCATACCACCTATACGGGTAGTGGTCTCCAGGTAAAACCCAAAGTTCTCTTTTAATACATAAAATCAATCTAACATCATCATTTTCCATGCGATCATTTTCACTAATAATCTGATAAATTAACCCACAAAAGTTAAAATGTGTTTTCACAACAAAATGTTGAAGACCCATTATTTCTTTCTGATCCTAGAAGTCGTCTAGGCACTATCGATCATAAAACTGGCACGCTAACATAATCACGTTTTCTTTAAAATGCTGACTTATGATGTACTATAAACTATGCTAATCTTTATGGATGTAGGGAAATTTATTTTATTTTGTTTTATGACTTAGAAAAAATGTATAGGTTCCTTTGCAATTTCCCCATTTTCCCCTGGTTGTAATTTTTAGTACCCCAGTTATACTTTATTATGAACTATTGAATGCATGAGTCAAGTGTGAAAGAGTGTAGAAAATAGGATTTCCATAATAATTCCCCAAATGATGAAAATAAAATGGTTTTACGCTGTGAATGTAATTTTGAATTAACTAAATGAGAAATAAGTGACTCATCCGATACCCAAATCTCTGATCTAAAAGGTATTAGTCTCCTGCCCAATGGGAACCGTACCAAAACACTTTCCCAAGTAGACAACTTGGATGGTGACTCTATCATTTGTATCGAGATTTGGGTCTCGATTTTTTTATTCATAAAATTAGTTAAAATGTGCAAACTTGAACTAAAAAGGTTTCATCATGCCTAAATTAATCAACCAATCACCCCGATGGCCCCCACTAGTAGGCGTCAAGGGAGATCCACACGTCATCGACACCTCATGCTTTTATTTATAGTGGTTAGGAAATAATTAAAGGACAATAAAGTCCCTAACCTCAATCAATCAGAAATAAAATAAAAGGGGCAAAAAGGTTAATTTAATAACCTAACAGAGTTGGGAAACAACTCAATCACTCGGAGCTTGCTTAAGGAGCAAGCTCCCGATTGGACTGGGAGACTGCTGGCCATTCAGCTAGCAATCCCTTATGGGCTTGCACTCAGCGATCCCATAAGGCTTGTGCATGATGCATATGGACCTACACAACATGTGCAGGCCTGCGTGGTGCACATACGTACTGCAAGCTACACTTTGCAGCCTGCTTGCATATGCCCTATGGGCCACATGCAACACCATTCTAAATGGCACTGCCGTATGGCCCGTGCGCATGCCCTATATATTTATTATCCTATAGTACATTTATAGGCCCACTCGCACAGGTTTATTCAACATCTAATATTAATAAATCTCACTTAGTTCCAGTTCCATTTTCCCCTATATTTATTTTATCCTCCTTATTATTTAACAGGTTTATTGGTCCAACCAATGAATATTGGTCTAACCAATATTATAGTCCAACCATATTTTATGGTCAAACCATATATCTATTCTCTTCTAGATTAGACCTAGTCTAACGGTTGTGTACATGACTCGGTCATAACTCAAAGTGTGTGACCTTATAAGATCCCATAATATCGAGTCGTCAAAAGTTTAACTTAGCTCAATTCTTTTTAGGAATTAACTGGCTCGGAGCTCCAGACCGTTGTGGACTCCGAATTACTTTGATTGGTCATAGTGGCTCTCTGGCATAGGGCATACGACCCCTCAATATTTAGAACATCGCGTGCATTTTGACTTAATTCTGATTCTGCAATAGTATTAATACAATTCACTCCTTCTATGAACTATTAAATACCATCTGGTTTCTAGGACTTGGTTTAAGTGTTAGTACACTAGTAGCCTTAATAGGTACCCTAGTATTTAGTCTTGCTACAAAAGTACACCACTCAACCATTTTAATGTGTTGACCAGGATCTCATCCTATCAACTCATACTCTGATCAGAGGTTTATGAGTGTGTCACTTCCAACAAGTAGCTAAGGTACATCTCCCTTATATACTATAATGAAGTGATAGATTCCATCTTGACTACTCAGATTACCAACGGACAGACATCAACTATACCTATAATCATCCGTATCATCCAGTCTATAGAGTATTTGGGTATGACTTAAGGTATAGAACACATCTGAACAAGGTAACTACTATCTCAGGTCTAAGGATATTCGATTGCTATTGCAATGAGACAATAAAACACCAACACATAATATAGATTAGCGAGTATTGACTCATAGCGGTTTTCACTGTATTTCTCTAAATACATTCATGTGTTAACCCAAGGTACCACCCTCTAGCACTGGAGATATGCTACTCTAAATCAGATTTAAGAGGTATGATAACACATGCTAGTCTATCCGTATCCATCAATGTCCAGTCTAGATGATACTACGACTAGGGATATTTAGACAAATCATAATTACACGTGAACCAGTTCTCACAAATATAGTCTCATTGTGCCCTTGCAATATGTACTATGATTATGTCATGTACTTTTGCAAACACATCAATGAATATATTCTAAACCAGTCATAATATATTTTCATATATTGATATAACAAAAGAATGCCTTTATTAATATAACTTTGTTCGTATAAATAAAACTAACTAAGATATATCGCCCTAATTTCCTCTAGGGCATACATCATATCTAACACCTAGTAAACTGGTTCAGGGGAAGTCTTGTCAATTACATAAGTTGGTTATTGGTTGAAAAGCAATTAAATAAAAAATATAAATAATAATAAAAGACATAAGCTTCACCCACCCAAGATAATGTAAGATTTCCCTCCTAGTAAGACATGTAAAACCACTTGATTATGCACATAGATCTGAGGTATCTTAACCAGATTTCCCTAAGATTACCTCTCGATCTCACTTGTTGAAAATATCGCACCTTAATCTAATATTTTAGAATTGATCTACTTCAAACTATCTTGAATTTATGGGTTAATTCCTATAAAACAACACATGCACTTAGGGGCGATCGGTGGTTACCCCAGGGGGGCCCTCTGATGCTTAAGTCAGTAAAGGGTTCTGAGGAATGTTATATAAGTATTTATGAGAAAGTGAATGTACCTATTGAACTAACTTAAGGGCCTATTTATAGGCGCAGGAGCTGCCCTATTCCTGATGGAATAAGGAGTCCTAATTGAGATAAGTTTAGAGCTCTTCACACTTATCTGATCCTTAAATCCCAAAATGATTGGGATATGGTCAAAGGATAGAATATAGGGACTAGAGTCAGACATAGATTCTCCTTTCTTGTAGAGCACGAGAGTGCCTTTGAGCCGGTCATGAATCACCTCGAGATCATAACCATCTAAAGCTTCCTTGAAACCCTGGCTTTATATGATCTCCAGCTGGATTAAGGTTTAGCCAGCTTCATGGGTCAAGTTCGCTTGGTTTTCCTAACTTTGACTGTGAAGCGAGCCACATGGCTCTTTTTTGACCCGGTCTCACTGGTCGAGACGGGAGAAATATAAGTAGTAAGTTATCAAAAGCCCCCCTAAGTGTGAGAAGTTCTTTAGGGCTTCTTCCATCAGTGATCTGAATCGACTCGGATTTAGAGAGGATTAGGGCTATGTGGCAAGCTATGGACTAGGTGCCTCAAAGCTTCTCCAGGAAACTTGAGTCCTTTTGCATTCTTTGGTGGTAGTTGGCTTTTTTCAAAATTCAAAAATGATCACTCTCTACTTGATACGTGGCACCTAATCCCTATAATTCAATGATTGTGACTCTTCGAATTTGCATCCGTTTCTTATTTAAGCACTTTTGGAGTTCATTTCCTCATTTTGGCTCCTCTGTAATTCTTTACTTTATTCCGGCGACTTCCGTTCCTTTGAAGCTTCAAGACTATTTCTTCGACGACTCTTGTTTCCTTGAACTCCTTCTCTCTAACAAGTAAGTACTCTCCTTCTATCTTCATTTCTCGAGAATTTTATGCTTATTGCTGCTATGCCATGGATTGTATGTTTTCGTAACCTGAATTTTATGTTTAATGAGTTTTGTTAGAACACTTGCCCATATTATAGTAGGCTATAGTATATCTTGAATTTTCGGGCTAGAATCCTTTGCATCCATGATTTTGCATTTTGAATATATTTTTTTGGAGAAATGATCTTAGATGTAAGTTAGTGTCGCTGGAATCTGGGTTTCTTTTAGCTGGATTCTAGGTTTATGTATGAACTTTGATGAACATGATGAACATAGGCTTAAGGTTGGACCCCTCCTAGGTGAAAAATGACCGTAGATCTTGATAAGGTGACTGGATCTGACTCTAACTTATTCTAGGACTTTTGCTTTCTTTCTAGGCGGCTATGTCTTCATCCTCGTTAAGTAGTAGTTCAGACAAAAGTTTGTTTACCCTCTTGTGTAAGGAGTGCCCTGACCTAGTTTCTCGCACTTTTGTTAATATAGATCATTCTAACTTGCCTCATAATCCTAGGATTAAAAGGATAGCCGGGAGGATGGACCATATAGAGGGTAATGAAGAAAGGGCGGCATCCGATCAGGCCGCCTTAAGCTTACAAATACATTCTTTCAACCTAGTATGGGTAGGTAGTGGTGGCAAAGGCAACGAGGTTGAGCAACCGGCCTACCCAGTTTGCCCAGATCCCATGCCAAGGGGGTATAGGAAGAAGAGAACCGCTAAGAAGGGCAAGGTAAAGATTATGAATATGGAACCGACCGGGCCCGTCATAAAGGAGAAAAAGGTGACTCCTTGTATTGAGGATATGGTATCCATAGCTCATCCAGTAGATGTAGATTTTAAGAGGGCCACTTTCCCCTGGATGCAAAGCTACAGGGTTATGTTACTGCCTAAAGGTCAATATGTCCACCTGCCACCCAAAGGATGGTTTAGCCTTTACTTAGAATAAGCTTGGTTTGGTTTTATCTATCCCCTTCCTTAAGGCATATGCGACCTCCTTAACTATTGGAAGGTATGCCCAACCCAAATTCACCCCAACTGTTGGGATGATATAGTGGGTCATTATCTGATATGTGAGAAGCTGGGGCTGGGTTTTGATGCAAAATTCTTCAGACAGATAGCTTCTTGGAAGATGAATAAAGGTGAGGACCACCTACATTTCTGCATAAAAATGGGTTCTAATCCTTCACCTATAGGGTAGACTCGGTAAAGAACTTTAAGCAATTTTTTATTTTTTTTAAATTGAAGGAAGGGGCGCCTATTTTTCCTATTCGTTGGTCATTTATTGTGCCGTCTCCTTTCAAGATTCCCAAGAATGACCTGGATGTCCGTGTGGAGATATTCGAACGTTTGAAGAAGGGAATGTGGTCTCTAGCCGATGTCTCCCATGCTTTGTTCTATAACATTCGACTTATAGATTATAACTTGGATACTGATGATGGTTATGTTTATTACATCAGTCCTCCACCTCCGAGTGAGTTTGTTTCCCACTTAATTTATTTCTTGTTATTATTTTCAGCTATGTTAGGGGTTAAGAATGCGGTTTCTGATGCTATAGCCAAGCAGGTGAAAAACCTGTAATAAGTCAACGACCGCCAGGCTCTGGAGATCATTGATGGCGCAACTAACAAAACTACTGATACAAGTTTTTAGGTAAGAGTGAGGAGAAGGCACTCAAAAAGGGAGTGAAGAGAGGAAACCCAGATGCTGCTGAGGCGTCCACTATGGACCGAAAGAAGAAAGCCGAGGTTACTGATTCGGTATGTTTTTCGTTCTAAAAACTTTTATTGATATGGATATAATTTTATCTATTAATTCAATTTATGGTAGGGGGCCGTTGACATGCCTGGTGAATATTTTAGGACTGCTCTTTCTTTGGTAAAGGACGCCCTAATCTATGTCGCGGGTAGCAAGCCTTCCCTCTAGCGGCGGATGTGTTTCATCGGGTGGACGTAGAGGACTTTCATAAGACGGCAGCCTGCTAGTTCTAGTCGGTTGCTCAAGTATGATCTCCCTTCTAATTAGGAAGTTTATCTTAATACGGGCGCTATAAACTTATATGCTTTTCTTATTTTTATCATAGTCTTTGTCTCGGGCGGCCGATGTGTTTCATCGGGTGGACATAGAGAGGACTAATGCTGAGAAGTTGATGGAGGCTATTAATATATGTTGTAAGTTAAAAACTCAAAAGAAGGAGGCGGAAGCCAAAAACAAGACTTCAGGAGGGAGTTTACAAAAGCAGAAAGAGGAGCATGAGCTTCTCCAATCAACCCATGAGACAGTCTTCTAGAGTCTTGAGAAGGTTGAAGTTGATCTTGCCGCTTCTCGAACAGAGCTGCAGGAAGCCCAACGATAAAAAGAAGAGGACGCGGCTGAGTATATGAAGTCCATTGAAGGGATGGTGGATGATGGCTTCAAGTTTGGATAGCGTGTTTTTCAAGCCTGCAAGCAGCTTCATCCGAATCTTCCCGATGATTTGATCAATACCATTAAGTACCCGAGGGTTGAAGCCGAGGGAGTGAAAGCTTTGGAAGATAATGCCTTCAGTGGGAAAACTGCCAATACACAAGAGATCCTGGGTGAAGATTTAAAGAAGTCATCTGACAAAGATATCTCGCCTCCAGAGTAAAGTTTTTGTATATTCGTCCTTTTGTACTTTAGTTATGTTAGCTTATTTTGTACGTACATTACCTTATTTAGGCACTTTTTGAGGCATATCCTTTAAGGTATTGTTTCTATGCCTTGTTGTATGTTTGTACCATAGATTTAACTAATTATACCCTGTATATTTGAGAATTGGTCTTGTAGTTTTATTGCCGTTTAGATATTTGGTTAGGTCTTATATGTAGCCTCTTTCATTAAGTGTTTCATTCGTGTTGGTCTTATGGGAATAGCCAGTTGTTAATATTTAGTCTACTTAAGTTCTCATTGTGTTTTGCACAGAGTTTCTGTCGGTCTTATTTTTATGCCGGTTTGTTTATGTTTTAGGGGTGGAGGCCGCCCTATCAACATGTTGTCTTAGTTTTAACTAATGTAAGTGCAAATTGAGCTGATTTTATACTATGCCAGCTATGTGTTGTTTTAGTGTCAAAAAGTTTTATCAAGACTTGTTTGAGACTAACAGTAACTGATGTTTTTATTTGAAGAAATAAAATACAAGTCCGGGGAATTCTACGCATCCGGATATCTACCTAAGGGGAGCCGCCTCATTAAAAACTTCCTTGAGGGAAAACCCAATGGGAAAAAATCCTTAAGGAAGGAAAAAGAGTATGGTTGCTAGAGTCCATAAGTATCCACAGTATAGTAGGGCCTAAGATTAGCAATATTCCATGTTCGAGGAAGTTCTTTGCCTTTCGTAGTCCCTAGCTGGTAGGTGGCCGGCCTGATGACTTTGGTAATTTTGTAGGGGCCTTCCCAGTTGGCACCCATCTTCCCTTTGCCTTCTTGAGCCTACGAGGTGGCCGAATCTTTAAGAAATAGGTCTCCTTCTTTGAGCTGGACTTCCCGTACCCTTCTATCATGGTATCGTACGATTTTAGCTTTATAGTCCACCATAAGGATCCAAGCTCATTCTCTCCTTTCATCTAAGTTGTCCAGATGGTACTTCATGTTAATATCATTATCTTTCTCTGTATAGTATGCCACCCGATCAGATGGTGCCCCTATTTTAACCAGAATAACCGCCTCGACTCTATGAACTAGAGAGTAAGGGGTTTGTCTAGTCGTTCTGTAAGGAGTCATTCTGTAGGACCATAAGACTTTTATTAGTTCATCTGACCATCTTCCCTTATGATCCAACACCCTTTTCTTCAACCCTTCTCCTAGGGTTCGGTTGGTCACTTTCGTCTGGCCATTTATCTGGGGGTGTGCCATGGATGAATAGTTATTTTCAATCTTCCAGTGCTTGCAAAAGTCTTTGAATTTTTCTGAGATAAACTATGATCCGTTGACGGTTATGATTCTTTTTGGTATTCCAAATCGAGTGATTATATGTTTCTATATGAAGTCAATTACTCTTTCGGTTATGATCGCGCTAAGTGCTTCCGCCTCGACCCATTTAGAAAAGTGATCAATGGCCACCAAGATCCACTTCCTTTGCCCGGAAGCTTCTGGCATTGGTCCAGCGATGTCGATTCCCTATGATGTGAATGGCTAGCCGGTCACTATGGGCCTTTGGTTAGCTTTTCGGATATATGATCTCCTCACGTGTATTTAGCATTGGTGGTAGGTTCTCACATATTTTTCTGAATCAGCTTTGACGGCCTCCCAATAATATCCGGCCATAGTGATTCTTCTCAGTATAGTTTCCGTCGCCTGGTAGGAGCCACAATTTCCTTCATAAATCTCTTCTATGATTAGT
The DNA here is from genome assembly GCA_947683365.1 of Euphorbia pulcherrima. Classification (NCBI taxonomy): domain Eukaryota; kingdom Viridiplantae; phylum Streptophyta; class Magnoliopsida; order Malpighiales; family Euphorbiaceae; genus Euphorbia; species Euphorbia pulcherrima. The sequence continues at coordinate 12,437,356 of CANTUS010000013.1, forward strand.
TTTCCTAACTTAGGCGTGATGCATTTGAGCTATACATCCAAGTAGGATTTCTGGTATAATTCATCACCTATTAGGGCGAATCGTATGGATTTCCTAGTGATCTTTTCTGCCTCGATCTTGTCCTTAGGAAGTTTGTCGCAAACCAGGTAGTCATACAGGGGTTGCATCCACCTGAGTGATTTCTTTTGTATCTAGAGGTTTTCACCTTGCTCTTCGCATATCGGCTGAGTTAAGACCTCACCAGGGCAACTTACTCTTTCCATGAGTCTTTTCCTGCGGCTGCCTTAGCTAGGTTGTCTGCCATCTGATTTTGTGTTCGGGAGATGTACTCAATCTTCAACTCGGTTCCCTTAGCTTCTAAATTTTCTAACAACATGCCAACTTTGGCCAAATACTTTATCATCTGGACCTATTTAGTTCCTTATGTTCGATTGATCTAATTCACCACTAGCTTTAAGTCATTTTGAGGATGACGATATCCAGTGCTATCTCATTAGCTAGCTCTAGCCCTTTAGTCACTGCTTTATATTCAACCGCATTGTTGGTGGAGGGGAAGGCTAACTTGGCGACGGATGATAATCTGATTCTTTTTGGTCCTTGAATGTATACTCTGATGTTGGCTCCATCCATGCAGGAGGAACCTTCTATAAAGATTGTCCAAGTTTCTGACGGTATTACTACTTTTGGTTTGATGCCTACGAATTCTACCACAAAATCTGCTAACACTTGAGCCTTTAGGGCTTTTCTTGATTCAAATCTTATGTTGTATTCCTAAGTCTAATGGCCCGCTCGGTGAGGTGGCCTAACATATCTAGTCAGCACAAAACTTTCTTGAGAGGAACACTTATCCTAACCATAATTGTGTGTGCTTGAAAGTACGGTCTCAATCTGTCAGCCGAATGGATTGGTGCTAAGGCTAGCTTTTTGATCTTTGGGTATCTTAATTAGGCATTTCTCAACACTTTACTAGTATAGTGCACTGGATATTGTTCTTGCCCATCTTCTCATATCAGCATGGTTCCTACCACATCATCTATCGCTGCTAAGTAAAGGTAGAGTGTGTCCCCAACATTGGGGCGGCTCATAAGGGGAGGTTTGGCTAAAAAGTCCTTCATTCGGTCAAAGGCTTCCTGGCAGTCCTTATCCCATTTGAAGTCTCTATCCTTCTTGATCGCTTTATAGAAAGGCATACATCTTTTAGCTGAGAATGAGATAAACCATCCCAGTTCATTGATTCTTTCGTTATGGCACTGTACTTCATTCAATTTCTGAGGCGGTTCCATCCGGATGATTGCTTCTATTTTCTTTGGGTTGGCTTTGATCCCTCTCTCAGATATCATAAATCCTAGAAACTTCCCAATCTTGACCCCCAAAGACACATTTCTCCGGGTTAAGCTTCAATCAGTAGGCTTGCAAAGTTTTAAACACCTTTTCTAAGCCATCTGCATGCTCTTCTTCACACTTTCTTTTTACTATCATATCATCCACATATACCTCGACCGTCTCATCGATCATATCTTTGAACATTCTATTTACCAGCCTTTGGTAGGTGGCTCCTGCATTTTTTAGCCTAAACGGTATTAGCGTGTAGCAATACGTTCCCTTGTGAGTGATAAAGGAAGTCTTTTCTTCATCTGCCGGATCCATGGGAATTTGATGATATCTGGCTTTCTCGTCTAGGAAGGAGTAGTCAGCGTACCCGGTAGTGGAATCTACTATTTAGTCTATAATTGGCAATAGGTAACTATCTTTTGGGGTTGCTTTGTTCAAGTTTGTAAAGTCCACACACATACAGTAATTTCTGTTTGGTTTTTTAACTAAAACAATGTTTGCTAGCCATCTAGGATAGTGTACTTCCCCGGTATGCTTGGCTTTGAGCAATTTGTCTATTTCTTCTTTAATAGCCTTCTGTCTTTCCGTGACATTTTTCTCTTTTTCTGTATTACCGGGGCTACTTCTGGGTCGAGGTTGAGGCTATATTGTAAGATTTCCGATCGGACTCCCAATAAATCATCATGACTCCAAGAGAACTAATATTGTTATCAAACTAGGACAGAATTGATGCTTGCCTTGGTAACAATTTTTAGATCCTTGGCTACTCTCAATGTTCTTCCCGATCCCACTATGAGTACCTCCTGCTCTCCTACCGACTCGACAATTGAACTACTTTTATTTGGGCTGAAATCTTCCTGGATTATGCTATCCTCCTCAGATTTGCCTTCTTGAGCCGGCTTTTATCTCTTCTTAGAGCGGCTACGTAAGTTTTATGAGCCACCGAGGGGTTTCCTATTGCTACTTCTGTCCCCTTCCTAGTTGGTATTTATAATACCAAGTAAGCAGGAGAGATTAAAGCGAAGGATTCACACAAAAAGGGACGTCCTAAAATGATGTTGGACTTGAATGATATTTTAGCAATGGTGAAATCCACCTCAGCTCGATACTCGTATTCTTTATTATCGATCTCTACATTAAGTTTGACTTCTCCTAGGGAGATGGTGGAGTGAATGCTTAGATCTGATATGGTTGTATATCATGGATTAATTCGGCGGTTATTTACCCCAAGTTGTTCAAACGCTGATCTTGTGATTAAATTTACTGAGCTTTCTAAGTCAACAAGCACTCGGTATGCCATAAAATTCTCTACTACTACTTCTATGACTAACGAATCCATGCGTGGCTTAGTCACCATGCTCATCTTTCTATAATTCTTTTTAGCTTCTGAGTCGTCACTTAACGTAAGTGTCCAGCTAGAAGAATGCTTTGCTCTTTTTTAAGCCGGCTCTTTATCCTCGCCACCATTTATAACTAAGACTTTCTTTCCTCTTCCGTTGTCATTTTTCTTTTATTCTTTTGGCTTCTCCCTCGAGTCGCCTGAGTCTTCTCTTTGATCTAATTGTCTTGTCATGCCTTTAACAAAGTGGCCAAATTTTCCTGGCTTGATGAGGACGTGAACTTCTTCTGCTAGGACACTATAGTCATCTGTATGGTGTCCCCTAGTTTTATGGAAATTACAGTATTTGTCATAGCCCCCCCTCCAAAGTTTTACCTTCTGGGACATTTGGAAACCTGAGGCTCTTCCGCTCTAGCCCATTTTTAATTGCAACCAAAATTTTGCTTAGAGTAGCGTTCAATTTTTGTTTATCCTCATCATGATCATACCGGCTATAGCCATGACCACTGCTGCCTCTGCCTTTCTTACTCCTCTTCTCATCCCGCCTGGATTGGCTGCCATCATCTAAGCTCCGCTTGTTAGAGCGGCTTACCTTATCAACTTCAACTAAGTTTTGAGCCATCCCAATCATTTGGGGAAACTAGGTTGGTTTCCTTGTGATATTTCCTACTTGAGTCGGTCGTTTCAGGTTCCTTTGATTAAAGCTTCCTTGGCCATCCTAAAATTTAGGTAGGTAATGCCCACGCAGGCTTCATTGAATCTCTTGAGGAAATCTCGCAGAGATTCGTGTGGTTTCTACATAATGCTGTAAAGGTCCCGACTTACGCTATCTGGCAGAGATGACCCTAAGAAATGTTTTACAAATTTCCCTCTCAGTGTTTCAAAATCTTTAAAGGAGTTAGGGGCTAGTCGGAGGAACCACTGTTTGGTGGCCCCTGTCAGAGTAGTGGGGAAGTATCTACACCGGAATGCCTTAGGTTCATTAATCAGATCCATCCGATCTATATAATCTATTAAGTGCATCTGGGGGTCACCTTCCCCATGTATTTGTCTAGGACATGTGGGAATACGTACTCCGAGAGCTTTTGGCTTACGATGTTTTTCTTGAATGGGGAGAGAGTTTTTTCGCTGATCGGCTCCTAGAATGAAATAGCGTACTTCTTTAGGTGTCTCTTAAATTTAGTATCAAAATCTTTAGAACTGTCTACACCGAATTGCAAGGCAGATGAGGATGATGCCGAAGGAGAAGGGGTGGGGGATTTATGTTTCTTTCCTTTATGATTTTTTCCCTTTTTAGTGTCATTCTTTTCAGGTGCCTCGATTGCCACAATTATTGAATCGGTTGTCGTTCCTTGTTTCTTATTGAGTATTTACACCCCTGCTGGATTTCCTTCCCTTCTAGAGCCATTAGTAACAATCCTCACAGTGTTGCGAGATATGAATCCGTGAATCCACCTAAATAAGTTAAGGTGGGCGCCTTCGTTGTGGAGGTGACCTACTGGATTGATACCGGCTGAGAGATAGTTAAATTTTAAAGTCCCTCTATCACTGTGGAAAAGGGAACGGGTATCCTATTGATAGAATTAAATTAGGGGAGGAGGCTCCGATTTATGCCTAGTTCAGGCAGAATGAATAGGTCTTCGGGAAGTTCCCCTCCGATTTGGGCTACCGCTATGAAGTGATTGTAGGCAGACCTCATAATCTAGCTTTGCTATTTAGGGGTTCGAGCCACCTGGTGAGCAATTTCGATGAACAGGTCTAGTTGACTGAGTTAACGGGAGGAACGTTCCTCCAACTCTTTAGTTTCTGAGATGCCGGTAGCCATTGGTGCCTTCTCCATAGGCTCTAAGCTACCAGTTGGGATTGATGGTCAAGTCTAAATTCTCGTTTGCCATATTCGCACAATGAAAACTCAGAATTATCTTAAAAGGATGTGTTCTTCAGTGAACTACGATTCTCACTTGAGCAAGTAAACGAAGTCCACGCTCACCGCACCACTGAAAATATCGTACCTTAATCCGATATTTCAGAATTGATCTACTATGAACTATCTTGAATCTGTGGCTTAATTCCTATAAAACAACACACACACTTAGGGGCGATCGGTGGTTACCCAGAGGGGGGACCCTCCGATGCTTAAGTCAGTAAAGGGTTCTGAGGAATGTTATGTAAGTATTTATGAGAAAGAGAATGTACCTATTGACCTGACCAAAGGGCCTATTTATAGGCGGAGGAGCTACCCTATTCTTGATGGAATAAGGAGTCCTAATTGAGATAAGTTTAGAACTCTTCGCACTTATCTGATCCTTGAATCCCAAAATGATTGGGATAAGGTCAGAGGATAGACTATAGGGGCTAGAGTCAAACCTAGATTCTTCTTTCTTGTAAAGCACGGGGATGCCTTTAAGCCGGTCATGAATTGCCTCGAGATCATGACCATCTAAAGCTTCCCTGAAACCCTAACTTTATATGATCTCCAGCTAGATTAAGGTTCAGTCGGCTTCATGGGTCAGGTTCGCTTGGTTTTCCTAACTTTGACTGTGAAGCAAGCCACGCGGCTCTTCGTTGACCCGGTCTCACTGGTCAAGATGGACGAAATATAAGTAGTAAGTTATCACTTGGTTTCTAAGCTTACTAACTCAAGTCTCCCCTCGGTACTTGTTAAATCAGTAAACTTGCATTAAGATTAGTTAAGCATCCATTAAATAATGAAACCCTTAGCATGCACCCTATCTCCTCTCGGTAGAAAGGTGTTCACCCTCTCAATCTCAATGTATGCATGTGTATGTTTGTAATTCCCGTTATACCAAGTCTCTCCTAGGTACTTGTTGATATAACAATGCATGAATTCGACCTAAACTCATTTAAGAATGTTTACTCAAATATACAATCATCAAAAGATTTGAAATAAGGTCTTTACATACTTACATCAGAGGAAGTCTTATACTGCATGGGAAAGGCTTGGCTTGCAGACAGACTATTTCAACATGATAAAGAAAATATTGAACTTTGTTTATGAAAAAGTAAATACAAAATGGAATTCCCCAAAGGGGCACATGTTTATCACTAGTAAAGAGGAGTATAAATACCCACTAATTAATAAAGGAGAAATAAAAGAAGATATTTAAAGATCCTACTTAATCCTAATTTAAATTAAAAAAACTAATTTTATAAGGAAAAAGACTCTAATAACTAACTAATAATATTTCAAAGATAAAATCTCTCCTTTTCTCTTATGGATCATGTCAATCTTTAATTCTTAATTAAGTGGTTCACTTGAAGTATGATTCTTCTTATTTTTAGACTCTTTTTACTCAAATTTCTCATTTAGCACAGTCTGTTGGGGAGGTCTCCCCAGATTCGACAACAACCTAAAATTGTACCAAAAATAAATAAATAATTATTTAATTTAAGGAAATTAAACACATAAAAGGCACAATAAATCACTACAACATTTCACTTATCAAAGTACCTCTTCAAAAATCAAAACTTTGGAAATGTGTAATTCTGCTAGTTATTCGAGTCCATTTGTTTTAGAAAAACTTATTTCCAAAGTTTTGATTTTAATGTGTAATTCTGCTAGTTATTCGAGTCCATTTGTTTTACAAAAACTTATTTTTAAATGTTTGGAAGAACTATTCCATTAAATAGAATAGAAAAGAATGAAAAAATGTGAACTATGGTAGAATATTTGTGTTGTATCTATCGTAGCTATTTCACCTCTCACGACATTAGCATCGGAGTGGCTATGCATGCAATCTAGCCAATCCCTCTAACGGTTTCTTGAGTTACAAATCACCTATCACTGGAGATCGAACATCAATTAAAATCTTATGTTAACCGTTGAACTTATAGGTGACGTTTGGTTTGTCGAATGACTATTCTCTTAAATGGAATAAAAATGAATGAAAAATATGAGATACGATAAACTATTTGTGTTCGGTCCATCAAGCTCTTCTTATTTATTACACATTATATAAATAGTTATTTCTATGTGAAATGAAGGAATTTGTATTCCACCTCTTTTCTGTGAAATGAATGAGTTACATGTTTTAGTCATTGTTGTGAATATATCAAAAAGAGCCGAGATGATTTATCATATTTTGTCGAGATTTCAAGAGGTTATTATAGCGATTTCAACCATTTTCCCCATTTTCCATTCCTCAAAAGCGGTTTACATTATTTTTTGCTCCAACTATCATTCTCATGTTATATTCCCCATATTAGATTCTCAAAAGTAATAATATTACATTATTATTATTATTATTATTATATTAATATATTTAACATTATTTTTATTTTAATCAACTAACAAAATAATTAAAAAATAAAAACTAAAAATAAAGAATAATAAAATAATGGTTGCCCATATTTGGGAAACCCTGTTTTAGGGACATACCATATGAGAAATGCTTGAAACCATTCATATGTGTTCCCCATTTTGGAGAATTTCTCCCGAAATGGGAAACCCTTAGAAGTACCCTTAGCTCCCCTCTAGTTAATTGGGCTTGTGAACTGCAGGACACCTGCTCCTATCCAACGGTTAAGTATTTACTATATCTTAATTAAATATTTTCTTATAAATATTTAACTATTGGACTGAAGTATGATACTAAATATCTGGCTCCCATTATAATACCCACTTGTGCATATAATATTAGCTCCCATGAGAATTGTTCTACAAGCTAAAACAGTAAACAAAATGTTGATCGCTAAAAAGAAAGTCATTAGAAGGTCAGGTTACTAAAAAAAAATTCAAAAAAAATTAAAATAATTTAGTAGTTTATAAAAATAGGAGAAAATATTTACATAAATATGGTATAGTATTTATTTGGTAGATATCTAGTAATCGTCTAGTAGTTATATAGTAAATCATAGCTTCAAATATATTTCTAAAACATACATAACATATGACATCTAGTATTTATCTAGTAGATCATTATTAAATATCTAGTATGTCTTAATTTTGACAGTTTTTTATAGATCTAATGACACCTAACATATAGAGGTGTTCATCGGTTGATTCGGTTGAATAACCAAACCAAACCGATTACACCAAAAATCGAACAATGAAAAATATATAAACAGAAATCGAACCGAAAATAAAATGTAACTGAACCGAACCGACCAATTCAATTCGGTTAATTTGATCAGTCTTTTCAGTTTATATTGTATAATTATAAAATTAGTTATTGATCACCAGTGTTATATATATAAAATATATTTCAATTTAAAATTGTTACAGGAATAAAATAAATGTTATAATTATTAGCAAAATGAACTAAATTTCACACAGAATGCTTTGTAGTGTATGGATGGCCATGTCACTTACATATTTAGGAGGAGTGCTTGAATTGCAAATTAGGAACTTTGGGAATATTAGATATGTTAATATATATAGTTAAATAAGTCACAGTTTATATATTTTTAAGTGTTTTATTGTTTAATCGGTCGCTTCGGTTATATCGATTATTTTTTAATTAAAACCAAACTGACTAAATAAACCAAAAATTCCTAAAATAAAGAACCGAAATCAAACCGTTTACACCGAAAAACTGAACTAAAAAACGAAATTCATCGGTTCGGTCGGTTATTTCGGTTAGGTTCGGTTTATATATATATATATATATATATATGACAATTTTATAACAATATTTATATAACATATGACATCTAGTATTTATCTAGTACATCACTGTTAAATATCTAGTTATTCGTCTAGTATGTCTAATTTTTGCAGTTTTTTATAGATCTAATGACACCTAACATATATATAATATATAATAATTTCATAATAATATTTACTAGATAACTATTAGACAATTATTAGACGAATATTAGATATTTACCGGATAAATACCAGACCGTGTTTATATAAATATTTTCTCATATTTTTATTAATTTATAAATTATTTATATATTTTTATGTATATATAATTAATTTGACGTAATGATAAATTTTATAAATATTTTAATAAAATATATACATTTTTAATAATTTCTTTTACAACGTAGCCATAGGCTTAGGCCCAATGCAAGACAGGCCATAAGATTTTTAAGCCCCTAATTGACATTCCAAAACTCATCTCTTATTTTGATAAAATGAAATTCAGAACTTTGTGCAAACACATTTTTTATAGTTGTATAACATGTTAATAATAAAAATTGTGCCGAAAAATGTTCCAATCAAATGCATCATTAGCCCAAACATGCTAGAACTAGGGAGGGATTAATATGTTTGATCGGTTACATTATTATCAAATTGGTTAAATATGGAATGACATTTATTAGCAATGCATGCAGAGTAACTGAGAGGAGAACATAGTTTGAATCCTATTAAATACACTATTGTAGTACCCGTGCGATGCACAGATTGGTCATTTGTAATCAATATATCAATGATAGAATGTGTATCAAATTAAACTACGGAAATTCTTAAATAGGATTATAATCAATAAAATAGAATTAAATAAAATTAAAAAAAATAAAATAAATTTTTGAAAAAAATAGATTTAGTAGGATATATTAGTTGATAGATAAATTTAATGGATAATTATGAAATTCGAATTCACTTGATTAAATAATTAAAAATATTTCATTATTATTCATAAGGAGTAAGTATTATTATAAAATTTGAAAAAATTTCTTAAATAGTATTTTAATTCATATTTTTTTTGCAGCTATCTTATGATTCTATATTAAATATTTGATGAGGAAAAAAGAGCCACATTAATTCTTAAATAGGATTATAATCAATAGAATACAATTAAATAAAATCAATATAATTAAAGGAGAAAGTACTATTGACTAACAGAATTATAATCAATATTTGATTATAACCAATATTCAAATTTTTTCTTAAATAGGATTATAATCAACATAATTAAATAAAATTCAGAACAACAAATTAAATTTTAAAAAATAGATTTCGGAGATATATTAGTTGATAATTAGGCATGTCATTAATTAAGCACTAAAATGTATAAGGATTAAAAAAAGTTTTTTGGCAATTCATTGCAAAAATATTCCATTATTATCCATAAGAAGTAAGTATTATTATAAAATTCAAATTTTTTCTTAAATAGGATTATAATACATAATCCCAAATAATAGTGCTGCCAAGTTTGACAATATCGCAATAAATACTAATCTTTCTTTAAAAAGAGATACATAACCATTATTCTTCTCCTTCTTAATCTTCATCCGTTTTGCTCAATTGCTTGAAAGTTGTGCATTATCTTCATCTATCAATATCGACTGTGTCAGAGTTTCATTTCTTATCTCTACAGGTGTGACAGGAGAATTGATCTCATTTTCTGATATTGAATTCTGCCAAAAAAAATAAATAAATAAATAAAAGATCTAATTAAAATCATAGTAGATAATGAATCATTTGTACTTATAATATAAATGTTAGAAGTACCTTGAAATTTTTATTTGAATATGGAAATTGATCAACATCGAAATACGAATCCTATCGTAAAAAAATTAAAGTTAAAATATATATTAACTAAAATAAAAATAATACAACGTACTAATTTGAAGTTACATATAAAATAAAATTAAAATTACTGTCAATGAATTTTGAGGGAGAGAAAGATTATATTGTTTCAGAAGTTGTTCATTCAGCGTAAGTTTAACCACATACACTTCATTATGCGCAATAATATTGTTGCTCTTAACTGAAAGTTTGAACATAATTTCTCTTCCTCTAATGTTCTCTAATTCCAATGGTATAGATGTTGCACCAAGTGCATCTATCATCTAATATAATTTCAAAAGACAAAAAATAATAAAAAGATGTTTAAAACATTATTAATGGAGAAAAAACTAAAATTAATTGGAATTCAAAGAAGATGTATTATTGATATGGGAAAACTATGTACCTCAATTATTGTATCCCTCAATTCATTTGCAGTTTTTCCAATCAGTTGTTGCGCTTCATAGTCCCAAATTAGTAAAGAAATAAACCTTGTGTCATCTATTACACGAACTTGAAGCTTATATCTGTGAAATCAATTTGAATTTTTAATTCATTACAATTTTAATATCAAAATACTTTCACTATATAAATTGAACAATTGAAAGGCAAATTTTAGATGCACAATCTAAAAATTTTATATTCTGACAAATTGTATATAAATAATCATGGTCTTAAAGTTCCAAATTCAAGAAAATACTGTTAGTTCTATTCATGAAACGACTTTGCACATCACCATGGCTGACAATTTCACCAATTACATCTGTTAAAAAGTCTGTGTATTTAATTAATTGCTTAGATGTTTTGATATTATTCTGGTTGATAATGAAGTTCCTCATATGGTACACCTTGAGTTCTTGAAGATTATTAACAAACTTGGAAATTTTTTTTTGTTACCGTCGCTTGAATGCGATCTCCCTATTGCAATATTACAAAACATCAAAAAGAGTAAAATTTTTTTGTTAGTTATGCGATTTTATTAAACATTTTTTTGATAAATTTTTTAATACTCAATGATAAATAATTTATTGACATACATTTTCGTCTTGCAAAACCATTTGAATAATAAATATTTAATTTGGTTTATTGCATTCTGGAATGGCCCAAAGGCGGAGAACACGTACTTTGAGGGTCCATTGCATCTTAGTTGGATTTATATCACATATAAAATATGTCTTCAGTTGCACCCTAAGTGGGTTAATATCATCCACCGAATTATGTTTCTGCTTCAACATAATGAATAATATACTATTCTACAATCATCTTAGGATTTCCTGTCAAAATTTGATGAGGAAAAATGAGTCACATTGATTCTTAAATAAGGAGTAAGTATTGTTACGAAATTCAAATTTTTTCTTAAATAGAATTATAACCAACATAATTAAATAAAATGAAGAACAACAAATTAAATTTTAAATAAATAGATTCAGGAGATATATTAGTTGACCAAATAATTTAAAATGTTCCATTATAAGAGTAAGTACCATCATAAAATTGAAATTTTTTCTCAAACATGTATATAATTTATACTTTTTTGCAGTTATATTGTGATTTCTTGTCAAATATTTGATGAGAAAAAATGAGTCACATTAATTCTTAAATAGGATTATAATCAACAAATTTTAATTAGTTAGTATTTATAGTAAAAGTAAAATGTTAAATATTTTGATGATTTTTCTTTATATATGTTCGTTTGTATATTATTTTAAAGGTCAAATAATCATTAATTACTATAACAGTTTTACAATATAATTCTTATCAGCAATTATAAATTATTTTACTATGTAAATATTACTTTAATTGGTTATACTTTTACTTTGATTTATTTCTATAATGATGGTATTTAAAATTGGCTAATATTCATAATAATTATAAAAATACCAAAATATAATTCTGTTGATTATAATCCTATTTAGTAAAAAATCCATATTTTAAACTTTAATTAGCAATTAATTAAATACACAGATTTTTTTTTAAATATAATTTATAATTTATTCTTAAACAAGTTTATAATTTAGAATTAATGTGACTCTATAAGAATTAATGTGACTCCTTTTTCTTCATCAAATATTTTATTATTATTATTATTATTGTTATTTTTATTATTGTTGTTGTTGTTATTTTAATTTTATTTCAATTTTATATTTTGATATTGTTATGATTAGTAAGAATAATAACTAATTTTAAATACCATTATTATAGTATTATAAATTGGAATAATATGGTAATAAAATAAAATAAATTTAATAATAAAATGTTAATATTTCTTTTGAAAGGTATATGGGTAAAAAGGTACTTTAGGACTTCTTTGCCTATATATATAGATATAGATTTTATTTCAATTTTATATTTTGGTATTGTTATGATTAATATAATTATTGACTAATTTTAAATATCATTATTATAGTAATATAAATGGAATACTATGATAATAAAATAAAATAAATTTAATAATAAAATATTAATATTTCTTTGAAAAGATATAGGAGTAAAAAAGTATTTATATATATATATATATATATATATATATATATATATATATATATATATATATATATATATATATATATATATATATATATATATATATATATAATCTTAATAAAAATACAAATAAAAAAAAGTGCTTAAATATTAGAACCATAAAATGCGAATATGATTGATAACTTGGCCACTCCATAATATCCATTTTGTATTTTCTTAATTTATATTAGAATAGGACAATATAATTATTTGTTTTTTGGGGTAACAATGATTATTTGTTAATGATTAAAGTATATTTTTTCAATTAAAAAACTACATTTTTATAATGGCAAATCTCCTGTGGTGCTAGACAAATTATATATGACATCTAACAAAATATGTGATGCTTGCAGCTTCGGCTATTTTGAAAAAATAAACTGATTTATGAATAAAGTTGTGTTTATGTATGTATGATAGTATAATCCATAAATGATAAGGGGTGAATAAATGTCGATTCGGTTTAAAAATCAGATCGAACTGAAATTCAAATTAGCAAATACATAAAAACTAAAACCGAACAGTTATAACCAAACCACTCAAACTCTATAACAATAAAATAATTTGTAATTTATTTTTTTTCATTATAGAGTTAGTCATATTAGAGAGATTCAAAGTATTTTTATTTCGATATATGTTAAATTTAATGGTGATTAGACTTTAGAATTTATATTTACAATAACAAATATAAATATTAATATAAGTGGTATGACACGCATATATAATAAATTACGGAATGAATTGTATTTCTAAAAGGATTAGGATTCCCGAGTTGTAAGGTACATCAATTATTTCTTAATTAGGATTACTTAAGTTAAAATCTCTATTTGTTATTACGTTTACTAATTAGTGTTCTGAATCCGTAAATATAATTAAAATTTTAGATATAATATAAATATATATTTAAATATTATATTTATTAATTTATTTAATTCGGTTCATTTTTATTTTTATTTTTATTATAAAAATTAAAACTGAACTAAAACTTAATTTTTATGAATTTAAAAAAAGCCAAACCAAAATAAATTCAATTTAATCTATTTTAATTTTTTTATTTAATTTTAATTTGAATTTCAATTCGATTCGCTTCTCCATACCTTGTGTGGCACATTTACATCTAAATTTAACATTATATGATATGCTTACCTGGTTACCTTCTTCCCACGCATACGTTTTAATTATTTGATTGGTTTCTATATTTGGTGGGATTAACATATAATCCTAATATTTAGAATAATTTTTTTTACTGAAGAAAATAATCTATTATATAAAATTAGAAGTAGTTACGGCCCTAATTAAGGGTAAATAATATAATTCCTCTATATGTTGAAGAATCAACTGTTCAATCTAACAATCGTACAGTGTGATTCGCAGACTGATAAACATAGATTGGTCTAAAAATACGAAAAAAAGATAACCGGAATTAAAACACCGGATATGATACAACTAAACACAAACAAATTAAACTTGCTATTTCCGCATGATAAACATGCCCTAAGGCAAGACTTAATCAGAAAATAAAAGATAAAACACTGCAACCAAAATTTTTAACCCCCAACTAATGATCTCGAATATCCACAACCATAGGAATATCTACTTACGCCATAACATCAACCAATAGTGCAGATCTGAAGCGATCTTGTTGTAAATAGATATATCTGGGTGTCTACTGTGAAAGATTAACAAATATCTTGTCTAAAGACTGATGAAGTCCAACCCAGCTGCAAAACTATCAAGATTGAGATATGTAGCAAGAGATTCATGTTTGAAAAAGATAATCGTGTAAACGATAAAATATAGTTGATATAGATTATTCTCGCAAAAATACAAAAAAAGCAAGAAAATAAAGGATATGAGGTTGACTTTTTCTCCCTCTCTAACAAACAAACTTATAAATGAAGGAGATGAGAGTTCTCAAATCAATGGCGGCTAGGGTTTTAGTTTTTTAGAGAGGACGGGGGAGATCGGCTGCCCTTTTTTAAAATAATTTAAATGATAAAAAAACAATATAGTGGAAATCTTTTATTATCTTTTCTTATTATGTTTAATGCATCAATCACCCCTTAAACTTATTTAAAGTGTATCATTTTGTCCCCTCAATATCATGTATCAGTTTTGATTTATTTTTTCAAATATGTCATTTTTCTGATTTTCCTTTCTCCAATCAAAAAATATAGATAATGGGTATATTTACGAATGAATCTAAGATAACCTACATTTAATAACAAATATAGTTGAACACTTATGCTGTTGTTAATATATTGTGATTAGATTACCGATTTTAGTTATTGCGATTTTTACTCTATTTCTTCATGAATTTAATTAATGAACAAATATAATTGAATAAAGGGTAAATAATTATAATCTCTCAGATTTACGCTAATACAATACTGTCTTCCTATGATTTTTCGATAATTTATACCTCATTGTGTTTTGTTTTCATCCAACTATTACATGTTTCTATTAGATTTTTCAATTTTCTTATCCAAATAATTGACATTTTTTACAAAATGACCCTTAATATATCATTACAACATATTTTACCATTTAAATACTTTCAATCCATTTTGTTGGTCCCTCTTAGGGTGTGATATAGGAGTCAGAGAGGGGGGGGTGATTGCCTCTTTTTCGAGAGATGTAAAATAATAGAGTTGTGATCAAAAGTATTTCAATTATGTTGTTGATAGTCTATTAATGAATGTTGTTTTGATTTTAAATGGATTATTTACTTGGCAGAATCAAATAAATGAAGAGTGCTTGAAGTAAATAAGGATAAGATGAGAAAATCAAATATGGTGATTTTATACTGGTTCGGCCTTTGCCTACATCCATTCATCGGAGTTTCCTCTTTTGAGCTTTAATTCACTATGTATCACTCCTAAGGCGGAGAAGCCTTTACAATTGAGAATCCTTTGTCACTGCTTCTGATTCCTCAATGTAAGAGTTCTCTTCTCTTAGATCCCTCTAAGCCCCAACTTCTCCAAGCTGTGTTTAGGATTGAAGACCTCAGCGCTAACACCTAGTCTTGTTTGTGAATCACAGACCTCACCAAGTGCCCCTTGCCTAGTCTTGATGATAGTTTAGTGGATATGAAAAAGATTTGTGTTGTTGGATCTTCTTGTCTCAAGATACACTTTTACAACAGATTTGAAATGATTGTTCTTGCGAGCTTTCTATTACAAACTAATTTTAAAGGAGTTATTGCTTTCGAATTACACTTTGAGATTGCTTGTATATGTGTGCTTCTTGTGATTAGCTTGTCAAATTTTCTTGTGACAAATAGAGTCTTCTTTATACTCTCTTGACTTGAAGATGACCATTGTAGCGTGCCTTGTAAGAAAGTCTCCTTTGTGACTGTTGTTGTGAGACTAGTACATTTCTTAGAATGACTCTATTTCGAGAAGTCTTTTACCGTTATCTCTAAACAACTTTAATTCATCATGACCATTAGTTTTGTTGATAGACTGTAGTTAATCTTCCCATTAGATGAATTCAAAACTAGTCCACTCCATCTTCTGTTTCTTTAACTTTCAATAATTACACCTTTTGGTACTTTCACTTTTTTGCGCGTTAGGTGTCAGGAGGCTGAAAGTACCATTTTTGCCTTGCTTGTCAACTCATTTTCTTGGTCATGTATTTTCTCTTTTAGTAAAAGTTAGATATCCGGGTTTTTAGAATTGTAAAGATCGAGACATCTATTCTTGGAAAAGTGTAATCACATAAGTTGTTTAGGGATCCTCAAGTTTTTAAAGATGTTTGTTGCTTCTGAGAAACTTGATGCCTGAATTCATTTTAGTCTCTAAGCGATGTCCTTCTTAACTAGGCTACTCTTTGATTGTGAGAGATAGCCTTTGAAATAATGTATCAGTTTGCTTTATTCCTTTTGGCATATCAGACTCTGGAAGAATCTTGTTTCTTTTTTGAGTCAGATTTTTGTGCTTCTTCTGAGGTTTATCTTTATGACATATTTCTTTGACCTTAGTATAGTCCTTGGTGTGATACCTCTAGGGTTAAGACATTTGATGATCTTAACTTCAAAGTTCCCTTCATGCTTTTGATTTATGTTAACCATATTGCAGTTTTGACTAGGAGTGTTGGGTTCTTTAGAATTTAGCCTGATTATCCTATCATTAGGTATTAGCATTGTGGATAGGAGATTTAATTATTCTTGAGAGCTAAGGATCTTCTGGAGATATTTGCTTCATAGCTCTGTCTTTTGATTCTGCTCTTCTAAGAAAGTGATTAATAAAACTTTGTCCTCTGAACATTTTATTATTAATCCCTCTTTTGAGAAATCATCTTCTGCCTTTGAAGTGATGCTCTTGATTATCTTATGGTGATGCGAACTTGATCTATGATTTGTATGATTTAGAGAGCTTCAACTTGTTAGATATGGTGTATGCCCTTAAGGTAATTAGGGTGATATATCTTAATTATGTAATGGTACGAATAATTTGTTTAATTAATAAAGGCGTTTAATCTATTGTTTATATCGATGTGTTTGTAAATATATTATGGCTGGTTAAAATATATTTATTGATGTATGTATACAAAAGTCCTTAACGTATCATAGCATGAAGTCAGAGAAATTATAGTTGGACTATATTTAGTGAGACCTGCTTCATGTGCAATTATGATTATGTCTAAACTATCCCCAGTCATAGTTTCATCATGATTGGATATTGATGAAGCGGAACGACTGGCATATGGTCAACTTTCTTGGAAAGGGTCCAAGCAGCCAATCTCCTAAGGACTGAAGGTGGTGCCTTAAGTTTGACACATGGATATACCTGGGAGATATATCGGAGACCGCCATAAGATAAAATGCTTGGTCTATATATCAATGTGTTAGTGTTTATCTTCATGCAATAAGCTTTGCAAATATCCTCATACTTGATATGATAGTTACCTTGTGCGGTACTATCGCTATACTTTGGGTCATTCCCATGCACTCATTAATTTAAGGTGTCACAGGTGATTACGGGTATAGTAATGCAGCACCTTGGTAAGCTATGTAGTCAGAAAGAATCCATTGCTCTGGATATATTAAGGAGTTGTACCTAGCCACTTGGTGAAGTGATGATTTGTATAAACCTCTGATCAGAGTATGTGTTTGATAGAAATGGTTTCTAGTCAAACGCACTAGGGTAAAATGCAATATACTTCGATAACAAGTTAATAACTAGGATAGCTTGGAGCAACCTTGCTATTAGTGGGTTAACACTTCAACCAAACCCTATAAACCATATGGTACTAATATTAAAGAATGGAAGGAGTTCATTGCATTGGACAGCTATTGCATTAACCGGGATTAAGTTATAAGCACAAATGACGTTTCGAGTAATGGGGATGGTAGACCCTTGCTAGAGGCGTACAGTTGTTTAAGGTAATCGAGTTCTATTCACGATCTAGAACCTCGAGCCAATGGTTCTATTAGAAAAGGGTTGGTTAAGCCTTAACAGCTCAATACTTTGGGATCCTATAAGGTCACATACATTAGACCTTCATCGGATTGAGTAAAGAATTAATAGATTTATTCTATTACGAAAATATAACATAATAATTGGATTATTATTTAATTGGTTAAAAATGATTAGATCATTTTGGATAAGCCAAGGAATTTATTTTTGACCAAAAACTAATTTATTAGGGTCATAAAATAAATTAATATTTGAACGAGGGATTAAAAGGGGACTTTTCCAATCGAGATAAAACGGTCGGGCCTTACTCAGATGGAGCCCACATTTTGGGGCCCCACATAGCAGCTAAGGGGCTATGGGCTTGGCACTTGCGCGAGCCCACATGCAAGGTCATACCAGCGCTGATGGGCAGCCTTGGGTGTGCCCAGCACAGCCCAACCCGCAAGCTGGGCTTGCGGGAAGGCCCACAAGCTCAACTTGTGAAGCAAGGCAGGCCATTATGGCCTGCCTTGCGGAGGCTGCCGCACAACGTGCTAAGCCCGTTGGTGTGGGTCAACACATGGACCCATAGGGGTCTGCGTGGTTGACCCGTGTGGGATTAGGAGAAATCCTAACCCTATATTAGAATGGGGGAAGCTTTTTTACTTCCCCAATCCTATAAATAGGCTTCTCCTTGCCTCCTTTCAAACTGTACCAAGTTCAACATAAATCCTAAGTAGAGATTTATAAAGAAAAATCTCCCGGGTTGCTTGAGCAAGTTTATATTTTGAGGGGCCTCGAATATTTTGAGGAACCTCTAGTTTATATTTTCGTGTGGGGCTTTTGGAGTGGTCTAGCAACTACTCAAGGCTCCTTAGTTCTTCCTCTCGGGGAGGTTTTGGTTGGTGGGGTTCGTGTGGATACTCATAGAGGCTATCCTACGCTTGGAGGCTTATGCAAGGAGGTTCTGCTAAAGCACACTTCAACTGGTAAGTTTTCTTTCTTGCTCTTTTAATTATTAGGTCTTTTCTTTAAGCGTTTATAGACTTAATAATTATGCTTAGGTTGTTTTGAATGTTAGTTTATTTTATGCTTAGGTTACAGCTTAGAGTTATAACATGCTTAGGTTATAGCGTAGAGTTATAACATGTTTAGTATAAAATATTTATGCTAGGATATAAATTAGAATTATGGTATGCCTAGCCTATGCATGCTAACCTAGGTAGAGAATTGTTTAGTTAAGGCTTTATTTAATATATATGAAACTGATAGGAGTTCCTGGGGACAGGGACAAAATTTTGAATTTCTGCCATATCTGTCATGCATGTTCAATGTGACTATCAGTTCCGAACATTGGTATCTAAACTAGGTTATTTAGTACATAATTAAGTTAGAAGCGAACTAAATTTTATTTTCTATATGAAATGTTTTAAAGTTTATTATATTGCTTGGAACAATAGATGAACTTGGGTTTTCATTTCAAGGTTAGAAAATGGTTGTAGATTCTTTTTTAATAAGCCTGCTCAACTTACTCAAAATTATCAAAGACTCAATAATTTATATAAGTTACATGGGTTATAGATGTTTTCAATTTACATGAATTGAAAGAACGAAATTTATTAGTTCAAGAGAATCCATGATCTTCGAGTTTGTGACCATATTTGTTCTGGCTAAGGATTGGACTTGGTATCTACTTCTCCTAGGGCACCCCTCCTACCTGGGAACCTATATCGGTGCAACTTGAATTGACCAAGAGGGGATTAAAATGGATTAATTTATTTCTAGTATATAAGATGGTTATTATATGTATCTATAACAAAGTAAAAATTAAATTTATTGAATAAAAGCTTAAAGGAAATGCAATATAAATATAACAAATATATATGTTAATTATTTTGTATTTAATCTAGGTTGTGGAATAATTATAACAAAAGAGCTTGAATCCACCTATGGTTGGACCTTATAAATGAATTATAAAATTCCCTAAATTAACATATATTATTATAAATATGTCCATCTGATAAAATCCTAGATTGGGTGAGACGTTTAAATTATTTCCGCAAAGAGGGTCATTCACCCCCTCTGACCAAACCTATACCCTCACAGGGACCAACAAGTGGTATCAGAGCAAGTGCTCAAACTAGAGATCTAACAATCTCGAGCTAAAGGTCCATATATTTTGATTCAAAAATCAAAATAAGTTTCCATAAGCTCCTTTCGTAGGGTATGTCTATTACTCGACCTCCACTCTTCATCGGTGAACACTACACATTCTGGAAAAATTGGATGAAGAATTTCATTCAGGGTTAAAGCATGATGGCATGGATGGCCATTAAAGATGGTCTATATGAGCCTACTCATGAGGTAGATGGTTTAACCACTCACAAGCCCTCGAGCCTATGGGATGAGAATGATTATAAAAGATTGCATGAAAATGCAAATGCTATTAACATGCTTCATTGTGCTCTTAGTGCAGCTGAATTTAATAGGATATCCAGATGTGAAATTATACAAGAAATATGGCAGAAACTGAAGGTGACCTATGAAGGAACAAACAAGGTCAAAGAAGCTAAAATTGACGTACTACAACAGAAGAACGAATCTTTCAAGATGGAGCCCAAAGAATCCATCAGCAGCATGAATACTAGATATATCAATCTAGTAAATGAATTGAAGAGGCCAGGGAAGGAAATCTCAGAAGTTGACATGGTCAAGAAAATACTCCAGAATCTTGCCAAGGAATGGGACAACAAGAAGACTGTCATTGAGGAAGCTCATGACTTAAACTTCTAGAGTTATGATGAGCTCATTGGTAATCTCTTGACTCAAGAATTGTCTTTAGAGAGATACAGCCAACAAAAAAGAAAGCCAGAAGAAAAGAATAAGGCCATTGCACTTAAGGCAGACTCTGCCGGATCAGCCTCCTCTGGATCATAAAAGCAGTCAAAAGAATCAAAGTATACTAGCCAAGTACTTTGACAAATTCCTAAAGAAAAAGGATAGAAGAAGATCCAGAAGATTTGAGTCAAGAAGGCCTAAGGAAGGCACCTCAAGATGGGATAAGCCAAGAAAGGCTTTGGAAGAAAAGAAAGATCCGAAGAAGGATGTTTCCTGCTTTGAATGAGGGGAAAAAGGGTACTTCATAACCAAATGCCCTAACCTGAGAAAGGAAAAGAAGTATAAGAAGAAAGCTATGGTGGCCACATAGAGCAATAGTGAAGAAAGCAACAGTTCATCTTCAACAAAAGAAGAAGAGACTGCCCACTGTGCATTTATAGCACTAACAGATCTGGAAGCAGAATAATATGGAAGAAAGTCATCCAAGCAAGACACTGAGCCAATTGGGTATTCAGAATCAAAATCAGCAAATAATAAGGTAAACTCTCATTCTAATTTCGTTTCTAACATTGATCTTGCTAGAGCTTTAAAGGTGGTGATCCACAATATGAGAAAGAACACCAAAGCCATAAAATTCATACAATGAAAAATTCTGGAACTGGCTGAAGATATTAAAGCTATGACACAAGATATCAACTTGATGAGAACCACAAAGCACACAGATGTGGTGGAGGAAAACTTCCTAAAAAGTCAAGTTCAGATCTTGAGTGCTAACTTGACAGGGTTATATAGGGAGCTAACTATGATAAAGGAAGCATCTGAAAGGAGATTCGGTCCCTCACAATCAAGAGGAAATACAAGGCAAGCTGCATCAAGAAATCAACATCAAGCTGCCAAGAAAAATCCAAAGCCTTCCAACCAGAAGGAGAAGGAGGTTAGTAGATAACCCCAAGCTCAAAGATACACTGCTGCACAAAAAGGAAAAGCTAAGCTAGTGTACACTCAGCAACCTTCCAAACAGAGAAGGAATTATGCAATAGAAGTTGCGCCCCCAACTAGCTTCCGGATACACTCTGGACCAACTACAAGTGTACAAAAAGCTGGATATAGAGAGAACTATAGGAAGGATGATGTTGAGAAGATTGAGAAGAAGCAAGGGCAGAACAGACCTATCTCAGGGTGCAGGTTTTGTGGGGAAAATAACCATATTACTAAATTATGTAGATTAAAAAATGGCTATTATGATATTTATCCTTGGCTCGAAATGGTTAATAACCCAAGAGGACCCAAATCTGATTGGGTACCCAAACTCACTTGATCTATTTTGCAGGTATGCTTAGATCCATAGTAGATCAACACACTTGGTACATTAATAGTGGATGCTCAAGGCACATGACAGGTGATGAGAAGGCCTTCATCATATTAACCCTGAAGAAGGGAGACAGAGTGAGCTTTGGAGACAATAAAAAAGGACAGATCATTGGACATGGAACCATTGGTTCTGACTTAAAGATAGAAGATGTCTCACTGGTTGAGGGACTAAAGTTTAACTTACTAAGTGTAGCCCAACTCTGTGCCAAAGGAAGAAAAGTCATCTTTGACTCCGAAGGCTGCTCAATCTATGATAGTAAGTCTAATCAACTCATTCTTTATGCACCTAGAGTAAACAATGTCTATTCTGTTAACATTAAAAATGATAAAAAAATCATTATCTACTTGGTGTCTAAAGAAGAAGAATCATGGGTATGGCACTGGAGGTTGGGACATGTCAGCATGAACCTCCTGTCTAAACTAGCCAAAAAGGAATTGGTAGTGGGTTTGCCTAAGGTTGCTTTTGATAAGGATCATATATGCACTACATGTCAATTAGGTAAATAGCATAAGAAAAGTTTCCCTTCCATTTCTTACATTCCTTCCAAAAGAGTACTTAAGCTCTAGTATATTGATCTTTTTGGTCATATCAAAACGTTGAGTTTAGGTAGAAGAGAATACACCATGGTCATTGTGGATGATTATTCTCGCTATACCTGGGTTCTCTTGCTAGCAAGCAAAGATGAAGCCTTTGACCAATTCTCAAAAACATTCATCTGAATAGAAGTAGAATAATGCATAAGCATTGCACGCATCTAGAGTGATAATGGTCGTGAGTTCAAAAATAAGCATTTTGCTAAATTTTGTGACTCCAAGGGGATTGAACATAACTTCTCTGCCCCTCGTACTCCTCAACAGAATGGAGTTGTTGAGAGAAAAAATAAGACCATAGTTAAGATGGCTAGAACAATGCTAAATGAGAATTGTTTGCCCAAATATCTTTGGGGAGAGGCCGTAAACACAGCATGTTATATTTTGAATAGAGATCTCATTAGAAAGACCATAAAAAACACCCCCTATGAAATCTGAAAGGGAAGAAAACCCAAAATTGGTATTTCAAGGCCTTTGGATGTAAGTGCTACATCCTTAATGATAGAGAGCAACTAGGAAAATTTGATCCTAAATCTGATGAAGCAATTTTCCTTGGCTACTTAACATATAGCAAGGCTTACAGAGCCTTCAACAAATGAACCCAAACTATGGTAGAGTCTATACATGTAGATTTTGATAAGATTAACCATACATGCAAGAGAAAGTCTTCTCCAAAAGACCCAATTCCGCAAGCTGTAAAATCTGGAGAAGAGAAGGAAGCCAAAATTCATGATTTCTTCCAAGTCAAGAAATAAAAAGAAAAAGATAAAGGAATATCTTTTGATCCAGAAATACCACCAGTTGATCTCAACTCAAATGAGATAAACTTCAATGATGGTCAAGAAGAGGAAGTTGAAGCTGAAGTGGAACAAGTCCCAATCCAGCATTAATATCTACCAAGAGAAGTCTGGATTCATAGGGATCATCCTATTGTAGCCATTTTGGATAATGTCTAAAATCCAGTCAGAACTAGAGGATAACTCAATAGGATGATGAGCCATGCTGCCTTTGTCTCACTCATTGAGCCAAAGAAATTTCTAGATGGTAAAGGAGATGAAAGCTGGATGATGGCTATGCAAGAAGAGCTAGATCAATTCACCAGGAATGATGTATGGGATCTAGTGGCGCCTCCAAGAGGAAAGTCAATCATTGGCACTAAATGGGTGCTCTGGAATAAGTTAGATGAATCTAGAGTATTGGTGAGAAACAAGGCAAGATTGGTTGCCTAAGGCTACAATCAATAGGAAGGGATTGACTTTGAAGAAACATTTGCCCCTATAGCAAGATTGGAGACAATCCGGATTTTATGTGCTTTTGCATCATTCATGGGATTAACATTGTTCCAAATGGATGTCAAAAGTGCATTTTCCAATGGAGTTATCCAGGAAGAAGTATATGTGAAGCAGCCACCTGGATTTGAAGACTCAAAACATCCAGATCATGTCTACAAACTGAAGAAAGCCCTATATGGATTAAAGCAGGCACCTAGAGCTTAGTATGAGAGACTCACTACTTTTCTCATATCCAAGGGATATATCTAGGGCAAAGCAGATACAACTCTTTTCATCAAGAAAAAGAAGGATGATATCATTCTAGTCTAAATTTATATGGATGATATTATCTTTGGTGCAACAGATGAAAAGATGTGTGAAGAATTCAACTCTCAAATGCAGAAGGAGTTTGAGATGTCCATAATGGGAGAACTCAATTTCTTCCTTGGGTTGTAGATTAAGCAAAACCAGATGGAATTTTCATCAAACAATCCAAATATACCAAGGAGATCCTCAAGAAGTTTGAAATGGACAAAAGCAAACCAATCTCCACTCCAATGGGTTCAGATACAGTCCTATCCAAGGATTTTGAAGGAGAAGATGTTGATCAGAAGCTGTGTAGAGGAACGATTAGATCACTTCTATACTTGATAGCTAGTAGACCTGACATACATAATGTAGTCTACTACTGTGCAAGGTATCAAGCCAATCATAAGGACTCACATCTAAAGGCAGTGAAAAGAATCCTCAGATATCTTCTAGGAACCACTGAAGTTGGGTTATGGTATCCTAGTAATAGAGATTTCACACTTCAAGGCTATACTAATGCAGATTATGGCAGAGATACTCTTGAGAGAAAGAGTACATCCAGAGGTTGCCATTTCCTTAGAGATTTCCTAGTATCATGGTACAATAAGAAGCAAACTTCAGTTGCCTTATCAACCACAGAAGCATAATACATGGCAGTAGGAAGTTGTGTAGCTCAACTCCTATGGATCAAGCAATAACTAGAAGATTATGGAGTTCAATCAAAATCTATGGATGTAATATGTGACAACAAAAGTGCTATTGATGTGTCAAAGAATCCAGTACTCCATAACAGAATGAAACATGTCAATATAAGGCATCATTTCATCCGGGATCATGTGATGAAGAAGGATGTTGCATTGGTATACATTCCAACTAATGAACAAAGAGTAGATATCTTTACTAAAACATTGAGTAAAGATCAATTTGGCTAGCTAAGGGAGTCAATTGGTATGTCTAATCCAATTTGAAGAAAATCCGGAAGATAGTTCAAAGTTAACTTGGAGTCCTAGCAAGTCAAGGAATCCGGAAAAGTAGAAGAAATCAAGTTAGCTTACTTCGGAGGGAATATTGCCACATCAGCAGACAAAAAGGACACATGGCAGTAAAGGCATTGAAAAGTAACTGTTACTTTTTGAATTTCAAATGTCTATTGGGAGTTACACGCGCAGTAAATTCAACAGCTGAAATTTAAAATAAACCATTCCCATGCTTTGGTTAAATGAAATTTACCTCTCTCCTAAAACTTAGCCTACCATGTCATCAATCTATCCAAATTAACAGCGTCTGGATTACCAAAATATCCTCACTTTGGAAATCCTATAAAAACCCCTAAAACTTTTGTCCTCTTCACGCGAGCAATAATCATCTACTGTTACTCTGCAATTTTCAAAACTAAAACCCTAAATTCTTTCAACTTCTAAAATGGCAGTAATTATGACCAGTGAAGGAATTAAAATGCTTCCCCAAAAGAATATCGTTGAAGAATCTGTTCTCAACAATAAAGATTTCACTCCCATCACCTTTAAACCCTCAAACTCAGTAACTCCCATAGACTATCTGGGAGATAACTTCTTGTTCGAGATAGATCCTTTCTCCAAGCTAATTGAGGATCAACACCTAACTGACTTCCTTAAAATTAAATGTCTAACCTATCCAAACCTAGTGCACGAATTCTACGATAATCTGAAAGTTCATTCCTTCCATGATGCTCTAAGAACTCAAGTTCAGGGAAAGGTGATTACGATCACTAAGGAATTCTTTAAAAAATTCCTGAACATGAAGAATGATAGGGTCCAACTGTGAGTTGATAGGGATGAACAACAACTAAAGTATGAATCCAAGATGTGGCTGCATCCTAACTATTTTGGAGATAAAATCTCTACCTATTTTCCAGAAGTACCAAGATTCCTTTAGCATGCGCTTGTAAAATTAGTTCTAATCAAGAAGGGCTCTCTCACAACAGTATCATCCTTCCAGCATTGCATACTATAGCACTAGGTAGAGAGTAGGGTAGTGAACATGCTGGTGTTGATCATCCACTACCTAAGATAGCATAAAAATTCTCATGGTGCCCTTATCACCCTGATTCTAATCACAAATGAAGTAAATGTCTCAGGATTCCAGGCAGTCAATAGAAAGAAATCTTGGAGAAAAACTATAGAAAATTAAGCTTTGGAGAGAAGTGGAATGAAGAGAAGGCGAAGAAACTGAGGGATGAGAAAAAAAGCAAGACCCAGAAGGCAATTGATCCAGTTGAAGAGGCTCCAGTACCAAAAAGGGCTAGAACCATTAAGGCTAGAGCACAACTGGATCTTCCAATAGTTCTGGTGGAAGAAATTAATGAGGATGCCCAAACCCTAACTTAGCTATTAAAGAAGAGCCCGAATAAGCAAAATCCAAGAGGGAGATTAATTAAAGCCGCTGATAAGAAAAGGAAATCTGCTGAAACCCCAATTATGGTAGAGGATAAGGAAACAGGAGATGAAGCTCTAATACCTAGGAAGCAATTTACAAGAAAAGGGTGCACCTTTGATGAGGCAGTTAAGGCCCAAAAAGTAGAGAAAAAGAAAGCCAAGAAGTCTGCTGGTATTGTGATATATAAGGAAGCTACTAAACAAGCTCATAAAGCTAAATTGGACAAATCCAAACTATCAAAGGGCAATTATGTGCCCGGTCCACTGAGGAAGTGCAACCGAATGACATACAGTACGATATAATAAAGGAAGCTATGAAGGACAATGATAGAATCAATAAGCTCAAAACTGAAGGACCCGGATACTCTTTTAGAGCTCAAACCATTTTCATTGATCCTATAGATATGGCAACAATCACCCGGGATCCAGAAGATGATAATTTCCCATTCTTGCCTAGATCCGGACCACTTTTGGATAATCTTCTTAATCTAGAAGCTGAGATCCCAATTGATATAAGTCTTGTAAAGGCAACTAGAGAGGGCATTGAGGACATTACCAATGTACCCAGGGGAGAAATTAAAAGTCCTGAAAAGGCATTAGAAGGGGAGATTGAGGACACTTCCAATCTTTAGGGAGTTGAGGTGGAAGCTAATGAAGAAAGAAGAGGGGAAGCAACCAATCAAGATCAAGCATAACTCAATGAGGTAATTCTGGATACTATTTCATTTAATGTTAATGCTAATTCCTCTACTGCTGATGTTGAAATAGTAGTTAATACCGAGGACAACTTAAATACACATACTCCAAGTGTATGTAAGGAACAAGAGTCCAACCCTGAAGATACCATTTTGGAGGAGGAATATAGTCTGAGATCCAACTAGCACACTCCTAGAGTGGACTCAAAGGGCGAGGCTAGTCCGGCAAATTAGTTGGAAGAAGAGAAGGAAGAAGAGGAGGAATCCGTTGAGGTAGAATCATCCGAATCTGATGAGACCGCTAGTAGCTCCGGATCTAAGACCCCTAATGCAAGCCTAATCAGAGTACCAACTACTGGTATAAACCAAACTAGAGTCAACAAGATCATAACCACTCTAAAAATCCTACAAGAAGCTACCCATGAGGAGCATGAGGAGAGCTATGTAAAACAGAGTCTCCGGAACATTTGCAAGCACCTAAAATCTGTCGAAAAGGTACTCCTTGAGCAATTTTCACCTCCAAATTTGAAGGAAGAAATTAGGGAGATTAAAGGCAGTGTTAAAAGGATTGAGCAGAAAGTGGAGGACTTCCCTACTGTAGACTTAGTGGCTGAGGTATCACTAGCCAAGGTTACTCCGATACTAAATGAGATGAAAACAAGTGTGGTAGAAGCAAATCACTCTATTGATCAGGCCAACACTGAAGCAATAAATAACTGCACAACCATATTTGACAAGATCACATCATCCTCTTTGGAGCTGTCCACAGAAATAAAGGAGTACATTGATACCAAGTTTGAAAACTTGTCAAAATTCATCACAGAAAAATAAGAAAAGGCACCTCTCCCTAGACTTAATCAAAATCAGCAAGCAATGTTAAATAAGCTGATAAAATTCATGGAGGAAGATCTACCAAAGCTACTTGTCAAATAAATAACCGACATTGGAGAAGAACTAGCTGGACAGTTCAATGGTCAGGATTCAGTCATTGAAATAATAAGGGATGATCTTCGCAAGGACCTGCGCACAGTTAACTCAAGCATCCATAATATCCAAAAGGATCTAGGCAAAGATCTTGAAAAACTGCAGTTCGGACTATCAAATTTATCTATCTCCGGATCCTCCTCTTCTCCATCAATCCCAAAAAGTCAATCACTTCCAATCTTCTAAGACCTGGTCCAGTATATTAAGGACACAGGATTCTTTGGACACAAAGGCATCACTGCTCTTCTCAATGCTCTCTTTCCATTTTTTGATGAGAAGTATAGGGATTATGTGCTAAAGATGCATCCCCACATCATCAGATCTTACACCCAACTTCGGAACCTCTTCTGCCCTCTTCATCTATCTCCGACAACTGTAAATCACATCTTAGGGTAGTGAAGGCAGGGAAACTCAGACTACTTCATCTACTCCAAAGCCTGGCAAGAAAGGTGGGATAAAAAGACATACATGGTGATAAATTCCCCTGCTGGAATCGTAAAGGGGGAGAAAAGTGTAAAGAAGGAAAAAGGCAAAGAAAAAGAAGGAGGAGCATCTAGAGCATCCGGAAGAAATTAGACTAGCTATATCTTGTAAAAATTTTGTAATAGCTAGATTCACTTATATATTTATGTATCTTGTAATCCAAAAGCTTCATTGATGTTAACTATTGTTAACAACAGAAGTACATGTAGTGAAAATCTAATTCTCTTAAAAAATTTGCTTCTAAAATACAATCTACTATTGTACTACAAAAATATTAGAAGCTAGAATTGAAATCTGTTGGAGCAGTTAAGGAATGCTAGAATTATGGGGGAGTAAAAATTGTAAATGACTAAGAATCAAGAATCATACTTAGATCATAAAAACTCCTTTCCTTATGCTTAGATATCTTAGGTTTTTATTTCCATCAAATGGGAGAGATTGGAATTAATAGACTTTAAAAAGTCTTTAGTGTAACGTATTTGATTATGATCCAGGGAATGGATCTAGATGATGCAAATGAATATAAATAATTATGCAAGAAGATAAAGACTAAGAAAATCAAACACAAGTATTTTATCCTGGTTAGGCCTCGCCTACTCCAGTCCCAAGAGTTTCCTTCCTCTGAGCTTTTCCACTAGTGGATTCATTTTCAACTAGGAGGAATCAAGTCTTACAGCTTATCTCTAGATGGTACCTCCTTTCGAATGTAGGATATACCACTAAAAATTCTAATTCCTAGCTGAGTCCTTTTGTCTTAAGTAGGATATACCACTTAGATTTATAACCAAACCTAAGCTGAGTCCAACAGGGAGATCCTACTCAAAGCACCTACTTCAAGCTATATCCCAATCTCACTACTCACCCAATTATGAGATTCTTTACACTTTGGTTTTCTCAAAGGTTTTGGTTTTGGATTTCCTCAAGTTTATAATTTCACTTGGGAATCCTTACAACTAATTTAGAAATATTTGATTCTTAGAGGGATATGTTTTCTGATTGCTTTTGCAAGTTCTCTCTTCTTAATTGCTTTCTCAAGTCAACTAGTGCCTTCTCAACTTGTGAAGCTTCCCTTTTATAGGCTTTGATCATAAATGTAGCCATTGTGGGTTGTTGAACTTATATTTAATCTTTACCGTTGATCAGGTAATATGTGGCACTTTCAGAGCCATTGATCCATCCGTTAGATAGATATTTAGACCCATTTGAATCCTTGGGATTGAGGCTGAAAAGTTGGCAGTGATCGTTCTCTTTATATTTTAGTGACTCGCCAACTTTTACACCAGTGGCTTTTTGGTGTAAGCTCCACTTGCCTTCTTATTGGTCTAGGTGAAAAAGGTTGTTACCTTTTTCCATGTCCGGTGTTAGTCCTTTATCCTTTTTCTGAAAAGTGCAAGCTGTCACTTTTGTCTTTCTTTAGGGAAAAGAATCTATGACTTGAAGACCAAAAGAATGGAAGAAATGGAATTTTTGAATCATTCCCTTTGTCTAGATAATTAAGTCTTCTGAATATTTTCAGACTTAATATATCTGGATTTGTCTTCTTCCGGATGCTTCTGCAATTAGTTCTTTAGGATGTGTTTTGGGCGGTTAAAATTTGTTACCTTTCCAAACTTTAACCGGATGCTTCCATTTATGCTTAGGTAATTATCTCACTTGTCTTGGACTTTGGATATTTTGGATATGAGTTCGGATAAGTGACTTAGGTCCTTCTATACTTAAGTGTTTTGTTTACTTCAAACCTGATCCAGATTGTTTGTGTCCCGGATCCTTTTTTCCCAACAGTTTAACACCAATAAAATCCCAAAGCAAATATATTAAGGCAAGTTATAGTCTTCCTTACCTAAATTTATAATACGGTCTCTTTGGGCTATAAAAGTGTTGCGCAAAGCATTCCTTTTTATCTACATTGAGCGGCTATAAAAATTGAGATAGGGTCTGCCATAGCAGGACTGGGTAGTCCAGCATAAAATTAGGGGCTAGCTGCAGGATTGAGACATATTCAAGGAGATGCTAAAATAAGAGCACACATCCCTTGGGATTAGGGAACTTGAATGTATCAGCAATTGGATATGATGCAAGTGGAATGGAATTCCAACTACAACTTACTAATATGACTTGACTCATAAAATTGGGGGTCATAATAAACTAGTTATAGATGCTATCTACTAGGAAATTTAGCTGGGCTAAAATTCCCAAATTCAGAATGGGCTATTGTAAATTTTGAAGAAAATAGTAGGACAAATGTATTTAATTAAAAGACCTTATATTAAATGAATGTACTAAAACTAATATCTGAACAATAATTCTTTTCTTACATCTTGTTTGAAATCTTTATTTTAATACAAATGTTCACATTGATAACTAATTTTGATTGGCTCTAGCTTCAAAGGGTTTGTTTAGAAATGTGAGGGTAGTCCCCAAAGCCTTGGGCTTGGCATGTACATTATATAAGCCCGAATCTAAGCAACACAATGCAAGCAATTCTGCT
Organism: Euphorbia pulcherrima; assembly: GCA_947683365.1. Taxonomy (NCBI): domain Eukaryota; kingdom Viridiplantae; phylum Streptophyta; class Magnoliopsida; order Malpighiales; family Euphorbiaceae; genus Euphorbia; species Euphorbia pulcherrima. The sequence goes on from CANTUS010000013.1 coordinate 12,468,870, forward strand.
TAAAACAAATATGAATGAAATACATGAAGGAAACTAGGATACAACACCTTGGAAGTTGTTAACATCCCTATTACCTTATGTAAGTAGCTGGCAGGAGATAAGGTTAAACATCAAGTCAGATATTAGGATCCATGTTACCTTAGGTACAATGGGCATCATAAAATCATGGACTCTATATCTTTATATCTTAGAGAAAGGATTTTCCATGGTGGAAAATTTGAACCAGAATATTTTGATAGAAATTGGTAGGACCAATTGGTTAGAAATTCAAATGGTTCATATCTCAAACAAGTAAAGGGACACATATGGTGTCTAATTTTGAAGCAGGATAGAGCAGAGTGAAGAGAAAACTAAAAAGAATACTGAGAATTTTGTCTAGGAGGCAAAATGATTGTTTTCAATATGAAATATTGGAAATAAGATCTTCATTTCAATATGGGATATTGGAAATAAGATCCAAATGGCTAAAGTCTCATAGCATGAGAAGAGGAGGCTTAGAGCTTCTACTTCAAGATGTTTAATATTGAGAACTTCTACATCTCAAGGAAATTCTAAATTGGTATGGAATACCTAATTAGAATCGTATATCCATACGATAGTATAGATATTGTTGAGAGGTAGAGTTTTGACAAAAAGGAGAGTTGTACCTACGAAAAATCATTAGAGCTTGATGGCTGCTATTGATGTAGGAAATTGAAATTTCCAATTTGCCAAAATTTGTAAAAGGACGAAATTCAATTGTCATTATAAAATATTATTTCCTGCTTCATAGCAGATGGAATTTTATTCCAATTTGATAAAAAGGTATTATCAAAGTTATGAATGATATTTTATTATAATATGATAAATGATATTTCGTAATTACAAAATCATATTCCCAAATACAAACATTGCAAAGAGAAAATTAGATAATGAGAAATCTTTCTACTTATGGCATTGTCGCTTAGGTCATATAAACAAAGACCGCTTTATTGGATATGATGTATGCCCTAAAGGCAATTATGCGATATATCTTAATTATGTAATAGTAAGAATATTATGTTTAATTAATAAAGGCATTTAATCTTTTGTTTATATCAATGTATTTATAAATATATTATGACTGGTTAAATATATTCATTGATGTATGTTTACAAAAGTCCTTGACGTATTATAGCATGAAGTCAGAGAAATTATAGTTGGATAATATTTGGTGGAACCTGCTTCATGTGCAATTATGATTATGTCTAAACTATCCCTAGTCATAGTTTCATCAAGAAAGGATATTGATGAAGCAGAAAGACTAGCATGTGGTCAACTTTCTTGGAAAGGGTCCAAGCAGTTAATCTCCTAAGGACTGAAGGCAGTGTCTTAAGTTTGACACATGGACATATCTGGGAGATATATTGGAGACCGCAGTAAGATAAACACTTGGTATATATATCAATGTGTTAGTGTTTATCTTCATGCAATAAGCTTTGTGAATATCCTCATACTTGAGATACTAGTTGCCTTGCGTGGTACTATTGCTATACTTTGGGTCATTCCTATACACTCATTAATTTAGGGTGTTACGGGTGATTACGGGTATAGTGATGACTGCACGTTGGTAAGCTGAGTAGTCGGAAAGAATCCATCACTCTGGATATATTAAGGAGTTGTACCTGGCCACTTGTTAAAGTGATGATTGCTATAAACCTCTAATCAGAGTATGTGTTTGATAGAAATGGTTTCTAGTCAAGCACACTATAGTAAAAGGCAATATACTTCAGTAACAAGTTAATTACTGGGATAGCTTGGAGCAACCTTGCTATTGGTGGGTTAACACTTTAACCGAACCCTATAAACCAGAAGGTACTAATATTAAAGAATGGAAGGAGTGCATCACATTGGACAGCTATTGCATTAACCGGGATTAAGTTATAAGCACAAATGACGTTCCGAGTAATGGGGCATGGTAGACCCTTGCTAGAGGCGTACTATAATCATTTAAGGTAATCAATTTCTATTCACAGTCCAGAACCTTAAGCCAATGGTTCCATTAGAACAAGGGTTGGTTAAGCCTTAACAGCTCAATACTTCGGGATCCTATAAGGTCACACACATTGGACCTTCATCGGACTGAGTAAAGATCTAATAGATTTATTCTATTACAAAAATATAACATGATAATAATTAAATTATTATTTGGTTGGAGCAAGGATTTATTTTTAACAGGTGACTAATTAATTAGGGTCATAAATAAATTGGCTAAATTGATTATATCAATTTTATAAGCCACGGAATTTATCTTTGATCGGTAATTAATTTATTAGGGTCAAAAAATAAATATTTATTCGAAAAGGATTAAAAGGGGAATTTTGCCAGGGTGAGCTAAATTGGATCGAGAGTACAAAAGTATTTTTGTACAAGCCCGGGTGCACGGGAGTGCACCAAAAGGTGTGCGAGCAATGCTGGGCATTGCTCTCGGCAGCCCATGAAAATGGGTTGCACGTGCGCAGCCCATAAGGGTGCACAACGAGCTGGCCTCGCGGCATGGGCTGCGAGGCCCAGCTCGCGTGCAAGGCAAGCCCGCTTGCCGAACACATAGCGTGCTATGCATGCTGTGTGGGCAGGCTATGCCGCGGGCATATCCTGCATGGGATGTGCATATTATGCACATCCAACATCGAAAGTGGGGGAGCAATTTTGCTCCCCCAAGCCTATAAATAGGCTCCTATGCTCCCCCTTTTCAAATGCACCAAGTTCAAAAGTAATTTCTATAGTAAAGGTTATTTGAACAAGTTATATTTTGAGGAGCTTAATTTTATTCGAGCACCTCTAGTTTATATTTTTGGGTAAGGCTTCTGGAGAGGTCTAGCAACTACTCGAGGCTTCTTAGTTCTTCCTCTCGGGGAGGTTATGGTTGGTGGAGTTCGGGTGGATATTCATAGAGGCTATCCTACGCTTGGGGGCTTGTGCAAGAAGGTTCTACTAAAGCACGCTTCAACTGGTAAGTTTTCTTTCTTTCTCTTTTAATTATTAGGTCTTTTTCTTTAACCGTTTTTAGATTTAATAATTTTTCTTTGGTTATTTTGCATGCTTAGTTTATTTTATGCCTAGGTTATAACTTAGAGTTATAACATGCTTAGGTTATAGCTTAGAGTTATAACATTCTTAGTATAAAATATATGTGCTACGATATAATTTAGAATTATGGTAAGCCTAGCCTATGCATGCTAACCTAGGTAGAGAATTATTTAGTTAAGGCTTTATTTAATTTATATGCATCTATTAGGAGTTCCTGGGGACAGGGACAAAATTTTGAATTTCTGCCATGCCTGTTATGCATGTTCAATTTGGCTGTCAGTTCCCAACACGCTTAACCAAGTTGCATAAGTATGGTTAGTTGGGCCCAATAGACTTGGAGTCTTATGGTGATTGCAAACCTTGTTTAGAAGGAAAAATGAGAAAGTTACCCTTTAAAGGAAAGGGTGAATGAGCCACGGGTACATTGGAACTTATACATAATGATGCGCGTGGTCCAATGAGTGTTAGGCACTAGGAGGATACTCCTACTTCATAACCTTTATTGATGATTATTCACGATACGGATTACTTAATGAAGCACAAATATGAAAGTTTTGAAAAATTTAAAATATTCAGAACTGAAGTAGAGAAACAACTTGAGAAAAGTATTAAAGCACTTCGATCGGATCAAGGTGGAGAATACTTAAGTCAGGAGTTTCATGATTATTTAAAAGAAATCGGGATAGTTCCCCAATGGACCCCTCCTTATACACCCTAACACAATGGAGTGTCTAAAAGGAGGAATCAAACTTTATTAGATATGGTTCGGTCTATGATGAGCCAAGTAGATCTCAGTAAATCCTTTTGAGGATATGCACTAGAGAGCACGGTTTATGTATTAAACAGAGTGCCGTCTAAATCAGTTGATTTTACACCTTATGAAAGACGGTGTAATAAAAACCATCTCTAAATCACCTTAGAGTATGGGGTTGTCCTGTCATGGTAAAGAGGATAGCATCAGATAAACTAAGTGCTAAATCTGACAAGTGTCTGTTCATTGGGCATCCAAAGGAAACTATTAGATATTTATTCTACCAACCCGAAGTATGGAAGGTATTTGTGTCTTGGAGTGCTTACTTTTTGGAAAAGGAACACTTACTTGCAAAAGTCAGTGGGAGCAATATTGAACTGGAGGTTCAAGAGGAAGAAATAGATAATCAGCTGATTGACCCCATTCTAGATTCACAAGAAAGTGTGATCCAAGAATAACCTGTCAAAACATAAACATTGCAAAGATCAGGTCATGTTCATAAAGGTCCCCGCAGATATGGTTTTATCATCACTAATGATAAGGAACTATATCTCATAGAGGATGATGAAACAAGAACCTATGATGAAGCAATGAAAAGCTCATATTCTGATAAGTGGCTAAAGGCCATGAAATCGTAAATGGATTCCATGTATGAGAACCAAGCCTAGAATTTGGTCGATGCACCACGAGAGGTCAGACAAATCAGGTGCAAATGGGGTCTTCAATAAGAAGACTGACATGGATGGTAATGTAATTACCTATAAGGCAAGGTTAGTTGCGAAAGGTTATAGTCAACGTGAAGGCATTGACTATGATGAAACTTTCTCACCGGTGGCCATGCTTAAATCCATAAGGATTCTCTTTATCATTGCTGCTTATTACGATAATGAGATCTAGCAAATGGATGTTAAAATAGCATTCCTGAATATGGATTTAGACCGGGATATGTATATGACACAGCTCAAGGGTTTTTACATCTTAGAATGGCTTGAAGGTATGCAAGCTGCAAAGGGCCATTTATGGACTTTAGCAGGCATCCAGGAGTTGGAATATAAGGTTTGATCAGATAATCCATGAACTGGATTTCTGTCCAAACATTAATGAGCCTTGCGTTTACAAGAAGGTTAGTGTGAGCCGACGACCCCCGATCCCCCCTCCCGTATGGTAAGCTTTAATGCTCTTCAGCGTGGGATGGAGAAACAACGAGCGCTGTGAAGTCGGCTAAGGGATGATCCTTATTTTAGCGTGATGAAAATGGATAATAGAAGCGATGTTGAAATTGAGTTTTAGTCCGATTAATGGGTTAAGGGATACGAGACTTAAAATCCCGTATTTTAAAATAGAGTCGCCACACGGTTAAGTTCCACTGGGAAATTGGGTACGATATTCCCATCGGGTGGTTGAACCATACCTTAAAATAGAGATTCTAGGTTCGGATGATGTTGCTTACTTTTCAATTTTTAAATCAAGTCGATTATATTTTAATAAACGTGAACTTAGTTCTTATGCGATTTAATCCGATTATTGTTTGGTGTTTTCGGTTTATATGCCATACATCACACGGAAAGCAACAAATAAATAAAGTAAGAAAATAAAATTATTACAAGGCTTTACGAATACCTATACATTTCTCTAATGCAAGAAAATAAATAAAGCGATAAATAAATAAATGGGTGAAACTGGGTCTTAACCGAATTTACCGACCCGGATCCGGCTCCAAACGAGGCAATAGATATATAAGAGTAATCACAAATAAAGCACGAATAAATAAGTGCGGAAAATAAACACATAGCATGAGGAAAATGATATTTTTAGATTTTTTGGGACAAAAACATAATTTTCGGGCATTAATTAATTATTTAACAACCTAAGAAGGGTGAAATAAATTAACTAAACATCCTAAAATAAGATTTAATATGTTCTGAATATTTTTGGTATTTTTAGTTGGTGGGAAACAAATTATTTAGATTTATTTAGCAAAAACACTATTTTTAAGTCATTAAAATGCATATTAAATTAAATAAAAATAAAAATAAAACCTAAAAATAGAATAAAATAATAAAAAAATAGTTTTAGATTATTTGTGAATTTTTAAAAATTTTTTGGGTTGAAATCGGGGCTAAAAACACATTAAAATGACCAAAACCAGGTCAAAAACGACAAAACGGGGCAAAAAATAACGTACTAAAGCAAACAGGGACCAATTGGACTTTTTACCAGTAGGCCGACTTAGTGAGGTGGTAGGCTGACTCAGCGACATGGTAGGTCGACTCAACGAGGTGGCCTAGATGACGCTCAGTCGGCCTTCGTCCCACTGAAGTGGCCTGTCGGAAAAAAAGTCTAAACAAGTTGGAATCGACCTTTTTGTGTCTGAAAAACTGAGATCGCTAAAATTTCAAGTTGTTTCCTACCTGTTACAGTAGATTCGGACTTAAAATGCTTAAATAACTCTGGTTTTCTAGTTTGGGGGAAAAGAACCCAGATAGTCTGACAAAACGACAATTGGCCGCTTGAGCGACCCGTAGGCTGACTGAACGAAGTGGTAGGCCGACTCAGCGAGGCGGCCTAGGTGAAGTTTAGTTGGCATGACGTTTGCCGGAACACTCAGCCGGATTTTTGACAGAGAATCATAAAAAGGACGAATAAAAGGGCCAAACACCCGGAAAAATAATAAAAAAAAACACAATAGCAGAAATAAATAATAGAAAGAAATAGATTAGAACTCAGAAAGTTACCTAAAGACCGTGAATCCACTCTCGAGACTCAAACCGGACGTATGGAAAGCTTTGTGACGGATTTGAGATGAAAACCCGACAGAACAACCGATTTAGCAAGGGATTTAGTGATTTGTGAGGAAAAAGTCCCTAAATCCTATTTAAACCAATTTATACCTAAGATTTCTAATAGATTTTAGTGTTTAAGCTACAAGATTAAGCCTAAGAACAACTAAGAATCAAGATTAGAGAGGATTAAATCCAAATTCTAGCTTTTCTTGAGCTTTCTCTCTCTAGTTCTTCCCTTTCTCTCTCTTGTTCTTGAATTTTCTCTCCAAAATCAGCCAAAGAAAAAAAGTCCTTACAAAATTGATTTTGATGGGTATTTATAGACTTTCAAGTATAAAATACCCAAATTAATCCTTTAAATGTCAATATTTGACGGAAAAATCCCAAAACCTGACTGACTGGCTAAGGAAAACCCGAAAAAACTCTAGACAAAGAAACCCCGCCCGAAAGTTGCCTTACTAACGCGGCTGGACAGAGGCCGCATCACATGATGCGGCCCAGCCCAAGCCGCGTCATATGATGTGGCCAGATCTAGGCTGCATCATGCGACGCGGCCTACCGCATGGCTGATGCAGTCGGGCGTATAGACCACGCAGCCTAGCCTCCCAGCTGTGGCATCGGCCGCCGCTGACGGATCGGGGGCACCCTAGTGAAAAAGGCAAAAGGGGGCCGACTCACCGGGACCGAAATGCAAACAAATTACACTACGAGCATTCGAACGGGGCAATTCTTGACATTCCGGAAAGCTCAGAGAACCAAGAATCCAATGATGCAAATGAGACTCGCTGAAAATGTCTGGATTTTTATGAAAAAAAATTGCAAAAAAATTTACTACGCCCGAGGGGAAAGGAAGTGGTTAACAAATCAAAAGCGATCCAACATTTAATTAATCAGGGTCGAAGATCTTAAAATCGTCAACAAAGAACTTGCCAAACGTAATTCAATTCTAAAATACTAGAACAACTAGACCGTAAAAGGTTAGAGCTAAAATTCATCATCGTTCTGAGGGTCACCGAAAAGCCCGTGCTCACAGGCTGCCCCTCATGAGATTATCATCACGAAAGAGCGAGGATAAGAGGTTATACCTGACTTGCAGATTCTTGAACCTGTTGTTTTCTGGGATTGCCATAAACAGACCTATCAAGAATAAAATTGACTTAGAGATTGATTAGGTATTGCCTTTGTCACCCTAAACAGTTTTGGGATAGATCGCTGGTTGCTTTGGGAAAAAGAGGAGTATGGACTTCCTGAGGCGGTGGTGTATGAATGGTCATGGGATGCATCATCAACGGACCTATCCAGGATTAGAGATTGAATCGGTTGTCTGCTGGCGGTTTGGGAACACACCATCAATGGACCTATCGGAGGTGAGGCTGAATCGGTCATGTCAGAGACACGGGGAATACCGAGAATGCCGAGGCCTTCACTGAGAAATGTCGAGAACTTTTAACTAGGTCGGACTGGGATTTGCTCGGCGTAAATTGATGTCGGGAACATAAAATGAGATCCCTGGACTGAAACGCACACCAAGAACTTAGCTGGAAGGTGTCGAGCACTTCTAACGAGGTCAAACTAGGATATGCTTGGCTTGAATCGCATGCCGGGAATATTAAATGAGATCCCTAGACTGGAATGCATACCAAGAACTAAACTGGAAGGTGTCAAGCACTTCTAACGAGGTCGGACTGGGATATGCTTGGCTTGAATCTTATGCTGGGAATATCAAATAAGATCCCTAGAATGAAACGCACACCAAGAACTAAACTGGAAGGTGCCAAGCACTTCTAACGAGGTCAGACTGGGATATGCTTGGCTTAAATCGCATACAGGGAATATCAAACAAGATCCCTAGACTGGAACGCACACCAAGAACTAAATTGGAAGGTGCCGAGCACTTCTAACGAGGTCGAACTGGGATATGCTTGGCTTGAATCAAATGCCGGGAATATCAAATGAGATCCCTAGACTGAAACGCACACCAAGAACTAAATTGGAAGGTGCCGAGCACTTCTAACGAGGTTGGACTGGGATATGCTTGGCTTGAATCGCATGCCGGGAATATCAAATGAGACCCCTAGACTTGAATGCATACCAAGAACTTAACTGGAGGTGCCAAGCACTTCTAACGAGGTTAGACTAGGATATGCTTGGCTTAAATCGCATGTTGGGAATATCAAACGAGATCCCTGGACTAGAATACATACCAAGAACTTAACTAGAAGGTGTCGAGCACTTCTAACGAGGTCAGACTGGGATTTACTGAAAAGTGCCTTAGGAGACAGTTAGACTAAACACATTTTGCCTGCCACAAAAATTTTGAGACATTAGAGACCGACACGAGCCGCGCTTTTGTTGCTTAATTGATTTTGCCGAGACAAAAAAAAATTTTTTCCCCTTCAATTAAGCAACGCAAACAGAAGAATGAAACTGAAATAAAGTTGAGATTTCCGGGAGTTCGGAGAGATTATCGAGGCCGAGCGCCGAGTCTGGCTGATATACCCCTGGGTATTTGCATTGAGGTGCCCCTGGATATTTGCATTGAGGTGCCCCTAGATATTTACATTGAGGTGCCCCTGGGATAAGCTTCTGAGTTCTAATTTTAGGATCTATCCGGTTGGTCATCCTTCTGAATTTCCCCATGGTGTGCCTGTCAAGAAGGCTTTAAAGCATTAGTAAGCCATATAAATTGCGTTTTTATTGTTTAATTATTTTGTGGAACAAAAATATTTTTACCCCATCAATTAAGCAATAAAAATAGAAGAAAAAGGAATAAGAGTTGAGATTTCCGGTGGCCGGAGAAATTGCCAATGTTGATCATTGAGACTAGCTGATGTGCCCCTAGGAGAAATTCTGTCTTCGAATGCAGGACAGAAGACAATTCTGAGATGCCCCTTGATACAGGCTCTTGCATTGTTTCCTGTGGAATTCAGTATAGAATAATAGACATGAACATTATGCATGGATGTATGAATGTATAAGATACTTGGACTGGTCATCTTCAAGCTGTCCGATTAATTTGCTTGATCGACTTTGCTCAATTTAGGGAAAGATCGGCTTGCTTGAAAAGGAAAGATACATGGAATTGCCTTGCGGTATGGATAAGACAAGAATGCCCCTGGAGGAGGACTAGGGATGTTACGCAGATTAGGTGAGAATGCCCCTGGTGGAGAACTAGGGAAGCCGCGGCGATTTGACTGCGAATTGATTACTAGATTAGGCATGACGGAGATAAGGGGGGTGCATGAAGCAAAGCTTAAGATTCTAGATAACGAACGACCGGGCGCTATCACTACTAATGAATTCCACCAAGGATGGCTTTGCAAGATTAGGACATTGTGGAATCAAGATGCTCGGTCACGGTCAAGAATTGAGCGGACACGGGCGGAGGACGAATTTGAGTCCTTCAAATCTATTAGACCGGCAAACATATCCATGCATTCTAATGCTGATGGAGATGATGTAGATATCTCGATGTAATCGATGGCAGTCATTCATCTTTGGTTTGGTTGTCTTAATTTTTGCATAAACCCAGACATTGTGTCGGGCCTATCAGACTTGTTCATATTTTGCTTTTAAGTTCTAATTTTTGCCTGGACCGCCCTTTTCGGGTTTTCGATCTAGTGAACTATCCCGACTTTTGCACAGACCTTGATTCTTTTTAGTCTGTCAGGATTTTTGCCTTTTATCTTTATTTTTCTTTTCTTTTAAGGAATTGGATTGACTGCACAGAACCCTACGTTTGACTTACTTGCAACATTTCGCCTTTAGGGCCCAATATATTTATTCAAGCACAAACATAAAGGATTCAGTAGAATGACATTTCCATTCATTGAATTAAGTTTGAGTACATGATGATTGATAATCATTTCCATTGACCCAAACTCTGGTGTTAACCAGCCTATAAAGTTTTTCTAGTCAACATACTCTCTTAGCTCACTTTACCCTGACTTTTGCCTAGACCGCCATTTTTGGGTTTTTAATCTAGCGGGTCATTTTACACCCTAACTTTTACCTGAATGGTTTGTAGAATATCGATCAGCGGGGTACACCCTAATTTTTGCCTGAGCAGTAGAGGACCACTTGTAAAGTGATTGATTTATATATTTTTATTTATGTGCCCCTTTTCTATATTTGATTCTTTTTTGTTAGCTACGATAAAGCTTCAACCTGATTTGATTGATAGGGTTTTCGAACTCGGTACCATCCAAAATCTTCATGTCCCTTGGATCGGACATATTTTTGAATACACAAAGTCCTACCTAATCTAGTTGGAATTTCCCCCTTGGGTTAGTGTTGGCAGGCTTTGCTTGCTTCGAAATCAGATCGTTGGCCTTTGACGGTGCCTCTGATGCTTGAGTCGGTTGTTGGGCACCTTTGCCATGATTTTGATACATTTGAAGACTATTCAAGCCGTTCAAACCGTGCTTTAGTCCATGGGGGCCCCTTTAACTTGGATTCAATACAACTCTTAAGGACTTCATCTTAGTCTTGGTTGGTAGCACAATTTCCATTTCTCGGGTATAGGAACAAGGTATTCAAAGAATTCATACACTTGTACAGTACCCATAAAGAGCAAATGGTGGTTTATTGGCTCAAACTCTGACCCTTGTGGTGCTTTTGGACATGAACTTCTTGAGAAGCTGGTTTATGGCTTTAGTTTTCCTATTGGCTTGTGGTTGGATGGGCGAAGGTCTGCTATGGTCGGACCCATTTTTCTTGATCGATCAGGGGTTGCCCCTTGGGATTGAAATCCATTATCCGAAATGACGTGATGAGGTAGGCTATACTGAGGGAAGATGTGTTTCTTAAGGAACTTGGCCATCTTCTCGACAGTAATATCGATGAAAACGGTTTCCCCTATACTAATGAGGGTCAAATCTTGCCGATCATATTCGTCCCCCTCACTAAGAATGACCAAGGAAGAGAGAAATAGGGAAGGTGTGGAGAGGTTGAAGAGATAGGGTATTAGGAAAAGGCAATGTTGCATGGGGGTGGGAAATTTGAGAATGGGTGGGCGAAGAAAAGATAAGCCACAATTTTGTCAAAGATGATCCGATGATATTCTTCCTCCATAATCGGCTGATACTTCTTTGATAGCTTGAAAATTGGTTTGCATATAGTTGCCAGGACGGCGATGGACCGATTGACATATTGGATATATCCCAGGAAAGACTAAGCTTCTTTTGCTATTTTAGGCATGGAGATGAGATGTTCGGGACTCTGATGACAAACCCTGGGTGTTTAGGCATGACTAAGCGAAAGTGTTATCCTGATCTTTAAGCACTTGTTATCTCTCATTTTCTTCCAAAGGTTAGGTCATTAGAAAGTGGTTACCATTTTAGATTATCATCTGTACTCAAACTTATTTTAGGTAAAGAAATGTTATGAATACTGAACACATTATGCTTATGACAAAAATGAATCCATGGACCCATCGGGCGAAACATCAACCTGATAAGCAAAAAGAGAGAGTCTTTCATTAAGTTAAAGTGCCTTAGAGATAGAATTGCTCACATCAAAACACTAGAAACACAAAGAAAGAAAATTACATCATAGAAAAATCATCCTCCACAGGCGGAGGGTCTTGATTGGTAGAGCCGGTAGGCTAATCATCCTCAGTAGCTTCCATTAGGGTATCGCATAGGATAAAGTCCAAAACCTTTGCCAGCTCGACTAATAACTTTTCTTCTTCACCTACTAGAGACCTTACAGAATTCTTGTCAGAGTCGACGGCAGAAATGGCATCTATAATGGAGTTGGGTGAATCAGAAAAGACCATTGCCAACACAAAACCCTCAGGGAGACCAAAATTGATGGTGCTCACTTCGTCATCAGAGCTCAGCGATGGCTTCTCCTTAGTGTCGATCTTCCTCGCAGGCTCATCCATTTTTCTTTCTCTTACCAAGCGCCAAATAGCCATACCTAAAGGCTTACAATGATCTGTTATGTGTCTCTTTTGAACGTGATAGCGATAAAAGTTCCCTTTCTCTTCGGGCGTAGGAGAACGGTACTCCCGAAGAGGGCTAAGTAGGCCTTTCTCTCGCAATTTGGGAAGTATAATATGAAGAGGGATCTTCCATAGAGAGACGAATGCCTTCTAACTAGGAGCCCTAGCGGGTGTGGTTTGCACTACAGAAACACTCTCTTGATCGACAACTTGAACTGCGAGGGTCTTCTCCCCTGTTGGGGCCGGAGCAATCTCGAAGGATTGAGAGTTATTGCCCTTGAACCACGGTTTGCCACTTGGCTTGCTAGCCCTTTCCTTTTCCTCCTGGCGCTCGATCTTTTCAGCTTTTTTAAAAACTTTTTAATAGGACTCGAAAGAATCGGTCTCCATCTCTTTCCAAATGGGCGGGAGAGCCCTGTCAAGTAGTTTCGGGATCATTTCTTTAAGGCTGAGCTTTTGCTTCAAGAGGACCTGAGTGGCCATCCATCGATTGAAATAAGATTTGGAAGCTTTGCTGGGCTTTTGCTTAACTACGTCAAGATGCTGAATGGTAGTCTCCACTGTGGAATTAAATCCAAAGTGGGCAACCAAAGCCTCAGATAGGAGTTTCCAATCTAGGACTGTGGACTCCGGAAGAGTATTGTACCACTTGAGAGCAGGGCCTAAAAGGGTACACGGGAATAATTTGGCTAGCATCTTATCCCTAATCTTTTGGATGCGCATGATTCGCTCATACATGACTATATGGGACTTGGAAGGGCCTTTACCTAAATAAGCATCCATTCGGGGCATTGAGAAATTTTCAGCCACCCAATCATCACCTCTTACCTCTTCCCTATCCTCGCTCCTATTCAGAAATTGCCTGAAGAAAGCCGCTATTTTAGGCATCACGCTCGGAGGCTGCGTGACCTAGTCGCATAGAGATGACCCGAACTAAAAGGGCGAAGGAGCCGGGGTTTCGATCTTAGGGCGAGAAAAAGGATTTTGAGGGTAAGTGGCCTCATAGGGAGTGACCACAAAGCTAGGCATAGAGGTTGTGAAAACAGCTAGCTGTACAGCAGGAACGACAAAGCCACTCGATGGGACTATCATTTGAGGAGTAAATTCCCCTGAAAGCGGGGAGAATAGGAGATTGGGGAAAGGCCTCGAGTGCACAGGGGGATAAGAATTGAAGATTGGTGGAGCTGATGATAAGGGTAGCTGAGAAGAGCTTTGTCCAAACTAAAACTAATTTGTTGGATAGGACAAACAGGGGGAATGACGGTACCGAAAATTGATTCTGGATTGGTGAAGACTGAATTATCTCTCCTGAAGCTTGAAAAATAGGCCCTGCTGACCTTTAAGACTCTCTTTCCTCCCTGAGAGTGAATCTAACTTGCTCTTGAATAATAGCCCAAAACATATATAACCGAAGGAACACAACCATAGCATTAGCCAACTCTAAACCCAACTGAGATTACCCCTGATCAATCGGCGGAGAAGAGATGGGTGGAGGAGTGCCCTCGACCGAAAACCCTAATAGATAGAGGAATATCAGACATGGTAGGAATAGCTGATTTTGACACCGAACGGCGAACTAAAAGGCGGCCGAGTCGCAACTAAAGAAGACTTCGGCAGTGAGGATGCCTTGACCTAACTAATTAAATCGGAAGATGATCAGCCAGAATCAAACCATGAATGAGATGGATGATAACATAAATATTCAAGTGATGAATGTTATACATACGGGTGGTTTAGAGAGGTAGGGAGTAGAAGTGCTTATGATGCAAAGCTTATCCCCAAAATACGTGAGATGTACGAATTCCTTGCTATGCCTAGTGAGCTAGGTACAGGTCATCGGGACTCAAATGATCTCAGGCATTTTGTGAAATTCCCGCTTTCAAACGAGGGGAGGGTAGAGGAAAGCAAAAACTGAAAATAAAGGTCGGCCACATACGGCGTATGCATGAGCTTTGCATGAATGAGCACAACATAAGTAGCACACAAAAGTAAATAAACCTCTTCCAACCTTATGACTCCCGTGTATCGCCAATTTATAGTCTGCGGATAACTCTAGCGCCAGGAAACGGCAAGAGAGTATACGACCTAAATCTATATTATTCCACTGAGCCTAAAGGGAAGCTGCTATAGCTAGTTTTATCATGATTCATAGTCTCAAACTGCTGGTGTTGTGGAACAACACTGTAGAAGGGTCTCGTTTACCTTGATTCTTTGTAACTCAACCACTACTCAAATGAGTGCAGCCACGGAAATTAAACGTTGGTTGAAATGAGTGTTCCACCCACAAATATCCCCAATTCCTGGCGAGCATGAGGTATACAAGTGAGCTTCACGGGGGTGATAAAAATGGCACCTTAAAACTTAGAATCTAACTAAGCGATGGAGAAAAAGGCATAAGAAATAAAGCGTTGATTAAAAACAATTTAGGCACATCATCAAAATCCTTTAACCAATGGTGGAAAATGAAAGCAACTTTCAAGTTATAAGTTAAAGGAAGATCCCCAGCAGAGTCGCCACCGTGAGCCGACGACCCCGGATCCCCCCGCCCGCATTGTAAGCTTTAATGCTCTTCAGCGTGGAGCGGAGAAACAACGAGCGCTGTGAAGCGGGCTAAGGGATGATCCTTATTTTAGAGTGATGAAAATGGATAATGGAAGCGATGTTGAAGTTGAGTTTTAGTCTGATTAATGGATTAAGGGATACGAGACTTAGAATCCCATATTTTAAAATAGAGTTGCCACCCGGTTAAGCTCCATCGGAAAATTAGGTACGATATTCCCACCGGGTGGTTAGACCGTACCTTAAAACAGAGATTCTTGGTTCGGATGATGTTGCTTACTTTTCAATTTTTAAATCAAGCCGATTATATTTCAATAAACGTGAACTTAGTTCTTATACGATTTAATCCGATTATTATTTGGTGCTTTCAGTTTATATGTCATACATCACACGGAAAGCAATAAATAAACAAAGCAAGAAAATAAAATTATTACAAGGCTTTACGAATACCTATACATTTTTCTAATGCAAGAAAATAAATAAAGCGATAAAAAAATAAATGGGTGAAACTGAGTCTTAACCGAGCTTACCGACCCCGGATCCGGCTCCAAACGAGACAATAGATATATAAGTGTAATCACAAATAAAGCACGAATAAATAAGTGCGGAAAATAAACACATAGCATTAGGAAAATGATATTTTTAGATTTTTCGGGACAAAATGTAATTTTTGGGCATTAATTAATTATTTACCAACCTAAGAAGGGTGAAATAAATTAACTAAACATCCTAAAATAAGATTTAATATATTCAGAATATTTTTGGTATTTTTAGTTGGTGGAAAACAAATTATTTAGATTTATTTAGCAAAAACACTATTTTTAAGCCATTAAAATGCATATTAAATCAAATAAAACTAAAAATAAAATCTAAAAATAGAATAAAATAATAAAAAATAGTTTTAGATTATTTGTGAATTTTTGAAAATTTTTTGGGTTGAAATCGGGGCTAAAAACAAGTTAAAATGACCAAAATCGACTTAAAATTTGGACATTTTTACCAGTAGGCTGACTTAGTGAGGTGGTAGGCTGACTCAGCGACAAAGTAGGCCGGCTCAATGAGGTGGCCTAGATGACACTCAGTCGCCTTCGTCCCACTGAAGTGACCTGCCGGAAAAAGAGTCTAAACAAGCCGGAATCGACCTTTTTGTGTCTGAAAACCCAAGATCACTAAAATTTCAAGTCGTTTCCTACCTGTTACAGTAGATTCGGACTTAAAATGCTTAAATAACTTTAGTTTTTCAGTTTGGGGGAAAAGAACCCAGAAAGTCGGATAAAACGATGATTGGCTGCTTGAGTGAACCGTAGGCCGACAGAATGAAGTGGTAGGCCGACTCAGCGAGGCGGCCTAGGTGACATTTAATTGGCCTGACGTTCGCCAAAATAGTTAGCCAGATTTTTCACGGAGAATCACAAAAAGGACGAATAAAAGGGCCAAACACCCGGAAAAATAACAAAAAAAACACAACAGCAGAAATAAACAACAGAAAGAAATAGATTGGAACTCAGAAAGTTACCTAAAGGCCGTGAATCCACTCTCGAGACTCGAACCGGACGTTTGGCAAGCTTTGTGACGGATTTAAGATGAAAACCCAACGAAACAACCGATTAGGCAAAAGTTAGGGCATTGAGAGAAAAATGTTAGTTGCTTTCTGAAAAATCTGTAAAAGACCAGTAGGCAGTAGGAGTTAACCATTGGAAATTTTTACCATTGTCTATGTACTCAAATTAATCTCAGCAATGAATATGTTATGATTCGCTAATAATTTTGGTCTTATGAATGCATACTTGTCTTTCGATGAAATAATCTCAGGTATGTGAACATCAATCTTTTCTCTATATTTTGTGCATCTTTGTTGTTATCTTTACTGCAGGTGTATTATTCAACAAAAGACAAAAAAAAAAGCACAGATAGGCCACAAAAGAAATTTGACCTATGCAAAATTCGAAAAACATCTACGGGATTGAAAACCAAAAAGGGTGGTCCATGAAAAAGTTAAGACAAAAGGAAAAAGAAAGAAAAAGCTTACTGGATTGAAAACCCGAAAGGGTGGTCTAGGCAAAAGTGAAAGCAAAGAAACGAAGAAAATAAAAGTTTGTTGAACTGAGCCATCAAGGACAATTCAGGAAAAAATCAGGACAAAAAGAAATGAAGATAAATGTTCGATAGGTCATCTCACACCGAGGGGCCTATGCAAAAATTAAAACTCAATTTAAAACCGCCAG
This sequence comes from Euphorbia pulcherrima, assembly GCA_947683365.1. Lineage (NCBI taxonomy): Eukaryota > Viridiplantae > Streptophyta > Magnoliopsida > Malpighiales > Euphorbiaceae > Euphorbia > Euphorbia pulcherrima. Next base: position 12,486,183 of record CANTUS010000013.1, read on the forward strand.
TTTATCAATTGTAATAATTAAAACATTAGTTGTAATTGCTATGTCTCACAACTAGGATTCCTTGAACTCAGTTCTCCTATTGTGATATAACAGGATAGCACGTATCCCTAGAAGTGCTAATTTGAACTAGCCATTCTTGGTAATTCTTGTCGGTTGCATTAGGTCAGTTCATTACGATCAAGAACGTAGAGTGTTCAACGGTTAAATCACTCGCCTGTAGTACACACTAAATGGGCTTCATTGTTAACTATGTTAATGGTGAAACAAGGGTTTGCAGACAATAGTATTCAATGGTTTCAGTTTAGAAAAAGAAAAGTTTGGCACGCATAAAAGTCAAATGGCACAAGTATAAATCTAGGTTTACATCAAAATAAGCCACACAGGGCCAAAAGTATCAAATGTCCAGGAAGTAATAGCTACAGTATAGTCTAAACTGCAGGGGGATCCTGTCACTAGGGCACACCTTGAGTCTCATCCTAGGCATCCACCAGTAGGTCATCCATGTCAATCATTACCTGGTCCCCTCCTCCAACACCATCCTCAGTCGTAGCACCAGCCATCTCAGCTCGTTGCTCTACCTCCTGCTCACCTTCAGCCACCTGAGTCACCACCGGTGCCACTCAATATGGTGATCTATCATCATCAGATAATGAATCAGACAGCTCAGGTGTCTTTCTATCCTCGGTCATCCGTGCCAGCTGGCCCTATAATGCCTCAATCTCAGCCCTCGCTCTAGCAACCTCCGCTCTAGCCCGGTTGACCTCAGTAGTGGCCACTCACAGCTACTTCTCTAAGAACCTAGCTCACTCCTCTAGAGTATCTAGATCCTGATCAGACCTACTACGCTCTAGCAGAGTCTATAATGGAAATCGTAAGATCAATACGTATATAAATATCATGGCATACATCATGCATAATTTGTTAAATTTTACAAGTAAAAGAAACTTACCGAGGCTAGTGCGTCCTGGCAAGACGTAGGTCTTGCATAAAGAAGAAGCCCCTCACAATCCTCTCCGCCTCAGTCACGGTCACCTGAAAAGAAAGTCATGTTAGCACCAAGATATTTTAGGCAATGATCATGAAAGAGGATCTAAGGGATAAGAATTCCTTACATGAGTACAACTTGATAGGGTAAAGTGAATGGGTTGGATCGACTCCTTGATCTCCTTGACAGCTCGCTTCCCCGAATGATTGAGGATCTGGAAGAAAGTATCCAACTCTGCTCGGAGGACCCCCTCTCTAACACTCCTTAAAGCATGAGATGGCTTCATCGGAGACTCTAGGTCAGTAGGGGCTGTAGCAGCATACCTCTTCCCCATGGAGGTGGGAAGCTATGATAATATATAGTTATACTCAATATCACAATCAATTTCGAGAAGTAATAAGATATTCACAAAGGATACATTAGGAAAATACCTGAGAAGAAGGTGTAGCAGACCTAGTTGGGCCCTCAGTACTCTGAACCATGGAAGGACCCCTGCAGTCGCCCCTTGGTCCACCGTCATCATCATCATCGTCATCATCATCATCACTATTGCTCCAATGGTATGAATTAAAAAGATCAAAGGAAGACATTTTAAGAAGGGACAAGCTAAGAAAGGCTCCAGAAGAGAAGGAAGATCCAAAGAAAGATGTTGTATGTTTTGAATGTGGAGAAAAAGGGCACTTCAGAACCAAATTCCCTAAGCTCAAAAGAGAAAAGAAGTATATGAAGAAAGCTATGGTGGCCACATAGAGCAACAATGAAGAAAGTAGTAGTTCATCTTCCATAGAGGAAGGAGAAATAGCTAATTGTGCATTCATGGCACTAACAGATCCGAAAGAAGATCAATCCGGAAGAAATCCATCTAAGCAAGATACTATGTAATTTGAGGATTCAGAATCAGAGACAACCAACACTGAGGTAAACTCTCACTCTAATTTTACTTCTAACCTTGATCTTCCTAAGGCTTTAGGGATGGTGATTCACAATGTAAGCAAGAACACCAAAGCCATAAAATCCCTACAAAGATAAGTTCTGGAACTAGCTAAAGATGCTGAAGCAATGTAATAAGACATCAATCTGATAAGAACCACAAAGCATATGGATGTGATTGAAGAGAATTTCATAAGCAATCAAGTATAGAACTTAAGTGCTAACTTAAAAGGGATAGATAAGGAGCTAACCCTGAAGAAGGAGGTATTCGAAAGGAAATCAGATGCTTCACAAAGAAGAAGAAATCAAGGGCAAGCATCACCAAGAAATCAAAAGAATATTGTACCTCTAAATCTAAAGGAAAGAAAAGTTAGCACGCATCCTCAAGCACAGAGATTCACAGGTACTCAAAAGGGAAAAGCTAAGGTTGTATCAAATGAGCAACCTGCCAAGCAAAGAAAGAATCATAGAGTAAAATTTGCACCTTCAACCACATTCTAGATACACATCGGATAGACAAGTATACAAGAAGCTGGATATGTTGGAAACTATGGAAAGGAGGATCTCAAGAAGATCCAGAAGAAGCATGATTATAGCAGACCCATCTCACGGTGCAAGTTTTTGGGAACAACAATCATATTACTAAATTATGTAGATTAAAATTCGGTTATTATGATGTTTATCCTTGGCCTGAAATGGTTGATAACCCAAGAGGACCCAAATCTGATTGGGTAACCAACTCCACTTGATCTGTTTTGAAGGTATGACTTAAATCCACAGTAGATTAACATACATGGTACATTAATAGTGGATGCTCAAGGTACATTACTGGTTATGAGAAAGCCTTCATCACTTTAATCCGAGAGAAAGGTGGAAAAGTAAGCTTTGGAGACAACAAAAAGGGACAGATCTTTGGACATGGAACCATTGAATCTGAAATAAAGATAGAAGATGTCTCACTAGTTGATGGGACTGAAGTTCAACTTGCTAAGTGTAGCACAACTCTGTGATAAAGGAAGAAAAGTCACTTTGACTCTAGAGGATGCTCGATATATGATAGTAAGTCAAATCAACTTATTCTTTATCCATCAAGAGTAAATAATGTTTACTGTGTTAACATTAAAAATGAGAAAAAGAATATATGTTTGGTATCTAAAGAAGAAGAATCATAGCTATGGCACCAAAGGTTGGGTCATGTAAGCAAGAACCTTTTGTCCAAATTAGCCAAAAAGGAATTGGCTGTGGGTTTGCCTAAGGTAGCTTTTTATAAGGATCACATATGCACTACATGTTAATTAGGTAAACAGCATAGAAAAAACTTCCCTTCCATCTCATACATCCCTTCCAAAAGAGTTCTTGAACTCTTACATATTGATCTCTTTGGTCTAATCAAACCAATGAGCTTAGGTAGAAGAAAATACGCTATGGTCATAGTGGATGATTATTCTCGCTATACCTAGGTTGCTTTGCTAGCTAGCAAAGATGAAGCCTTTGACCAATTTTTAAAGATATTCGTCTAGATAGAAGTAGAACAGGGCATAAGCACATCACGCTTCCGGAGTGATAATGGGGGTGAGTTAAAAAATAAGCACTTTGCTGAATTTTGTGACTCCAAGGGCATTGAGCATAACTATCCTACTCCTCATACACCTCAACAAAATGGGGTTATTGAAAGAAAAAATAGAACCTTAGTTGAGATGGCCCGGACAAAGCCAAGTGAGAACAGTTTACCTAGGTACTTTTGTGGTAAGACCGTAAATACAGCATGCTACATCATAAATAGAGCTCTCGTTAGAAAGAATATAGAAAAGAACCTATATGAAATCTAGAATGGAAGGAAGCCTAAAATTAGGTATTTCAAAGCCTTTAGATGTTAATGCTACATCCTGAATGATAGAGTGCAATTAGGAAATTTAATCCTAAATCTGATGAAGGAATCTTCCTTGGCTACTCAACATTTAGCAAAGCTTACAAAGTCTATAACAAATGAACATAAACTATGGTAGAGTCAATACACGTAGATTTTGATGAGACTAATAGTGTAAGAAAAAGAAGTTCAAATTCGAAAGATCTAACTCCATATGCTAAAAATAATGGAGAAAAAGTGGAAGTGCAGATTCTTGATTCCTTCCAGATCAAGAAGTACAAAGAAGAGGATGAAGGAATCACTCTCAACTTAGAAGTTCCACAAGATTATCCTATCAATCATGAGTTAAATTTCATGGATGATCAAGAAGAAGGGGTTGAGGTAGTTGAAGTACAAGCTTTAGATCAGCATGCAGACCTTCAAAGAGAAATTTGGACCCACAGAGATCATTCAGTTGAAGCCATTTTGGACAATGTTGAAAATCTAGTCAGAACTAGAGGACAACTCAACAAGATGATGAGCAATGTAGCCTTTATCTCTCTCATTGAGCCAAAGAAATACCAAGATGCAGAAGGAGATAAAAGTTGGATGATGGCAATGCAAGAAGAACTAGATCAATTCACCAGGAATGATGTCTGGCACCACCTAAAGAGAAGTCAATCATTAGCACTAAATGGGTGTTCCGGAACAAACTGAATGAATCCAGAGTGGTAGTGAGAAACAAGGCAAGATTGGTTGCCCAAGGCTACAATCAATAAGAAAGCATTGATTTTGAAGAAACTTTTATACCTATAGCAAGATTGGAGACAATCTGGATTCTATGTGCTTTTGCATCATTTATGGGATTTACATTGTTCCAAATGGATGTCAAAAGTGCATTTCTTAATAGAGTTATTTAGGAAGAGGTTTATGTCAAGAAGCCACCTGGGTTTGAAGACTCAAAACATCCGGATCATGTGTACAAGCTGAAGAAAGCCCTCTTTGGATTAAAGCAAGCACCAAGAGCTTTGTATGAAAGACTCACAACATTTCTGATTTCCAAGGGATATATCCAGGGGAAGGCATATATAACCCTTTTCATCAATAAGAAAAAGGATGATGTTATTCTAGTCCAGATCTATGTAGATGACATCATCTTTGGGGCAACAGATGAAAAGATGTCTGAGGAATTCAGCACTCAATGTAAATGGAATTTGAGATGTCAATGTTGAGAGAACTTGATTTCTTGCTCAGTCTATAAATCAAGCAGAGTCCAGATGAGATTTTCATTAATCAATCCAAGTATACCAAAGAAATTCTGAAGAAGTTTGAAATGGACAAAAGCAAACCAATGACTACTCCCATGGGATCAGATACATTCCTATTAAAGGATTATGAAGGAGAAGAAGTAGATCAGAAGCTCTATAGAGTAATGTTTGGATCATTGTTATACTTGACAGCTAGCAGACCAGTCATACATTATGCAGTTTGCTATTGTGCAAGATACCAATTCAATCCTAAGGATTCACATCTCAAAGCAGTAAAGAGAATCCTTAGATATCTCCTAGGAACCACTGAAGTTGGTTTATAGTATCCTAGTAACAGGGATTTCACACTTCAAAGCTTCACTGATGCAGATTATCGCAGAGACAGTCTTGAGAGAAAGAGTACATCCGGAGGCTGTCACTTTCTTAGAGATTGCTTGGTATTATGGTATAGCAAGAAGTAAACTTTAGTTTCCTCAACTACATAAGCAAAATATATGGCAGTTGGAAGTTGTGTGGCTTAACTTCTATAAGCAAAATATATGGCAGTTGGAAGTTGTGTGGCTCAACTTCTATGGATTAAGCAACAATTAGAAGATTATGGAGTTCAATCCGGATGTGTTAAAGTGATGTGTGATAGCAAAAGTGATATTGATGTGTCAAAGAATCCAGTGCTTCATGGCAAGTTGAAACATGTAAACATCAGATATCATTTTATTTGGGATCATGTGATAAAGAAGGATGTTGCACTGGTTTACATTCCAACCAATGAGCAAAGGGCAGATATCTTTACTAAGCCATTAAGTAAAGATCAATTCAACAAGCTAAAGGAGTCAATTGGAATGTCTAATCCAACTTGAAGAGGAATCTGGAAGACAATCAGAGTTTAGTTTGGACTTTGATAAGTCAAAAAGTCAAGAAGAAAAGAAGAAGTGAGGTTGACTATGGATCCGGAAGGAATATTGCTAGCTCAGCAGATAGACATGACAAATGGCAGTAAAAGCACATAAAGGTAACTGTACACATTTTGAATTTTAAACGTTTATTGGATGTTACATGCGCGGTAAAACTCAAAGGCTGGATTTAAATAAACAATTCTAATTCTCCGGTTTAAATGCCATTTACCCCTCTCTTCAAAGTTAACTGCCACCTCATTAATTCGGTTAAAGTTAACTGACTTCGGATTACCATTATACCCTCACCTTAAGAATTCTATAAAAACCCTCTAAAAATCCCTCTTCTTCTTCACACAAGTAATTCTCTACTATTACTCTGCAAATTTCAATTCTCATAAAACCTAGCATTTTAAATCCTTTCAAACTCCTAAATGGCATCTACTAAACTCACTCATCCTCCTTCAAAATACATCTTTAATGAATCCGATCATAAAGATGAGGATTTCACCCCTCTCAAATTGAAAAACCCAGACTCTGTTGTACCAACAAACTATTTGGAGGATAACTTTCTCTTTGACACAGAACCCTATTCACAACTTCTAAAGGATCAACTCCTTGTGGATTTCCTCAAGATCAACTGTCCCACCTATCCGAATTTGGTTAGAGAGTTCTATGATAAATTGCGAGTTCTTCCTACTATGACGCCTTGAGAACCACTATTCAGGGAAAAGTCATCACGTAACGCTGCAATTTTTTGTGGATAATCTAAACATGAAGAATGATGGAGTTCAACTAAGGAATGATGGGGATGAATTCCAGGTAATGTACTATCCCGAGAAGTGGCTTCCTGCTCGCTACTTTGGAGCTAAATTCTCCACTTATTGGCTGCAAACACCAAGAATCCTTTAACTTGTCTTGGCCAAACTAGTGCTCATCTGGAAAGGATCAGTTAAAACTGCTTCCTCTTTTCAACACTATCTTCTGCAGCACTGGGTAGATAGCAGGGTTGTAAATATTCCTATCCTAATCATTCACTTCCTGAGGGAGCACAGGAATTCTCGTGGTGCTCTTATTACCCGGATTCTCATAGCAAACAGGGTTGATTTATCTGGATCCTAGTCTATCTAGGGGAAGGAAATTCTTGAGAAGAACTTCAAGAAATTGAGCTTCAGAGAAATGTGGGATGAAGCAAAGGTAATCCAGATGAGGGAAGAGAGAAAGGAGAAGAGCAAAGGCTAGAAGGCGAGAGTTAAAATTGCTTCAAAAGTTAAAAAGGCCAGAACTACCAAGCCAAAGGCTCAAAAGAAGATAAAAACCAAGCATGTGATAGAGGATGATGATGAGGACATGATACCTCTCACTCAATTAATGCAAACTACTTCTGAAAAACCTAAGAAGATGAGGAAGGCTCATTAAAGCTGCGGATAAAATGAAGAAGCAATTTGTAAACTGGAAGCAAGTGAAAACATTGTAGTAGTTGTTGTTGCAATCAGGGAGGGGTATAAGAAGGGGCAAAAACAAAGTATTGAAGATATCCTGATGGAGGAAAATGGGTCTGATAGTGAGGAAACCGGAGATGGGGAACTCGAACCTCAGAGAAGGCAACTCTGGAAGAAGGGGTCAACTTTTTGTGAAGCCCTGAAGGTAGAAAAAGCTAAGCTTCCCCTCAAAAAGGCCTCAACTAGAATTATAATCTGCAAACTAACTCCAAAATTAGCCACTCTAGCAGACTTGAGCAAGGGAAAGGAACTGGTAGTTTTCACTAAAAAGCTAGTTCTTTCGGATAACATGTTTCCAAAGGATCCTTAGTTTGACAAGATGATGTCAGTAGTCTGGGATAACTAAAATATAAATATGTTGACTAAGGAGGGACCCGGAGGCTCATCCAGAGTAGCAGCCACAAATAACCCACCTATCCTTCTAGCTCCAAAAGATCTGGAGCTTCTGAAAGAAGCCAAGTATCCGGATAAGGAATTATTTAACTATCAAGCCAGATCAGGGCCTCTTCCAGATAACTTGATGAATGTAGATCCAAAAGTGATGGAGATTGAAAGTCCTGAAAAGGCAACTAGAGGGGATGGTGAGGACAATTCCACCATTTTAGGAAATGAGATGATTATTGTTGCAAGTCCTATACAAGCAATCGACGGGGAGACCAAGGACAGTTCTAGTCTTCCGGATGTTGGGTTAATTGAACAGAATGTATTGGGAAACTATGATCCGGATCACAAATTAAACTAATCTATCAAGATCAAGTTTGAAAGAAATAAAAACTTAAATTGTGTAATCCTCCTAAATCCAAATGGAAGCATCGGACAAAGATCTAACAACAAGATTATCCATTGAAGACATCAAGTACCTAAGCATATAGAATCATCAGAACAAAGCTTGGAAAGGAAACAAGCTTTAATCCCTCAAGAACAGCATCCGAAAGAACCGATTGCCTTAACTCTGAAAGCATAAAGATCCAGAGATAATGAGTTTGAAGACTTCCAGAAGACTCATGCTTGAAGATAATGGGAAAAGTTTCAAAGATAACTTTTCCCTCCACCTTTTGGTCTACATAGTCAAAGATCCTTTCTCCATGAATAAGAAAAAAGTGACAGCTTGTACGTTTTAGTAAAAGGACAAAAGGACTGACACCGGACTGAAAAAGCTAACAGACTTTTTCACCCAGACTAATAAGGAGGTGCGTGGAGCTCACACCAAAAAAACTAATGGTGTAAAAGTTGGTGCATCATAAAAAGGCAAGTAAAACAATCACTGACAACTTTCCAGCATCAATCCCTAGGATTCAAACGGGTCAAATTATAGACTAACGGATTGATCAACGATTCTTGAAGTGCCACCTATAACCTGATTAAGGATGAAGATTTATTACAAGTTCAATGACCCACAATGGCTACATTTATGATAGAAGCCTATAAAAGGGAAGCTTCACCAATTGAGAAGGTTGACTATTTGATTGATAAAAGCAAGTAACAAAGTGCAAGCACTCAATTAGTTTACAATCCCTCCAAGAATCAATTAATTCCAAATCTATTGTAAGGATTCCTAAGTGAGTTATAAACTTAAGGAAATCCAAAACAAAAACCTTTGTGAAAACAAGAGTGTAAGGATCTCCAACTTGGGTGAGTTGTGAGATTAGGATACAACTTAAAGTTGGTGCTTTGAGTGGGAACTCTCTGTAGGACTCAGCTTAGATTCGGGGTAGAAGTCTAAGTGGTATATCCTACTAAAGACTAAAGGACTCAGCTAGGAGTTGGTGCTTTTAGTGGTATATCCTACATCCGAAAGGGGTTACCATCTTGAGATAAATTGTAAGGCTTGATTCCTGCCAATTGTAAAGGAATCCACTAGTGAAAAGCTTGGAGGAAGGAAACTCTAGGTACTGGAGTAGGCGGGGCTGAACCAGGATAAAATCCTTTACGTTTGATTTCTTTAATTCTTTATTTATTGCATTATATTGTCATAACTACATCATTCGGATCCATCATTTGGATCATAATCAAACACACTACACTAAGACCTTTTAAAGTCTATGTATTCCGCGAAAAAGGGTCATTCACCCCCCCCTTTGACCTTATAAAGACCCTCACAGGGACCAACAAGTGGTATTAGAGCAAGTGCTCAAACTAGATATCTAACAATCTCGAGCTAAAAGTCCATATATTTTGATTTATATATCAAAATGAGTTTCTAAAACTCACAACTCCTTCCCGAGGGTATGACCATTACCCGTCCTCCACTCTTCACTAGTGAACACTACATGTTCTAGAAAAATTGGATAAAGAACTTCATCCAGTCACAAAGCATGCAAGCATGGTTAGTTATTAAAGATGGTCCATATGAGCCTACTTATGAAGTAAAGGGTATGACTTCCCGAAAGCCATCAAGTACGTGGGATGAGAATGATTTTAAAAGGTTGTGTGAAAATGCAAATGCTATTAACATGCTTCATTGAGCTCTTAGTGCAACTGAATTTAACAGAATATTCGGATGTGAGACTGCAAAAGAAATTTGGGAGAAGCTGGAGGTAACCTATGAAGGAACTACCAAAGTAAGAGAAGCCAAACTTGATTTACTCCAGCAAAAGCTTGAATCCTTCAAAATGGAGCCTAAAGAATCAATGAGGAGCATGAACACTAGACACACCAATCTAGTGAATGAGATGAAAAGGCTAGGAAAATAAATCTCTGAAGTAGAGATGTTAAAGAATGTGCTCTGGAGTCTCACTAAAGAATGGGACAATAAAAAGACTGCCATTAAGGAAGCTCATGACTTAAACTTTTACAGTTATGATGAACTCATTTATAATCTTCTAACCTAAGAGTTATCCTTGGAGAGATATATCCAACAAAAAAAGAAGCCTGATAAGAAGAAAGCCATTACACTTAAGGCAGAATCCATCGGATCAGCTTTATCCGGAGAAGAAGAGCAAATCAATGAATCACTAAGCACCAAAGATCAACTTCCTCTATTGACCAGAAAACTCAATAGATTCATACAAAAGAAAGATAAAAGAAAATCAAGAAAGTATGAATCTTGGAAATCAAAAGAAGGGACTCCCAAAAGGGACAAACCCAGAAAGAATCCGAAAGAAAAGAAGGATCCGAAAAAAGAAGCTGCCTATTTTGAATGTGGAGAAAAAGGTCATTTCAGAACAAAATGTCCCAAGCTTAAGAGAACTTAAGAGAACCAAGAAGTTAAACAAGAAGGAAATGGTAGCTACCTTGAGCAATAGTGAAGAAAGTAGCAGCTCATCTGCTATAGAAGAAGGAAAGACTGCCAATTGCGCATTCATGGCTCTAATTGATCCGGAAGTAGACCAATCCAAAAAAAATGCCTCTAAGCAAGAAACAGTTCAAATCGAAGAATTAGAATCAAAAACAGCAAACACTGAGGTAAATTCTTGTTCTAATTCTGCTTTTAATTTTGACCTTGCTAGAGCTCTGTCTATTGTAATCAAGAGTGTAAAGAAGAATGCAAAAGCAATCAAGTCTCTCAAAAGAGCAGTAATGGAGTTAGCATAAGATGCTGAAGTAATAGCACAAGACATCAATCTGGTTAGAGCAACCAAGCATATTGATGTTATGGAGGAAAACTTCCTGAGGAATCAAGTTTAGATTCTAAATGAAAATGTAATAGGACTGGATAGAGAAATCAATATATTAAAGGAAGTATCCAGGAAGAGGCCAGAGATAAAAGCTCCAAGAATAGATCATCATCCTCCTGCTCAGAACAGATTCCAAAAGACCCTTAATCAAAGGATGAAGGAAGTTAGCAGGTAACCACAAGCCCAAAGATATACTGCTAGTCAAGTGGGAAGGGATAAGGAGGCTTACAACCAACATCCTCTTAAATAGAGAAGAAATTGTGGAGCAGAAGTTGCATCTCCAACCAGTTTCCGGATTCACACCAGACCATCCACTAGTACGCAAAAAGCTGGATATAAAGGGAATTATGGGAAGGAGGATCTAGAGAAGATCAACGGGAAGCAAAAGAAGAACAGACCCATTTCAGGGTGCAGGTTTTATGGGAAAAACAATCATATTACTAAATCATATAGATTAAAAAATGGTTATTATGATGTTTACCCTTGACCTGAGATGGTTATTAACCCGAGAGGACTTAAATCTGATTGGGTACCCAAACCCACTTGATCTGTTTTACAGGTGTGCCTTAGATCCACATTTGATCAACACACTTGGTACATTGATAGTGGATGCTCAAGGTACATGACATGTGATGAGAAGGCCTTCATCACATTGACCCGAAAGAAGAGAGGCAAAGTAAGATTTGGAGACAATCAAAAGGGACATATCATTGGTCATGGAACCATTGGATCTTAGTTAAAGATAGAAGATGTCTCATTGGTTGATGGACTGAAATTCAACTTGCTAAGTGTGGCCCGACTCTATGACAAAGGAAGAAAAGTCATATTTGATTCTGGAGGCTGCTCAATCTATGATAGAAATCCAACCAACTCATTCTTTATGCACCTAGAGTAAATAATGTCTATTCTATAAACATTAAAATGATTAAAAGAATATCTGCTTGGTATCTAAGGATGAAGAATCATGGCTATGGCACCGGAGTTTGGGACATGTCAGCATGAACCTCCTGTCCAAACTAGCCAAAAAGGAATTAGTAGTGGGTTTGCCTAAGGTTGCTTTTGATAAGGATCATCTATGCACTGCATCTCAATTAGGTAAATAGCATAAGAAAAGTTTCCCTTCCTTCTCATACATTCCTTCTAAAAGAGTACTTGAGCTTTTGCATATTGATCTCTTTGGTCCAATCAAACTATTGAGTCTAGGTAGAAGAGAATGCACCATGGTCAATGCAGATGATTATTCTTGATATATCTGCATACTCTTGCTAGCAAGCAAAGATGAGGCGTTTGATAAATTCTATAAAACATTCATCCGGATAGAAGTAGAATAGGGCATAAGCATTGCATGCATCCGGAGTGATAATGGTGGAGAATTCAAAAATAAGCATTTTGCTGATTTTTGTGCCTCCAAGGGCATTGAACATAACTTCTCTGCCGCTCACACTCATTAACAGAATGGAGTTGTTAAGAGAAAGAACAGGACCATAGTTGAGATGGCTAGAATAATGCTCAATGAAAATTTTTTGCCAAAATACTTCTAGGGAGAGGCCGTGAAAATAGCATGCTATATTCTAAATAGAGCTCTCATTAGAAAGACTATAGAAAAGTGTAGATATCTTTACTTAGCCACTGAGTAAGGATTAATTTGGGAAGCTAAGGGAGTCAATTGGAATGTCCAATCCAATTTAAGGGTTAATCCAGAAGACAGCTTGCAATCAAGTCTAATCCTTGGCAAGAAAAGTAAATCTGGAAGAGAAGGTACATTAGAGAAAAATCTATACCGGAAGAAACTCTGCCACGTCAGCAGACAGGAATGACATATGGCAGTGAAAGCGCGTAAAGGTAATAGTTACTTTTTGAATTTTAAACATCTATTGGCTGTTACACACGTGGTAAAATTTATAGTTTATTTTTAAAATAAACCATTCCTATTCTCAGGCTGAATTTACCTCTCTCTTAAAAATCCGGTTGCTATGTCATCAATCCAGCCAAACAACCAGCTTTCGGATTACCAAACTACCCTCACTTTGAAAGTTCTATAGAAACCCCTCAAAATCACCCTTCTTCCTCATGCGAGCAACTACTCTACTGTTACTCTGAAAAAATCAAAACCTAAACCCTAATTCCTCCAATCCTTTCTTTAAAATGGCAGCAATCATGACTAAGGCTGGACCCGTAATTCTTCTAACCCAAAATGTCTTCTCAGAATTTGATCTGAAAGATAAGGATTTCATCCCCATAGACTATAAACCCTCTGATTCAGTTATCCCTATAGATTTCCTAGGAGATAACTTCCTCTTTAAAATCGACCCCTATTCCTGGCTGTTTAAGGATCTGCACCTCACAAACTTCCTAAAAATAAATTGTCCAACATATCCAGAACTGGTCTGGGAGTTTTATGATAATTTGTAAGCAAATAAGAAATTCGACACCCTGTGAACTACGGTTTAGGGTGAAAGGATTACAGTCACTTTAGACTTCTTTGAGCAGTCACTTCACATGGAGAACAACAGAGTTTTGATGAGGGTGGATGGAGACGAAGCTAAAGTGAAACATGATGCGGAGATGTAGCTTCCAGAGAGGTATTTTGGGGAGACGCTTTTGACATACTGGCCTCAAATCCCAAGATACCTCCAACATGTGCTAGTTAAGTTAGTCCTCATCCGAAAGCGATCACTAACTACAGTGTCTTCCTTCCAGCACTGTGTATTAAAGCACTAGGTAGAAAGCATGAAGGTCAACATGCCTATGCTCCTTATTCACTACCTTAAGCATCACAGAAATTCCCATGGGGCTCTTATCACTCGGATTCTTCAGGCAAACGGGATAGATTTAACCAAATTTCAAGGTGTTAGTGGAAAGCCCATTATGCAGAGGAACTTCTTGAATCTGAGGTTCAATGAAACATGGGATGAAGAAAAGGCCAAGAAGTAAAGAGATTAGAGGAAAAGCAAAGCCAGAAAAATTATTGATCCATCAGAGGCTCCGGTTCCAAAGAAGGCCCAGACTGCTAAACCCAAGATAGTTAAAAAGCAGACTATAATTCCGGATGAAGAGGAAAATAAAGATACACAAACAATCACCTAGCTGCACAATAAATCTCTAGAAAAGCAAAAACCAAGGGTTAGGCTGATCAAGACAGCTGATTTGTTAAAGCAACTAGTTTGTGATCCGGAAGCAAGAGAATCCATTGTAGTAGCTGCTGCTGCGATAAGAAAAGGGCTATCAGAAAGGCTAGAAAAGAAAAGCATTAGAATTGCTAAAGGGGGGAATGGGTCTAATGAGGAGGAAACAGAAGATGAAATGCATATGCCAAAGAAGTAATTCACCTGAAAGGGGTGCACTTTTGATGAAGCAGTTAAGGCACAGAAACATCAAAAGAAAACGGCCAAGAAGCTAACTGCTATAGTTATTGATGAGGAGGCTACTAAGAGGGTTGTAGTGGAGGAGTTGGCTAAGGCCAAAACTTCAAGGGGCAAAAATGTTCCCGAATCTAATGAGGATATCCTTCCGGAGGATCCTCAATATGAAGAGATGATGGCTTCTATCGTAGACAACTATAGAATTAATAATCTAGCTATAGAAGGACCTGGAGAATCCTCTACTACACCAATCCTTATAGATTAGCCTGCCTTGGATGAGATGTTAAAGATTCCAAAATTTGGCTCATTCAACTTCCTACCCATCATAGAAACACTTCCGGAGAACCTATTGAATCCAGAAGCAGAGATCCCAATAGAAATAAGTCCTAAAAAGGCAATAGTAGAGGGTGTTGAGGACAATTCCAACAAGCCTGGGGGAGTCATCATAAGTCCTGAATAGTCATTTAAAGGGGTGACAGAGGACATTTCCTATCCTTCGGGGGTTGAGGTGGGAAGAAGTGAAGAAAAAGAAGCCTCAAGCACTTAAATTCCATCGCCATCTAATAAGGTACCCCTTGACATTGCTTCTTTGAATTTTTGTGCTGATTTTACTGCTGATATTATAGCACTTATAAATACGAACAACTTAGGCACTATAACTCAAATAGTGTCTAAGGAACAAGGGCCTAACCTGGATGATATCACTCCGGAGGAGGGATAGGGTCTGAGAACCGAAGAGAACGCTTCTAAAGCGGACTCTAAGGGTAAGGCAGTCCGGTGGAAAGGTCAGAAGAGAGGAGAGAATAACAAAATTAGTCCCATTCAGAGGAGAGTAATAATGAACCTAATGATGAACCCTCCAGAATTAGCTCTAGTTCCGGAGATGACTCCTCCAACTCCTCTGAGGAAAAGTTTCCTCCACAGGTTAGTCCTATGAGAGTTCTGGCTAATAATACAATAAAGTCCAAAGTTTCGGCAGCTCTTCACCTACTAAAAGAGGCTGCTCAAGAGGAGAATGAGGAAGGGTACATCAAACAGAGCCTCCGAAATATCTATACTAATCTAAGAGGAGTTGAAAAAGAATTACTTAGACAAGCTTCTGATCAAGATGTGAAAAAGGAATTGGGTGAGATCAAACTACAAGTAAAGAATATAGAAGACAAAGTCTTGGATTTCCCCACTCTGGAAGCTAGTGTTGCAGCTTCTCTCTCCCAGATCATAGCAATTTTAAACGAGCTTAAAGAAAAAGCTTCCACAGCTAACCAGACTACTGATCAAGCCAACTCCTTGGCTTCAAATAACGGTGGAACTGTAACTGACAAGATCATATCCTCCTCCTCCGATCTCTTAAAAGAAATTAAACCCTATCTGGATACCAAGTTTGAAAATTTGTCAAAATTCATGGCTGAGAAGGACCTCAAACTAGTCATCAATGATCTTGGAGTAGACCAGCAAGTTCTCCAGGAAATGCTGGTACACTTCATTGAGAAGACTATTCCTAAAATCCTAGATGACAATGGTGATGAAATGCATAGCCGTCTGGCCAGACTTAAAAAGATAATCACTGATTGGAGAGCTTCAATTACACTTCAAACAAAATCCTTGCATAACATCTAGAGAGGAATAAGTGCAGAAATCTCTCTCCTTCAAACCAACCTAAATAAGCTTTCAATATTTGGATCCTCTTCCTCACTTGCCATTCTAGAAAGCTAGCTCCTTCCAGTCTTCCATAACCTAGTATAAGCCATTGGAGACACAGGCTTCTTTGGTCAAAAAGGCATGACAACTCTCCTTAAGGTTCTCTTCCCTTAATATGATCCAAAGGATCAAGAGTTTGTCTTGCGCATTCATCCGTCAATCAAACAATCCTATGACCAATTGAAGAAGACAACCCGGCCCTTCTATATCACTCCTCTAATGGTTGACAAGATTATTGATGAAAGGTCCAAAGGTAGTATTGACTACACTATTTATTCAAATGCATGGCAAGCAGCTTGGGATAACAAGACTTATATGGTAATAGACCCCCAAACTGGAAACAAAAATGGGGAGAAGAGTATACAAGAACCTGAATCTGACAAGGGAAATGAAAAGGAAGGAGGACCATCCGGGAAAATTAGTCTAGCTATAATTTTTTGTAAAAATCTTGTAATAGCTAGATTCAATATTATATATCTATGTAATTTGTAATCTGAACTTCATTGATGTTAACTATTGTTAATTATAGAAGTATATATAGTGAAAATATCTAATTCTTAAAATTTTGCTTCTAAAGTACAATTTGTAATTGTACTAAAACAAACTTAGAAGCTAGAATTGAAAAATATTGGGGGAGTTAGGATGCTAGAATTATGGGGGAGTAAAACCTGTAAATGTCTAAGTATCAAGAATCATACTTAGTTCATATATACTCCATTCCCTTGTACGTAGTTTTTGTTTCCATCAAATGGGGGAGATTGTTAGGAAACTATGATCCGGATCATAAATTAAACTAATCTATCCGGATCAGGTTTGAAAGAAATAAAAACTTAAATTATGTAATCCTCCTAAATCCAAATGGAAACATCTGGACAAAGATCCAACTACAAGGTTGTCCATTGAAGACATCAAGTACCTAAGCACATGGAATCATCAGAATAAAGCTTGGAAAGGAAACAAGCTTTAATCCCTAAAAAATAGCATCCAAAAGAACTAATTGCCTTAACTCCGGAAGTATAAAGATCCGGAGACAATGAGTCTGAAGATATCCGGAAGACTCATGCTTGAAGACAATGGGAAAAGTTTCAAAGATAACTTTTCCCTCCACCTTTTGGTCTATATAGTCAAAGATCCTTTCTCTATGAACAAGACATCTTGCATGTTTTAGTAAAAGGACAAAAGGACTGACACCAGACTGAAAAAGCTAACAGACTTTTTGACCTAGACCAATAAGGAGGCACGTGGAGCTCACACCAAAAAATACTAATGGTGTAAAAGTTAGTTCATCATAAAAAGCCAAGTAAAATGATCACTGACAACTTTTCAGCATCAATCCCTAGGATTCAAACGGGTTAAATTATAGTCTAACAGATTGATCAACGGTTCTGAAAGCGCCACCTATAACCTGATCAAGGGTTAAGATTTATTACAAGTTTAATAACCCACAATGGCTACATTTATGATAAAAGCTTATAAAAGGGAAGCTTCAACAATTGAAAAGGTTGGCTGTTTTATTGATAAAAGCAAGTAACAAAGCACAAGCATTCAACCAGTTTACAATCCCTCCAAGAATCAATTAATTCCAAATCTGTTGTAAGGATTCCGAAGTGAGTTATAAACTTAAGGAAATCTAAAACCAAAACCTTTATGAAAATAAGAGTGTAAGGATCTCCAACTTGGGTGAGTTGTGAGATTAGGATACAACTTAAAGTTGGTGCTTTGAGTGGGAACTCCCTATAGGACTCAGCTTAGATTCGGGGTAGAAGACTAAGTCGTATATCCTACTAAAGACTAAAGGACTCAGCTAGGAGTTGGTACTTCTAGTAGTATATCCTACATCCGAAAGGGGTTATCATCCGGAGATAAAATTGTAAGGCTTGATTCCTGCCAGTTGGAAAGGAATCCACTAGTGAAAAGCTCATAGGAATGAAACTCCAGGGACTAGAGTATAAGGGGTCGAACCAGGATAAAATCCTTTGTGTTTGATTTCTTTAACTCTTTATTTATTGCATTATATTGTCATAACTGCATCACCTGGATCCATCATCCAGATCATAATCAAACACATTACACTAAGACTTTATAAAGTTTGTGTATTCCGTGAAAAAGGGTCATTCACCCCCCTCTGACCTTATAAAGACCTTCACAGGGACCAACACAATGAAGAAGAACAAACAGAGCCTCAACATATTAATCAGGTAATCATTCTCCCATCTAGCTCTACAGTCAATGTAATTCAAACTAGTGATGTCATTGAAATAGAGGACAACATAGGTGCAGATACCCAAACTGCATCTAAGGACAACCAGTCCTTCTCGGAACACAATGTTCCAGAGGAAGGATCTATTCTAGGATCCAAAGAGCACGCTTCTAAAGCGGACTCAAAGGACGAGGCTAGTCTGGAGGATAGGTTGAAAGAGAAGGAGAAAGAAGAAAAATCAGTTGATAAAGAATCTAGTGATAAGGATTCACTAGATTAGAGGAATCGTAAACCAGCTCTGGATCAAAGGAAACATCCTCCTCAGAAGATTCACCCAAATCATTAATTCCCAAAAATAATCCTAAGAGAGTTTATAAGCTGATAACTTCTCTAACGATGATCCAAGATGTTGTAGCGGAGAGGCATGAAGAAAGTCATATTAAGAGAACCCTCCTAAGTTTCTACGATCAGCTTATATCCGTGGAGAGCGCCATTAAAGATAAGTCCTTGGCTCCAAATTTGAAGTCTGAGTTAGGGAAAATCAAGAGATTAGTGCAAATTATTGAAAGACAAGTTCAAGGATTTCCCGCAGCTAAGCAAATTGCAGAAGCTTCCTTGTCAGAACACTCCGATGCTTAATCATTGCAGGAGCAAATCGCTCTGCAGATCAAGCCCACACCGGAGCTGACAACAATTATGCCACATTAATGGATAAAATCACTTCCTCTTCCACAGAGACAACAAATGAGCTTAAAGAGTATATGGACCAGAAGTTTGAAATCTTGGAAAAATTCATTCATAGAGCAATTACAGAAGGAGGAAAGGGGATTACCTCTAAACTTACCTTGCTTAATGAACATCAAGCTGTAAAGGAGAAGCCACAAATTTTCTTGATGATGGATTTCCTAAACTCCTTGCTAAAACATGGAAGCTATCAGTGCTGAATTTGCCGGACAAATTAATAGGACAGACACCCTGATCAATGAATTAAAGGAGGAATTTCATAAGGATCTTACCACTCTCAATTCTAGTCTCCACAACATCTGGAGAGATATTTACCAGGATATTGATCTTCTAAAGTTAGGTATGGCTAATCTATCCATCTCCCTTTCTAAATCCTCATCATCTACTTCAGATAGTCTTCTCATCCCAGTCTTTAGTGACTTGATCGAACGCATTGGCGACACTGGCTTCTTTGGCTACAAGTACGGTCTGACACTCCTTAAGTCCATGTTTCCATATTTTGATAAGGATGACCAAGCTCATACCTTGAAGATGATCCCTACCATGACTAGATCCTATAAGGAGCTCTGGAATTCTCTAAGGCCAGTCCATCTTCTTCCGGTAATGGTTAAAACAATTATTGAAAGGCACCTGAAAGGTAATGTGGACTACTCTGTCTACTCTAAAACCTGGCAAAAGAGCTAGGATAGCAAAACTTACATTGTCATAGACCCCCAAATTGATGAAAACCAAAAGGGGGATAAAAGAGAAGGAGGCAAAGGAAAAGGAAAAGAGGGGGAGTCATCCAGAAGTGGAAGTAAATGAAAAGATCATCCTCTTAAATAGCTATTTTTCCAACTATAAACATCTGTAATAGCTAGTTCTATTTTCACTATATATATTTTTGTAATTATAGTCTAGAACTTCATGAGGTTAACTATTGTTAACAACAGAAGTATATATAGTGAAAAACTTACACTCAAAATTGCTTCTAAGTACAATCTGTGGTTGTACTTCAAACACTTAGAAGCTAGAATTCAAAAATATTGGGGGAGCTAGGATGCTTAGATTATTAGGGAGTAAAACTTGTAAAATGACTAAGTATCAAGAATCATACTTAGCTCATAAAACCCCTTTTCCATATGCTTAGTTTTTGTTTCCATCAAATAGGGGAGATTGTTAGAAACAATGATCCGGAAGAATTAATTCCAGAACAATTCGGATCAAGTTTGACGAAAACAAAAACTATAGAAACAAAATATTAAGGAACAAATCTCGTAATCTCCTTAATCCAAAGAAGGAAGCATCAAATCCAAAATCAATCTTATGGACACTCATTGAAGACTACAAGTGCCAAGCATATAATGGAAGTATTCGGTTATATTTTGAAAAGGAAACAAACTTTGAACCGCCCAAATTAGCATCCGAAAGAAGACTGATTATATAGCATCCGCATACATCAAGAATAAAGTCATCCGGAAGATACAGTTAAAAGGACAAAGGGAAAAGTTTCAAAAATCACTTTTTCCCTCCAACTTTTGGTTAGAAAGTCAAAGACCCTTACCTCTTATGAAAGACAAAAATGACAGCTAGCACTTTTCAGAAAAGGACAGAAGGACTAACATAGGAAAGAGAAAAGGTAACAACCTTTTCTACCTAGACCAATAGGAAAGGCGCGTGAAGATCATAATTCCGGACCTCTAGTAAAAAATTTTATGAAACACTAAAATCTAAGGAAAATGATCACTTGTAACTTTTTAGCCCCAATCCCAAGGATTCAAATAGGTCAAAATCTGAGTCTAATGGATTGATCAACAGCTCCGGAGATGCCACATATTACCTGATCAACGATGAAGATTTAATTCAACATCAACAACCCACAATAGCTACATTTATGATGCAAGCCTATAAAAGGAATGCTTCACAAGTTGAGAAGGTGCTAGTTGTTTTGAGAAAGCATACACAAGAGAATTCGCTACTACAATCAGTGATATAATCCCTCCAATAATCAATCAATTCCAAATCAGTTTGTAAGGATTCTCAAGTGAGTTATAAACTTGAGGAGATCCAAAACCAAAACCTTTGATAAAAATAAAGTGTAAGATCTCATACTTGGGTGAGTATTGAGATTGGGATCTAGCTTAGAGTTGGTGCTTTAAGTGGAACTCCCTGTAGGACTTAGCTTAGGTTTGGGTAGAAATCTAAGTGGTATATCCTACTAAAGATAAGAGGACTCAGCTAGGAGCCGGTGCTTCTAGTGGTATATCCTACATCCGAAAGGGGTTACCATCCGGAGACAAACTGTAAGGCTTGATTCTTGCCAGTTGGAAAGGAATCCACTAGTGGAAAAGCTCGGAGGAAGGAAACTCTAGGGAATGGAGTAGGCGGGGCTGAACTAGGATAAAATTACTGTGTTTTATTTTCCAACTCTTTATATTATTGAATAACATTTCATATTTGCATCGTCCAGATCCATCACATCCGAAACATAATCAAACACGCTACACAAGACTTTTTAAAGTCTGCTTATCTCAATGAAAAGGGTCATTCACCTCACCCTCTGACCTTATTTAAACCCTCACAGGGACCAACACTGTATAGGTCCACCCCCACCCTTATAGGTTCGGCTACCTCACCCTTACCAAAAAGGGACTCGTACGGGTACGATTCTCTGCGAATAGTCCCCTTCACCAAAGTTTCCTGAACAAGCCAAAATCACCTAAATTTAATGAAAGGTCATCCAAAACTATCCTAAAAGCATTCTAAACTAAAGTTACATGCATTAGGCTCTATCCAAGACTCTAAAACACCCTAAATCATGTAAAAAATCAAGAAATTCCGAAAATCTCAAAAGTGGAAAAGTGAATCGAATGAAATGCCTTGATTTTTGAGGCATGGGTATCAGGAGATGGAACCGGGGACACATCAGAAGTAGGGGTAGGGCCGAGAAATGAATCCCCCTCGCGAAAAGTATACCTGACCATAACCCGGCATTCTCGGAGCTCTGAATCACCTACTTAGGGTAAATCCTCGCGCCTAATGGAAAAGAGGTCATTTTTTGGAATCTTTTTATACATTTTTATCGGTTTTAGGAGAAAATTACTGGAAAATTCAATATAGGAGAGTTTGGTGTAAGGCGAGATGCGAGGGGTATGTTTCAGTTTTAAACCCCCCCCCCACCATGACCCGTACGGGTCCCACCTCGCCAATTCCTCACCCGTGCGGGTCCTAGCCCACCTATACGGGTCCCCTTTTTCCATTAAGGGTAATTTTAGAGGCAGAACTTCATGAAAGCACCAGGGGCACATCTAGTCTAGACTAGGGGCCAACCCCACTTCTTCTAAACTTGTACTTTAGTTAAATTAGGGGCAAAACCCCTAACTCAACTTGATCCTTGATTAAAGGGGCAAAAATTTTTGTTTTCACAAAGTCAATCAAGAATCAAAATAAGCCATTTTTGAATTGATCATTAACAGGGATATTTTTGGACACTTCCCCAGCAGAAAAGAGTTTACCAAAGGACATTACTCTATTCCCCAGTAGTGAAATCAACCAATGTAGGGGCATCCCCCCATTATCGAGCTCTCAAAGGGCATTCACCCTAGGGGCGCCCCCAGTAATGGAGCCAATCAAAGGGCATCTCCCCTCAAGGGGCATTCCATCCTTAAACAACCGGGCCAAACTCGATATTCCTAAACTCAATTTAACGTGTATTCTGGGACCAATCCCTACCCACACATCTTCATTCTTAATTGAAGGGGCAAAAATTTTTATTTTCCATAAAGTCAATCAAGAATCAAGATGTGTCATCTCAGGCAGTATCTAACTCAACGTTTTTATTATCTCTTAGCAGGTTATTCAAAATCCCTAGCAAGAAAGTCATCCGCCTTAGAAAAGGGATACATCACCCAGGAAAGTCATCTGTCTTAGGAAAGGGATACACCATCAGTCAGGAAAGTCATCTGCCTTAGGAAAGGGATACTTCAGCCAGGAAAGTCATCCACCTTAAGAAAGGGATATATTAGCCATAAAAGTTGATCCACCTAAGGAAAGGGATACACCACCATCAGTCACGAAAGTCGATCCTTCTTAGGAAAGGGATACGAGGAAAATCATTCACCTTAGGAAAGGGATACATCATTCAGGAATGTCAATCCACCTTAAGAAAGGAATACGAGAAGAGTCATCCGCCTTAGGAAAAGGATACACCATCAGTCAAGAAAGTCGATCCACCTTAAGAAAGGGATACACATACCTTCCTCAGTAGAGTCAAAAGGGATACGCATCAGCAAAGGAAAGTCATCTGCCTAAAGAAAGGGATACGCATCAGCAAAGGAAAGTCATCTGCCTCAAGAAAGGGATACACATCAGGAAAGGGAAGTCATCCGCCTCAAGAAAGGAACTCACCTATGTCATCACCTTAGGTATAATTTCTAAACCCTCACATTGTGAGATCATACAGATTTGTATCTGAAGTGATCCCATGAGGGGCAGTCTATGAGCATTGGATTTTAATGATCCTTCTCACGAAACGATGATAAGAGCTAGATAATGTAGTCTTTAATAGGTGTTATCCATCAAATGAGTTCCTACTATTGTACAGTGGAGTCTGGCCGAGTCTGAAGACCTAGTCTACCCTTAGGGACCTCGTACGAGTCAATCTTCATAGTATAGATCCATCAATGGACCCGTACGGGTCAAGTCCCCCATACACCTGGGAGGGACCCGTATCGGTCCCGTACTTGCCTAAATAAGCTTCATGGCAGGTGATCCATGCCATTTTCGAAGGAAATCTATCATGAATACAATTTATTATGTTCAGACCCAATTTCCCCCTATAAATAGAGGCTTTTACACCTTATTTGATAGGAAAAAAACTAAAAAGAGAAAAGATTATAAGCAATTGATAGCATTTTTCAGCCATTTTTTATAGGTTTAGAAAGGGTATAGTTGAGGTATATAAGTAAAAAATAGGAAGAAACCCCATTCCTTCACATTTTATTCATTCCTAGCTTCGTTTATTAGGATTTGGGGGGAGGTTTTGTCCACACAAATACTCACCTAAATAGTCCTAAAATCACCATTTCATTATCTACTTTGGCTAGACTTTCGCTCGGCACAAGGATCGCTTCAAAGTGGATTCACGTTGAAAAGGTACGCTTTTAAGTTTCAAAGAGACTCACATCTCATTTATTTTATCGCTATTTCTCATATTCTGCTCCATCTATATAAATCTGTCATATTTTCTAAACTAATGTTCTGTCCAAACCAAACAGGACCGGTACCAGTCCCTCTATACCCGTACGGGTCCCACACCACCTATACGGGTAGTGGTCTCCAGGCAAAATCCAAAGTTCTCCTTTAATACATAAAATCAATCTAACATCATCATTTTCCATGCGATCATTTTTACTAATAATCTAATAAATTAACCCATAAAAGTTAAAAATGTGTTTTCACAACAAAATGCTGAAGACCCGTTATTTCTTTCTGATCCTAGAAGTCGTCTAGGCACTATCGATCATAAAACTGACACGCTAATATAATCACGTTTTCTTTAAAATGCTGACTTATGATGTACTATAAACTATGCTAATCTTTGTGGATGTAGGGGAATTTATTTTATTTTGTTTTATGACTTAGAAAAAATGTATAGGTTCCTTTGCAATTTCCCCATTTTCCCCCGGTTGTAATTTTTAGTACCCCAGTTAATGTTTATACTTTATTATGAACTATTGAATGCATGAGTCAAGTGTGAAAGAGTGTAGAAAATAGGATTTCCATAATAATTCCCCAAATGATGAAAACAAAATGGTTTTACGCTGTGAATGTAATTTTGAATTAACTAAATGAGAAATAAGTGACTCATCCGATACCCAAATCTCTGATCTAAAAGGTATTAGTCTCCTGCCCAATGGGAACCATACCAAAACACTTTCCCAAGTAGACAACTTGGATGGTGACTCTATCATTTGTATCGAGATTTGGGTCTCGATTTTTTTATTCATAAAATTAGTTAAAATGTGCAAACTGGAACTAAAAAGGTTTCATCACGCCTAAATTAATCAACCAATCACCCCGGCGGCCCCCACTAGTAGGCGTCAAGGGAGATCCCTACGTCATCGACACCTCATGCTTTTATTTATAGTGGTTAGGAAATAATTAAAGGACAATAAAGTCCCTAACCTCAATCAATCAGAAGTAAAATAAAAGGGGCAAAAAGGTTAATTTAATAACCTAACAGAGTTGGGAAACAACTCAATCACTCGGAGCTTGCTTAAGGAGCAAGCTGCCGATTGGACTGGGAGACTGCTGGCCATTCAGCTAGCAATCCCTTATGGGCTTGCACTCAGCGATCCCATAAGGCTTGTGCATGATGCGTATGGACCTACACAACATGTGCAGGCCTGCATGGTGCACATACGCACTGCGAGCTACACTTTGCAGCCTGCTTGCATGTGCCTTATGGGCCACATGCAACACCATCCTAAATGGCACTGCCATATGGCCCGTGCGCATGCCCTATATATTTATTATCCTATAGTACATTTATAGGCCCACTCGCACAGGTTTATTCAACATCTAATATTAATAAATCTCACTAAGTTCCAGTTCCATTTTCCCCTATATTTATTTTATCCTCCTTATTATTTAACAGGTTTATTGGTCCAACCAATGAATATTGGTCTAACCAATATTATAGTCCAACCATATTTTATGGTCAAACCATATATCTTTTCTCTTCTAGATTAGACCTAGTCTAACGGTTCTGTACATGACTCGGTCATAACTCAAAGTGTGTGACCTTATAAGATCCCATAATATCGAGTCATCAAAAGTTTAACTTAGCTCAATTCTTTTTAGGAATTGACTGGCTCGGAGCTCCAGACCGTTGTGGACTCCGAATTACTTTGATTGATCATAGTGGCTCTCTGGCATAGGGCATACGACCCCTCAATATTTAGAACGTCGCGTGCATTTTGACTTAATTCCGATTCTGTAATAGTATTAATACAATTCACTCCTTCTATCAACTATTAAATACCATCTGGTTTCTAGGACTTGGTTTAAGTGTTAGTACACTAGTAGCCTTAATAGGTACCCTAGTATTTAGTCTTGCTACAAAAGTACACCACTCAACCATTTTAATGTGTTGACCAGGATCTCATCCTATCAACTCATACTCTGATCAGAGGTTTATGAGTGTGTCACTTCCAATAAGTAGCTAAGGTACATCTCCCTTATATACTATAATGAAGTGATAGATTCCATCTTGACTACTCAGATTACCAACGGACAGACATCAACTATACCTATAATCATCCGTATCATCCAGTCTATAGAGTATTTGGGTATGACTTAAGGTATAGAACACATCTGAACAAGGTAACTACTATCTCAGGTCTAAGGATATTCGATTGCTATTGCAATGAGACAATAAAACACCAACACATAATATAGATTAGCGAGTATTGACTCATAGCGGTTTTCACTGTATTTCTCTGAATACATTCATGTGTTAACCCAAGGTACCACCCTCTAGCACTGGAGATATGCTACTCTAAATCAGATTTACGAGGTATGATAACACATGCTAGTCTATCCGTATCCATCAATGTCCAGTCTAGATGATACTACGACTAGGGATATTTAGATAAATCATAATTACACGTGAACCAGTTCTCACAAATATAGTCTCATTGTGCCCTTGCAATATGTACTATGATTATGTCATGTACTTTTGCAAACAAATTAATGAATATATTCTAAACCAGTCATAATATATTTTCATATATTGATATAACAAAAGAATGCCTTTATTAATATAACTTTGTTCGTATAAATAAAACTAACTAAGATATATCGCCCTAATTTCCTCTAGGGTATACATCATATCTAACACCTAGTAAACTGGTTCAGGGGAAGTCTTGTCAATTACATAAGTTGGTTATTGGTTGAAAAGCAATTAAATAAAAAAATATAAATAATAATAAAAGACATAACCTTCACCCACCCAAGATAATGTAAGATTTCCCTCCTAGTAAGACATGTAAAACCACTTGATTATGCACATAGATCTGAGGTATCTTAACCAGATTTCCCCAAGATTACCTCTCGATCTCACTTGTTGAAAATATCGCACCTTAATCTAATATTTCAGAATTGATCTACTTCGAACTATCTTGAATTTATGGGTTAATTCCTGTAAAACAACATATGCACTTAGGGGCGATCGGTGGTTACCCCAGGGGGGCCCTCTGATGCTTAAGTCAGTAAAGGGTTCTAAGGAATGTTATATAAGTATTTATGAGAAAGTGAATGTACCTATTGAACTGACCTAAGGGCCTATTTATAGGCGCAGGAGCTGCCCTATTCCTGATGGAATAAGGAGTCCTAATTGAGATAAGTTTAGAGCTCTTCACACTTATCTGATCCTTAAATCCCAAAATGATTGGGATATGGTCAAAGGATAGAATATAGGGACTAGAGTCAGACATAGATTCTCCTTTCTTGTAGAGCACGAGAGTGCCTTTGAGCCGGTCATGAATCACCTCAAGATCATAACCATCTAAAGCTTCCTTGAAACCCTGGCTTTATATGATCTCCAGCTGGATTAAGGTTTAGCCAGCTTCATGGGTCAAGTTCGCTTGGTTTTCCTAACTTTGACTGTGAAGCGAGCCACATGGCTCTTTGTTGACCCGGTCTCACTGGTCGAGATGGGAGAAATATAAGTAGTAAGTTATTAAAAGCCCCCCTAAGTGTGAGAAGTTCTTTAGGGCTTCTTCCATCAGTGATCTGAATCAACTCAGATTTAGAGAGGATTAGGGCTATGTGGCAAGCTATGGACTAGGTGCCTCAAAGCTTCTCCGGGAAACTTGAGTCCTTTTGCATTCTTTGGTGGTAGTTGGCTTTTTTCAAAATTCAAAAATGATCACTCTCTACTTGATACGTGGCACCTAATCCCTATAATTTAATGATTGTGACTCTTCAAATTTGCATCCGTTTCTTATTTAAGCGCTTTTGGAGTTCATTTCCTCATTTTGGCTCCTCTGTAATTCTTTACTTTATTCCGGCGACTTCCGTTCCTTTGAATCTTCAAGACTATTTCTTCGACGACTCTTGTTTCCTTGAACTCCTTCTCTCTAACAAGTAAGTACTCTCCTTCCATCTTCATTTCTCGAGAATTTTATGCTTATTGCTGCTATGCCATGGATTGTATGTTGTCGTAACCTGAATTTTATGTTTAATGAGTTTTGTTAGAACACTTGCCCATATCATAGTAGGCTATAGTATATCTTGAATTTTTGGGCTAGAATCCTTTGCATCCATGATTTTGCATTTTGAATATATTTTTTTGGAGAAATGATCTTAGATGTAAGTTAGTGTCGCTGGAATCTGGGTTTCTTTTAGCTAGATTCTGGGTTTATGTATGAACTTTGATGAACATGATGAACATAGGCTTAAGGTTGGACCCCTCCTAGGTGAAAAATGACCGTAGATCTTGATAAGGTGACTGGATCTGACTCTAACTTGTTCTAGGACTTTTGCTTTCTTTCTAGGCGGCTATGTCTTCATCCTCGTTAAGTAGCAGTTCAGACAAAAGTTTGTTTACCCTCTTATGTAAGGAGTGCCCTGACCTAGTTTCTCGCACTTTTGTTAACATAGATCATTCTAACTTGCCTCATAATCCTAGGATTAAAAGGATAGCCGGGAGGATGGACCATATAGAGGGTAATAAAGAAAGGGCGGCATCCGATCAGGCCCCCTTAAGCTTACAAATACATTCTTTCAACCTAGTATAGGTAGGTAGTGGTGGCAAAGGCAACGAGGTTGAGCAACCGGCCTACCCAGTTTGCCCAGATCCCATGCCAAGGGGGTATAGGAAGAAGAGAACCGCTAAGAAGGGCAAGGCAAAGATTATGAATATGGAACCGACTGGGCCCGTCATAAAGGAGAAAAAGGTGACTCCTTGTATTGAGGATATGGTATCCATAGCTCATGCAGTAGATGTAGATTTTAAGAGGGCCACTTTCCCCTAGATGCAAAGCTACAGGGTTATGTTACTGCCTAAAGGTCAATATGTCCACCTGCCACCCAAAGGATGGTTTAGCCTTTACTTAGAATAAGCTTGGTTTGGTTTTATCTATCCCCTTCCTCAAGGCATATGCGACCTCCTTAACTATTAGAAGGTATGCCCAGCCTAAATTCACCCCAACTATTGGGATGATATAGTGGGTCATTATCTGATATGTGAGGACCTGGGGCTGGGTTTTGATGCAAAATTCTTCGAACAGATAGCTTCTTGTAAGATGAATAAAGGTGAGGACCACCTACATTTCTGCATAAGAACGGGTTCTAATCCTTCACCCATAGGGTAGACTCGGTAAAGAACTTTAAGCAATTTTTTATTTTTTTAAATTGAAGGAAGGGGCGCCTATTTTTCCTATTCGTTGGTCGTTTGTTGTGCCGTCTCCTTTCAAGATTCCCAAGAATGACATGGATGTCCGTGTGGAGATATTCAAATGTTTGAAGAAGGGAATGTGGTCTCTGGCCGATGTCTCCCATGCTTTGTTCTATAACATTCGACTTATAGATTATAACTTGGATACTAGTGATGGTTATGTTTATTACATCAGTCCTCCACCTCCAGGTGAGTTTGTTTCCCACTTAATTTATTTCTTGTTATTATTTTCAGCTATGTTAGGGGTTAAGAATGCGGTTTCTGATGCTATAGCCAAGCAGGTGAAAAACCTGCAATAAGTCAACGACCGCCAGGCTCTGGAGATCATTGATGGCGTAACTAACGAAACTACTGATACAAGTTTTTTAGGTAAGAGTGGGGAGAAGGCACTCAAAAAGGGAGTGAAGAGAGGAAACCCAGATGCTGCTGAGGCGTCCACTATGGACCGAAAGAAGAAAGCCAAGGTTACTGATTCGGTATGTTTTTCGTTGTAAAAACTTCTATTGATATGGATATAATTTTATCTATTAATTCAATTTATGGTAGGCGGCCGTTGATATGCTTGGTGAAGATTTCAGGACTGCTCTTTCTTTGGTAAAGGACGCCCTAATCTATGTCGCGGGTAGCAAGCCTTCCCTCTAGCGGCCGATGTGTTTCATCGGGTGGACGTAGAGGACTTTCATAAGACGGCGGCCTGCTAGTTCTAGTCGGTTGCTCAAGTATGGTCTCCCTTCTAATTAGGAATTTTATCTTAATATGGGCGCTATAAACTTATATGCTTTTCTTATTTTTATCATAGTCTTTGTCTCAGGCGGCCGATGTGTTTCATCGGGTGGACATAGTGAGGACTAATGCTGAGAAGTTGATGGAGGCTATTAATATATGTCATAAGTTAAAAACTCAAAAGAAGGAGGCGGAAGCCAAAAACAAGACTTCAGGAGGGAGTTTACAAAAGCAGAAAGAGGAGCATGAGCTTCTCCAATCAACCTATGAGACAGTCTCCTAGAGTCTTGAGAAGGTTGAAGCTGATCTTGCCGCTTCTCGAACAGAGCTGCAGGAAGCCCAACGATAAAAAAAAGAGGACGCGGCTGAGTATATAAAGTCCATTGAAGGGATGGTGGATGATGGCTTCGAGTTTGGACAACGTGGTTTTCAATCCTGTAAGCAGCTTCATCCGAATCTTCCCGATGATTTGATCAATACCATTAAGTACCCGAGGGTTGAAGCTGAGGGAGAGAAAGCTTTGGAAGATAATGCCTTCAGTGGTAAAACTGCCAATACACAAGAGATCCTGGGTGAAGATTTAAAGAAGTCATCTGACAAAGATATCTCGCCTCAAGAGTAAAGTTTTTGTATATTCGTCCTTTTGTACTTTAGTTATGTTAGCTTATTTTGTACATACATTACCTTATTTAGGCACTTTTTGAGGCATATCCTTTAAGGTATTGTTTCTATGCCTTGTTGTATGTTTGTACCATAGATTTAACTAAGGACTTAAGTGCTTTAAGGTCTTATATTATACCCTGTATATTTGAGAATTGGTCTTATAGTTTTATTGCCGTTTAGATATTTGGTTAGGTCTTATATGTAGCCTCTTTCATTAAGTGTTTCATTCGTGTTGGTCTTATGGGAATAGCCAGTTATTAATATTTAGTCTACTTAAGTTCTCATTATGTTTTGCACAGAGTTTCTGTCCATCTTATTTTTATGCCGGTTTGTTTATGTTTTAGGGGTGGAGGCCGCCCTATCAACATTTTGTCTTAGTTTTAACTAATGTAAGTGCAAATTGAGCTGATTTTATACTATGCCAGCTATGTGTTGTTTTAGTGTCAAAAAGTTTTATCAAGACTTGTTTGAGACTAATAGTAACTGATGTTTTTATTTGAAGAAATAAAATATAAGTCCGGGGAATTCTACGCATCCGGATATCTACCTAAGGGGAGCCGCCTCGTTAAAAAATTCCTTGAGGGAAAACCCAATGGGAAAAAATCCTTAAGAAAGGAAAAAGAGTATGGTTGCTAGAGTCCGTACATATCCACAGTATAGTAGGGCCTAAGATTAGCAATGTTCCATGTTCGAGGAAGTTCTTTGCCTTTCATAGTCCCTAGCTGGTAGGTGGCCGGCCTGATGACTTTGGTAATTTTGTAGGGGCCTTCCCAGTTGGCGCCCATCTTCCCTTTGCCTTCTTGAGCCTACGAGGCAGCCGAATCTTTAAGAAATAGGTCTCCTTCTTTGAGCTGGACTTCCCATACCCTTCTATCATGGTATCGTACTATTTTAGCTTTATAGTCCACCATAAGGATCCAAGCTCATTCTCTCCTTTCATCCAAGTTGTCCAGATGGTACTTCATGTTAATATCATTATCTTTCTCTGTGTAGTATGCCACCCGATCAGATGGTGCCCCTATTTTAACCAGAATAACCGCCTTGACTCCATAAACTAGAGAGTAAGGGGTTTGTCTAGTCGTTCTATAAGGAGTCATTCTGTAGGACCATAAGACTTTTATTAGTTCATCCGACCATCTTCCCTTATGATCCAACACCCTTTTCTTCAACCCTTCTCCTAGGGTTCGGTTGGTCACTTTCGTCTGGCCATTTATCTGGGGGTGTGCCATGGATGAATAGTTATTTTCAATCTTCCAGTGCTTGCAAAAGTCTTTGAATTTTTCTGAGATAAACTGTGATCCGTTGTCGGTTATGATTCTTTTTGGTATTCCGAATCGAGTGATTATGTGTTTCTATATGAAGTCAATTACTCTTTCGGTTGTGATCACGCTAAGTGCTTCTGCCTCGACCCATTTAGAAAAGTGATCAATGGCCACCAAGATCCACTTCCTTTGCCCGGAAGCTTCTGGCATTGGTCCTGCAATGTCGATTCCCTAAGATGTGAATGGCTAGCCGGTCACTATGGGCCTTTGGTTAGCTTCGGGGATATATGATCTCCTCGCGTGTATTTAGCATTGGTGGAAGGTTCTTACGTATTTTTCTGAATCAGCTTTGACGGCCTCCCAATAATATCCGGCTATAGTGATTCTTCTCAGTAAAGTTTCCGTCGCCTGGTGGGAGCCATAATTTCCTTCATAAATCTCTTCTATGATT
Source organism: Euphorbia pulcherrima (assembly GCA_947683365.1). Taxonomy (NCBI): domain Eukaryota; kingdom Viridiplantae; phylum Streptophyta; class Magnoliopsida; order Malpighiales; family Euphorbiaceae; genus Euphorbia; species Euphorbia pulcherrima. The sequence goes on from CANTUS010000013.1 coordinate 12,518,765, forward strand.
AGTTTTCCTAACTTAGGCGTGACGCATTTGAGCTATACATCCAAGTAGGATTTCTGGTATAATTCATCACCTATTAGGGCGAATCATATGGATTTCCTAGTGATCTTTTCTTCCTCGATCTTGTCCTTAGGAAGTTTGTCGCAAACCAGGTAGTCATACAGGGGTTGCATCCACTTGAGTGATTTCTTTTGTATCTAGAGGTTTTCACCTTGCTCTTCGCATATCGGCTGAGTTAAGACCTCACAAGGGCAACTTACTCTTTCCATGAGTCTTTTCCTGCGGCCGCCTTGGCTAGGTTGTTTGCCATCTGATTTTGTGTTCGGGAGATGTACTCAATCTTCAACTCGGTTCCCTTAGCTTCTAAATTTTCTAACAACATGCCAACTTTGGCCAAATACTTTATCATCTGGACCTGTTTAGTTCCGTATGTTCGATTGATCTAATTCGCCACTAGCTTTAAGTCATTTTGAGGATGACGATATCCAGTGCTATCTCATTAGCTAGCTCTAGCCCTTTAGTCACTGCTTTATATTCAACCGCATTGTTGGTGGAGGGGAAGGCTAACTTGGCGGCGGATGATAATCTGATTCTTTTTGGTCCTTAAATGTATACTCTGATGTTGGCTCCATCCATGCAGGAGGAACCTTCTATAAAGATTGTCCAAGTTTCTGACGGTATTACTACTTTTGGTTTGATGCCTACGAATTCTACCACAAAATCTGCTAACACTTGAGCCTTTAGGGCTTTTCTTGATTCGAATCTTACGTTGTATTCCTAAGGCTAATGGCCCGCTCGGTGAGGTGGCCTAACGTATCTAGTCAGCACAAAACTTTCTTGAGAGGAACACTTATCCTAACCACAATTGTGTGTGCTTGAAAGTACGGTCTCAATCTGTCAGCCAAATGGATTGGTGCTAAGGCTAGCTTTTTGATCTTTGGGTATCTTAATTAGGCATTTCTCAACACTTTGCTAGTATAGTGCACTGGATATTGTTCTTGCCCATCTTCTCAGATCAGCATGGTTCCTACCACATCATCTATCGATGCTAAGTAAAGGTAGAGTGTGTCCCCAACATTGGGGCGGCTCATAAGGGGAGGTTTGGCTAAAAAGTCCTTCATTCGGTCAAAGGCTTCCTGGCAGTCCTTATCCCATTTGAAGTCTCTATCATTCTTGATCGCTTTATAGAAAGGCATACATCTTTTAGCTGAGAATGAGATAAACCATCCCAGTTCATTGATTCTTTCGTTATGGCACTGTACTTCATTCAATTTCTGAGGCGGTTCCATCCGGATGATTGCTTCTATTTTCTCTGGGTTGGCTTTGATCCCTCTCTCAGATATCATAAATCCTAGAAAATTCCCAATCTTGACCCCCAAAGACACATTTCTCCGGGTTAAGCTTCAATCAGTAGGCTTGCAAAGTTTTAAACACCTTTTCTAAGCCATCTGCATGCTCTTCTTCACTCTTTCTTTTTACTATCATATCATCCACATATACCTTGGCCGTCTCATCGATCATATCTTTGAACATTCTGTTTACCAGCCTTTGGTAGGTGGCTCCTGCATTTTTTAGCCTAAACGGTATTAGCGTGTAGCAGTACGTTCCCTTGTGAATGATAAAGGAAGTCTTTTCTTCATCTGCCGGATCCATGGGAATTTGATGATATCTGGCTTTCTCGTCTAGGAAGGAGTAGACAGCGTACCCGGTAATGGAATCTACTATTTGGTCTATACTTGGCAATGGGTAACTATTTTTTGGGGTTGCTTTGTTCAAGTTTGTGAAGTCCATACACATACAGTAATTTCTGTTTGGTTTTTTAACTGACACAATGTTTGCTAGCCATCTAGGATAGTGTACTTCCCCGATATGCTTGGCTTTGAGCAATTTGTCTATTTCTTCTTCAATAGCCTTCTGTCTTTCCGCGACATTTTTTCTGTTTTTCTGTATTACCGGGGCTACTTCTAGGTCTAGGTTGAGGCTATATTGTAAGATTTCCGATCGGACTCCCAATAGATCATCATGACTCCAAGAGAACGAATATTATTATCGAACTAGGATAGAATTGATGCTTGCCTTGGTAATAATTTTTAGATCCTTGGCTACTCTCAATGTTCTTCCCGATCCCACCATGAGTACCTCCTGCTCTCCTACTGACTCGATAATTGAACTACTTTTATTTGGGCTGAAATCTTCCTGGATTATGCTATCCTCCTCAGATTTGCCTTCTTGAGCCGGCTTTTGTCTCTTCTTAGAGCGGCTACATAAGTTTTATGAGCCACCGAGGGGTTTCCTATTGCTACTTCTGTCCCCTTCCTAGTTGGTATTTATAATACCAAGTAAGCAGGAGAGATTAAAGCGAAGGATTCACACAAAAAGGGACGTCCTAAAATGATGTTGGACTTGAATGATATTTTAGCAATGGTGAAATCCACCTCAGCTCGATACTCGTATTCTTTATTACCGGTCTCTACATTAAGTTTGACTTCTCCTAGGGAGACAGTGGAGTGCCCGCTTAGATCTGATAAGATTGTATATCATGGATTAATGCGGCGGTTATTTACCCCAAGTTGTTCAAACGCTGATCTTGTGATTAAATTTACTGAGCTTTCTAAGTCAACAAGCACTCGGTATGCCATACAATTCTCTACTACTACTTCTATGACTAACGAATCCGTGCGTGGCTTAGTCACCATGCTCATCTTTCTGTAATTCTTTTTAGCTTCTGAGTCGTCACTCAACGTAAGTGTCCAGCTAGAAGAATGCTTTGCTCTTTTTTAAGCCGGCTCTTTGTCCTCGCCACCATTTATAACTAAGACTTTCTTTCCTCTTCCGTTGTCATTTTTCTTTTATTCTTTTGGCTTCTCCCTTGAGTCGCCTGAGTCTTCTCTCTCGAGTCGCCTGAGTCTTCTCTTTGATCTAATTGTCTTGTCACGCCTTTAACAAACTAGCCAAATTTTCCTGGCTTGATGAGGACGTGAACTTCTTCTGCTAGGACACTATAGTCATCCGTAAGGTGTCCCCTAGTTTTATGGAAATCGCAGTATTTGTCATAGCCCCCCTTCTAAAGTTTTGCCTTCTGGGACATTTGGAAACCTGAGGCTCTTCCACTCTAGCCCATTTTTAATTGCAACCAAAATTTTGCTTAGAGTAGCGTTCAATTTTTGTTTATCCTCATCATGATCATACCGGCTATAGCCATGACCACTGCTGCCTCTGCCTTTCTTACTCCTCTTCTCATCCCGCCTGGATCGGCTTCCATCATCTAAGCTCCGCTTGTTAGAGTGGCTTACCTCATCAACTTCAACTAAGTTTTGAGCCATCCCAATCATTTGGGGAAACTAGGTTGGTTTCCTTGTGATATTTCCTGCTTGAGTCGGTCATTTCAGGTTCCTTTGATTAAAGCTTCCTTGGCCATCCTAAAATTTAGGCAGGTAATGCCCACGCAGGCTTCATTGAATCTCTTAAGGAAATCTCGCAGAGATTCGTCTGGTTTCTACATAATGCTGTAAAGGTCCCGACTTATGCTATCCGGCAGAGATGACCCTAAGAAATGTTTTACAAATTTCCCTCTCAGTGTTTCAAAATCTTTAAAGGAGTTGGGGGCTAGTCGGAGGAACCACTGTTTGGTGGCCCCTGTTAGAGTAGTGGGGAAGTATCTACACCGGAATGCCTTAGGTTCATTAATCAGATCCATCCGATCTACATAATCTATTAAGTGCATCTGGGGGTCACCTTCCCCGTGTATTTGTCTAGGACATGTGGGAATACGTACTCCGAGAGCTTTTGGCTTACGATGTTTTTCTTGAATGGGGAGAGAGTTTTTTTGCTGATCAACTCCTAGAATGAAATAGCGTACTTCTTTAGGTGTCTCTTAAATTTAGTATCAAAATCTTTGGAACTGTCTACACCGAATTGTGAGGCGGATGAGGATGATGCCGAAGGAGAAGGGGTGGGGGATTTATGTTTCTTTCCTTTATGATTTTTTCCCTTTGACTTTCGACTTGACTTAGTGTCATTCTTTTCAGGTGCCTCGATTGCGACAATTATTGAATCGGTTGTCGTTCCTTGTTTCTTGTTGAGTATTTACACCCCTGCTGGATTTCCTTCCCTTCCAGAGCCATTAGTAACAATCCTCACAGTGTTGCGAGATCTGAATCCGTGAATCCACCTAAATAAGTTAAGGCGAGCGCCTTCGTTGTGGAGGTGACCTACTGGATTGATACCAGCTGAGAGATAGTTAAATTTTAAAGTCCCTCTATCACTGTGGAAAAGGGAACGGGTATCCTATTGATAGAATTAAATTAGGGGAGGAGGCTCCGATTTATGCCTAGTTCAGGCAGAATGAACAGGTCTTCGGGAAGTTCCCCTCAGATTTGGGCTACCGCTATGAAGTGATTGTAGGCAGACCTTATCATCTGGCTTTGCTATTTAGGGGTTAGAGCCACCTGGTGAGCAATTTCGATGAACAGGTCTAGTTGACTGAGTTAACGGGAGGAACGTTCCTCCAACTCTTTATTTTCTGAGATGCCGGTAGCCATTGGTGCCTTCTCCATAGGCTCTAAGCTACCTGTTGGGATTGATGGTCAAGTCTAAATTCTCGTTTGCCATATTCGCACAATGAAAACTCAGAATTATCTTAAAAGGATGTGTTCTTCAGTGAACTATGATTCTCACTTGAGCAAGTAAACGAAGTCCACGCTCACCGCACCACTGAAAATATCGTACCTTAATCCGATATTTCAGAATTGATCTACTATGAACTATCTTGAATCTGTGGCTTAATTCCTATAAAACAACACACACACTTAAGGGCGATCGGTGGTTACCCCGAGGGGTGACCCTCCGATGCTTAAGTCAGTAAAGGGTTCTGAGGAATGTTATGTAAGTATTTATGAGAAAGAGAATGTACCTATTGACCTGACCAAAGGGCCTATTTATAGGCGGAGGAGCTACCCTATTCTTGATGGAATAAGGAGTCCTAATTGAGATAAGTTTAGAACTCTTCGCACTTATCTGATCCTTGAATCCCAAAATGATTGGGATAAGGTCAGAGGATAGACTATAGGGGCTAGAGTCAAACCTAGATTCTTCTTTCTTGTAAAGCACGGGGATGCCTTTAAGCCGGTCATGAATTGCCTCGAGATCATGACCATCTAAAGCTTCCCTGAAACCCCAACTTTATATGATCTCCAGCTAGATTAAGGTTCAGCCGGCTTCATGGGTCAGGTTCGCTTGGTTTTCCTAACTTTGACTATGAAGCAAGCCACGCGACTCTTCGTTGACCCGGTCTCACTGGTCGAGACGGACGAAATATAAGTGGTAAGTTATCACTTGGTTTCTAAGCTTACTAACTCAAGTCTCCCCTCGGTACTTGTTAAATCAGTAAACTTGCATTAAGATTAGTTAAGCATCCATTAAATAATGAAACCCTTAGCATGCACCCTATCTCCTCTCGGTAGAAAGGTGTTCACCCTCTCAATCTCAAGGTATGCATGTGTATGTTTGTAATTCCCGCTATACCAAGTCTCTCCTAGGTACTTGTTGATATAACAATGCATGAATTCGACCTAAACTCATTTAAGAATGTTTACTCAAATATACAATCATCAAAAGATTTGAAATAAGGTCTTTACATACTTACATCAGAGGAAGTCTTATACTGCATGGGAAAGGCTTGGCTTGCAGACAGACTATTTCAACATGATAAAGAAAATATTGAACTTTGTTTATGAAAAAGTAAATACAAAATGGAATTCCCAAAGGGGCACATGTTTATCACTAGTAAAGAGGAGTATAAATACCCACTAATTAATAAAGGAGAAATAAAAGAAGATATTTAAAGATCCTACTTAATCCTAATTTAAATTTAAAAACTAATTTAATAAGGAAAAAGACTCTAATAACTAACTAATAATATTTCAAAGATAAAATCTCTCCTTTTCTCTTATGGATCATGTCAATCTTTAATTCCTAATTAAGTGGTTCACTTGAAGTATGATTCTTCTCATTTTTTTTGACTCTTTTTACTCAAATTTCTCATTTAGCACAGTCTGTTGGGGAGGTCTCCCCAGATTCGACAACAACCTAAAATTGTACCAAAAATAAATAAATAATTATTTAATTTAAGAAAATTAAACACATAAAAGGCACAATAAATCACTACAACATTTCACTTATCAAAGTACCTCTTCAAAAATCAAAACTTTGGAAATGTGTAATTCTGCTAGTTATTCGAGTCCATTTGTTTTACAAAAACTTATTTCCAAAGTTTTGATTTTAATGTGTAATTCTGCTAGTTATTCGAGTCCATTTGTTTTACAAAAACTTATTTTTAAATGTTTGGAAGAACTATTCCATTAAATAGAATAGAAAAGAATGAAAAAATGTGAACTATGGTAGAATATTTGTGTTGTATCTATCGTAGCTATTTCACCTCTCACGACATTAGCATCGGAGTGGCTATGCATGCAATCTAGCCAATCCCTCTAACGGTTTCTTGAGTTACAAATCACCTATTACTGGAGATCGAACATCAATTAAAATCTTATGTTAACCGTTGAACTTATAGGTGACGTTTGGTTTGTCGAATGACTATTCTCTTAAATGGAATAAAAATGAATGAAAAATATGAGATACGATAAACTATTTGTGTTCGGTCCATCAAGCTATTCTTATTTATTACACATTATATAAATAGTTATTTCTATGTGAAATGAAGGAATTTGTATTCCACCTCTTTTCTGTGAAATGAATGAGTTACATGTTTTAGTCATTGTTGTGAATATATCAAACAGAGCCGAGATGATTTATCATATTTTGTCGAGATTTCAAGAGGTTATTATAGCGATTTCAACCATTTTTTCCATTTTCCATTCTTCAAAAGGGGTTTACATTATTTTTTGCTCCAACTATCATTCTCATGTTATATTCCCCATATTAGATTCTCAAAAGTAATAATATTACATTATTAATATTATTATATTAATATATTTAACATTATTTTTATTTTAATCTACTAACAAAATAATTAAAAAAATAAAAATTAAAAATAAAGAATAATAAAATAATGGTTGCCCATATTTGGGAAATCCTGTTTTAGGGACATACCATATGAGAAATGCTTGGAACCATTCATATGTGTTCCCCATTTTGGGGAATTCCCCGAAATGAGAAACCCTTAGAAGTACCCTTAGCTCCCCTCTGGTTAATTGGGCTTGTGAACTGCAGGACACCTGCTCCTATCCAACGGTTAAGTATTTACTATATCTTAATTAAATATTTTCTTATAAATATTTAACTATTGGACTGAAGTATGATACTAAATATGTGGCTCCCATTATAATACCCCACTTGTGCATATAATATTAGCTCCCATGAGAATTGTTGTACAAGCTAAAACAGTAAACAAAATGTTGATCGATAAAAAGAAAGTCATTAGAAGGTTAGGTTACTAAAAAAAATTAAAAAAAATTAAAATAATTTAGTAGTTTATAAAAATAGGAGAAAATATTTACATAAATATGGTATAGTATTTATCTGATAGATATCTAGTAATCGTCTAGTAGTTATATAGTAAATCATAGCTTCAAATATATTTCTAAAACATACATAACATATGACATCTAGTATTTATCTAGTAGATCATTATTAAATATCTAGTTATTATCTAGTATGTCTTAATTTTGACAGTTTTTTATAGATCTAATGACACCTAACATATAGAGGTGTTCATCGGTTGATTCAGTTGAATAACCAAACCAAACCGATTACACCAAAAATCGAACAATGAAAAATATATAAACAGAAACCGAATCGAAAATAAAATGTAACTGAACCGAACCGACCAATTCAATTCGGTTAATTTGATCAGTCTTTTCAGTTTATATTGTATAATTATAAAATTAGTTATTGATCACCAGTGTTATATATATAAAACATATTTCAATTTAAAATTGATACAGGAATAAAATAAATGTTATAATTATTAGCCAAATGAACTAAATTTCACACAGAATGCTTTGTAGTGTATGGATGGCCATGTCACTTACATATTTAGGAGGAGTGCTTGAATTGCAAATTAGGAACTTTGGGAATATTAGATATGTTAATATATATAGTTAAATAAGTCACAGTTTATATATTTTTAAGTGTTTTATTGTTTAATCGGTCGCTTCGGTTATATCGGTTATTTTTTAATTAAAACCAAACTGACTAAATAAACCAAAAATTCCTAAAATAAAGAACCGAAATCAAACTGTTTACACCGAAAAACCGAACTAAAAAACAAAATTCATCGGTTCGGTCGGTTATTTCGGTTAGGTTCGGTTTATATATATATATATATATATATATATATATATATATATATATATATATATATATATATATATGACAATTTTATAACAATATTTATATAACATATGACATCTAGTATTTATCTAGTACATCACTGTCAAATATCTAGTTATTCGTCTAGTATGTCTTAATTTTTACAGTTTTTTATAGATCTAATGACACCTAACATATATATAATATATGATAATTTCATAATAATATTTACTAGATAACTATTAAATAATTATTAGACGAATATTAGATATTTACCGGATAAATACCAGACCGTATTTATGTAAATATTTTCTCATATTTTTATTAATTTATAAATTATTTATATATTTTTATATATATATAATTAATTTGACGTAATGATAAATTTTATAAATATTTTAATAAAATATATATATTTTTAATAATTTCTTTTACAACGTAGCCATAGGCTTAGGCCCAATGCAAGACAGGCCATAAGATTTTTAAGGCCCTAATTGACATTCCAAAACTCATCTCTTATTTTGATAAAATGAAATTCAGAACTTTGTGCAAACACATTTTTTTATAGTTGTATAACATGTTAATAATAAAAATTGTGCCGAAAAATGTTCCAATCAAATGCATCATTAGCCCAAACATGCTAGAACTAGGGAGGGATTAATATGTTTGATCGGTTACATTATTATCAAATTGGTTAAATACGGAATGACATTTATTAGCAACGCATGCAGAGTAACTGAGAGGAGAACATAGTTTGAATCCTATTGAATACACTACTGTAGTACCCGTGCGATGCACATATTGGTCATTTGTAATCAATATATCAATGATAGAATGTATATCAAATTAAACTACGGAAATTCTTAAATAGGATTATAATCAATAAAATAGAATTAAATAAAATTAAAATAAATAAAATAAATTTTTGAAAAAAATAGATTTAGTAGGATATATTAGTTGATAGATATATTTAATGGATAATTGTGAAATTCGAATTCACTTGATTAAATAATTAAAAATATTTCATTATTATTCATAAGGAGTAAGTATTATTATAAAATTTGAAAAAATTTCTTAAATAGTATTTTAATTCATATTTTTTTTGCAGCTATCTTATGATTCTATATTAAATATTTGATGAGGAAAAAAGAGCCACATTAATTCTTAAATAGGATTATAATCAATAGAATACAATTAAATAAAATCAATATAATTAAAGGAGAAAGTACTATTGACTAACAGAATTATAATCAATATTTGATTATAACCAATATTCAAATTTTTTCTTAAATAGGATTATAATCAACATAATTAAATAAAATTCAGAACAACAAATTAAATTTTAAAAAATAGATTTCGGAGATATATTAGTTGATAATTAGGCATGTCATTAATTAAGCACTAAAATGTATAAGGATTAAAAAAAAATTTTGGCAATTCATTGCAAAAATATTTCATTATTATCCATAAGAAGTAAGTATTATTATAAAATTCAAATTTTTTCTTAAATAGGATTATAATACATAATCCCAAATAATAGTGCTGCCAAGTTTGACAATATCGCAATAAATACTAATCTTTCTTTAAAAAGAGATACATAACCATTATTCTTCTCCTTCTTAATCTTCATCCGTTTTGCTCAATTGCTTGAAAGTTGTGCATTATCTTCATCTATCAATATCGACTGTGTCAGAGTTTCATTTCTTATCTCTACAGGTGTGACAGGAGAATTGAGCTCATTTTCTGATATTGAATTCTGCCAAACAAAAATAAATAAATAAATAAAAGATCTAATTAAAATCATAGTAGATAATGAATCATTTGTACTTATAATATAAATGTTAGAAGTACCTTGAAATTTTTATTTGAATCTGGAAATTGATCAACATCGAAATATAAATCATATCATAAAAAAATTAAAGTTAAAATATATATTAACTAAAATAAAAATAATACAACGTACTAATTTGAAGTTACATATAAAATAAAATTAAAATTACTGTCAATGAATTTTGAGGGAGAGAAAGATTATATTGTTTCAGAAGTTGTTTATCCAGCGTAAGTTTAACCACATACACTTCATTATGCGCAATAATATTGTTGCTCTTAACTGAAAGTTTGAACATAATTTCTCTTCCTCTAATGTTCTCTAATTCCAAGGGTATAGATGTTGCACCAAGTGCATCTATCATCTAATATAATTTCAAAAGACAAAAAATAATAAAAGATGTTTAAAACATTATTAATGGAGAAAAAACTAAAATTAATTGGAATTCAAAGAAGATGTATTATTGATATGGGAAAATTATGTACCTCAATTATTGTATCCCTCAATTCATTTGCAGTTTTTCCAATCAGTTGTTGCGCTTCATAGTCCCAAATTAGTAAAGAAATAAACCTTGTGTCATCTATTACACGAACTTGAAGCTTATATCTGTGAAATCAATTTAAATTTTTAATTCATTACAATTTTAATATCAAAATACTTTCACTATATAAATTGAACAATTGAAAGGCAAATTTTAGATGCACAATCTAAAATTTGTACATTGTGATAAATTGTATATAAATAATCATGGTCTTAAAGTTCCAAATTCAAGAAAATACTGTTAGTTCTATTCATGAAACGACTTTGCACATCACCATGGCTGACAATTTCACCAATTACATCTGTTAAAAAATCTGTGTATTTAATTAATTGCTTAGATGTTTTGATATTATTCTGGTTGATAATGTAGTTCCTCATATGGTACACCTTGAGTTCTTGAAGATTATTAACAAACTTGGAAATATTTTTTTTGTTACCGTCGCTTGAATGCGATCTCCCTATTGCAATATTACAAAACATCAAAAAGAGTAAAATTTTTTTGTTAGTTATGCGATTTTATTAAACATTTATTTGATAAATTTTTTAATACTCAATGATAAATAATTTATTGACATACATTTTCGTCTTGCAAAACCATTTGAATAATAAATATTGAATTTGGTTTATTGCGTTCTGGAATGGCCCAAAGGCGGAGAACACGCACTTTGAGGGTCCATTACATCTTAGTTGGATTTATATCACATATAAAATATGTCTTCAGTTGCACCCTAAGTGGGTTAATATCATCCACCGAATTATGTTTCTGCTTGAACATAATGAATAATATACTATTCTACAATCATCTTAGGATTTCCTGTCAAAATTTGATGAGGAAAAAGGAGTCACATTGATTCTTAACTAAGGAGTAAGTATTGTTACGAAATTCAAATTTTTTCTTAAATAGAATTATAACCAACATAATTAAATAAAATGAAGAACAACAAATTAAATTTTAAATAAATAGATTCAGGAGATATATTAGTTGACCAAATAATTTAAAATGTTCCATTATAAGAGTAAGTACCATCATAAAATTAAAATTTTTTCTCAAACATGTATATAATTTATACTTTTTACAGTTATATTGTAATTCCTTGTCAAATATTTGATGAGAAAAAATGAGTCACATTAATTCTTAAATAGGATTATAATCAACAAATTTTAATTAGTTAATATTTATAGTAAAAGTAAAATGTTAAATATTTTGATGATTTTTCTTTATATATGTTCGTTTGTATATTATTTTAAAGGTCAAATAATAATTAATTACTATAACAGTTTTACAATATAATTCTTATCAGCAATTATAAATTATTTTACTATGTAAATATTACTTTAATTGGTTATACTTTTACTTTGATTTATTTCTATAATGATGGTATTTAAAATTGGCTAATATTCATAATAATCATAAAAATACCAAAATATAATTCTGTTGATTATAATCCTATTTAGTAAAAAATCCATATTTTAAACTTTAATTAGCAATTAATTAAATACACAGATTTTTTTTAAAATATAATTTATAATTTATTCTTAAACAAGTTTATAATTTAGAATTAATGTGACTCTATAAGAATTAATGTGACTCCTTTTTCTTCATCAAATATTTTATTATTATTATTGTTGTTGTTGTTGTTATTTTAATTTTATTTTAATTTTATATTTTGATATTGTTATGATTAGTAAGAATAATAACTAATTTTAAATACCATTATTATAGTATTATAAATTGGAATAATATGGTAATAAAATAAAATAAATTTAATAATAAAATGTTAATATTTCTTTTGAAAGGTATATGGGTAAAAAGGTACTTTAGGACTTCTTTGCCTATATATATAGATATAGATTTTATTTCAATTTTATATTTTGGTATTGTTATGATTAATATAATTATTAACTAATTTTAAATATCATTATTATAGTAATATAAATGGAATACTATGATAATAAAATAAAATAAATTTAATAATAAAATATTAATATTTCTTTGAAAAGGTATAGGGATAAAAAAGTATTATATATATATATATATATATATATATATATATATATATATATATATATATATATATATATAATCTTAATAAAAATACAAATAAAAAAAAGTTCTTAAATATTAGAACCATAAAATGCGAATATGATTGATAACTTGGCCACTCCATAATATCCATTTTGTATTTTCTTAATTTATATTAGAATAGGACAATATAATTATTTATTTTTTGGGGTAACAATGATTATTTGTTAATGATTAAAGTATATTTTTTCAATTAAAAAACTGCATTTTTATAATGGCAAATCTCCTGTGGTGCTAGACAAATTATATATGACATCTAACAAAATAGGTGATGCTTGCAGCTTCGGCTATTTTGAAAAAATAAACTTATTTATGAATAAAGTTGTGTTTATGTATGTATGATAGTATAATCCATAAATGATAAGGGGTGAATAAATGTTGATTCGGTTTAAAAATCAGATCGAACTGAAATTCGAATTAGCAAATACATAAAAACTAAAACCGAACAGTTATAACCAAACCACTCAAACTCTATAACAATAAAATAATTTATAATTTATTTTTTTTCATTATAGAGTTAGTCATATTAGAGAGATTCAAAGTATTTTTATTTCGAAGTAGTTACAGCCCTAATTAAGGGTAAATAATATAATTCCTCTACATGTTGAAGAATTAACTGTTCAATTTAACAATCGTACAGTGTGATTCGCAGACTGATAAACATAGATTGGTCTAAAAATACGAAAAAAAGATAACCGGAATTAAAACACCGGATATGATACAACTAAACACAAACAAATTAAACTTGCTATTTCCGCATGATAAACATGCCCTAAGGCAAGACTTAATCAGAAAACAAAAGATAAAACACTGCAACCAAAATTTTTAACCCCCAACTAATGATCTCGAATATCCACAACCATAGGAATATCTACTTACGCCATAACATCAACCAATAGTGCAGATCTGAAGCGATCTTGTTGTAAATAGATATATCTGGGTGTCTACTGTGAAAGATTAATAAATATCTTGTCTAAAGACTGATGAAGTCCAACCCAGCTGCAAAACTATCAAGATTGAGATATGTAGCAAGAGATTCATGTTTGAAAAAGATAATCGTGTAAACGATAAAATATAGTTGATATAGATTATTCTCGCAAAAATACAAAAAAAGCAAGAAAATAAAGGATATGAGGTTGACTTTTTCTCCCTCTCTAACAAACAAACTTATAAATGTAGGATATGAGAGTTCTCAAATCAATGGCGGCTAGGGTTTTAGTTTTTTAGAGAGGACGGGGGAGATCGGCTGCCCTTTTTTAAAATAATTTAAATGATAAAAAAACAATATAGTGGAAATCTTTTATTATCTTTTCTTATTATGTTTAATGCATCAATCACCCCTTAAACTTATTTAAAGTGTATCATTTTGTCCCCTCAATATCATGTGTCAGTTTTGATTTATTTTTTCAAATATGTCATTTTTCTGATTTTCCTTTCTCCAATCAGAAAATATAGATAATGGGTATATTTACGAATGAATCTAAGATAACCTACATTTAATAACAAATATAGTTAAACACTTATGCTATTGTTAATATATTATGATTCGATTACCGATTTTAGTTATTGCGATGTTTACTCTATTTCTTCATGAATTTAATTAATGAACAAATATAATTGAATAAAGGGTAAATAATTATAATCTCTCAGATTTACGCTAATACAATACTGTCTTCCTATGATTTTTCGATAATTTATACCTCATTGTGTTTTGTTTTCATCCAACTATTACATGTTTCTATTAGATTTTTCAATTTTCTTATCCAAATAATTGACATTTTTTACAAAATGACCCTTAATATATCGTTACAACATATTTTACCATTTAAATACTTTCAATCCATTTTGTTGGTCCCTCTTAGGGTGTGATATAGGAGTCAGAGAGGGGGGGAGGGGGTGGGTGGGGGGTGATTGCCTCTTTTCCGAGAGATGTAAAATAATAGAGTTGTGATCAAAAGTATTTCAATTATGTTGTTGATAGTCTATTAATGAATGTTGTTTTGTTTTTAAATGGATTATTTACTTGGCAGAATCAAATAAATGAAGAGTGCTTGAAGTAAATAAGGATAAGATGAGAAAATCAAATATGGTGATTTTATACTGGTTCGGCCTTTGCCTACATCCATTCCTCGGAGTTTCCTCTTTTGAGCCTTAATTCACTATGTATCACTCCTAAGGCGGAGAAGCCTTTACAATTGAGAATCTTTTGTCACTGCTTCTGATTCCTCAATGTAAGAGTTCTCTTCTCTTAGATCCCTCTAAGCCCCAACTTCTCCGAGCTGTGTTTAGGATTGAAGACCTCAGCGCTAACACCTAGTCTTGTTTGTGAATCACAGACCTCACCAAGTGCCCCTTGCCTAGTCTTGATGATAGTTTAGTGGATATGAAAAAGATTTGTGTTGTTGGATCTTCTTGTCTCAAGATACACTTTTACAACAGATTTGAAATGATTGTTCTTGCGAGCTTTCTATTACAAACTAATTTTAAAGGAGTTATTGCTTTCGAATTACACTTTGAGATTGCTTGTATATGTGTGCTTCTTGTGATTAGCTTGTCAAATTTTCTTATGACAAATAGAGTCTTCTTTATACTCTCTTGACTTGAAGATGACCATTGTAGCGTGCCTTGTAAGAAAGTCTCCTTTGTGACTGTTGTTGTGAGACAAGTACATTTCTTAGAATGACTCTATTTCGAGAAGTCTTTTACCGTTATCTCTAAACAACTTCAATTCATCATGACCATTAGTTTTATTGATAGACTGTAGTTAATCTTCCCATTAGATGAATTCAAAACTAGTCCACTCCATCTTCTGTTTCTTTAACTTTCAATAATTACACCTTTTGGTACTTTCACTTTTTGGCGCGTTAGGTGTCAGGAGGCTGACAGTACCATTTTTGCCTTGCT
This sequence comes from Euphorbia pulcherrima, assembly GCA_947683365.1. NCBI lineage: Eukaryota > Viridiplantae > Streptophyta > Magnoliopsida > Malpighiales > Euphorbiaceae > Euphorbia > Euphorbia pulcherrima. The sequence goes on from CANTUS010000013.1 coordinate 12,534,448, forward strand.
TGTCAACTCATTTTCTTGGTCATGTATTTTCTCTTTTAGTAAAAGTTAGATATCCGGGTTTTTAGGATTGTAAAGATCGAGACATCTATTCTTGGAAAAGTGTAATCACATAAGTTGTTTAGGGTCCTCAAGTTTTTAAAGATGTTTGTTGCTTCTGAGAAACTTGATGCCTGAATTCATTTTAGTCTCTAAGCGATGTCCTTCTTAACTAGGCTACTCTTTGATTGTGAGAGATAGCCTTTGAAACAATGTATCAGTTTGCTTTATTCCTTTTGGCATATCAGACTCTGGAAGAATCTTGTTTCTTTTTTGAGTCAGATTTTTGTGCTTCTTCTGAGGTTTATCTTTATGACATATTTCTTTGACCTTGGTATAGTCCTTGGTGTGATACCTCTAGGGTTAAGACATTTGATGATCTTAACTTCAAAGTTCCCTTCATGCTTTTAATTTATGTTAACCATATTGCAGTTTTGACTAGGAGTGTTGGGTTTTTTAGAATTTAGCCTGATTATCCTATCATTAGGTATTAGCATTGTGGATAGGAGATTTAATTATTCTTGAGAGCTAAGGATCTTCTGGAGATATTTGCTCCATAGCTCTGTCTTTTGATTCTGCTCTTCTGAGAAAGTGATTAATAAAACTTTGTCCTCTGAACATTTTATTATTAATCCCTCTTTTGAGAAATCATCTTCTGCCTTTAAAGTGATGCTCTTGATTATCTTATGGTGATGCGAACTTGATCTATGATTTGTATGATTTAGAGAGCTTCAACTTGTTAGATATGGTGTATGCCCTTAAGGCAATTAGGGTGATATATCTGAATTATGTAATGGTACGAATAATTTGTTTAATTAATAAAGGCATTTAATCTATTGTTTATATCGATGTGTTTGTAAATATATTATGGCTGGTTAAAATATATTCATTGATGTATGCATACAAAAGTCCTTAACGTATCATAGCATGAAGTCAGAGAAATTATAGTTGGACTATATTTACTGAGACCTGCTTCATGTGCAATTATGATTATGTCTAAACTATCCCCAGTCATAGTTTCATCATGATTGGATATTGATGAAGCGGAACGACTAGCATATGGTCAACTTTCTTGGAAAGGGTCCAAGCAGCCAATCTCCTAAGGACTGAAGGTGGTGCCTTAAGTTTGATACATGGATATACCTGGGAGATATATCGGAGACCGCCATAAGATAAAATGCTTGGTCTATATATCAATGTGTTAGTGTTTATCTTCATGTAATAAGCTTTGCGAATATCCTCATACTTGAGATGATAGTTACCTTGTGTGGTACTATCGCTATACTTTGGGTCATTCCCATGCACTCATTAATTTAAGGTGTCACAGGTGATTACGGGTATAGTAATGCAGCACCTTGGTAAGCTATGTAGTCAGAAAGAATCCATTGCTCTGGATATATTAAGGAGTTGTACCTAGCCACTTGGTGAAGTGATGATTTCTATAAACCTCTGATCAGAGTATGTGTTTGATAGAAATGGTTTCTAGTCAAACGCACTAGGGTAAAATGCAATATACTTCGATAACAAGTTAATAACTAGGATAGCTTGGAGCAACCTTGCTATTAGTGGGTTAACACTTCAACCAAACCCTATAAACCATATGGTACTAATATTAAAGAATGGAAGGAGTTCATTGCATTGGACAGCTATTGCATTAACCGGGATTAAGTCATAAGCACAAATGACGTTCCGAGTAATGGGGATGGTAGACCCTTGCTAGAGGCGTACTACAGTTGTTTAAGGTAATCGAGTTCTATTCATGATCTAGAACCTCGAGCCAATGGTTCTATTAGAAAAGGGTTGGTTAAGCCTTAACAGCTCAATACTTTGGGATCCTATAAGGTCACATACATTAGACCTTCATCGGATTGAGTAAAGAATTAATAGATTTATTCTATTACGAAAATATAACATAATAATTGGATTATTATTTAATTGGTTAAAAATGATTAGATCATTTTGGATAAGCCAACGAATTTATTTTTGACCGAAAACTAATTTATTAGGGTCATAAAATAAATTAATATTTGAAAGAGGGATTAAAAGGGGACTTTTCCAATCGAGATAAAATGGTCGGGCCTTACTCAGATGGAGCCCACATTTTGGGGCCCCACATAGCAGCTAAGGGTCTATGGGCTTGGCAATTGCGCGAGCCCACATGCAGGGTCATACCAGCGCTGATGGGCAGCCTTGGGTGTGCCCAGCACAGCCCAACCCGCAAGCTGGGCTTGCGGGAAGGCCCACAAGCTCAACTTGTGAAGCAAGGCAGGCCATTATGGCCTGCCTTGCGGTGGCTGTCGCACAGCGTGCTAAGCCCGTTGGCGTGGGTCAACCCATGGACCCATAGGGGTCTGCGTGGTTGACCCGTGTGGGATTAGGAGAAATCCTAACCCTATATTGGAATGGGGGAAGCTTTTTTACTTCCCCAATCCTATAAATAGGCTTCTCCTTGCCCCCTTTCAAACTGTACCAAGTTCAGCATAAATCCTAAGTAGAGATTTATAAAGAAAAATCTCCCGGGTTGCTTGAGCAAGTTTATATTTTGAGGGGCCTCGAATATTTTGAGGAACCTCTAGTTTATATTTTCGTGTGGGGCTTTTGGAGTGGTCTAGCAACTACTCAAGGCTCCTTAGTTCTTCCTCTCGGGGAGGTTTTAGTTGGTGGGGTTCGTGTGGATACTCATAGAGGCTATCCTACGCTTGGAGGCTTGCGCAAGGAGGTTCTGCTAAAGCACACTTCAACTGGTAAGTTTTCTTTCTTTCTCTTTTAATTATTAGGTCTTTTCTTTAAGCATTTTTAGACTTAATAATTATGCTTAGGTTGTTTTGAATGTTAGTTTATTTTATGCTTAGGTTACAGCTTAGAGTTATAATATGCTTAGGTTATAGCGTAGAGTTATAACATGTTTAGTATAAAATATTTATGCTAGGATATAATTTAGAATTATGGTATGCCTAGCCTATGCATGCTAACCTAGGTAGAGAATTGTTTAGTTAAGGCTTTATTTAATTTATATGAAACTGATAGGAGTTCCTGGGGACAGGGACAAAATTTTGAATTTCTGCCATATCTGTCATGCATGTTCAATGTGACTATCAGTTCCGAACAGTGGTATCTAAACTAGGTTATTTAGTACATAATTAAGTTAGAAGCGAACTAAATTTTATTTTCTATATGAAATGTTTTAAAGTTTATTATATTGCTTGGAACAATAGATGAACTTGGGTGTTCATTTCAAGGTTAGAAAATGGTTGTAGATTCTTTTTTAATAAGCCTGCTCAACTTACTCAAAATTATCAAAGACTCAATAATTTATATAAGTTACATGGGTTATAGATGTTTTCAATTTACATGAATTGAAAGAACGAAATTTATTAGTTCAAGAGAATCCATGATCTTCGAGTTTGTGCCCATATTTGTTGTGGCTAAGGATTGGACTTGGTGTCTACTTCTCCTAGGGCACCTCTCCTACCTGGGAACCTATATCGGTGCAACTTGAATTGACCAAGAGGGGATTAAAATGGATTAATTTATTTCTAGTATATAAGATGGTTATTATATGTATCTATAACAAAGTAAAAATTAAATTTATTGAATAAAAGCTTAAAGGAAATGCAATATAAATATAACAAATATATAAGTTAATTATTTTGTATTTAATCTAGGTTGTGGAATAATTATAATAAAAGAGCTTGAACTCACCTATGGTTGGACCTTATAAATGAATTATAAAATTCCCTAAATTAACATATATTATTATAAATATGTCCATCTGATAAAATCCTAGATTGGGTGAGACGTTTAAATTATTTCCGCAAAGAGGGTCATTCACCCCCTCTGATCAAACCTATACCCTCACAGGGACCAACAAGTGGTATCAGAGCAAGTGCTCAAACTAGAGATCTAACAATCTCGAGCTAAAGGTCCATATATTTTGATTCAAAAATCAAAATAAGTTTCCAAAAGCTCCTTTCGTAGGGTATGTCTATAACTCGACCTCTATTCTTCATCGGTGAACACTACACATTCTGGAAAAATCGGATGAAGAATTTCATTTAGGGTTAAAGCATGATGGCATGGATGGCCATTAAAGATGGTCTATATGAGCCTACTCATGAGGTAGATGGTTTAACCACTCGCAAGCCCTCGAGCCTATGGGATGAGAATGATTATAAAAGATTGCATGAAAATGCAAATGCTATTAACATGCTTCATTGTGCTCTTAGTGCAGTTGAATTTAATAGGATATCCAGATGTGAAATTATACAAGAAATATGGCAGAAACTGAAGGTGACCTATGAAGGAACAAACAAGGTCAAAGAAGCTAAAATTGACGTACTACAACAGAAGAACGAATCTTTCAAGATGGAGCCCAAAGAATCCATCAGTAGCATGAATACTAGATATATCAATCTAGTAAATGAATTGAAGAGGCCAGGGAAGGAAATCTCAGAAGTTGACATGGTCAAGAAAATACTCCAGAATCTTGCCAAGGAATGGGACAACAAGAAGACTGTCATTGAGGAAGCTCATGACTTAAACTTCTAGAGTTATGATGAGCTCATTGGTAATCTCTTGACTCAAGAATTGTCTTTAGAGAGATACAGCCAACAAGAAAGAAAGCCAGAAGAAAAGAATAAGGGCATTGCACTTAAGGCAGACTCTGCCAGATCAGCCTCTTCTGGATCATAAAAGCAGTCAAAAGAATTAAAGTATACTAGCCAAGTACTTTGATAAATTCCTAAAGAAAAAGGATAGAAGAAGATCCAGAAGATTTGAGTCAAGAAGGCCTAAGGAAGGCACCTCAAGAAGGGATAAGCCAAGAAAGGCTTTGGAAGAAAAGAAAGATCCGAAGAAGGATGTTTCCTGCTTTGAATGAGGGGAAAAAGGATACTTCATAACCAAATGCCCCAACCTGAGAAAGGAAAAGAAGTATAAGAAGAAAGCTATGGTGGCCACATAGAGCAATAGTGAAGAAAGCAATAGTTCATCTTCAATAAAAGAAGAAGAGACTGCCCACTGTGCATTTATAGCACTAACAGATCTGGAAGCAGAATAATATGGAAGAAAGTCATCCAAGCAAGACACTGAGCCAATTGGGTATTCAGAATCAAAATCAGCAAATACTAAGGTAAACTCTCATTCTAATTTCGTTTCTAACATTGATCTTGCTAGAGCTTTAAAGGTGGTGATCCACAATGTGAGAAAGAACACCAAAGCCATAAAATTCATACAATGAAAAATTCTGGAACTGGCTGAAGATATTAAAGCTATGACACAAGATATCAACTTGATGAGAACCACAAAGCATACGGATGTGGTGGAGGAAAACTTCCTGAAAAGTCAAGTTCAGATCTTGAGTGCTAACTTGACAGGGTTATATAGGGAGCTAACTCTGATAAAGGAAGCATCTGAAAGGAGATTCGGTCCCTCACAATCAAGAGGAAATACAAGGCAAGCTGCATCAAGAAATCAACATCAAGCTGCCAAGAAAAATCCAAAGCCTTCCAACCAGAAGGAGAAGGAGGTTAGCAGATAACCCCAAGCTCAAAGATACACTGCTGCACAAAAAGGAAAAGCTAAGCCAGTGTACACTCAGCAGCCCTCCAAACAGAGAAGGAATTATGCAATAGAAGTTGCGCCCTCAACTAGCTTCTGGATACACTCTGGACCAACTACAAGTGTACAAAAAGCTGGATATAGAGGGAACTATAGGAAGGATGATGTTGAGAAGATTGAGAAGAAGCAAGGGCAGAACAGACCTATCTCAGGGTGCAGGTTTTGTGGGAAAAATAACCATATTACTAAATTATGTAGATTAAAAAATGGCTATTATGATATTTATCCTTGGCTCGAAATGGTTAATAACCCAAGAGGACCCAAATCTGATTGGGCACCCAAACTCACTTGATCTATTTTGCAGGTATGCTTAGATCCATAGTAGATCAACACACTTGGTACATTAATAGTGGATGCTCAAGGCACATGACAGGTGATGAGAAGGCCTTCATCATATTAACCCTGAAGAAGGGAGACAGAGTGAGCTTTGGAGACAATAAAAAAGGACAGATCATTGGACAAGGAACCATTGGTTTTGACTTAAAGATAGAAGATGTCTCACTGGTTGATGGACTAAAGTTCAACTTACTAAGTGTAGCCCAACTCTGTGCTAAAGGAAGAAAAGTCATCTTTGACTCTGAAGGCTGCTCAATCTATGATAGTAAGTCTAATCAACTCATTCTTTATGCACCTAGAGTAAACAATGTCTATTCTGTTAACATTAAAAATGATAAAAAGCATTATCTACTTGGTGTCTAAAGAAGAAGAATCATGGGTATGGCACTGGAGGTTGGGACATGTCAGCATGAACCTCCTGTCTAAACTAGCCAAAAAGGAATTGGTAGTGGGTTTGCTTTTGATAAGGATCATATATGCACTACATGTCAATTAGGTAAATAGCATAAGAAAAGTTTCCCTTCCATTTCTTACATTCCTTCCAAAAGAGTACTTAAGCTCTAGTATATTGATCTTTTTGGTCATATCAAAACGTTGAGTTTAGGTAGAAGAGAATACACCATGGTCATTGTGGATGATTATTCTCGCTATACCTGGGTTCTCTTGCTAGCAAGTAAAGATGAAGCCTTTGACCAATTCTCAAAAACATTCATCTGAATAGAAGTAGAATAACGCATAAGCATTGCACGCATCCAGAGTATTAATGGTCGTGAGTTCAAAAATAAGCATTTTGCTAAATTTTGTGACTCCAAGGGGATTGAACATAACTTCTCTGCCCCTCGTACTCCTCAACAGAATGGAGTTATTGAGAGAAAAAATAAGACCATAGTTAAGATGGCTAGAACAATGCTAAATGAGAATTATTTGCCCAAATATCTTTGGGGAGAGGCCGTAAACACAGCATGTTATATTTTGAATAGAGATCTCATTAGAAAGACCATAAAAAACACCCCCTATGAAATCTAAAAGGGAAGAAAACCCAAAATTGGTATTTCAAGGCCTTTGGATGTAAGTGCTACATCCTTAATGATAGAGAGCAACTAGGAAAATTTGATCCTAAATCTGATGAAGCAATTTTCCTTGGCTACTTAACATATAGCAAGGCTTACAGAGCCTTCAACAAATGAACCCAAACTATGGTAGAGTCTATACATGTAGATTTTGATGAGACTAACCATACATGCAAGAGAAAGTCTTCTCCGAAAGACCCAATTCTGGAAGCTGTAAAATCTGGAGAAGAGAAGGAAGACAAAATTCATGATTTCTTCTAAGTCAAGAAATAAAAAGAAAAAGATAAAGGAATATCTTTTGATCCAGAAATACCACCAGTTGATCTCAACTCAAATGAGATAAACTTCAATGATGGTCAAGAAGAGGAAGTTGAAGCTGAAGTGGAACAAGTCCCAATCCAGCATTAATATCTACCAAGAGAAGTCTGGATTCATAGGGATCATCCTATTGTAGCCATTTTGGATAATGTCCAAAATCTAGTCAAAACCAGAGGATAACTCAATAGGATGATGAGCCATGCTGCCTTTGTCTCACTCATTGAGCCAAAGAAATTTCTAGATGCTAAAGGAGATGAAATCTGGATGATGGCTATGCAAGAAGAGCTAGATCAATTCACCAGGAATGATGTATGGGATCTAGTGGCGCCTCCAAGAGGAAAGTCAATCATTGGCACTAAATGGGTGCTCTGGAATAAGTTAGATGAATCTAGAATAGTGGTGAGAAATAAGGCAAGATTGGTTACCCAAGGCTACAATCAATAGGAAGGGATTGACTTTGAAGAAACATTTGCCCCTATAGCAAGATTGGAGACAATCCGGATTTTATGTGCTTTTGCATCATTCATGGGATTAACATTGTTCCAAATGGATGTCAAAAGTGCATTTTCCAATGGAGTTATCCAGGAAGAAGTATATGTGAAGCAGCCACCTGGATTTGAAGACTCAAAACATCCGGATCATGTCTACAAACTGAAGAAAGCCCTGTATGGATTAAAGCAGGCACCTAGAGCTTAGTATGAGAGACTCACTACTTTTCTCATATCCAAGGGATATATCTAGGGCAAAGCAGATACAACTCTTTTCATCAAGAAAAAGAAGGATGATATCATTCTAGTCCAAATTTATATAGATGATATTATCTTTGGTGCAACAGATGAAAAGATGTGTGAAGAATTCAACTCTCAAATGCAGAAGGAGTTTGAGATGTCCATAATGGGAGAACTCAATTTCTTCCTTGGGTTGTAGATTAAGCAAAACCAGATGGAATTTTCATCAAACAATCTAAATATACCAAGGAGATCCTCAAGAAGTTTAAAATGGATAAAATCAAACCAATCTCCACTCCAATGGGTTCAGATACAGTCCTATCCAAGGATTTTGAAGGAGAAGATGTTGATCAGAAGCTGTGTAGAGGAAGGATTGGATCACTTCTATACTTGACAGCTAGTAGACCTGACATACATTATGTAGTCTACTACTGTGCAAGGTATCAAGCCAATCATAAGGACTCACATCTAAAGGCAGTGAAAAGAATCCTCAGATATCTTCTAGGAACCACTGAAGTTGGGTTATGGTATCCTAGTAATAGAGATTTCACACTTCAAGGCTATACTAATGCAGATTATGGCAGAGATACTCTTGAGAGAAAGAGTACATCCATAGGTTGCCATTTCCTTAGAGATTTCCTAGTATCATGGTACAATAAGAAGCAAACTTCAGTTGCCTTATCAACCACAGAAGCATAATACATGGCAGTAGGAAGTTGTGTAGCTCAACTCCTATGGATCAAGCAATAACTAGAAGATTGTGGAGTTCAATCAAAATCTATGGATGTAATATGTGACAACAAAAGTGCTATTGATGTGTCAAAGAATCCAGTACTCCATAACAGAATGAAACATGTCAATATAAGGCATCATTTCATCCGGGATCATGTGATGAAGAAGGATGTTGCATTGGTATACATTCCAACCAATGAACAAAGAGTAGATATCTTTACTAAAAAATTGAGTAAAGATCAATTTGGCTAGCTAAGGGAGTCAATTGGAATGTCTAATCCAATTTGAAGAAAATCCGAAAGTTAGTGCAAAGTTAACTTGGAGTCCTAGCAAGTCAAGGAATCCGAAAAAGTAGAAGAAATCAAGTTAGCTTACTTCGGAGGGAATATTGCCACATCAGCAGACAGAAAGGACACATGGCAGTAAAGGCATTGAAAAGTAACTGTTACTTTTTGAATTTCAAATGTCTATTGGGAGTTACACGCGCAGTAAATTCAACAACTGAAATTTAAAATAAACCATTCCCACGCTTTGGTTAAATGAAATTTACCTCTCTCCTAAAACTTAGCCTACCATGTCATCAATCCATCCAAATTAACAGCGTCTAGATTACCAAAATATCCTCACTTTGGAAATCCTATAAAAACCCCTAAAACTTTTGTCCTCTTCACGCGAGCAATAATCATCTACTGTTACTCTGCAATTTTTAAAACTAAAACCCTAAATTCTTTCAACTTCTAAAATGGCAGCAATTATGACCAGTGAAGGAATTAAAATGCTTCCCCAAAAGAATATCGTTGAAGAATCTGTTCTCAACAACAAAGATTTCACTCCCATCACCTTTAAACCCTCAAACTCAGTAACTCCCACAGACTACCTGGGAGATAACTTCTTGTTCGAGATAGATCCTTTCTCCAAGCTAATTGAGGATCAACACCTAACTGACTTCCTTAAAATTAAATGTCCAACCTATCCAAACCTAGTGCACGAATTCTACGATAATCTGAAAGTTCATTCCTTCTATGACGCTCTAAGAACTCAAGTTCAGGGAAAGGTGATTACGATCACTAAGGAATTCTTTAAAAAATTCCTGAACATGAAGAATGATGGGGTCCAACTGTGAGTTGATAGGGATGAAAAATAACTAAAGTATGAATCCAAGATGTGGCTGCATCCTAACTATTTTGGAGACAAAATCTCTACCTATTTTCCAGAAGTACCAAGATTCCTTTAGCATGCGCTTGTAAAACTAGTTCTAATCAAGAAGGGCTCTCTCACAACAGTATCATCCTTCCAGCATTGCATACTATAGCACTAGGTAGAGAGTAGGGTAGTGAACATACTGGTGTTGATCATCCACTACCTAAGACAGCACAAAAATTCTCATGGTGCCCTTATCACCCTGATTCTAATCACAAATGAAGTAAATGTCTCAGGATTCCAGGCAGTCAATGGAAAGAAATCTTGGAGAAAAACTATAGAAAATTAAGCTTTGGAGAGAAGTGGAATGAAGAGAAGGCGAAGAAACTGAGGGATGAGAAAAAAAGCAAGACCTAGAAGGCAATTGATCCAGTTGAAGAGGCTCCAGTACCAAAAAGGGCTAGAACCATTAAGGCTAGAGCACAACTGGATCTTTTAATAGTTCTGGTGGAAGAAATTAATGAGGATGCCCAAACCCTAACTCAGCTATTAAAGAAGAGCCCGAACAAGCAAAATTCAAGAGGGAGATTAATTAAAGCCGCTGATAAGAAAAGGAAATCTGCTGAAACCCCAATTATGGTAGAGGATAAGGAAACAGGAGATGAAGCTCTAATACCTAGGAAGCAATTTACAAGAAAAGGGTGCACCTTTGATGAGGCAGTTAAGGCCCAAAAAGCAGAGAAAAAGAAAGCCAAGAAGTCTGCTGGTATTGTGATATATAAGGAAGCTACTAAACAAGCTCATAAAGCTAAATTGGACAAAGCCAAACTATCAAAGGGCAATTTTGTGCCCGATCCACTGAGGAAGTTCAACCGGATGGCATATATTACGATATAATAAAGGAAGTTATGAAGGACAATGATAGAATCAATAAGCTCAGAACTGAAGGACCCGGATACTCTTTTAGAGCTCAAACCATTTTCATTGATCCTATAGATATGGCAACAATCACTCGGGATCCAGAAGATGATAATTTCCCATTCTTGCCTAGATCCGGACCACTTTCGGATAATCTTCTTAATCTAGAAGCTGAGATCCCAATTGATATAAGTCTTGTAAAGGCAACTAGAGAGGGCATTGAGGACATTACCAATGTACCCAGGGGAGAAATTAAAAGTCCTGAAAAGGCATTAGAAGGGGAGATTGAGGACACTTCCAATCTTTAGGGAGTTGAGGTGGAAGCTAATGAAGAAAGAAGAGGGGAAGCAACCAATCAAGATCAAGCATAACTCAATGAGGTAATTCTGGATACTATTTCATTTAATGTTAATGATAATTCCTCTGCTGCTGATGTTAAAATAGTAGTTAATACCGAGGACAACTTAAATACACATACTCCAAGTGTATGTAAGGAACAAGAGTCCAACCCTGAAGATACCATTTTGGAGGAGGAATATAGTCTGAGATCCAACTAGCACACTCCTAGAGTGGACTCAAGGGACGAGGCTAGTCCGGTAAATTAGTTGGAAGAAGAGAAGGAAGAAGAGGAGGAATCCGTTGAGGTAGAATCATCCGGATCTGATGAGACCGCTAGTAGCTCCGGATCTAAGACCCCTAATGCAAGCCTAATCAGAGTACCAACTACTGGTATAAACCAAACTAGAGTCAATAAGATCACAACCGCTCTAAAAATCCTACAAGAAGCTACCCATGAGGAGCATGAGGAGAGCTATGTAAAACAGAGTCTCTGGAACATTTGCAAGCACCTAAAATCTGTCGAAAAGGTACTCCTTGAACAATTTTCACCTCCGAATTTGAAGGAAGAAATTAGGGAGATTAAAGGCAGTGTTAAAAGGATTGAGCAGAAAGTGGAGGACTTCCCCACTGTAGACTTAGTGGCTGAGGTATCACTAGCCAAGGTTACTCCGATACTGAATGAGATGAAAACAAGTGTCGTAGAAGCAAATCACTCTATTGATCAGGCCAACACCGAAGCAATAAATAACTGCACAACCATATTTGACAAGATCACATCATCCTCTTTGGAGCTGTCCATAGAAATAAAGGAGTACATTGATACCAATTTTGAAAACTTGTCAAAATTCATCGCAGAAAAATAAGAAAAGGCACCTCTCCCCAGACTTAATCAAAATCAGCAGGCAATGTTAAATAAGCTGATAAAATTCATGGAGGAAGATCTACCAAAGCTACTTGTCAAATAAATAGCCGACATTGGAGAAGAAATAGCTGGACAGTTCAATGGTCAGGACTCAGTCATTGAAATAATAAGGGATGATCTTTGCAAGGACCTGCGCACAGTTAACTCAAGCATCCATAATATCCAAAAGGATCTGGGCAAAGATCTTGAAAAACTGCAGTCCGGACTATCAAGTTTATCTATATCCGGATCCTCCTCTTCTCCATCAATCCCAAAAAGTCAATCACTTCCAATCTTCTAAGACCTGGTCCAGTTTATTAAGGACACAGGATTCTTTGGACACAAAGGCATCACTGCTCTTCTCAATGCTCTCTTTCCATTTTTTGATGAGAAGTATAAGGATTATGTGCTAAAGATGCATCCCCACATCATCAGATCTTACACCCAACTTCGGAACCTCTTCCGCCCTCTTCATCTATCTCCGACAACTGTAAATCACATCTTAGGGTAGTGAAGGCAAGGAAACTCAGACTACTTCATCTACTCCAAAGCCTGGCAAGAAAGGTGGGACAAAAAGACATACATGGTGATAAATTCCCCTGCTAGAATCGTAAAGGGGGAGAAAAGTGTAAAGAAGGAAAAGGGCAAAGAAAAAGAAAGAGGAGCATCTAGAGCATCCGGAAGAAATTAGACTAGCTATATCTTGTAAAATTTTTGTAATAGCTAGATTCACTTATATATTTATGTATCTTGTAATCCAAAAGCTTCATTGATGTTAACTATTGTTAACAACAGAAGTACATGTAGTGAAAATCTAATTCTCTTAAAAAATTTACTTCTAAAATACAATCTACTATTGTACTACAAAAATATTAGAAGCTAGAATTGAAATCTGTTGGAGCAGTTAAGGAATGCTAGAATTATGGGGGAGTAAAAATTGTAAATGACTAAGAATCAAGATTCATACTTAGATCATAAAAACTCCTTTTCTTATGCTTAGATATCTTAGGTTTTTGTTTCCATCAAATGGGAGAGATTGGAATTAATAGACTTTAAAAAGTCTTTAGTGTAACGTATTTGATTATGATCCAGGGAATGGATCTAGATGATGCAAAAGTATATAAATAATTATGCAAGAAGATAAAGACTAAGAAAATCAAACACAAGTATTTTATCCTGGTTCGGCCTCGCCTACTCCAGTCCCCAGAGTTTTCTTCCTCTGAGCTTTTCCACTAGTGGATTCATTTTCAACTGGGAGGAATCAAGTCTTACAGCTTATCTCTAGATGGTACCTCCTTCTGAATGTAGGATATACCACTAAAACTTCTAATTCATAGCTGAGTCCTTTTGTCTTAAGTAGGATATACGACTTAGATTTATAACCAAACCTAAGCTGAGTCCAACAGGGAGATCCTACTCAAAGCACCTACTTCAAGCTATATCCCAATCTCACTACTCACCCAATTATGAGATTCTTTACACTTTGGTTTTCTCAAAGGTTTTGGTTTTGGATTTCCTCAAGTTTATAATTTCACTTGGGAATCCTTACAACTAATTTGGAAATATTTGATTCTTAGAGGGATGTGTTTTCTGATTGCTTTTGCAAGTTCTCTCTTCTTAATTGATTTCTCAAGTCAACTAGTGCCTTCTCAACTTGTGAAGCTTCCCTTTTATAGGCTTTGATCATAAATATAGCCATTGTGGGTTGTTGAACTTATATTTAATCTTTACCATTGATCAGGTAATATGTGGCACTTTCAGAGCCATTGATCCATCCGTTAGATAGATATTTAGACCCATTTGAATCCTTGGGATTGAGGCTGAAAAGTTGGCAGTGATCGTTCTCTTTATATTTTAGTGACTCGCCAACTTTTACACCAGTGGGTTTTTGGTGTAAGCTCCACTTGCCTTCTTATTGGTCTAGGTGAAAAAGGTTGTTACCTTTTTCCATGTCCGGTGTTAGTCCTTTATCCTTTTTCTAAAAAGTGTAAGCTGTCACTTTTTTCTTTCTTTAGGGAAAAGAATCTATGACTTGAAGACCAAAAGAATGGAGGAAATGGAATTTTTGAATCATTCCCTTTGTCTAGATAATTAAGTCTTCTGAATATTTTCAGACTTAATATATCTGGATTTGTCTTCTTCCGGATGCTTCTGCAATTAGTTCTTCCGGATGTGTTTTGGGCGGTTAAAATTTGTTACCTTTCCAAACTTTAACCGGATGCTTCCATTTATGCTTAGGTAATTATCTCACTTGTCTTGGACTTTGGATGTTTTGGATATGAGTTCGGATAAGTGACTTAGGTCCTTCTATACTTAAGTGTTTTGTTTACTTCAAACCTGATCCAGATTGTTTGTGTCCCGGATCCTTTTTTCCCAACAATTTAACAATAATAAAATCCTAAAGCAAATATATTAAGGCAAGTTATAGTCTTCCTTACCTAAATTTATAATACGGTCTCTTTGGGCTATAAAAGTGTTGCGCAAAGCGTTCCTTTTTGTCTACATTGATCGACTATAAAAAATGAGATAGGGTCTGCCATAGCAGGACTGGGTAGTCCAGCATAAAATTAGGGGCTAGCTGCAGGATTGAGACATATTCAAGGAGATGCTAAAATAAGAGCACACATCCCTTGGGATTAGGGAACTTGAATGTATCAGCAATTGGATATGATGCAAGTGGAATGGAATTCCAACTACAACTTACTAATATGACTTGACTCATAAAATTGGGGGTCATAATAAACTAGTTATAGATGCTACCTACTAGGAAATTTAGCTGGGCTAAAATTCCCAAATTCAGAATGGGCTATTGTAAATTTTGAAGAAAGTAGTAGGACAAATGTATTTAATTAAAAGACCTTATATTAAATGAATGTACTAAAACTAATATCTAAACAATAATTCTTTTCTTACATCCTGTTTGAAATCTTTATTTTAATACAAATGTTCGCATTGATAACTAATTTTGATTGGCTCTAGCTTCAAAGGGTTTGTTTAGAAATGTGAGGGTAGTCCCCAAAGCCTTGGGCTTAGCATGTACATTATATAAGCCCGAATCTAAGCAACACGATGCAAGCAATTCTGCTTAAAAAAAATATGAATGAAATACATGAAGGAAACTAGGATACAACACCTTGGAAGTTATTAACATCCCTATTACCTTATGTAAGTAGCTGGCAGGAGATAAGGTTAAACATCAAGTCAGATATTAGGATCCATGTTACCTTAGGTACAATGGGCATCATAAAATCATGGACTCTATATCTTTATATCTTAGAGAAAGGATTTTCCATGGTGGAAAATTTGAACCAGAATATTTTGATAGAAATTGGTAGGACCAATTGGTTAGAAATTCAAATGGTTCATATCTCAAACAAGTAAAGGGACACATATGGTGTCTAATTTTGAAGCAGGATAGAGCAGAGTGAAGAGAAAAGTAAAAAGAATACTGAGAATTTTGTCTAGGAGGCAAAATGATTGTTTTCAATATGAAATATTGGAAATAAGATCTTCATTTCAATATGGGATATTGGAAATAAGATCAAAATGGCTAAAGTCTCATAGCATGAGAAGAGGAGGCTTAGAGCTTCTACTTCAAGATGTTTAATATTAAGAACTTCTACATCTCAAGGAAATTCTAAATTGGTATGGAATACCTAATTAGAATCGTATATCCATACGATAGTATAGATATTGTTGAGAGGTAGAGTTTTGACAAAAAGGAGAGTTGTACCTACGAAAAATCATTAGAGCTTGATGGCTGCTATTGATGTAGGAAATTGAAATTTCCAATTTGCCAAAATTTGTAAAAGGACGAAATTCAATTGTCATTATAAAATATTATTTCCTGCTTCATAGCAGATGGAATTTTATTCCAATTTGATAAAAAGGAATTATCAAAGTTATGAATGATATTTTATTATAATATGATAAATGATATTTCGTAATTACAAAATCATATTCCCAAATACAAACATTGCAAAGAGAAAATTAGATAATGAGAAATCTTTCTACTTATGGCATTGTCGCTTAGGTCATATAAACAAAGACCGCTTTATTGGATATGATGTATGCCCTAAAGGCAATTATGCGATATATCTTAATTATGTAATAGTACGAATATTATGTTTAATTAATAAAGGCATTTAATCTTTTGTTTATATCAATGTATTTATAAATATATTATGACTGGTTAAATATATTCATTGATGTATGTTTACAAAAGTCCTTGACGTATTATAGCATGAAGTCAGAGAAATTATAGTTGGATAATATTTGGTGGAACCTGCTTCATGTGCGATTATGATTATGTCTAAACTATCCCTAGTCATAGTTTCATCAAGAAAGGATATTGATGAAGCGGAAATACTAGCATGTGGTCAACTTTCTTGGAAAGGGTCCAAGCAGTTAATCTCCTAAGGACTGAAGGCGGTGTCTTAAGTTTGACACATGGATATATCTAGGAGATATATTGGAGACCGCAGTAAGATAAACACTTGGTATATATATCAATGTGTTAGTGTTTATCTTCATGCAATAAGCTTTGTGAATATCCTCATACTTGAGATACTAGTTGCCTTGCGTGGTACTATCGCTATACTTTGGGTCATTCCTATACACTCATTAATTTAGGGTGTTACGGGTGATTACGGGTATAGTGATGACTGCACGTTGGTAAGCTGAGTAGTCGGAAAGAATCCATCACTCTGGATATATTAAGGAGTTGTACCTGGCCACTTGTTAAAGTGATGATTGCTATAAACCTCTAATCAGAGTATGTGTTTGATAGAAATGGTTTCTAGTCAATCACACTATAGTAAAAGGCAATATACTTCAGTAACAAGTTAATTACTGGGATAGCTTGGAGCAACCTTGCTATTGGTGGGTTAACACTTTAACCAAACCCTATAAACCAGAAGGTACTAATATTAAAGAATGGAAGGAGTGCATCGCATTGGACAGCTATTGCATTAACTGGGATTAAGTTATAAGCACAAATGACGTTCCGAGTAATGGGGCATGGTAGACCCTTGCTAGAGGCGTACTATAATCATTTAAGGTAATCAATTTCTATTCACAGTCTAGAACCTTGAGCCAATGGTCCCATTAGAACAAGGGTTGGTTAAGCCTTAACAGCTCAATACTTCGGTATCCTATAAGGTCACACACATTGGACCTTCATCGGACTGAGTAAAGATCTAATAGATTTATTCTATTACAAAAATATAACATGATAATAATTAAATTATTATTTGATTGGAGCAAGGATTTATTTTTGACAGGTGACTAATTAATTAGGGTCATAAATAAATTGGCTAAATTGATTATATCAATTTTATAAGCCACGGAATTTATCTTTGACCGGTAATTAATTTATTAGGGTCAAAAAATAAATATTTATTCGAAAAGGATTAAAAGGGGAATTTTGCTAGGGTGAGCTAAATTGGACCGAGAGTACAAAAGTATTTTTGTACAAGCCCGGGTGCACGGGAGTGCACCAAAAGGTGCGCGAGCAATGCTGGGCATTGCTCGCGGCAGCCCATGAAAATGGGTTGCATGTGCGCAGCCCATAAGGGTGAACAACGAGCTGGCCTCGCGGCATGGGCCGCGAAGGGCTTGCCTTGTCGAACACATAGCGTGCTATGCATGCTGTGTGGGCAGGCTATGCCGCGGGCATATCCCGCATGGAATGTTCATATTATGCACATCCAACATCGAAAGTGGGGGAGCAATTTTACTCCCCCAAGCCTACAAGTAGGCTCCTATGCTCCCCCTTTTCAAATGCACCAAGTTCAAAAGTAATTTCTACAATAAAGGTTATTTGAACAAGTTATATTTTGAGGAGCTTAATTTTATTCGAGCACCTCTAGTTTATATTTTTGGGTAAGGCTTCTGGAGTGGTCTAGCAACTACTTGAGGCTTCTTAGTTCTTCCTCTCGGGGAGGTTTTTGTTGGTGGAGTTCGGGTGGATATTCATAGAGGCTATCCTACGCTTGGGGGCTTGTGCAAGAAGGTTCTACTAAAGCACGCTTCAACTGGTAAGTTTTCTTTCTTTCTCTTTTAATTATTAGGTCTTTTTCTTTAACCGTTTTTAGATTTAATAATTTTGCTTTGGTTGTTTTGCATGCTTAGTTTATTTTATGCCTAGATTATAGCTTAGAGTTATAACATGCTTAGGTTATAGCTTAGAGTTATAACATTCTTAGTATAAAATATATGTGCTATGATATAATTTAGAATTATGGTATGCCTAGCCTATGCATGCTAACCTAGGTAGAGAATTATTTAGTTAAGGCTTTATTTAATTTATATGCATCTATTAGGAGTTCCCGGGGACAGGGACAAAATTTTGAATTTCTGCCATGCCTGTTATGCATGTTCAATTTGGCTGTCAGTTCCCAACACGCTTAACCAAGTTGCATAAGTATGGTGACTTGGGCCCAATAGACTTGGAGTCTTATGGTGATTGCAAACCTTGTTTAGAAGGAAAAATGAGAAAGTTACCCTTTAAAGGAAAGGGTGAATGAGCCACGGGTACATTGGAACTTATACATAATGATGTGCGTGGTCCAATGAGTGTTAGGCACTAGGAGGATACTCCTACTTCATAACCTTTATTGATGATTATTCACGATACGGTTATCTTTACTTAATGAAGCACAAATATGAAAGTTTTGAAAAATTCAAAATATTCAGAACAAAAGTAGAGAAACAACTTGAGAAAAGTATTAAAGCACTTCGATCGGATCAAGGTGGAGAATACTTAAGTCAGGAGTTTCATGATTATTTAAAAGAAAACGGGATAGTTCCCCAATGGACCCCTCCTTATACACCCCAACACAATGGAGTGTCTAAAAGGAGGAATCAAACTTTATTAGATATGGTTCGGTCCATGATGAACCAAGTAGATCTCAGTAAATCCTTTTGAGGATATGCACTAGAGAGCACGATTTATGTATTAAACAGAGTGCCGTCTAAATCAGTTGATTTTACACCTTATGAAAGACGGTGTAATAAAAACCATCTCTAAATCACCTTAGAGTATGGGGTTGTCCTGTCATGGTAAAGAGGATAGCATCAGATAAACTAAATGCTAAATCTGACAAGTGTCTGTTCATTGGGCATCCAAAGGAAACTATTAGATATTTATTCTACCAACCCGAAGCATGGAAGGTATTTGTGTCTTGGAGTGCTTACTTTTTGGAAAAGGAACACTTACTTGCAAAAGTCAGTGGGAGCAATATTGAACTGGAGGTTCAAGAGGAAGAAATAGATAATCAGCTGATTGACCCCATTCTAGATTCACAAGAAAGTGTGATCCAAGAATAACCTGTCAAAACATAAACATTGCAAAGATCAGGTCATGTTCATAAAGGTCCCGGCAGATATGGTTTTATCATCACTAATGATAAGGAACTATATCTCATAGAGGATGATGAACCAAGAACCTATGATGAAGCAATGAAAAGCTCATATTCTGATAAGTGGCTAAAGGCCATGAAATCGTAAATGGATTCCATGTATGAGAACCAAGCTTAGAATTTGGTCAATGCACCACAAGAGGTCAGACAAATCAGGTGTAAATGGGGTCTTCAATAAGAAGACTGACATGGATGGTAATGTAATTACCTATAAGGCAAGGTTAGTTGCGAAAGGTTATAGTCAATGTGAAGGCATTGACTATGATGAAACTTTCTCACCGGTGGCCATGCTTAAATCCATAAGGATTCTCTTTGTCATTGCTGCTTATTACGATAATGAGATCTAGCTAATGGATGTTAAAATAGCATTCCTGAATATGGATTTAGACCGGGATGTGTATATGACACAGCTCAAGGGTTTTTACATCTTAGAATGGCTTGAAGGTATGCAAGCTGTAAAGGGCCATTTATGGACTTTAACAGGCATCCAGGAGTTGGAATATAAGGTTTGATCAGACAATCCATGAACTAGATTTCTGTCCAAACATTAATGAGCCTTGCATTTACAAGAAGGTTAGTGTGAGCCGACGACCCCCGATCCCCCCTCCCGTATGGTAAGCTTTAATGCTCTTCAGCGTGGGGCGGAGAAACAACGAGCGCTGTGAAGTCGGCTAAGGGATGATCCTTATTTTAGCGTGATGAAAATGGATAATAGAAGCGATGTTGAAATTGAGTTTTAGTCCGATTAATGGGTTAAGGGATACGAGACTTAAAATCCCGTATTTTAAAATAGAGTCGCCACACGGTTAAGTTCCACTGGGAAATTGGGTACGATATTCCCACCGGGTGGTTGAACCGTACCTTAAAACAGAGATTCTAGGTTCGGATGATGTTGCTTACTTTTCAATTTTTAAATCAAGTCGATTATATTTTAATAAACGTGAACTTAGTTCTTATGCGATTTAATCCGATTATTGTTTGGTGTTTTCGGTTTATATGCCATACATCCCACGGAAAGCAATAAATAAACAAAGTAAGAAAATAAAATTATTACAAGGCTTTACGAATACCTATACATTTCTCTAATGCAAGAAAATAAATAAAGCGATAAATAAATAAATAGGTGAAACTGGGTCTTAACCGAATTTACCGACCCGGATCCGGCTCCAAACGAGGCAATAGATATATAAGAGTAATCACAAATAAAGCACGAATAAATAAGTGTGGAAAATAAACACATAGCATGAGGAAAATGATATTTTTAGATTTTTTGGGACAAAAACATAATTTTCGAGCATTAATTAATTATTTAACAACCTAAGAAGGGTGAAATAAATTAACTAAACATCCTAAAATAAGATTTAATATGTTCTGAATATTTTTGGAATTTTTAGTTGGTGGGAAACAAATTATTTAGATTTATTTAGCAAAAACACTATTTTTAAGTCATTAAAATACATATTAAATTAAATAAAAATAAAAATAAAACCTAAAAATATAATAAAATAATAAAAAAAATAGTTTCAGATTATTTGTGAATTTTTAAAAAATTTTCGGGTTGAAATCGGGGCTAAAAACACATTAAAATGACCAAAACCAGGTCAAAAACGACAAAACGGGGCCAAAAATAACGTACTAAAGCAAACAGGGACCAATTGGACTTTTTACCAGTAGGCCGACTTAGTGAGGTGGTAGGCCGACTCAGCGACATGGTAGGTCGACTCAACGAGGTGGCCTAGATGACGCTCAGTCGGCCTTCGTCCCACTGAAGGGGCCTGTCGGAAAAAAAGTCTAAACAAGTTGGAATCGACCTTTTTGTGTCTGAAAAACTGAGATCGCTAAAATTTCAAGTTGTTTCCTACCTGTTATAGTAGATTCGGACTTAAAATGCTTAAATAACTCTGGTTTTCTAGTTTGGGGGAAAAGAACCCAGATAGTCTGACAAAATGACAATTGGCCGCTTGAGCGACCCGTAGGCTGACTGAACGAAGTGGTAGGCCGACTCAGCGAGGCAGCCTAGGTGAAGTTTAGTTGGCATGACATTTGCCGGAACACTCAGCCGGATTTTTGACAGAGAATCACAAAAAGGACGAATAAAAGGGCCAAACACCCGGAAAAATAACAAAAAAAACACAATAGCAGAAATAAATAATAGAAAGAAATAGATTGGAACTCAGAAAGTTACCTAAAGACCGTGAATCCACTCTCAAGACTCAAACCGGACGTTTGGAAAGCTTTGTGACGGATTTGAGATGAAAACCCGACAAAACAACCGATTTAGCAAGGGATTTTGTGATTTGTGAGGAAAAAGTCCCTAAATCCTATTTAAACCAATTTTTACCTAAGATTTCTAATAGATTTTAGTGTTTAAGCTACAAGATTAAGCCTAAGAACAACTAAGAATCAAGATTAGAGAGGATTAAATCTAAATTCTAGCTTTTCTTGAGCTTTCTCTCTCTAGTTCTTCCCTTTCTCTCTCTTGTTCTTGAATTTTCTCTCCAAAATCAGCCAAAGAAAAAAAAGTCCTTACAAAACTAATTTTGATGGGTATTTATAGACTTTCAAGTATAAAATACCCAAATTAATCCTTTAAATGTCAATATTTGACGGAACAATCCTAAAACCTGACTGACTGGCCAAGGAAAACCCTGAAAAACTCCAGACAAAGAAACCCCACCCGAAAGTTGCCTTACTAATGCGACTGGACAGAGGCCGCATCACATAATGCGGCCCAGCCCAGGCCGCGTCATATGACGCGGCCAGATCTAGGCCGCATCATACGACGCAGCCTACCGCATGGCTGATGCAGCCGGGCGTATAGACCACACAGCCTAGCCTCCCAGCTGTGGCATCGGCCGCCGCCGACGGATCGGGGGCACCCTAGTGAAAAAGGCAAAAGGGGGCCGACTCGCCGGGACCGAAATGCAAACAAATTACACTACGGGCATTCGAACGGGGCAATTCTTGACATTCCGGAAAGCTCAGAGAACCAAGAATCCAATGATGCAAATGAGACTCACTGAAAATGTCTAGATTTTTATGAAAAAAAATTGCAAAAAAATTTACTACGCCCGAGGGGAAAGGAAGTGGTTAACAAATCAAAAGCGATCCAACATTTAATTCATCAGGGTCAAAGATCTTAAAATCGTCAACAAAGAACTTGCCAAACGTAATTCAATTCCAAAATACTAGAACAACTAGACCGTAAAAGGTTAGAGCAAAAATTCATCATCGTTCTGAGGGTCACCGAAAAGCCCGTGCTCACAGGCTGCCCCTCGTGAGATTATCATCACGAAAGAGCGAGGGATAAGAGGTTATACCTGACTTGCAGATTCTTGAACCTGTTGTTTTCTGGGATTGCCATAAACAGACCTATCAAGAATAAAATTGACTTAGAGATTGATTAGGTATTACCTTTGTCGCCCTAAGCAGTTTTGGGATAGATCGCTGGTTGCTTTGGGAAAAAGAGGAGTAGGGACTTCCTGAGGCGGTGCTGTATGAATGGTCATGGGATGCATCATCAACGGACCTATCTAGGATTAGAGATTGAATCGGTTGTCTACTGGTGGTTTGGGAACACACCATCAATGGACCTATCGGAGGTGAGGCTGAATCGGTCATGTCAGAGACACGGGGAATACCGAGAATGCCGAGGCCTTCACTGAGAAATGTTGAGAACTTTTAACGAGGTCGGACTGGGATTTGCTCGGCTTAAATTGATGTCGGGAACATTAAATGAGATCCCTGGACTGAAACGCACACCAAGAACTTAGCTGGAAGGTGTCGAGCATTTCTAACGAGGTCAAACTAGGATATGCTTGGCTTGAATCGCATGCCGGGAATATTAAATGAGATCCCTAGACTGGAACGCATACCAAGAACTAAACTGGAAGGTGCCGAGCACTTCTAACGAGGTCGGACTGGGATATGCTTGGCTTGAATCTTATGCTGGGAATATCAAATAAGATCCCTAGAATGAAACACACACCAAGAACTAAACTGGAAGGTGCCAAGCACTTCTAACGAGGTCGGACTGGGATATGCTTGGCTTGAATCGCATACAGGGAATATCAAACAAGATCCATAGACTGGAACATACACCAAGAACAAAATTAGAAGGTGCCGAGCACTTCTAACGAGGTCGGACTGGGATATGCTTGGCTTGAATCAAATGCCGGGAATATCAAATGAGATCCCTAGACTGAAACGCACACCAAGAACTAAATTGGAAGGTGCCAAGCACTTCTAACGAGGTTGGACTGGGATATGCTTGGCTTGAATCGCATGCCGGGAATATCAAATGAGACCCCTGGACTTGAATGCATACCAAGAACTTAACTGGAAGGTGCCAAGCACTTCTAACGAGGTGCCAAGACAAAAAAAAAAATTTTGACCCTTCAATTAAGCAACACAAACAGAAGAATGAAATTGAAATAAAGTTGAGATTTCTGGGAGTTCGGAGAGATTATCGAGGCCGAGCGCCGAGTCTGGCTGATATACCCCTGGGTATTTGCATTGAGGTGCCCCTGGATATTTGCATTGAGGTGCCCCTAGATATTTGCATTGAGGTGCCCCTGGGATAAGCTTCTGAGTTCTAATTTTAGGATCTATCCGGTTGGTCATCCTTCTGAATTTCCCCATGGTGTGCCTGTCAAGAAGGCTTTAAAGCATTAGTAAGCCATATAAATTGCGTTTTTATTGTTTAATTGTTTTGTGGAACAAAAATATTTTTACCCCATCAATTAAGCAATAAAAATAGAAGAAAAAGGAATAAGAGTTGAGATTTCCGGTGGCCGGAGAAATTGCCAATGTTGACCATTGAGACTAGCTGATGTGCCCCTAGGAGAAATTCTGTCTTCGAATGCAGGACAGAAGACAATTCTGAGATGCCCCTTGATATAGGCTCTTGCTTTGTTTCCTGTGGAATTCAGTATAGAATAATAGACATGAACATTATGCATGGATGTATGAATGTATAAGATACTATACTGGTCATCTTCAAGCTGTCCGATTAATTTGCTTGATCGACTTTGCTCAATTTAGGGAAAGATCGGCTTGCTTGAAAAGGGAAGATACATGGAATTGCCTTGCAGTATAGATAAGACAAGAATGCCCCTGGAGGAGGACTAGGGATGTTACGCAGATTAGGTGAGAATGCCCCTGGTGGAGAACTAGGGAAGCCGCGGCGATTTGACTGCGAATTGATTACTAGATTAGGCATGACGGAGATAAGGGGGGTGCATGAAGCAAAGCTTAAGATTCTAGATAACGAACGACCGGGCGCTATCACTACCAATGAATTCTACCAAGGATGGCTTTGGAAGATTAGGACGTTGTGGAATCAAGATGCTCGGTCACGGTCAAGAATTGAGCGGACACGGGCGGAGGACGAATTTGAGTCCTTCAAATCTATTAGACCGGCGAACATATCCATGCATTCTAATGCTAATGGCGCTGATGTAGATATCTCGATGTAATCGATGGCAGTCATTCATCTTTGGTTTGGTTGTCTTAATTTTTGCATAAACCCAGACATTGTGTCGGGCCTATCAGACTTGTTCATATTTTGCTTTTAAGTTCTAATTTTTGCCTGGACCGCCCTTTTTGGGTTTTCGATCTAGTGAACTATCCCGACTTTTGCATAGACCTTGATTCTTTTTAGTCTGTCAGGATTTTTGCCTTTTATCTTTATTTTTCTTTTCTTTTGAGGAATTGGATTGACTGCACAGAACCCTACGTTTGACTTACTTGCAACATTTCGCCTTTAGGGCCCAATATATTTATTCAAGCACAAACATAAAGGATTCGGTAGAATGACATTTCCATTCGTTGAATTAAGTTTGAGTACATGATGATGATAATCATTTCTATTGACCCAAACTCTGGTGTTAACCAGCCTATAAAGGTTTTCTAGTCAACATACTCTCTTAGCTCACTTTACCCTGACTTTTGCCTAGACCGCCATTTTCGGGTTTTTAATCTAGCGGGTCATTTTACACCCTAACTTTTGCCTGAATGGTTTGTAGAATATCGATCAGCGGGGTACACCCTAATTTTTGCCTGAGCAGTAGAGGACCACTCGTAAAGTGATTGATTTATATATTTTTATTTATGTGCCCCTTTTCTAGATTTGATTCTTTTTTGTTAGCTACGATAAAGCTTCAACCTGATTTGATTGATAGGGTTTTTGAACTCGGTACCATCCAAAATCTTCATGTCCCTTGGATCAGACATATTTTTGAATACACAAAGTCCTACCTAATCTAGTTGGAATTTCCCCCTTGGGTCAGTGTTGGCAGGCTTTGCTTGCTTTAAAATCAGATCGTTGGCCTTTGACGGTGCCTCTGATGCTTGAGTCGGTTGTTGGGCACCTTTGCCATGCTTTTGATACATCTGAAGACTGTTCAAGCCGTTCAAACCGTGCTTTAGTCCATGGGGGCCCCTTTAACTTGGATTCAATACAACTCTTAAGGACTTCATCTTGGTCTTGGTTGGTAGCACAATTTCCATTTCTCGGGCACAGGAACAAGGTATTCAAAGAATTCATACACTTGTACAGTACCCATAAAGAGCAAATGGTGGTTTATTAGCTCAAACTTTGACCCTTGTGGTGCTTTTGGACATGAACTTCTTGAGAAGCTGGTTTATGGCTTTAGTCTTCCCATTGGCTTGTGGTTGGATGGACGAAGGTCTGCTATGGTCGGACCCATTTTTCTTGATCGATCAGGGGTTGCCCCTTGGGATTGAAATCCATTATCCGAAATGACGTGATGAGGTAGGCTATACTAAGGGAAGATGTGTTTCTTGAGGAACTTGGCCATCTTCTCGACAGTAATGTCGATGAAAACGGTTTCCCCTATACTGATCAGGGTCAAATCTTTCCGATCATATGCGTCCCCCTCACTGAGAATGACCAAGGAAGAGAGAAATAGGGAAGGTGTGGAGAGGTTGAAGAGATAGGGTATTAGGAAAAGGCAATGTTGCATGGGGGTGGGAAATTTGAGAATGGGTGGGTGAAGAAAAGATAAGCCACAATTCTGTCAAAGATGATCCGATGATATTCTTCCTCCATAATCGGCTGATACTTCTTTGATAGCTTGAAAATTGGTTTGCATATAGTTGCCAGGCCGGCGATGGACCGATTGACATATTGGGTATATCCCAGGAAAGACTAAGCTTCTTTTGCTATTTCAGGCATAGAGATGAGATATTCGGGACTCTGATGACAAACCCTGGGTGTTTAGGCATGACTAAGCGAAAGTGTTATCCTGATCTTTAAGCACTTGTTATCTCTCATTTTCTTCCAAAGGTTAGGTCATTAGAAAGTGGTTACCATTTTAGATTATCATCTGTACTCAAACTTATTTCAGGTAAAGAAATGTTATGAATACTGAACACATTATGCTTATGACAAAAATTAATCCATGGACCCATCGGGCGAAACATCAACCTGATAAGCAAAAAGAGAGATTCTTTCATTAAGTTAAAGTGCCTTAGAGATAGAATTGCTCACATCAAAACACTAGAAACATAAAGAAAGAAAATTACATCATAGAAAAATCATCCTCCACAGGCGGAGGGTCTTGATTGGTAGAGCCGGTAGGCTAATCAACCTCGGTAGCTTCCATTAGGGTATCGCTCAGGATGAAGTCCAAAACCTTTGCCTGCTCGACTAATAACTTTTCTTCTTCATCTGCTAGAGACCTTACAGGATTCTTGTCAGAGTCGACGGCAGAAATGGCTTCTATAATGGAGTTAGGTGAATCAGAAAAGACCATTGCTAACACAAAACCCTCAGGGAGACCGAAATTGATGGTGCTCACTTCGTCATCAGAGCTCAGCGATGGCTTCTCCTTAGTGTCGATCTTCCTCGCAGGCTCATCCATTTTTCTTTCTCTTACCAAGCGCCAAATAGCCATACCTAAAGGCTTACATTGATCTGTTATGTGTCTCTTTTGAACGTGATAGCGATAAAAGTTCCCTTTCTCTTCGGGCGTAGGAGAACGGTACTCCCAAAGAGGGCTAAGTAGGCCTTTCTCTCATAATTTGGCAAATATGATATGAAGAGGGAGCTTCCATAGAGACACGAATGCCTTCTGACCAGGAGCCCGAGCGGGTGTGGTTTGCACTATAGAAACACTCTCTTGATCGATAACTTGAACTGTGGGCGTCTTCTCCCCTATTGGGGCCGGAGCAATCTCGAAGGATTGAGAGTTATTGCCCTTGAACCATGGATTGCCACTTGGCTTGCTAGCCCTTTCCTTTTCCTCCTGGCGCTCGATCTTTTCAGCTTTTTTAAAAACTTTTTGATAGGACTCGAAAGAATCGGTCTCCATCTCTTTCCAAATGGGTGGGAGAGCCCTGTCAAGTAGTTTTGGGATCATTTCTTTAAGGCTGAGCTTTTGCTTTAAGAGGACCTGAGTGGCCATCCATCGATTAAAATAAGATTTGAAAGCTTCGCTGGGCTTTTGCTTAACTACGTCAAGATGCTGAATGGTAGTCTCCACTGTGGAATTAAATCCAAAGTGGGCAACCAAAGCCTCAGATAGGAGTTTCCAATCTAGGACTGTGGACTCCAGAAGAGTATTGTACCACTCGAGAGCAGGGCCTAAAAGGGTACACGGGAATAATTTGGCTAGCACCTTATCCCTAATCTTTTGGATGCGCATGATTCGCTCATACATGACTATATGGGACTTGGAAGGGCCTTTGCCTCAATAAGCATCCATTTGGGGCATTCAGAAATTTTCAGGCACCCAATCATCACCTCTTACCTCTTCCCTATCCTCGCTCCTATTTAGAAATTGCCTGAAGAAAGCCGCTATTTTAGGCATCACGCTCGGAGGCTGCATGACCTAGTCGCATAGAGATGACCCAAACTAAAAGGGCGAAGGAGCCGGGGTTTCGATCTTAGGGCGAGAAAAAGGATTTTGAGGGTAAGTGGCCTTATAGGGAGTGACCACAAAGTTAGGCATAGAGGTTGTGAAAACAGCTGGCTGTACAGCAGGAACGACAAAGCCACTCAATAGGACTATCATTTGAGGAGTAAATTCCCCTGAGAAAGCGGGGAGAATAGGAGATTGGGGAAAGGCCTCGAGTGCACAGGGGGATAAAAATTGAAGATTGGTAGAGCTGATGATAAGGGTAGCTGAGAAGAGCTTTGTCCAAACTAAAACTAGTTTGCTGGATAGGACGAACAGGGGGGAATGACGGTACCGAAAACTGATTCTGGACTGGTGAAGACTGAATTATCTCTCCTGAAGCTTGAAAAATAGGCCCTGCTGACCTTTAAGACTCCCTTTCCTCCCTGAGATTGAATCTAACTTGCTCTTGAATAATAGCCCAAAACATATCTAACCGGAGGAACACAACCATAGCATTAGCTAACTCTGAACCCAACTGAGATTGCCCCTGATCAACCGGCAGAGAAGAGATAGGTGGAGGAGTGCCCTCGACCGAAAACCCCAATAGATAGAGGAATATCAGACATGGTAGGAATAGCTGATTTTGACACCGAACGGCGAACTAAAAGGCGGCCGAGTCGCAACCAAAGAAGACTTCGGCAGCGAGGATGCCTTGACCTAACTAATTAAACCGGAAGATGATCAGCCCGAATCAAACCATGAATGAGATGGATGATAACATAAATATTCAAGTGATGAATGTTATACATACGGGTGGTTTAGAGAGGTAGGGAGTAGAAGTGCTTATGATGCAAAGCTTATCCCCAAAATACGTGAGATGTACGAATTCCTTGCTATGCCTAGCGAGCTAGGTACAGGTCGTCGGGACTCAAATGATCTCAGGCATTTTATGAAATTCCCGCTTTCAAACGAGGGGAGGGTATAGGAAAGAAAAAACTGAAAATAAAGGTCAGCCACATACGGCGTATGCATGAGCTTTGCATGAATGAGCACAACACAAGTAGCACACAAAAGTAAATAAACCTCTTCCAACCTTATGACTCCCGTGTATCGCCAATTTATAGTCTGCGGATAACTCTAGCGCCAGGAAACGGCAAGAGAGTATACGACCTAAATCTATATTATTCCACTGAGCCTAAAGGGAAGCTGCTATAGCTAGTTTTATCATGATTCATAGTCTCAAACTGCTGGTGTTGTGGAACAACACTGTAGAAGGGTCTCGTTTACCTTGATTCTGTGTAACTCAACCACTACTCAAATGTGTGCAACCGCGGGAATTACACGTTGGTTGAAACGAGTGTTCCACCCACAAATATCTCCAATTCCTGGCGAGCATGAGGTATACAAGTGAGCTTCACGGGGGTGATAAAAATGGCACCTTAAAACTTAGAATCTAACTAAGCGGTGGAGAAAAAGGCATAAGAAATAAAGCGTTGATTAAAAACAATTTAGGCACATCATCAAAATCCTTTAACCAATGGTGGAAAATGAAAGCAACTTTCAAGTTATAAGTTAAAGGAAGATCCCCAGCAGAGTCGCCACCGTGAGCCGACGACCTCGGATCCCCCCGCCCGCATGGTAAGCTTTAATGCTCTTCAGCGTGGAGCGGAGAAACAATGAGCGCTGTGAAGCAGGCTAAGGGATGATCCTTATTTTAGAGTGATGAAAATGGATATTGGAAGCGATGTTGAAGTTGAGTTTTAGTCCGATTAATGGGTTAAGGGATACGAGACTTAGAATCCCGTATTTTAAAATAGAGTTGCCACCCGGTTAAGCTCCATCGGAAAATTGGGTACGATATTCCCAACGGTTGGTTGGACCGTACCTTAAAACAGAGATTCTTAGTTCGGATGATGTTGCTTACTTTTCAATTTTTAAATCAAGCCGATTATATTTTAATAAACGTGAACTTAGTTCTTATACGATTTAATCCGATTATTATTTGGTGTTTTCGGTTTATATGTCATACATCACACGGAAAGCAATAAATAAACAAAGCAAGAAAATAAAATTATTACAAGGCTTTACGAATACCTATACGTTTTCTAATGCAAGAAAATAAATAAAGCGATAAATAAATAAATGGGTGAAACTGAGTCTTAACCGAGCTTACCGACCCCGGATCCGGCTCCAAACGAGACAATAGATATATAAGAGTAATCACAAGTAAAGCACGAATAAATAAGTGCGGAAAATAAACACATAGCATAAGGAAAATGATATTTTTAGATTTTTCGGGACAAAAATATAATTTTCGGGCATTAATTAATTATTTACCAACCTAAGAAGGGTGAAATAAATTAACTAAACATCCTAAAATAAGATTTAATATATTCAGAATATTTTTGGTATTTTTAGTTGGTGGAAAACAAATTATTTAGATTTATTTAGCAAAAACACTATTTTTAAGCCATTAAAATGCATATTAAATCAAATAAAAATAAAAATAAAATCTAAAAATAGAATAAAATAATAAAAAACAGTTTTAGATTATTTGTGAATTTTTGGAAATTTTTTGGGATGAAATCGGGGCTAAAAACAAGTTAAAATGACCAAAATTGAGTCAAAATTTGGACATTTTTACCAGTAGGCTGACTTAGTGAGGTGGTAGGCTGACTCAGCGACAAAGTAGGCCGACTCAATGAGGTGGCCTAGATGACACTTAGTCGGCCTTCGTCCCACTGAAGTGAGCTGCCGGAAAAAGAGTCTAAACAAGCCGGAATCGACCTTTTTGTGTCTGAAAACCCAAGATCACTAAAATTTCACGTCGTTTCCCACCTGTTACAGTAGATTCGGACTTAAAATGCTTAAATAACTTTAGTTTTTCAGTTTGGGGGAAAAGAACCCAGAAAGTCGGATAAAACTACGATTGGCTGCTTGAGTGAACCGTAGGCCGACAGAATGAAGTGGTAGGCCGACTCAGCGAGGCGGCCTAGGTGACGTTCAGTTGGCCTGACGTTCGCCAAAACAGTTAGCCGGATTTTTCACGGAGAATCACAAAAAGGACGAATAAAAGGGCCAAACACCCGGAAAAATAACAAAAAAAACACAACAGCAGAAATAAACAACAGAAAGAAATAGATTGGAACTCAGAAAGTTACCTAAAGGTCGTGAATCCACTCTCGAGACTCGAACCGGACGTTTGGCAAGCTTTGTGACGGATTTAAGATGAAAACCCAACGAAACAACCGATTTAGCAAGGGATTTAGTGATTTGTGAGGAAAAAGTCCCTAAATCCTATTTAAACCAATTTTTACCTAAGATTTCTAATAGATTTTAGTGTTTAAGCTACAAGATTAAGCCTAAGAACAACTAAGAATCAAGATTAGAGTGGATTAAACCCTGATTCTAGCTTTTCTTGAGCTTTCTCTCTCTAGTTCTTCTGTTTCTCTCTCTTATTCTTGAATTTTCTCTCCAAAATCAGCCAAAGAAAAAAAAGTCCTTACAAAACTGATCTTGATGGGTATTTATAGACTTTTTCAAGTGTAAAATACCCAAATTAATCCTCCAAATGTCAATATTTGACGAAAAAATCCCAAAACCTGACTTGCTGGCCAAGGAAAACTCGAAAAAACTCCAGACAAAGAAACCCTGCGCAAAAGTCGATTTACTGACACGACTGGTCCGAGGCAGCATCAGGTGACGCTGTAGGCCGCGTCACATGATGCGGCCAGATCTAGGCCACATCATGCGACGCGGCCTGGCAGGCCGCGTGAGCCACGCAGCCCGGTGCATGGACCACATGGCCTAACCTCCCAGCGGTGGCACCGGTCGCCACCGATGGATTGGGGACACCCTAGGGAAATAGGCAAAATGGGGCAGGCTCACCGGGCTCGAAACACGAACAAATTACACTACGGGCATACAAACGGGGTGATTCTTGACATTCCGGAAAGCTCAAGGAACCAAGAATCCAACGATGCAAATGAGACTCGCTGAAAATGTCTAGATTTTTAAGAAAAAAATTCGCGAAACAATTTACTACGCGCGAGGGGAAAGGAAGCGGGTAACAAATTAAAAGCGATCCAACGTTTAATTAATCGAGGTCAAAGATCTTAAAATCGTCAACAAAGAACTTGCCAAATGCGATTCGATTCTAAAATAATAGAACAACTAGACCGTAAAAGGTTAGAGCAAAATGTCATCATCGTTCCAAGGGTCACCGAAAAGCCCGTGCTCACAGTTAGTGGGAGTGCATTCGTTTTCTTAGTTTTGTATGCCGATGACATTCTACTAATAGGAAACGATATTTATCTTCTTCAAAGTATTAAAGTATGGTCGTCAAGAAAGTTCTCCATGAAAGACCTTGGTGAAGTAGCATTTATACTAGGTATAAAGATCTATAGAGATAATTCCAATAGGCTATTAGATATTTCTCAAAGTACATATATAGACAAGGTATTGAATAGGTTCAACCTTGAGCATTCGAAGAAAGGTTATCTCCTAATGACAAAGGGGATTAACCTATCTAAGGCTGAGTGTCTGAAGATAGCTCAAGAAAGAAAACGCCTGAAGGATATTCCCTATGCATCCATGATAGGATCTATCATATGTTCTATGATATGTACTAGGCCAGATGTCTCTCAGGCTTTGAGCTTTATGAGTAGATATCAATCGGATACAGGTGAAAACCACTGGATGGTCGTCAAGGCAATTCTTAAGTAATTGAGAAGGACTAAAGATGAGTTCTTGATATATGGAGATGGTGACCTCACAATTAGAGGTTACACTGACCTGAGTTTTCAATCTGACAAAGATGACTTTAAGTCTCAGTCGGGTTTTGTGTATGTGTTAAATAGAGGACGGTATGCTGGAAGAGTTCCAATTAAGAAACTACTGCTGATTCAACCATGGAATCTGAATATATTGTTGCATGCAAAGCAACAAAAGAAGCTGTCTGGCTAAAGGGATTTATTGATGATCTTGGTATGACGCCTGAGACTATTGATCCAATTACTTTGTATTGTGATAACAATGGTACTATAGATCAGGCAAAGGAACCACGGTCTCACCAGAAAAATAGACATGTATCTAGAAAGTATCATATAATCAGGGAGATTGTTGATGCTAAGATAATAAGACTAGAATATGTACCCACTGATCAGAACCTCACGAATGGTCTGACGAAGCCATTAACTCAAGTCAAACATGACTAGCATGTTAAAGCATATGGATTAAGACATATGGCTAATTGGCCTTAGTGCAAGTGGGAGTTTGCTAGATATGATGTATGCCCTTAAGGAAATTAGGGAGATATATCTTAATTATGTAATAGTACGAATAATTTGTTTAATTAATAAAGGCATTTAATTTTTTGTTTATATCGATGTGTTTGTAAATATATTATGGCTGGTTAAAATATATTCATTGGTGTATGTATAAAAAAGTCATTGACGTATCATAGCATGAAGTCAAAGAAATTATGGTTGGACCATATTTACTGAGACCTGCTTCATGTGCAATTATTATCATGTCTAAACTATCCCTAGTCAGAGTTTCATCAAGAAAGGATATTGATGAAGCGGAAAGACTAGCATGTGGTCAACTTTCTTGGAAAGGGTCCAAGCAGTCAATCTCCTAAGGACTGAAGGTGGTGCCTTAAGTTTGACACATAGATATATCTGGGAGATATATCGAAGATCACTGTAAGATAAACACTCGGTCTATATATCAATGTGTTAGTGTTTATCTTCATTCAATAAGCTTTGCGAATAACCTCATACTTGAGATGCTAGTTACCTTGTGTGGTACCATCGCTATACTTTAGGTCATTCCCATGCACTCATTAATTTAGGGTGTCATGGGTGATTATGGGTATAGTAATGACAACATGTTTGTAAGCTATGTAGTCGGAAAGAATCCATCTCTCCGGATATATTAAGGAGTTGTACCTGGCCACTTGTTGAAGTGATGATTGCTATAAACCTCCAATCAGAGTAAGTGTTTGATAGAAATGGGTTCTAGTCAAACACACTACGGTAAAATGCAATATACTTATGTAACAAGTTAATAACTGGGATAGCTTGAAGCAACCTTTCTATTAGTGGGTTAACACTTTAACTGAACCCTATAAACCAGATGGTACTAATATTAAAGAATGGAAGGAGTTCATCACATTGGACAACTATTGCATTAACCGGGATTAAGTCATAAGCACATATGACGTTCCGTGTAATGGGGGATGGTAGACCCTTTCTAGAGGCGTACTACAGTCGTTTAAGGTAATCGAGTTCTATTCACGGTCTAGAACCTCGAGCCAATGGTTCCATTAGAACAAGGGTTGGTTAAGCCTTTACAGCTCAATACTTCGGGATCCTATAAGGTCACACACATTGGACCTTTATCGGACTGAGTAAAGAATTAATAGATTTATTCTATTACGAAAATATAACATAATAATTGGATTATTATTTAATTGATTAAAAATAATTATATCATTTTGGATAAGCCAAGAAATTTATTTTTGATCGGTAACTAATTTATTAGGGTCGTAAAATAAATTAATATTTAAAAGAGGGATTAAAAGGGGACTTTTCCAATCGAGATAAAAGGGTCAAACCCTACTCAGATGGGCCCACATTTTAGGGCCCCACATAGCGGCTAAGGGGTTGTTGGCTCGGCACTTGTGCGAGCCCATATGCTAGAAACACAGCCCAACCTGCAAGTTGGGCTTGCGGGAAGGCTCACAAGCCCAGCTTGCGAAGCAAGGCAGGTCGTTATGGCCTGCCTTGCGGAGGCTGCCGCGTAGCGTGCTAAGCACGATGCGCTCGGGTTAACCTACGAACCCATGGGAGTCTGCGTGGTTGACCCGTGTGGGATTAGGAATCCTAATCCCACATTGGAAAGTGGGGAAGCTTTTTTGCTTCCTCAAGCCTATAAATAGGCTTCTCCTTGCCCCCTTTCAAATTGCACCAAGTTTAACCATAAATCGTAAGTAGAGATTCATAAAGAAAAATCTCTCGGGTTGCTTAAGCAAGTTTATATTTTGAGGGGCCTCGAATATTTTGAGGAACCTCTAGTTTATATTTTCGGGTGGGGCTTTTGGGGTGGTCTAGTAATTACTCAAGGCTCCTTAGTTCTACCTCTCGAGGAGGTTTTGGTTAGTGGGGTTCGTGTGGACACTCATAGAGGCTATCCTACGGTTAGAGGCTTGCGCAAGGAGGTTCTGCTAAAGCACGCTTCAACTGGTAAGTTTTCTTTCTTTCTCTTTTAATTATTAGGTCTTTTTCTTAACCGTTTTTAGACTTAATAATTATACTTAGATTGTTTTGTATGCTTAGTTTATTTTATGCTTAGGTTATAGCTTAGAGTTATAACATGCTTGGGTTATAGCTTAGAGTTATAATATGCTTAGTATAAAATATTTATGCTAGGGTATAATTTAGAATTATGGTATGCCTAGCTTATGCATGCTAACCTAGGTAGAGAATTTTTAATTATGGCTTTATTTAAATCATATGCAACTGATAGGAGTTCTTGGGGACAAAGACAAAATTTTGAATTTCCTCCATGTCTGTTATGTATGTTCAATGGGACTGTCAGTTTCCAACACAACTTTTGTTGATCTAATAGATATCTTCTATATCTATTGTTCTTCTTCTCTCTTAGGATGCTTCAGAGCTGCTTTGTCTTTTAGCTTTATCTGTCTTCAGAGCGTGTAACGCAATTTTTGTCTTTTGTTATCTTCAAAACTTAGCTTCTAACTTTGATGCCTTGACCTCTGAGCGTCTTCTTCTAGGCCAGGTCCAACACATTTCTTTGCATTTCTTACTTTTTTACTCTATCAAATTATTTTTAAATTGACCCTCCTTATCTATTTTATAGTTTGTGACTCTTTAAATTGACCCTCCTTGTCAAAATTAGAAAGATATGATATGAACACAAAAACTTGAACTTATTTACGTTGGATTGTATATTGAAAACTAAATAAAAAAAGTCGGAATGAAATTTTAATTGTGTTTTCATGATATCCCTCCTATATATTCTAAACAAAACATAAAAACTAGAAATAGAGCTTCAAATTTCTTGATCATCGCTAATCTTAACGAACTTTTCCACCAAAATATCATTTTTTTTCTATTGTACGAGAATAAAAAATTATATTTAAATTAAAAAATATTAATTGATTGTCAATATCTTAATAACCACAAGCCTGATTTAAAAATATTAATTTTTTTATACTCGTTCATTAGGAAAAACATAAATTTGATAGAAAAGTTTGTTAAAATTAGCAATGATCAACAAATTTGAAGCTCTGGTTTAGTTTTTCTTTATTTTACTGAGACGATGAATGAGGGATATCATGAATAACACCATTAATTTTTAATTTTAATTTTCTATTTTTTTTATGCGTATACAATCCAACATAAATAAGTTCATGTTTTTGTGTTTGTATGGTATTTTTAAATGTTTGATACATTTCATATGAATGATTAAAGAGTCACAAGTGTCAATTTTTAAAAAAATAGACATAGAAAAAAAGTAAGAAACATAAATAAGGCCAAATTTTGTTAAAAATGGCAATTATTTGGATGAAAAAAGTGAAAAATCTAACAAAAAGAATGTGATAATTGGATGAAAATAAAACATAAACATACATAATAATTATATAAAAAAATTAAGTAGAGGTAATTATATATTAATGCAAACTATAAAGAAATTATAATTATTGGCGCAGATATCTCAAATAATAAGTAAAACTTGAAAACACTCATCAGGTTCGTTATGCACACTAATAAATTTGACTATTAGAATCTTAACAGCTCTACCTTACAATTTAAACATGTTCAATATCATCTATCATTATCCACGATACAAAATGGAGTTCTTATACCATAGAACTTGATTTATATATATTGATTATGGTACGGGGAAGATGTCCTTGTCTAGTCGTTAAGATTGAATTTGCGACCACTAAAAGTCTCAGATTTGAAATACATACAAAGCTACGTGGGCATTTACTTTATATTTAATCAATGCAAGCGCAATTGCATCATTTTTTCTATGGTAAATTTCAAAAATATACCTTATGGTTTCGGCCGTGTTTAAATAGAGTCATAAAATTTTTGTTTTCAAAATGAGAACTATAGTTTCAAAAGTTAGTAAATAAAGGAAATAAAATGTCTCTATTCTAATATTACAAATGATATTTCAATTAATTCAATATTCATATAATTTAACCATATTATTTATAAATTATATATCAAGATTTGAATAAATTTCAGAAATTTTCATTTTGTTATGATTTTTTAAAATTATTATTGTCTTTTAATTAAAAAATACTTTAACTTCTAAAAAAAATTCAACATTTATCACTAAGGTATATTGCATTTTTATTAAACAACCTGCAAAATTTCAGTTTAAAATGGATAAGATTACCCTTTTTCGTGATATAATTTTAAATTGAGGATCTTTTTTGTCATTTATTTGCTAACTTTTGAAACCACAATTCTCTTTTCGAAATAAAAATTTTTATCATCCTCTTTTTAAAAATGTACGAAATCATAAGATATGTTTTTAAATTTTTTTAAAAAAAATATTGATAACCGTATTTATTCATTCAATAAAGATATTAAAAAAAATAATGTAAGCTTTTATTATCTTATTTTTTATAAAGTAAATATTATTTTACTTTTTATTAACTTATTATCATTATAAAAATACGAGGGTAAAGTAAAAGTACCTAGAAATGAAAAAGAAAAAAGAAAAAAGCAAAACATACTTTGCTCGTGTATTGTACGAAAATCCGTAAAGCAATTAGAACTTATCCAAAAAATTGAGAATTTTAATAAGTCAATAATTTAAAAAGAATTTAATGAAGATTACGAAAAGAGTTAAAAATCAAAGAACAAATTGATGCTTTGCATCTATGGCTATGCAAAACAGGCAAGTCATCAAATATGTTCAATTGCAGTCCATGAGCTATAAATAGTGGGCACATTTCCGTCAATCTCTGAAAGCTGAAATCTTAATCTACACACAGTTTGCGCGGCTTATGGAGGCGCCTTCATTTGTCTCCAAAGCAAGGTCTGCCTTCCATTCTGCTGCTGCTAAAGCGGAGCGCGTTTTCACCGATATTAAATCCGATTTTACTTCCGATCCTCAAGGTTCTGAGATTTTCCATTTTTCATTCAATTCGGTCTCCGCCTTTTTTTTTCTTTGTTTATCTGATTTTCTGTTTGATCCCAGAAGATTCTGATAAATCCACAAGCGAATCGGATGATGAGTCTCCGAATAATGGCTGCGAGTCAAAGGTACTCGGGGTTTTGAGTTCCATGTAGTGTTGCGTGAGTGCTTGTGTACAATTGAGTTCGATTTTATTTCGGTTTCGATTGTGATTTGATTCAAATGCTGGACTCAAAAGCATTTTACACGATTAAACATAGCGTTTTGTTTGTTTGCGATGAAAATTGAAGAGAATAGGACGAATTTTATTTTTGAGGAAGATGTTGAGCTGATTTTTATAATGGACTAAAGTAAAATGACTCATTAAACTGCCTGAGCTTTTTTTATTGTAAAGTTACGAATAGCTGTTTCAATTGGAAACAACCTCTTTATAATTAGAGAGATAAGGTTGCGTACACCCGACCCCTTACCCTACTTATGCGGAGCCTTGTAAGTGTTGTTTTGTTAAGCTGATTTTTCCCTTTTACTGGACAATTTGTTTTTGAATTTCTTGTAATTTTACTTCGCTGTCAGACTGCTTTCTTTCCTTTACTTGTGCGGGAGCCTTGTAAGTGTTGTTATGTTAAGCTGATTTTTCCCTTTTACTGGACAATTTGTTTTTGAATTTCTTGTAATTTTACTTCGCTGTCAGACTGCTTTCTTTCCTTTACTTGTGCGGGAGCCTTGTAAGTGTTGTTATGTTAAGCTGATTTTTCCCTTTTACTGGACAATTTGTTTTTGAATTTCTTGTAATTTTACTTCGCTGTCAGACTGCTTTCTTTCCTTTTCCGGTACATGGAAACTGCTATGAACTATAAAAATGGACTGTCAAGAATTGAACTCTCATTAAGGGCAGACGAGCACTTTAATTGATGGAGGGAAGCGTAGGAGGGCGGACCCCCTCCGCCCTTTAGCTTCCATAACTCTTCCGAACTGTGCTTCTCTATGGCATTTTATTACTCCCTGATTAATGCCTACCTTCTCAAAGTTCGGGTCTTTGCTCCTCTTTTTTTATACAGTTTTTAAATGAATGTTTGGCATTCAAGAAACTGATGATATTGTAGTTCTTTAAGAAAATTTTGGTGACTCATCAAGTCATCATTGACCTGGGTGGCAGGCGGTAGCCCTCTGGATATAAACTTCTATTTGGCTATGATATATTTTTTATTTTCATTTATCTTATTTTACTTAAAAAGGCTACATGGGGATAATGCAGAATGACAATGTGGGTATGCATTTGAGGTGGAAACTTGCACACTTAGGGACAAAGCAAGAGTGGCAAGATAGGTTTAAGAACATTAGATCTGGAAAGAAAGGAGCTGAACATCATTCTGAGAAAGTAGAAAATTCAACTATGGCTGCTCCTTTCTATGATGAAAACTTATACATACTCAAAATGAAAAATGATGCTGAGGCTAAGGTAATGAATTTCTTATGTGATGGTCAAGTAAGCACTAGCAGTCGTACTTTTCTTTCCTTTTTTAATTGGTCTTCTATGTTGGCTTTAACAAATTGTGAAGCTCAATATTTGTTTAAATTTTTAGGGTTCACAAGTGCCCTATATAATTGACAAATTAAATACAACAGACCCAGATAGCATTCCTTCAACATCTGTCATGAAGCAATTGACCACAGCTATAGAGTAAGTTCGGTTTCAAACATTTTAACTTCTTTATTTAGTTTACTTTTCCATATTGAATAGTAATTATTTTCCAATTTACTTATGCTACTTTTGCATACTACTGTAATATTTTTCCAGTGCTGGGAAGAAGCAAAAGTCAATGAAAGATCTATTAGCATCATCTGGAGGCTCTTCACCTATCATGGAGAGAGCAAGTTTGAGCCTTGCTGCAGTAAAATTATTAGTGCTTCGGGACAAGGAGGATAATGCTGCTTCGGAATTTGATGGTTGTGATGAGAAAGTTATGTTCTTGATACAATCACTGTTTGACACAGGTAACTTTTAATCAGGTGGCATTTGGTCATTTATAGCATGCTACGTAATCTTGAGTGTTCTGCTCAATCCTGTGATGATCTTTCCCCTCCATTTGTAATATCTGCAAGATGTTTGCAGAGGGAAAGTTTCTGAAAAGGAAAATTTGGCTCTGGTTCTGAAGCATCATCTTTTCCTAAAGAAAATCATGGAGCTCCTCCTGAGAGTTTGCTTGTTAAGATATCTGAAGTAATTGGAAGTTTCAAAACCCTGAGAAAAATGGCCTTATTGTGGTGTAAAATTGTAGCAGAAGTAAGTAGATTCTTGGGAACTTCTATTCTATCTTCTGAATGAAGAAAATGAATGCTTAAGATGGTGCTGAATGCACTAAAAATAGTTTATACTGAAAAATTCTTGATGAGACGTGTGGTTTAAATTTGAAATTTCCGTTTGCTACTGCAGCATAAGCTCACTTTGGTGGTCGTTGATATTAGCTCTCAGTTCTCTTTTGTTTTTTACTTGGCTTTTGTTAATGACCTTTCTACTTGATCCCTTTTCATACTTTGTGGTTGAAACTTTAATAATGTTCTTTTTGTCACTTTGCCTCACACCTTATTGATGTAAATCTACTTGATATGCAGCTGAGAAAACTTTGGTCTGAAGAGCTACATATACCTGGAATCCCTTTGGATGATTTACCCGATCTGAATTCCTGTCTTTTATATCAACAACTACAGGTTATCAATTGTTGTGTTACCAGGAAAAGGCGCCATGTTCTTTCCACAGAAGAAATAGAAACAGTTATGAGGGATGCCAGTTCATCTCTTGAAAAGTCTGCTATTTCAAACTCTCCAGGCCATGTCTTGTATACTAGAATGAGTGCTGGGGAACTTGTTCTCCGATTAGGTGCAGATCGGCCAGCTGAAAATTTAACCATGTTGGAAACTGGTGAACGTGTATGATCAGTGAATTTTGCTGCAAGTGCATGTAAAGTGTTCTCTGTTATCCTGATTTGCTTGCATCTCTGTAGGAAGGGCCTCTGCTTACTGAAGACCTTATCAAAGAAAATGAGGAGTTTGTGCTTCGCACTGGAAGGTTAGTTTGTAAAGATAATCCCTTGTGTCTCAGTTGTTCACTTGTTGATTTCAAGATGTGATTTGTGATAGTTTGTCAACAGATACTGTATTGTCCATTATTTCGATGGGGCCAAAGATTCACCATTCTTTGGCTTTAGATTATAATGGACTAAAGCAAAATGATTCATTAAACTGTCCGAGCTTCTTTTTATTGTGATGTCACGGATAGCTGTTTGCAACTACACTTTAGGGTCAATTGGAAACAACCTCTCTGTAATTACAGGGGTAAGGTTGCGTACACCCGACCCCCCTTACCCCGTTTGTGCGGGAGCCATTGGGGTAATGTTGTTGTTGTTGTATTTAATGTTCTAATTGTTTTTCTTTCTTTAAAAATGATTATCTGCGTCCTCACTTTTTCTGAATTTTATGGATTGCAAGAAAATTACCTAGGAAATCTTCTTGCCTATGCTTTGCATAAGTTGCACCTTACATAAGGGACATGTTATTAAGAAGCGTCATTTTTTTCATAGTCTACCATGTGGAACTGTTATTCTTATAAACTTCGTTATGCTTGGCTTGGATTTATTGATGAGGTTAACTTAGAAATTTGAGATTTATGGTACAACTATTTATTACTGATTAAGCCAGGGAATTTCTGTAAGTTATTGTTTGCTTGTATTATCAGTGTTGGTGCTGGGTGTTCTCAGCTTCTTTCTGATATGCAGGCCTTCAAGGTAGATTTTTTTATTATGAGCTTTTAGTAATCCTGGTTGTATATTGGAAGATTTTGTTAGATGGCGCTTCCACCTGACTGGACTGAAAGTGATGAAGCTAATGAATTCTTTGATGGTGGTGATCCATCTTCAACAAGAGGTCAACTAAGTAGTCGAATGCAAAAGGAAGGTCTGACTTTCTATGATTACTAAATTATACTGTTGCAACTAATCATTACCCATCTGTTGATAAAATTGTTAATATGACCGATCTATTGTGTAATTATCTTTACTTCTGTTGCTTCACAAGTTATCTGATGATTGAATCAGCTATATGTATTCCATGCTTTCATATAAATTATTCTATTTGGTGCAAATTGTGGATCTTAACTGATTTGCTGCTGTAATATGCATTAATCCAAGTGGAATTTAGTCATTTACCACTTTATATCATGTGTGCATGCATAAGTATATTTTAGTCTTTGGAATGCTTCATGCTGATTGAAGATTTGCATTAATTGTAGGCAACTTGTGGCGCGAATTGTGGGAAACAGCCAAGGCAATACCAGCTGTTAAGCAAGCTCCTTTGTATGATGAGGATTTAGCTGTGTAAGT
Source organism: Euphorbia pulcherrima (assembly GCA_947683365.1). Taxonomy (NCBI): domain Eukaryota; kingdom Viridiplantae; phylum Streptophyta; class Magnoliopsida; order Malpighiales; family Euphorbiaceae; genus Euphorbia; species Euphorbia pulcherrima. The sequence continues at coordinate 12,577,431 of CANTUS010000013.1, forward strand.
TGGTTTCATTATGAATGCATGTTCTATAACTAGTGAGCACAACACAATACAATCGATTATAAATGATGATTAGTTTCTTCAGGGAAGGGATTCTGCACGACTTAGAGGACCTTCCACTTTCTGAGTTGTTTGGGCAACTCTCTTTCTTTGGTAAGTGACAGTTACACTTACTTATCTGCATCTATGGTACTCGTATACTATATTTTCCTGATAAAATACGTCTCATCTTTTATGGTTCTATGGGTAGAAAATGGCAGTGAGTGGGTGGGAGTTGGGGTTCATTCAAAGATGGGCCAAATACATCCAAACCCCCCTGAACTTGGCAATTTTCGCCGGATGCCTACCCAAACTTTCATAATGACATCTTTGAAAAGTCAAATCAACCAGAAGCTGACACGTGGCATTGAGGAGTTAACCGGAGCAAATAAAAGTTGAGGTAGCATCCGGCGAAAATTGTCATAGTTCAGAGTGTCTGGATGCATATGGCCATTAGAGACGTAGATTTCTTTAATTGCTGAACTAGGAGATTACAAATGTTTGCATGATTATCATCTATCTAGTTTCAATTCCCCGAGCAGAAATGTTTTTCGTCAATTCTTGTAATGTTAACGATGCTTTCGATACGGTGACTATGATAATCATGAGCAATAAGGGGAAATTTGAAACTAGTCTATTCTTCCATGTACTTGACTTGAACATGGTAATGTAATATGTTTTTAAGGCATTGAGCAAGTTCTTATTCACTCAATGTATCTATTGTGCAGCTTGGTTTAGGAGTTACAATGGCAAATGCGAAACTATCCAGCAACTGTCATTTGTCAAAGCCATTTAATGACTGCAAAGAGTACATTGTTTATCCTTGTCAAGGAAGCAGCTGGCTTGACAAAGTAGATGATCTCATCCAGGTCGGTTATCTTAGCCTAGGTCAAAGGTTTTTATGGCTGGCTTTAATTTATTATCTTTCGGCTTTAGGTGTATGAAACCGTGGAGAAGTTAGTGCTAAATCCAGAGGAATTCCTGAAACAGACAGAAGAAACCACAACTACAGCCGGTGAATTCAAACGGAGATTTAAAAGGCTAAGCCTGAACTTTGGCAGCAAGGATAAAAACCAGAAAAAATCAGAAATTGACACAAATTGTGAAAATAACTCGCCTGCCAACAATTTGCTAGTTTTTTTGACGGTAAGTCATTCCTGTTTTCGAAAAAACTACCAAAGCCTGAGAATAATACATCAATAGATGATAAAACTCTATGTTCAGATGACAATGGTTGGACAATTGTCCAACCATAATACAGTTTCAGCTTCATTTTTTGTGGTCAAGCTGTAACCTTTAGATTATTCTTTTGCAGGAAAGTGTAAATTATTTTTGCAATTCCTTATTTTGCAAGTGTACAAGTTGAGCCTTGAAGCTGGGATCCTAGAGGTTGCAGGTTGAAGTCCACACTCCGGCAAGGTGGGATAAGGTTTTTCTTTGTTATTATTATTATTGTAAGCCCATATGAGGCAAGTTTAAAAAAATAAATAAATAAAAAAAGTGTACAAGTTTTTTAAAGAAATGTAGAAATGAAATATAGCATTTGTTGAAAGGATTGGTGTTTTATGTGGGTGGTAAAGGTACATATTGCACTTAAAATTGGTCTGAGCCTGAAATATTTTAATGCATAGCGAGTTGGGTTAGACAATCATTTTTATTGTGTTGCGGGTTGGTTTAGATATATACTAGTAGTAGTTGCAGGTTCTGGGTTAGAATGTGGAAGCAATTTGTGAGTGTTAAAAGTGTTGTTTATTGTGTTGGGGCTGTGAAAACGAGGAAGAAAATGAAGGGTAACTGAATGGAGTTCATAGTGAAAATTCATTTCGGACAAGTAAATCTGAGATTTTATGTGTTAGTTTAGTTCAGTACTAATTAGTTTAGTTCAGTATCATTTAGTTTAATTTCAGTATTCAGCATTCAGCGTTCAATAAGTTTCAGTTTATGCATTATATCAATATTATTAATGTATATTATTATTCATAAATATTATGCATTAATAATATTGATATAATGCTCAATGATAATATCGTTTCAATTTCATTTCTATTTAGATTATATAAATATTATTAATTAATATCAGTAATAATAAATACCAACAAAGAAAAAAATTAATAATAATATTTTTAAAATTATTAATTATTATTTTTATAATAAATAATTTTATACGAAAAATAAATGAATAAATAAAAGTAATAGTAATATTTTATAAATATTGATAATAATTAAAATAATAAGGTAATATTCATAACAATAATTGTAATATCAATTGGGTGTAGCTTAATTGGTACACCATTCAATGTTAGTGGTGAGAGATCCTATGTTTAATTCCTAGCCTCTTTAAAATTCTTCAAAAAAAATTGCAATAAAATATAATAATAATAACAATAATAATTTATAATGGTATATTTAATTATTTTATGTAATAATTAATAAATTTTATTAGAATATATAGTATTATTTAAGGTGTTATTAATTATTATGTATTTTAATATTTTAAAAATATTATTTATATTATTAATTATAATTCAGTTTCAGCATTTTCAGTTTCAGTACCATTCAGTTCAGTTTTAGTATAGTTCAGCTCAGTACTAATCAATTTAATTCAATTCAATACACCTATTTATCAGTTGAAAAGAACATAGCCGGGGGACATTTTTCCTTAGATTTGTGTATATCTGGGCTATGGACTCCTTATGTTCATAATAGGTTAATTAGGCGGCGATAAGCCCATTTGACACCGCCTAAGGGGTCATAATACTAGACTCGGGTTGAGCTATCCATTGGGTCTGGCCTGAGCTCATTTAAATGGGCTTAGCATGGACACTCATTTCAATAAAGTTGACCCGAGTCTGAGCCCGAAGTTTTATGGGTCGGGGTTGATTTTTATATACATATCCAATTATGGTCCGACGAATAAAAATTATATTTGTTTTATTATATTTTCTAATTTTTATATTTTAACATGCTAAATTTTTAACTATATATAAAAAATTTTACTAAAAAAATGTATTTGTATACAACATTTAGACATCTTTGTATAGAAATTGTAATTTTTTTCAATTTAGTTTATAAAATATTTAAATAAAAAAATTAATTTATGGGCCATAGATGTGCCTGGAAATACTTAGTACGCCCGACCTGAGCTCGAAGTTTTAAATCATGAGCTTAGACCGGCTCGAGTTAATATTTTTAGTTAAAATTCGATCAAGCCTGGCTCGGCCCACCCGACGAGTAGGTCTAGGTCTTTCTATTAAAAAATCATATACATGTTCATATCTTTTTTTTTTTAATTTTCTCAACATTTTATGTGTTTTTAGACTTTGGTGTTACTTCTATTAAAAAAAAGTTGATATTTATATTAAAAATTCGAAATGTAAATGAAAACAATACTTTTCTGCAAGTACAAAAGTGAAAAATCAAAAATGGGATTGGGTTTTCATTTATGACTTGGTCGCATATATGGCAGCAGTAAATGAACCTACAAAGACCTTCAATTGGTTTGACTTTTTGGGCTCAGCGGGTTTGTACTTGTCGGTGGTCTTTACTTAGCACATGCTTATGCTATAATGCCATATCCAATTGTTGAGATTGCCTTATTAATTTTAATCTACTGGTTAGCTCATCATACACTTACAAAACGAGTCAATATCCCCATTTTAAAATTTAATGCCGCCCTATTACCCCTCTAAATTTACAAAGTGTTACGTGAACCATTTGAAATTAGAAAAACAACTAATATTTCCTTTAACTTTTTTTTATGTGTTCTAATTAAATTCTCAGCTTTAGATAAGCTGATAACTTTTTATATCTCATTAATACATACAAACAAATAATTGACACGTAAGGATCGAATTATGTGGTTTAGTTTATTGATCAAGTCAACGGTGTTCATGTAATAGTTTTTAAGTTTAAAGGGATAGTAGGTTCTTTGGACCAAATTCACATGATAAATTATGTATTCAACCTTAAAAGCAAATTAAGCAAAATTAGAGTTTTTGCGCATAATCCACAACAGCAAAACTAGAGCTGTTTTTTTATAAAGAACTCTAGTTTTGCTGAAGATTAAGCACAAATTTTTGGATTAATATTCCTTAAAAGTTACTTTTCTCTAAACTGTGAGAGAAAGGAGTGTGGAGAAAACATGACACATTACTATTTATTATATCCAAAAAATTTTCCTCAATCTTTTAATTTAGAGAAAAAATACATCTCTTACTATAAAAACTCTTAATCCGGCATTGCTTGAATAAATGCATTCATGATTTACCTCTTCCATTAACATTTCCTCAAATTACCATGAAAATTAGTAAACAGAAAAAGTTAACCCAATATAAGCAAATACCCCAAACATGAAACAAAAGTTATATCCCATTTGGAGATTAAACAAATTAAGATGCATCTTGATTACGTAAATACAACCACAAGATGTAATTAAAGCCCATGCAATGCGAATAATTAATGAAAGGGAACGGATATGTACATTCAAACAACAGAAAAAAGCAAACAAAATAAAGGCATTAGTCTGAATCTGTGAAAGGGTATGGTGGGTCTTATGTTTATGGTTATTGTTATGTTTAGGGTTTTCTTTTTCAACAGAGACAGTTGGCTGCATTATTTCTCTTAACACGGTTTTAGATGAGAAGATGCAACCCATTTAAGGCTCTTTGATCATCCCCTCTTTTCACAATAAATACCACTTCTTTCCTTCCAACTCAACTCACTCTACTATTAGCATCATTAAGCAAATATATGGCTTCCAAAGTGTTTCTTTTTTTGATCTTTGGTGCCCTAGTTTGCTCCATTGGTGCTAGGAAGATTGCTAATGAAAAGGGTTTTGAGAATCAGAAGAACTTGTTTCACTGCGGCGGTCTAGGTGGTGTTGGTGCTGGAGGCGGTGCAGGTGGTGGTGGTGGACTTGGTGGTGGTGCTGGAGCTGGAGGTGGTCTTGGTGGAGGAGGAGGTGCTGGCGGTGGTGGAGGATTTGGAGGCGGAGGTGGTGCTGGGGGAGGAGTAGGTGGAGGATCGGGTTTTGGTGGTGGTGCTGGATTTGGAGGAGGTGCTGGAGCTGGAGGTGGACTTGGTGGTGGAGCTGGAGGTGGTGGTGGAGGAGGCTTTGGTGGCGGTGGCCGTGGTGGGCTTGATGGTGGAAGTGGCGGAGGGTTTGGAGCGGGAGGTGGTGCCGGTGGTGGACTTGGTGGCGGATTGCCTGGAAGAGGGGTGATATGTGCACTCTCAAAGACTTAACTACCTCGGTGAGGATTCTCTGAAGTTGAATTTCAACTTCAAAGAAAAGTTCACTCAATTCTACTCACTAGATGATAAATGAATGGATGAAATTTTATCTTTTATTTTTAATAGTTCTCTATCTCTTTCTCTTTCTAACTGCATGGTACTACTGTTAACTTCAGAGGATCCATTTCATAGCTAGCTAGCTTGAAAAAGCTATGCAAATATTATTATCAAAAGAAACTAATATTACTACTGCATCAAATGTAGCGATGTGTTTATTGTTTGTTTTATTTTCACCATTGTCCCTAATTGTCCATTATTAAAAAATAACTTTCTTCTTTATATAATTTATACTTTCATTTATATTAAAAAAAACCCTCAATATCTGCAATTGCATTGCTTACATGCATATGTAATAAACACTCACGTACCAAACATATTGCATAGGAACATATATATGTGCTGAAAACTCCAATGTTAGCATTGATGTGGCCGCAATATATTTATAATTTAGTCTAAACAATTGGATAGTCTTTAGTTTACAATTCCAAATTGTGTAGATTTGATTGGTAATTATAATTATCTTTCCACGAGGAATAATGTGTTGTATGTCGGTCGAATATATATTATGTGTATTTTTTTTAAATTAATTAATATATATCTCAGAAATTCATAAGTGATTTACTTATGTAGTAGCTACGATAAAATGGGTAATTTTTTTAACTAAGAATATATGTCATTAAAATCAATTAGAGTCGATTACAGCTCTAATTAAAGGTGGACTAAAAAATTAAGTCCCTCTACTAATCGAAAAACATGCTGCCCTAGCAAGAATATGAGCAGCATGGTTCATAGCACGACAAATATAAACCAATCTAATGTGATTGAAGTGTCTGATAAGACGCAAACAATCACTAAAAATCAAACCAATAAGAGAGTAATAAGTCAACCGATTATTCAAAGCTTTCACAACATTAATGGCATCACATTCGAGGATGATGTTATCATGGTGCATATCTTTGAGCCAACTCAAAGCCTCTAGGCAGCTCATCGCTTCTGCCATAAACGGATCACCCCCACCTTGCATCAGACTCTATCTCGCAGCTATCACAGTCCCATAAGAGTCGCGGATTACACACTCATGTCCCTATCTCGCATCATTTTTGAAGCAGCTTGCATCAACGTTGCACTTTAACCAACCAACCGGTGGTCTCCTCCAATTCTCCATAGGTCGTGGCGCATTAGGGGTAGGTGAGGTTGGATTTGCCGACCGTCATTCCGTCAGAAAGCCAAGCCCGTGTCTAAGAACTTGGTTGGAGTTTATAAACTTACCTTGCTAAATAAAATTGTTTTGACGTACCCAAATAGGCCACAACACACACGACCCACGTTCGATATATTCCATTGGCTTTGAAGATAGCCAAGCCCACCATTCATGAATATTTGACACATTAATGGGAATAAAGATTTTTTTATGGTTTTTTTCAAAACTATTAACAGATTTAGGATATTTTACAAACTATTCATAAATTTGGGGTATTTTTTTTCTGTCCGACTTTTAAAACGACGAAGAGGCCAATTTTTTTAGTCTATCCGACTATTAAAAAGTCGGACAAACTATTCCTAATCTGTCCGACTTTGTAAAAGTCGGATAAAAGTAATCCGACTTTTACAAAGTCGGACAAAAGCTATCCGACATTGTAAAAGTCGGATAGAAGGTATCCGACTTTTACAAAGTCGGATAGGTTAGTAAAGTTAAATATAAAAAGCCAAACCATCCCACTTTATTTCTCAACCACCCCACTGCACAAAAAAGTTGATCTGAATTTCTCTGCTTCGTCTTCGGCTCAAATCTCATTTCTCCTCTTCATTTTCATATCCAGTAAGCTCATATCCAGGTATGCCTTTTCTTTTAATTTTCATTCACTTCACTTTTAATTTGTATTTGCTTTTGGTATGATTTTGTTTATTCTATTTTCATTTGTATAAAGGTATAATTTTGTGCATTCTAATTTTCATAGTTAGAAAAAAAATAACAAAATTAAATTTATTAATGGTAGCAAAGATATTTCGTTGTTTAGGAATTAGTTTTTTTATAGTACTTTAGGTTAGATAATTAAAGAGATTATATGGTAAAAAAACGTAAATAACTTAGATTAGATATGAAGTTGAAATGACTGAAGTTGAAAATAGTTTTAATAATATTCAGATTAGATATTTATTAATATTATAATGGTTAGTAATATAAAGGCTAATGTGAATTATTAGGAGAAGTATTAATTTAGGTTAAATTTAGATTAGATGTTTATCACAAAATGTTCATTATAATTTGTATTAATCTATATAGAAATATGATGCAAAATTTAATATGTTTCTTTAGTAGTATTATTACATTTATTTTTCAGGTAACAGAAATGTCGAATTCGTTGCTAGTAGTGGTACGTTGGGGGGGTAATAAAGTTAGGAATGAATGCGGAGTTGATTATGAGAATGGATTTTACAAAACAATAACGGTGCCTACACAATTGGATATAAGTATTTTATACGATAAGATTAGAGATGTTGTAAAATTGCCATTGAATGAAGTTAAGATTGAGTTTCGCTATCTGCATGCAATGCATGGTGACAAATTACATTACACTTGTCTTGAGCTTTGTGATAATGATGATCTGAATATGATGATGGGGATAGTCAATAGTACTGTAGACATGTATAGTATTGAATTATATATTGAATGTTGTAAGGGTGATGATGTTGGTCCATCAAATTTTCAGTCTTATAGTGATGGTGATGGTGATGATGCTGAGGAGGAGGAAGGGGAAGAGGAGCAGGAGGAGGAGGAGGGGAATAGAGAGGCGGTCGGAGATGGGGTGCATTGTAATAACTTTACTCCTATATTTTTTTCTAAATATCCCTTCATACACTTAATGTGATGAGTCAGCCATGGAAATTCATCCATATAATGCAAATACTAATGCTTCATTTTGGAACTCATCAACGGATCTCAAGGTCGGGATGCTTTTTAATCAAGGGAAGTTGTTAGAATTGCAGCTAAAGAATACTCCATTAGACACCAGAAAGAGTTTCGAAGTAAAGAGACAAAGGCAAATACAATCACATTAGTATGCAATGAATATGATGATGGATGCCAGTGGAGATTGCGTGCTACATGCAAGAAGAAAAATGGGTTTTTATGGGAGATCACGAAATATAACGGAGATCACACTTGTGATTTCCTTTCATCGCAAGACAACAGAAATCTCGATACGGATTACTTATATCCAATAATTAAGGCAATGGTGAAGGTCGATGCATCACTGAAGATACGAGTGATCCAGTCTAATATAAAGGAAAGGTATGAGATAAAAATCAGCTACAAGAAGGCTTGGGTGGCAAAAATGAAAGCAATTTCAAAGATATACGGAGATTGGGCAGAGTCTTATTCTAATTTGCGCCCTTGGATGCATGCTGTATGTGTAAAGAACCCTGGATCTTGTTATTATATGTCTCATTTTCCATATTATGTGAATGAACAGTTGGTTCTAAATGTCAGGTGCTTTGATAGCATCGTATGGTTTTGGAAACCTTCCATCGAGGGTTTCAAGTATTGTCGGCCAGTGTTATACATTGACGGTACTTTTCTCACTGGAAGGTATAAAGGTGTATTGTTAATGGCATCAGCACTTGACGGCAATAATACAATTTTGCCTATTGGATTTTCTATTGTAGAAGTTAAAAATAATGAGAATTGGGGTTACTTCATGCGTAGAGTACGTGAGGTAGTGTGTACAGATAGATCAGATATTTGCATTGTCTCTGATAGGCATGGTGGAATTTTAACAGCTATGCGATCTGAATATTGGGAAATGGCACCTCATCGATTCTGCATTCGCCACCGATCAAGTAATTACAACAAGCATTTCAAAAATGTTGCGATAAAAAAATTCATCATCAATGCAGGTATCTAAAATCAGTTATAAATATTTTAATGTTATTTGTTGAATATTTTATACTAAGAGGTCATTCGAATTTTTAGCATATCAAAGTCAACGACGAAAGTTCGATGAGATGATGGACTCACTTAAGAAAAACCAACCCGATTCGTATAAATGGATAAAGGAAATTCTAAAGGAAAAATGGGCCCTTGCATACGATGGTGGAGCTCGTTGGGGTAGCATGACAACGAACGTTGCTAAAAGTGTGAACGGAATATTGAAAGATGTTCGGGGAATGCCTATCACAACAATGATTGAAATGATTTATTTCAAGTTGGTAGATCGTTATGGAAAAGAGAAGGATCGATGCATGAGGCAACTAAATGATGGGCGTGTTTATACTTCATTTGCAATTGAAATTTTGAAAAAAAGGAGAATGAGGGCTAATGGACATCATGTTCGGAAGTATGACAAAAGAAATGGTGTTTATGAAATAACATCGGGACGTCAAGATTCATAGAAGAAAGGGGGACACAAACAGGTTGTGAACTTCAAAGAAATGAGTTGTACATGTGGTAAATTTCAACAACTGAGAATACCATGTTCTCATGCAATTGCCGGGTGTCTCATTGGGAACCTTGATTATAGAAACTTTGTTCACCTTATATACAAATTGGAAAACAACATAAACTCTTGGTCCACATGTTTTGTCCCAATTGGAGATCGTGCCTATTGGCCTACAATAGATGGACCTACAATTATTCCAAATCCAGATTTGATTAGAGAAAAGGGTCGGCCGAAGGTGAAACGTATTCGCAATGAGATGGATTGGCATAATGCTGGAGCTAACACCACAAGTTTCTATAGTAAATGTGCTTTATCCGGCCACAATACTAGGACATGCAATAGGGGTTATATTAGGACAATATGAACTTTAAGTCTTTTATATTAGTATTTTCATTTTTGCAAATGTTGGAACTTTAGTGTTGCAATCCAATATTCTGTATTAATTTTATCTTTTCATTAATATTTTACTAATATTTATAATTTATTGTATATATTTATGACTTTGTTAACATTAATCTTAGTGTTTACAACAATCGTATATAGAAAATCTTAGTGTTCATCTCAACTCATCTTCCTTTCCGATAGATAATTATAATCAATTTAGTTCAATCCTTTACTAAATTATGTAATTATTTAATTTTTGGACCTAATAAAAATTAAATTACCTTATTTATATTATTTAATTTTTTTTTCAATTTTCTAACTCAATTATTATTTTGTCTATCCTTTTTAATTGTGTTTTTCTTGTTACTTTAATACAACCCTCTACTCCAAAATTACATAGTTAAAAAATCAAATGTAGTTCAAACATTACACAAAGTACTCTTAAAAACATTAAATAGTCATAAATAAAAATATAGTTGCATAGAGTTCAAGCATCACGAAAATTTCGACGTGCATTTCTACGTGGAGGATGTGGAGGTTGTGTTGCTTCAGAGGACGGTGATAGATCAAATTGAACTGTTGGGATTGTCCCATAATTATGGTGCATGAATGTGGGTTGTGGATAATCTGGCATACTAGACATGCCAAAACATTGCTCTACTGAAGATGGTCTTGCAAAAGACGGAAACATGTTTGGTGTAGATGGAGTAACCATGCTACCCATGTTCCAAGATGATTGGCTTTGTGGACACCATTGTGAAAAACCCATATAGAAGGGGTTTTGAGAAGTATGAAACCCATATTGTGATGTGCTAGGTGCAAATGAACCAGCAACCCATAGTGAGCTAGCTCCATAAGAATCCTGTGAATGATAAGATATAGGATGAGGTACAATATCAGAAGATCGAGTAGTAGATGGTCATGTTACTTCTTCCCTACATGTCACCTCTTTCTGTTTTGTTTTTCGGCCACGTCTTGTCTTTGTCGAAGTGGCTGGCTCATCTACATCCACATCCACATCCACATTAGGATAAGTAGGATTCGGACATGGATCTGGAGGTTGTGACTCACTGAAATAACGCCTTTGCTCTCCAAGTGCAGCACACAAACTAGACCTTATTTGTTGTATAGTGTCAATATCTCTAACAACTGACATCTTTTCTAATCCATCAACCTGCACACAGGTATAATGTTAAACAATACCATAATGATGGTTCTATATAAAAAATAAAATATTCAATTTTAATTACGCACTACTACACAATGAGCAGCCCTCGTGATAGAAATCCATCTCCTAGTGATGCGTCTGTACCATTCCATGTATTGAGAATGATAATGTAGTGGTCTTGAAGAAGGTTGTGAAGAAAAAATTAAATTAGCCCTATTGTTCCATAATGCAATAATTTTTCTTGTTTTTGCATTATTTCCCACTTAATTGGCAAGAGTTCAAGTTTATGTAACTCATCAGTTTGATAAGGTGCACGAGGAATGTGTTGCTGTAACCCAAATTGGCGAAGAACTCTATCTGGATGATGCCATTCCATAATATGCATGCAAATCAAGGGGACCACAACTGTCCACAACTGATTTCCTTCAAAGCAATATTCCGGTAATTGCTCTCGGATATCATCAGTGTATGGCTCCCAGATGAACTACAATGATTAAATTGTAACATACATAAATAATTTATAACCCAGTCAAATAATAATTTTAGTAGCGGTGTTCATCGATTTGTTCAGTTGAATAATCGAATAAAACCAACCGACAATCGAACAACACCCCTACAATTTAGATTATGAAATCTTACACAATTCTTATCTGCCATATCGAGTGCATTTCGTATATGTCTGAGAGTATGTGTTGGTATTTTTGTGATCTCCCTACGCGTGCTCCATCTGATATGATATAATTATTCAATTTACATAGTGAATTAATATCAGAATTTTTATTCAATATACATACCTTTGATCAAGAGGTAAATCCGGGATAATAGCTCCGCTCTCTCGATTCGGTGATACCACTCGAAGTCTATCCCATGCCCATACTTGTAATATAATCAAGGGTCCACTAATTTGGCGTGTAGTCGGATTCGTGGCTTTGTATAATTCTCTATATAAGAATGTCAAACATTCGGCCCCCCACCTATACTGACGAATTTCACCAATGTTTACCAAGAGAGGCAAGTACACTAAGTTTAAATAACCTGCACTTTTTCCACAGAACAATACACCTGATATGATGTGTAATAAGTAAGCATGTGAATGAAATACAATGGTATTTTGATCAGCATTTCCTGCCAACTCTCCAAACGCATCATTTAGCCACGTCAAATTCAATAAATTACTCTTCAAGGCACTTGATGGAGGACGAACTCCTAACAAGTCTAGGCATGCAATTTCCCAGCTCTCAGGAAGTGGACAAATAAGTGCATTACCATTAATTGGTAATCCGGTCTGTATCACCACATCTTGTAATGTAACAGTGGCTTCTCCTTCAGGTAGATGAAATGTATGAGTTTCCGGTCTCCATCGCTTAACTAAAGCTGTAATCAGATGATGATCCAGTTGAAAAAAGCCCAATTTTGCAACTCCATGAAAACCGGTTTGCCTCAATACATTTTCTATTCTTTCATCAATATTTTGACCTTTCAAGATTGATGCAGTTCTCCTACAGTGAATTTCATGTAAACTATCTTCCTCCTGTAAAAGTGAAAAATGCAATCAAATAATGAGTTTCACTAATATGCTTTTAGAATATATTTGAATTTTAATTTGTACCTCACTCCACCAAATAGATTCTGATCTATGAGATTTTTTCTTCCATAGTACACTTGAATCAATCGGACCAGGATCTATATACGATTGTTATGAACTTTCACCAGCCATATCTATATTTACACAAAAAATTAATATCAATAATTTAACGGGTTAAAAATATTTCACCGTCCCTACTTTACAAATTACTAACATAATGGTCAAAGTTACCATTTAACACTAAAAATAACTTCAGTTATCGAAATTTATTGTACCGATTGTGAGCTAAATTCAAAATAATTTAATATTGATATGAATTCTTCATAATTTAGCAGTAACAAAACTCGTACAAATTATTTTAATTAATTACTTTGTCAACCTGTAGATTAATTGTAATAAAATTAAAATTGGTAGTAATGTAGAAAATTTGATGTCTTTGCTTCTATTAAAACAAAAAAATATTGTCCGGCCCTACACATACTTTTTTTTTTACCATTTTTCCCTGTCCGATTTTTATAAAGTCGAACACCTAAAAAACTACCCTAAATTTATAAATAATTTCAAAACTCCCATATATTGATTAATACTTTGTGATAGTGTCATAAAAAATTCTTTAATCCCACTATAACATACCTTAAAACTAAAATCACTATCTCAATTAGCATAAAACTAAATTTAGTGAAATCAACTCTAAAATTAAACATTTTGTAAGCCAAATTGTTCCTAAGAGGATAATAAAACAATTATCACAACGGCAAGCTAAAAATCTTGGCCACCCATGACCCATCTCAACTAAATTCCCATAAACCAACACTAGTAAGGGTCTCACTTGAATTATATTTCGGTACAAAATAATTCAGCATAATAAGAAATCATCATTGGCAGAGAAAAATAAGTTTGTAAAGTCACTTGAATTAGAAAGGAATTTCTATGTACATAGGTTCACATGTTGAAAGGAAAAAATTGAAACAATACCTTTCAATTTGTGGAAGGCCAAATAAACTTCAATAGTTGTAGGATGATTAAAACTCACTGTGATTAAATGTTGAAAATAAAATCAAAGTAAGGAGAGGAGGAGAACTGCAGCATAGCAATGGAGAAGAAAATTGTTGGAACTGAAATTTGGAGTTCGGGCAAGGTGAAGAAACGTTCAAACTGAGTATTCTAATGGGGCAGGGGAATCTTGGGCAGGTATCCGACTTTATGAAAGTCGGATACATCTGTCCGACTTTATGAAGGTCGGATACCTAAAAAATTTTTTTGACTGGTCTATCCGAGATTTAAAAAGTCGGATGAAAAAAAATACCCCAAATTCTTCATTAGTTTTAAAACCACTCTAAATTTATAAATAGTATCAGAAATTCCCTTAAAAAAATCTTTAATCCCACATTAATGGGCCATCCTTCCCCAAAAATATCGTCCCAAATCGGAAAGAAAAAAGCACAGCTCAAGAGAGAAGGGTAAACATCCTCATAGCCATCACCGCAATGGGACACCACCTCAACAACCACCTTCCGTTGCTTTGAATGTACGAGGGTAGGTAGACAACATTGTGCAATTTTCCACAAAAAAGTTAAAGATTCGCGGTGGAACATGAATATTCCATATAAAACTTCATGCCGGATCCGTAAAATTCGAAGGGAGATTAGTAGCTTGGGACTGCTGCAACATCGCATAATAACAGGATTTTACTGAAAAAATACTTGACTGCTCAAACCTCCAACACGGCACATCGTGATGTGGGGCCAATAAAGCTGAATCCGTCGAATAAGATGTTAAGTGTTAACATCAAATAACATTTGAATCATATCATCATCCCAAGTCCGACCATCATCTCTAATCAATAAATTTACCAACCCTTCTTCATATCCCGGAAAAACTGCCAACGAAACAATTGATGAATGAAGAACCGGCAACGAGTTATTCCCAAATGAGTAATTTTAAATTATAATTGTAAAGTAATTATCTCACATCATATGGTTCCTAGTTACAAATTAAAGGAGTACTATGCTTGAAGTACAATGAAGTCCATAAAGGTATTATAATGTTATTTTACCACAAACAAAATATTGTCTTTGTTATTGATCTTGTTTTAAAAATAGTAGTAGAATTTCTCAATTATCAGAGGATAAGGAGTTTAACAAAGTCAATAAATGGTTTTCATTTTGGATTAATTTCAAAAACTCTCATGTGATTTCACTCATTTTCAAAAAAGTCCTTGTGTTATTTTTTTCAAAAGGGCAAACACTAGCAGAATTACAGATTTTCCCTTAACAAAGTTAGTTGTACTGGGCTGGCAAAGGGTATTTTCGGAAAACCCCAAATTTTGCAAATTTTAAGAAAAAAATATGATAATTCACCTTGCCAACTCAACATAACTAACAAACAACTATTTCTAGCATATCTTCGGCTTCAATAACTCGCTGCCTCCTATACCTTTAAAAGTGACCAGACAGCTATCTTAACTTTAAAAAAGTGTACCATTTAATTCCCTCCGTCCTATGTGGCAGCTGGCGTGGCATGGGTTTACTAAGCTAGAGAGTGGTGACTTTTTCTTCATCTTCTTCCTCCAAAATCTGGAAACATTTTCTTTCTTTTGTTAAAAAAATCAACCTTAGAAATGAGAAATAATTACCAAATAAAAAGCTCCAAATCATATTATGAAAACGAGCAATTGAACAAACATGTAGCTTTAATCGAAGTAACTCGGGATTTTCATCAAAATCCAAATACCCCCCATCTATCTTCTTTTAATCTCTTTTCAAATAAATCAAGACTGAAATGTACGACTTTGCTTCATAATTTTAATGGTTAACATGATAGTAGGAATTGATCTACATGTTGCTTCAAGGAAATCAAGCCGGTGATTTAGTAGGTATTCCGGAAAAAATTATGAACTTTCCGGGAAAATTCATGATTTTTCCCGGAAAGTTGCATAATTTTTTCCGGAAACCTTTTCATTTCTTGTTCTTTTCTTTCTCAACAAAACTAAAACAAAAGGATCAAAATGTTGGGAAATTCATTCATGCTAACTTTTTAAAATCGTGTATGATTGATGGTTAGAGTTTTGTTTTGATTTGATTTTGAGAAAAGATGGATTGACGAAGAAAGAATTGACGAAGATGGTATAAATGCAAATATAAAAAATGAAAGTGTTATAATGAAATTAGTTGAGAATTTTTTTAGCATTTTTTACAATTAGTGTCACGTGTCATGTTATTATTGGGTTGACTTTTTAAAGCGTGACTGTATTTTGTGCATAGAGGAGACATCTGCGCGAGTGTATTTCACACACTAGGCTGAGAGTGGTTGAGTGGTACGGAGGTAGTTATATAGTGCACTTTTTAAAAGTTGAGGTAACTGCGGGGACACTTCGAAAGTTCAGGGAGGCAGCGGGTTACTGGAGCCAAATTGATGATACTGTTGATGCATTAAGCCCATAATAAAACCTTAGTAATTTCTTTAATCTAGATTTGACTGCACCATTTTTGAAGAGTCAAGTGTGTTTAAAAACAGTTAGACATGTTTGTCAAGCAGACGTTAGTGAATTGAGATCAATTTGTTGATTAGGCTTCATAATATATATAGAAAAGGTTCTCAGTTCAACCCAACTCGAATAAATAATAATTCGGGCTCGGGATGGGTCTAGGTCAGAGTTAGAACATCAATTCCAAGCTCGTCCATTGTAATTGATTGTTTTTAGATTTCTTTGTCCTATTTGATTTAATAGTGATACGGCTAAAACTAACATGTACTTTATAAAATAGCTTTAGAAAACAAATATACATGTAGAGATGAAAATTAATTTGAAATAACAACAACGATTATATGTGAACCTATTCAACTGATATGTGATCTGTCTAGCCTAACCCGACTTGCCTTTAATGAGTTGGGCATGTACAAATATGTTTAAACATAAGCCTGGCTCACCCAAGCTCATAAAACCAGAAAAATATAATGGAATGAACCTGAGTTTTATTTAAATACACATATCTAGCTTGAACTGCCTGATTATATATTATTAGGTATAATATATAATGAAAAATAAATTTTTTATTAATATTATTCCTGTTAAAGGTACACTCTACTTTAATTTATAATTATTTTATAATATTATATTTTAAGGTTATTTTAAGGGTTTATGTAAGAAGTTTATTTTTATTTTTTCTCTAAAAAGATTTGATATAGGAAACAGATGCTTTACCATCAATTTATTTTATAGTGATAGAATTTATAATAGGCAATTTAGACTATATTGAAAAATGAAGTTTCAAATCCAAACTCAAATAAAATTTATAAGGGTGGACCTGGACATAGCTTTTTTAGGCCTGACAAAACTCAACCTAACCCCATTAAATAAGTCTACAATCTACATATAGATCAAATACAATGAAAGAAAGGAATTTGACAAGATGATTCATTATTTTTAAAATATTTATATTTTCACCACGTTATTTAAATATTTCTCATTTAAAATTTCTTTATCTAATTATCTATATCTATACGCTATATTTAAGTGCTTGAGTATGTAA
This sequence comes from Euphorbia pulcherrima, assembly GCA_947683365.1. Lineage (NCBI taxonomy): Eukaryota > Viridiplantae > Streptophyta > Magnoliopsida > Malpighiales > Euphorbiaceae > Euphorbia > Euphorbia pulcherrima. Next base: position 12,594,867 of record CANTUS010000013.1, read on the forward strand.
TTCCATCATTAAAATCAATTTCCCATCGTTGTTCGTTCCCTCCCATCTCTTCTCTATATTTTTCCTTCTTTCATATCTCACTGCATATACTCCTCCTTTCGTACTTTTCGAATCAGTTTATGGATCAAAACGATGTCGTGATGGCTACAAAAACCTTTACGATGATTCAATTTCTCGATTTTCCAATTCATTGTGATGTCTCCGTCTAGTAAGTTGCGTGGAAGATTTTATTCTTAAGGATTCTTTAATTTTGGATTGGATAAAAATTATTTTGAATTTTAATTGCCTATGTTTACTGATTTCAAATTGATTGGACGAAATAAGAATCATTACCTTTTGTTGTTATCTTTGAATTTCTAATTATATGCAAGTACATTAGGTTTGTTGGTAGATTTTATGTTTTGTTGAAATTGAAGTGCATGCCATGTGTTTGATTAAATGCTAAAGTATTTATTTTGATATCAATGGCCAATTTAATTAGGCTGCTGGTGGAGCAAGCAATTTGGTGTTGAAAGGTGTGCTTGTATTCCAAATTAAGGATGAGATCATTGTTTATTAGTGACCTAAACTATAGTCATGTTAACCTTAGGCATCTATTGAATATCTCTTTGGACATCTATTGGGCATATATTGGATATTATTGAACTCTAGTCTAATTTTGGTTTTAAGCGGAGAATCACTTAATCAGTGCTTATCAATGGTATGCTTCTGACTTAAATGGAAGAACGCTACAATTCTATTTGAGTCTCAACATATATGATATTGCATTCAATTAGATCACAAATACTTTTGGTGATTGATTGCAAAGATTGGCTATCTATTTTAGTGTTTATTCCTATAGTGAATTAGTTGCTACTTTTTCAATTAGTCTTGAATCTGAAACCAACAACTTGATCTTTAATTCATTCATTTTTGCTGATATAAGGTATGGCTCAATTTTGTTTGCAGCATTGTTTGCGTCACTAGCAGCATCACCGGTTGCTGGTATTCTAAGATGGGTTTTTCAGGCAGCGGTTAACATCATCAGTTTAGCTCAAAAGAAATTTTTGGAGTATCTATTGGACATCTATTGAACATCTATCAAACATCTATTGGACATCTACTAGAATTCTTTTAGAAATTTTATTTTGAAATTGATAAAAGACATCTGTACAAATATATTTTAAATTTCAGTTGTCACTTGTTTTGAATTTGATATTAGGCATTTGTACAAGTATGTGTAATTGACTTGTGCTTTCAATTGGCATTTCAATAGATTTCTAATAGATTGTTATATGATATTTTATATATTGAATATTGATCCTTTTTAGTTATTGTTTCTTTTTTTCGTTGAAAAAAAGTGATATACATTAGTTGTCTATTGGATAGCTCTTGGTTGTCTTTAAATTTCAGTTGTCACGTATAGCGTTGCAACTCCACTTCAGGGTCAATTGGAAATAACCTCTCTGTAATTACAGAGGTAAGGTTGCGTACACCCAACCCCCCTTACCCTGCTTTGTGCGGAAGCCTTGTTAGGCATTGGGGTAATGTTGTTGTTGTTGTTGTTGTTGTATTCTGGATGTTTCATCAATTGTCTATTGGATTTATATCGGATGTCTATTGGACTTTTATCAAATGTATATTGGTAATCTATTTGATGTCTGATGGGTACATACAATATCAGAAGTCATCATCTAGTTCAAAAATTATTTTAATTAGGATAAAATGGTTACATCAACAAAACCTTAAAATTATCCGAATTTTTTGAATCAAATTTCTTCTACATTTGCAAATATATTTTAAAGTTCTGGTCTATAAATAATTCATCTAATATTTTGAATCCAAGTTCTTCTAAGTTTATTGATTTCTATTGAACTTCTATTAGATATCTATAGGATATGTGACAGTTTAAAAAAATTGAAAAAAATATATCACAGTGGATGCCGTTTCGAAGATAAAAAAGAGACGAATAAAAAACTGTAAAGCAACATGTCAAAAAAATGAACAATTTGAGAGATAAATGCAATGTAAAGAAAAAAAAATTAAACAATTAGTGAAGTGCACATATACTACATGTGGAGGGATGGTGAACAACATAGTACACAGCGAAAAATACAAAGTTTATAAATTTTTTGGATGAGACTGTGTTCTTGCAAATATTTTACCTTTTTTTTTGTATTTTATTATTAACAAATTTTTTGGTCTCAATTATTTTTTTTAGCCTTTCTATGTAAATTGGAAATTCATACAAGACCGGACATGTAAAGACAATTACGATATTTCCATAAAAGAACAATCATATTAAGGCTCTGTTATTTTTAATTTCTAAAAATTAAACTGAATTGAACTGAATTTATTTCAATATAAAATTATAACTATACATAATTAAATTAAACTAAATTGTACTGAACTGAACTGTACGGAACTGAACTAAATTACATTGAATTATAGTATAAAAGAACTGATCTTAAGGTGAAAATCTGAAAACGAATATATGCATTTTGTTCTAATCAAATAATCTACACATATTGGCAATTTGGCTACAGTACAATGCATGTAAAAAATATAATTTTGTAATCATATAGATATATTTTATGAGTCGGGATAAAGTGGGTTTAGTAGTTTAATGCGATGCCATGCCGTGCCTCATTCTACAAGTTTGAATAAATTGAAAGCAAACGGCGGCGTTTGACACTAATCAATCACCATTAAAGGTGAATTTGGAGTTATACAACAAAACAATTTTGAGCAGCCTAAATAGTTTACATTATTTTTTCCTTCTCTCACCGAAGGAAACGAATATAATTGTACCGCAGTTGGTAGAATTTTTTATTCTTCTTCCTGAATAGCAACCAATCTAAATCAGACGCGCAACAAAATTCTAAATTCAATTGCCTGAGATCGTTCAACGTGCTTAAAGCTTCGTTGCGTCTCTCAGAGGGGAAAAAACCCTACCACTTGTTCTTACTACTGAATCGCTCTGTTCCAACACTGTTTGCTCTATTTTAGGTTATCTGCATTTCAATATCTGAACCATGTATGTATTGTATTATGCTGGATGAGTTGATCCGTATCTGTTCTTTGTTTTTTGAATTTTCCTGTGGTATTTCCTGATTTATTCTGTTTCCGTTTGATCGGTGAATTCATAGATCGAAGTGATGATGCTGGGAGTTTTAAGGAGAAGAGTCGCTACTGTAGGCTCCTCTTTTTCGGTTAAGATTTCATTTTAATTTTTCATTTGGTTTATACATGTGACTTCTGTCGATTTCGATTTTCTTGTAACTTAGATTTGTTTTGTGCTTATCAGATTTTAAAGCAATCCTTACAGACTATCCGACCTGCCGCATCTACGCCTAGAGTTTCTTCTCTTCCTGAGAAAGAGGTGCTTCATTGATTATTCCTTTTCTTTTTCTTATTTTAAGTTAATTTTTCATTATATTATCTCTTTTTTTGTATTTTTACACAACCTGTGTGCCATCATTTTTCTGTTAGACACAGTGGTTGTGTTTTTTCAATATCATGACTATAGATTGCACGCTTCTAAATTTTACAACTAAACAGATTTTACTTCATCCAAGAGGTTTTGGGCATGTCCGGAACTTTAGCCACTTCATTTCTTCTGGTAATATGAACAAGTTTTTGTAGGGATGATTATTGTATGGCCCCTCTCTGACTCTTAAATTGTTATTTCAGGTTCCTTGGCTAGTTCAAGTTCCATGAGGTTAGTCACTATTTTTTATTTACATTTAATCGTGATAAGGATTAGGGATATCTTTAAGTTGGAATGGGAGGGTAATCATAACTACTGTTTTCATGTGATTACAGTTACTAGATTTTGCATTTTAGATACTAGTATAGTTGGTGTTCTGAACTACAAAGGTGATATTCCTTCTTTGTCACTTTTCTTTGCTGGCACACTCTTTTTCTTGATTCATCAATATAAAGAAAGGTGTGAGCTAATGAATCATTAAAGGCCCAGGTTCCCTTTTTTAAGCCAAGTCCTCCTGTTATCCTGGCAGTACTATATTCATCCTGAAAATCATGCTTTATTGATATCCGTCATATGTGATATGTTATCATAATTTTTGTGTGATTTGACTTGAAGAGAATTTGGAGAAGCCAAGTGTGTTGCCATACAACCTCTGAAGTGTTGACATAGGCAATTTAAGTAGTTTGCTAAGCAGCTCCTCACTAGAGCTGAATCATTGAAGGAGATTAATGATATCAGCCAGTCATATGACATTTTAGACAATGATAATAATGGGACCCAGTCATGTATGACGTATCCTCTGCTTAGACAATAGTAATAACAGGAAGCTTATTGGAACTACAGTTATCTGCTTTGTACTGTGTTGCTTTATGGTGTTTCGTCAATAATCCTTTCTTCTATGCAGGGTTGTCTCCAGCATTGAGCTCATGGCTCCTAAGCAATATATCAGGCCATTTTCTTCAGATAGTGGTATGATGCTAATAAATTCATTCATTTATGTCCACACTTCAAATCTATATTAGATAAATTTGCTGTGTTAGTACACCGTAGTATTATAGTATTAAATATGTAAAATTCAGCTAAAAATGCTCAATCAAGCTAATGAGCTACATAAAATTTCTGAATTTGGCGTCAGTTGTTTTCGAGGTTGAATTGAGGAATAATGTTGCAATTGGGTTCTTACTTTCCAGGACTCACATTTGATTTACTCGTAAATAGCTTGAATTGAAATGTTTTCGTCCAAAATAGTTTTTGCTATCAGATGCTTTATGTACCTTGTCAGGACATCCTAGATGAGCCTGATTTTAGCGCAAACAATTATTTACCTTCTCAGAGGGTTATTATCATAGTGTTTGTATCCCTCATTGTAAATTTAAGTGGCTGGATCATGTCGCTGTGGTATCATGCTGTAACTTTTTCTGATCATCATGATTACTCCTTGTTATCATCTCATTACTGTAGTTAGTTTTGTATGATATTTCTTGATTTGATTGAGACTGGTATTCCATTACTGGTAAACCTATGAAACATATATTTAAAACTCTTCAGTCTGGGGGTAGGGTCTAGTTGTTGAATCAATTGATGTTCCTCAGAAATTGGTTTCTTTTTAGGGGCACTGCATAGTGCACCTATTTGCTAGATCTGTTAATACATCACCAGTAATATTGTTTATTCATTTATATCTATTGCAGGGGATTTGGTTGTTGTTGTTGTTCCTTTTATGGGTGAATCCATTACTGATGGCACCTTGGCAAAATTCCTGAAAAGTATGTTTCCTGATTTAATTGAGTGTGAACATATGTATATTAATATATATGTGAACATTTGTGATCATGAAATTTATTTGTGTGAATTTCTATCTTTGGGACAGATCCTGGTGATAGGGTGGAAGTTGATGAGCCAATTGCGCAAATTGAGACAGATAAAGTGATTTTCATTCACCATGCTGCTGCTTTTTTTTATCGTTCTAAATCAGCGCTATGTGTTTTATATTGGTTATTTCTTCTCTCAGGTGACAATCGATGTGGCTAGTCTTGAAGCAGGTATCATAAAAGAGGTAATGCTTTTCGTTTAGTTTTTTTCCTATCTTTTCATTTCCTTTAACGTCATGATTTTTTTACTGCTGATGTGTCATAAATTATTATACCGGGCTCTGCATTTGTTGTCTTCAGTTCATAGCTAAGGAAGGGGACACTGTTGAACCGGGTACCAAGGTTGCTACTATTTCCAAGTCAGGGGAAGGTGTAGCTCATGTTGCTCCCTCTAAGAAAGCAACGAGTGAAGCTCCCAAGAAGGAATCCACTCCTGAGAAGAAAGATGAAGAGACGAAAAAACCCAAAGTTGAAGCTGCTCCGGTATCAGAGAAGCCCAAACCACCAGCATCTCCACCTCCTAAACGCTCAGCAACTGAGCCTCAGCTTCCTCCGAAGGATAGAGAAAGACGAGTAAGTGTTGTGGCTTGCCATGTACTGTAATAACAGAGATCAAGTGCTGAAAACGACGCTGCAGTTGTATGACAGTCAATGGATTCATGAATACAGGTTCCGATGACAAGGCTTCGGAAAAGAGTTGCAACCCGATTGAAGGACTCTCAAAACACATTTGCTATGTTAACTACATTCAATGAAGTTGATATGTGAGTGCAACTTTAACATTAACTGTGATTTGTGACATGCATTACTTAAATTTATGCTTATTTTTCTTTCATTATAGTTAGCCACTTCTAGTGCATGGTGTCTGAAATGTTTTTAACTGTCTTACTGGGTTTATGGCTCATCTTTCCTCTTTAAATCTATTTCACTGCTTAGCCTATATGTCTCTCCTGCACACTGGGGGGCGTTAGGAGAATGGTTATATGGTTTCATAAAACCAGGTTTTTTCCTCTCATTGTGGTTTTCTAAATGTCATTATGTTTTTTTCTGTGTTGCAGGACTAATTTGATGAAGCTCAGATCTGAATATAAAGATGCTTTTGTTGAAAAGCATGGAGTTAAGTTGGGCCTTATGTCTGGATTCATAAAGGTATGCAATTTGTCATTGTTGACCTGGAAGAATATTTGCAGGTGGCATTTTTTGTTCTAACATTTTCCTTCTCTTTCATTTCCTTCTTGAAATTCACCAGGCAGCTGTAAGTGGGCTTCAGAACCAGCCAATTATAAATGCAGTTATCGATGGAGACGATATTATTTACAGAGATTACATAGACATCAGTATTGCTGTTGGCACTCCAAAGGTGATTTATTGCTCTTATATTTAATCAATTTTGTATGCATGCTTAGGTCGAGGAATTTGGTACTTGCATTTTTGAAAGCTCATCAGGGATGCTATCTGTTTCATTTATCCACGATCTTTCAAATTCGTTTGGATGGAATAGATGCTCTCTCTGCTGTTGGAATTTTTTTGACAAAATGGTATTGAGATATATCACATGATTTTATGAGCTTAAATCCCCGTGTATTGAATGATATTGCCATATTCAAAACATTATGCTTCTCCCCAGTTCATTATTGATATGTTCAAGTGATTACTCTGAAGAAAGCATAAAGAGTATTCTTCATTTCCTTTTTACAATTCTAATGTAGTTAAATTTCACAGGCGAGAATTAAAAAGAAAATGATGTGGGCAACTCTAATTTTGCATTCCATGCTGGACGACTTTTTGGTCAAAGTCATAATGAAAATATATGCTTGAACAAGGTTTTTGTCCCTCTCAACTAATTTTTCTCATGCTTATTTGATCCAGGGTCTTGTGGTTCCTGTTATTCGCAATGCCGATACGATGAATTTTGCTGAGATAGAGAAGTCGATAAACACCCTTGCAAAGAAGGCAAATGATGGAACTATATCAATTGATGAGATGGCCGGAGGGTCATTTACTATATCAAATGGAGGAGTTTATGGAAGCCTTTTGAGTACACCCATCATCAACCCTCCACAGGTTCACTGTTCAATTCGGTTCTTTTGACAATACATGCCGCATCACTTAACTTGGTTTATTTTATTCCATGTCACATTTCTTTTGGAGCTATCATGTCATCTTTTGCTTAGGCTTAATGCATCACCAACTCCCTCAACTTATCCTATTTCACCTCTTGCCCCTGGAATTTTGAAAAGGTCCCATTTTCCCCCTTGAATGTCACGCGTCAGTTTCTGGTTGGTTTGACTTTTCAAAGATGCCATTCTCCTTATTTCTCTCTCCAACCACATTTAGGGGGTAACTGGTGCATTTTTTGAAAGATTAGAGTCCACAGGGCCATTTTCAAAGTTTAAGGGGGCAATAGGCAAAATGTGATAAGTTGAGAAGCTGGTGATGCATTTGGCCTTTTGCTTATAACTGTTGTCTAGCTATATGTTTCAAATCTGTTTTTGGATCAGATTGTCTTTGTCTTATAATAAAAAAATTTGATTGGCAGTCTGCTATATTGGGAATGCACTCGATAGTGAGCCGTCCAATGGTGGTTGGAGGCAATGTAGTGCCGAGGCCAATGATGTATATAGCTCTGACATATGACCATAGACTGATTGATGGTAGAGAGGCTGTGTTTTTCTTGCGTCGCATCAAAGATGTGGTTGAGGATCCTCGCAGGCTCTTGCTTGACATTTGAAGCTAGCTGGTACTAAGTTAAATGAAATTTCTGCTAAACCTAGAATGAATGAATGAATGAATGAATGAATGAATATATATCTACATTGAACACAAAATAATATGTTTACTTTGATATCAAAGTTTTGTAGATTTTTCTGTTGAATCACCTCTGTGACTGGGTTAAATAGCGGCTTGTCACCATTTAATTGATTGAGAGATTATAAACTGGTTATGTTCTTCTAATTGAAGAAATCAATACTTTCATGGCTATATGGCAATTGTGCTTGCAGTGTTAGTGTATTGATTCTTTTTTTATGGTTGTGAGAAAGTAGGGGTATAATGAAACTATACACGAGAGTTTTGCTTGAATTGTTTTTTTCCAATTATTGGTCAATTCTTGTGAAGCTTATTTTGCTGAGTATCTACACTGGAATGGTCTTTTAATTAGTTGAGTTCACAGAATTTCTCCTGATATATCTATCATGTTGAGAAGGTATTGTATGGTTCAACTGTATACGGTTTTCTTGTTGAACTTCCTAATTGCTCGGTATGTGCTTAACTGATTTTACCTTCTCGGCTCCGCCTCCCTTATGTTTCTTAGATCTTTAAAAGTCTCAATGAATTCAACGTTTATTTACTGAAATAAAATTAGTTTGAAAGAACAAGGCCTCAAGTCGAGGGAAGCATTGTCTTTAAATTTGCCCTACTGATAGATGTTCCAGTTGTGATAAAAGGTAAATTATGTTAACGTCGAAGCAAAAATAGAATATACTTTGAAGTACCCGTTGAAAATACTTCTGTTCTTTTATAAACAGACTAACATATGGATTAACTTAAAACCAACAGTGCGCATACTGTGAAGATGAATATTCATTGGGTAGACTGTGCAATTTTTAATCTATTTCTCACGACTTTTATACTCTTCATGGAATTCATTACTGCTTTAATCCATACTGATATTTCCACGCCACAAAGGAAGTCAAATTCACGATCATATAAATACGAGTTGGCTTCTTACAAACTAAACCAAAAATCCAAGGTCCAATAACTTTTTATTTTATTCCTTGAAATGAGAAACAATGAAAACCACAGGTGAAGTTAATGTTTAACAGGCCTTGATAATATCTGGGACCAATAATTTAGATTCTGACTTCTATGCCTTGTTTTAACAAGTGCTCCTTTACATATTGGATTGGCACCTGCACATAATATTTGGTGCGGCAGTTCATATATCTAATGATGGTGATAAAATTTTAGAACTAATAGACTGCGATAGTAGATGAGGAAATCATGATCGATACAATACCTCTTTCCTGTGGAAAATTCCGGCAGCAAGAGCAGCAGATGCATTCGTTTTTCTGAAGACCTCTGTGAAATGTTCCGAAGCACCCGCACCACTACTTGCAATCACAGGGATGCTCACAGCTTCAGAGATTAACTTTATCAAATCTATGCCAAATCCTTTCCCCTGGTCTGAATACCCATAAATTACCAATCATGGTTATCGAAAATTCAAAACTAACAGCAGCAGTTTTAGGACAATACTGCCTCAAGATATAATACCAATTTTGTAGCAAGACTCATTCTAAGGCAAGACCCACCATATAAACCGATTAGAAGAGCTGAATCCATCCGCTTTTAAAATAGAGGACAATTAATCATTATGTTAAGTTGCTATCAGCAGTGCTTAAATATTTGCTGAGATGGATTCTGAATTTCATACGCCATATTGAAGTTTCGTCTCGTGACTGAGTCTAAAAGAATACTTACCATCACAATCAATGCAGTTAAGTAATATTTCTCCAGCTCCCAGCTCTTCTACTGCTTTTGCAAGTTCGTAGGCTCCGATTGGTCGACCTTCTCGTCCACCACTAACCTTCATAAAAGAGAAAAAAAACCGAATATAAATCCACACCACAGTGGATTAAGGCAATAGTAGAAGCAATTATGCGAAAATAGTTTGCTGTTCCCTCTTTCCTATCAACTTATTTGATCGGACCAACTTATGGGAGATAGTAGTATGACTAGGAATGTCTGAACGTCAAAAGCAAAAATGATTGTTCCATGCCTATGAATATGAAGGTAAAGATTTTCCACGGGTCAGGCACCTTTTTTCAAGAGAAATATACTATTATTCTGCACATTTTATTAATTATAAATAGTTTTTTACAGTTTCTGATATTTTACTTGAATTTGGTGGTCAGTTTTGAATTGCATTCCCTGAAACTCCGCGTAGTTTAATAGTGTCTAAGATAAGAATTCAATCGACAAAATGTCTGCTACAAACTCAGAACTTGGTTCTTATTTTGCCTAAGTGTATAATTTAGTTCTTTCAATAACCAGTGAAGTCTATTATCTTCAGTAATCCAATTTTCAACCTAGCTGCTACAAGTTCCCTGGCCCAGGCCAATGCACCTCTCATGCCACCTTTATTTGTTTCACTGTGACATTCTACCTCCCTATAAGTCAGCTCAATTCAAATTCGAACCATGCAAGTCTGGTTTTCCTTAACCTGTATAAGCTTAGCTTAATATATTTTGGTAGTGCCAAAAGATGATGCTTTCATCCACGCCATGATTGGGCTGGCTAAAAAAAGGTCGGCCTAAATCACCTTTGCCAGCACATGCATGCCACTTGGTAATAGACCACCTAGGCTCTAAAATATGACCAGATTTCTATATCGACGCAACAAAAAAGAAAAAAGAAGGCATACTGTGCACTGATACCAGGCATATTCTTCTCCATTTGGACCTGAAACCAATGTTGATAAATCCAATAAACGCAGCTTACATTGCATCTGAGTAGAATTAGAAAATTTCTAAAAAAACCAACTTAATTTCACATATATCTACATAAGTCAGAAAACATGCTATCTATGCAGCACGGAAACGGGAAAGGAAACGTTTCCATTTTGCGGAAACACACGCTACGTGATTTCAGGTTTCCAAGAGGGAAATGTGTTGGAATTAAAATACTCAAACAAATAACTTTTATTAAACTTGAAGATATTACAAGAACACTCTTACTCAAAATACAAAACTACAACTCACTCTTTACTTCTTTTCTCTTTTCTCTCTAAAGAAGTTCTTATTTTTGTTGATGAAAAACAACTAAAGAACTCACCTATTTATAGGTGAATTATACAACTCCCAACTCCCAACTCCCAATTCCCAACTCCCACAATTAATAACCACAACTCTTAACTAACATAATTACTTACCACCACCTCCAACTAATACAATTAATAGCCAACTTATTTAGTTAATTTAATGGCCTCCAAATTGGTTGTAGTTAATAGCCTCCAATTTGGTTATCACACACAAAAATCTACATACTTAAAATTCCTAAATAAATTTACTACATTTTGGATTTGTGGGCTTGAACTCCAATTGATTGGATTTGGATTTTGGATTTCCATTGATATGGATCAAGTCTCTGATACCAAGTAAAGAGTGAGTTGTAGTTTTGTATTTTTGAGTGAGAGTGTTCTTGTAATATCTTCAAGTTTAATAAAAGTTAGTCATTTGAGTATTTTAATTCCAACAAAGTGGTATCAGAGCTAGGTTGAAAGCTCGAGTCCTCCTCCCGAAAAGAATCTTTTTTCTGAGTGCGGACAAATCGAGTTGAAACTGCCCAGGCGTTGCTGTAGCTAAAAAAACCCAGAAAGTGTCGCAGTAGACTGCCAAAAGCGTTGCAATACGTCCAGTGTGTTGCAAAAGACTCCAGAAGTGTCGCAGTAGAATCCAGAAGTGTCGGAGCAGACTCCAGAAAGTGTCGCAATAGCTCCTGTACGTCTAGAAAAGCTATTTGAGTAAGATGGCGAATAACGTGGCATCCTTTCAAGTTCCAACACTCAACAACAACAACTACGACAATTGGAGTATCAAGATGAAGGCTCTTCTCGGTGCTCATGATGTTTGGAAAATCGTAGAGAAAGGATTCAAGGAGCCCGAAAATGAAGCCTCTCTCACGCCAGATCAAGCTACAACTTTGAAGGATTTCCGAAAGAGAGACAAGAAAGGTCTCTTCCTCATCTATCAAGCATTAGATGATGACGGTTTTGAAAAGATTTCAAGTGCAACTTCCGCCAAGCAAGCATGAGAGAAGCTACAAACCTCTTACAAAGGAGTCGAAAAGGTGAAGAAGGTCCGTCTCCAAACACTAAGAGGTGAGTTTGAATCCTTGCACATGAAACCATCCGAGTCTATCTCCGACTACTTTTCAAGAGTAGCAGTCGTTTCTAATCAATTGAAAAGAAATGGTGAGAAGTTAGAAGATGTAAGAATAATAGAGAAGATACTCCGCTCGTTGGATCACAAATTTGAGCACATCGTGGTGACGATTGAAGAAACCAAAGACTTGGAGGAGATGACGATTGAAGAACTCCAAGGATCACTACAAGCCTATAAAGAAAAGCATAAGAAGAAGCAAGGTATCTCTGAGCAACTCCTCAAGTTACAACTTAAGGATATTTGTGAAGGCCAAGGCAATGGTAGAAACAACCATGGCAGAGGCAGAGGCAGAGGATGAGGCCGCGGATGAGGAGGAAGCCGTGGTCGTGGACGGAGTTAGAATTACAACAACAATTCCAACAACAACTATGAGAAAGGAGAAAGCTCCACGCAAGGTCATGGAAAAGGAAATTCGAACTCGAGGTATGACAAATCTCAAGTCCGATGCTATAATTGTCAAAAGTTTGGGCATTACACTTCAGAATGTAGAGCTCGAAATGATCAAGTTGTAGAGAAGGCAAATTTCATAGAGGAGAAGATTGAGGAGAAAGAAACGCTATTATTAGCATACAACAACAACAGTGATCATCAAGACAACACATGGTATCTCGACACCGGTGCAAGCAACCACATGTGTGGAAAAAGAAGCTTATTCGTGGAGCTGACTGAAGAAGTAAGTGGCGATGTCTCATTTGGAGATGACAGCAAGATATCGGTGAAGGGGAAAGGTAACATCCTATTTCATGCTAAAGATGGTAGCCACTAATTAATTTCAAATGTCTACTATGTGCCTAATATGAAGTGCAACATTCTAAGTTTGGGCCAACTCTTAGAAAAAGGCTATGATATTCACATGAAAGATTGTAGTCTTTTAATAAGAGATGGCAAAGGAGATCTGATTGCTAAAGTACAAATGTCAAAGAATAGAATGTTTCCTTTGAACATTCAACACGATGTTGTGAAGTGTTTGAAGGCGTGTTACAAAGACGCATCGTGGCTATGGCATCTTCGTTTTGGTCATCTCAACTTTGGAGGATTGGAGTTGTTATCTAAGAAGGGAATGGTTAGAGGTTTACCATGTATCAATAATCCTAATCAATTGTGCGAAGGATGTCTACAAGGGAAGCAATTCAGAAGAAGCTTTCTAAAGGAGTCAGACTATAGAGCCAAGAAACCGCTCGAGCTCATCCATACCGACGTGTGTGGTCCTATCAAGCCAAGTTCTCTCGTTAATAGTAACTACTTCCTTCTTTTCATTGATGATTACTCAAGAAACACATGGGTATATTTCTTGAAGCAGAAATCAGAAGTCTTTGGTGTGTTTCAGAAGTTCAAAGCAGCCGTGGAAAAGGAGAGTGGTCATAAGGTCAAAGCTATGAGGTATGATCGAGGAGGAGAATTCACATCCAATGAATTCAATGAGTTTTGTGCAGCACATGGAATCCGTCGACCCTTAATGGTTCCTAGATCCCCCCAACAAAATGGTGTGGCAGAAAGGAAGAATAGAACAATTCTTGACATGGCACGGAGTATGCTTAAAAGCAAGAAACTACCCAAGGAGTTTTGGGCGGAAGCAGTGGCATGTGCAGTCTACCTATTAAATCGTTCTCCTATAAGAAGTGTGTGGGGAAAGACACCACAAGAAACATGGAGTGGAAGAAAGCCCGAAATTTCCCATCTTCGAGTCTTTGGGAGTGTAGCTCATGTTCATGTACCAGATGAGAATCGAACCAAGCTTGATGATAAAAGCAAAAGTTTTATTTTCATCGGTTATGACTCAAGCTCAAAAGGCTATAAGCTATATAATCCGAATGAGAAGAAATTTATGATCAGCCGAGATGTGATATTTGATGAAGAAGGAGAATGGAACTTTGATTCTCAAACGGAAGACTTCAATTTTTCTCCATTCGAGGAAGATGAGCCGACAACACCTGAGCAACCATGACAACTTCAACAAGGCCTCACAACTCCACCAACTTCTCCTAATCATAGATATAGGTCATCATCATTATCATCATCATCATCTCCATCCTCAAGCGAGATTGAAGATGAAAGAGAAGTGCATCGTACGAGAAGTCTTCATCATCATCATCTCCATCCTCAAGCGAGATTGAAGATAAAAGAGAAGTGCATCGTACGAGAAGTCTTCGAGAACTCTATGAGGTAATTGAACAACTATACAATCTTACATTATTTTGTCTATTTGTTGACTGCGAGCCAGTGACATTTCAAGAAGCTGCAAAAGAGAAAAAGTGGAGAGATGCAATGGACGAAGAAATCAAGGCCATTAAGAAGAATGATACATGGGAACTCACTTCACTTCCCAAAGGACACAAGGCGATAGGTGTCAAATGGGTGTACAAAACAAAGCGAAATGCCAAGGGAGTGATCGAAAGACACAAGGCAAGGCTTGTTGCAAAAGGCTATTATCAAAAGGCTGGAATTGACTACGATGAGGTATTCGCTCCAGTTGCTCGATTGGAAACTGTCAGACTAATAATTTCTTTAGTGGCTCAAAACAAGTGGAGAATTCATCAAATGGATGTAAAATCGGCGTTCCTAAATGGAGTTCTTGAAGAGGAAGTTTACATCTAGCAACCACCAGGTTATGAAGTCAAAGGCCATGACGATAAGGTGTTGAAATTGAAGATGGCTCTTTATGGGCTAAAACAAGCACCAAGGGCATGGAATAGTAGAATTGACAAGTACTTCCGATAAAATGGCTTCAACAAATGCCCCTTTGAGCACGCTTTGTACATCAAGATCAAATATGGAGATATTTTGATCGTGTGCCTCTATGTGGACGATTTGATATTCACTAGAAGCAACCAAAGAATGTTCGAGGAATTCAAGAAAGTGATGAAGGAGTTTGAGATGACAGACATGAGGCTCATGGTGCACTACCTCGGCATAGCAGTAAAGCAACAAAAGGATGGAATATTCATTTCACAAGAAAGCTATGCGAAGGAGATCTTGAAAAAGTTCAAGATGGATAACTGCAAGCCGATAAGCACACCGGTGGAGTACGGGATTAAGATGTCCAAACATGAAGAAGGGGAAAGTGTAGATCTAACATTTTTCAAAAGTTTGGTTGGAAGTCTACGCTATCTTACATCCATGAGGCCAGATATCCTTCATGCAGTTGGATTAGTAAGTCGCTATATGGAGTCACCAACAACCACCCATTTAAAAGCCGCTAAGAGAATTCTTCGCTATTTGAAAGGTACAACCGACTTTCGCTTGTTTTATTCGGTATCTAATGATTACAAGCTTGTTGGATATAGCGATAGCGATTGGGGTGGAGACGTAGATAACCGAAAAAGCACTAGTGGATTTGTGTTTTTCATGGGAGACACTGCTTTCACATGGATGTCAAAGAAACAACCAATTGTAACTTTGTCTACATGTGAAGCAGAATATGTTGCAGCAACCTCGTGCGTCTGTCATGCAATTTGGCTTAGAAATTTATTGAAGGAGACTAGGTTAATGCAAGAGGAGCCAACTGAGATCCGTGTTGACAACAAGTCAGCCATTGCCTTACAAAGAATCCTATATTCCATGATCAAAGCAAACACATCGACATCCGCTACCATTACATAAGAGAGTGTGTTACAAGAAAGGAAGTACAAGTTGAATACGTGAAGATACAAGATCAAATTGCGGATATATTCACTAAGCCGCTCTTAAGCAAAAACTACGTCAGATTGAGAAGCTCACTCGGAATAACAAGATCAACTTTAAGGGGGGGTGTTGGATTATAAACTTGATCTATATCAATGAAAACCCAAAATCTAAATCCAATCAATTGGAGTCCAAGCCCACAAATCCAAAATGTAGTAAATTTATTTAGGAATTTTAAGTATGTAGATTTTTGTGTGTGATAACCAAATTTGAGGCTATTAACTACAACCAATTTGGAGGCCATTAAATTAACTAAATAAGTTGGCTATTAATTGTATTAGTTGGAGGTGGTGGTAAGTAATTATGTTAGTTAAGAGTGGTGGTTATTAACTGTGGGAGTTGGGAGTTGTATAATTCACCTATAAATAGGTGAGTTCTTTAGTTGTTTTTCATCAACAAAAATAAGAACTTCTTTAGAGAGAAAAGAAGTAAAGAGTGAGTTGTAGTTTTGTATTTTGAGTGAGAGTGTTCTTGTAATATCTTCAAGTTTAATAAAAGTTATTCATTTTAGTATTTTAATTCCAACAAAATGGAAACGGGAAACGTTTGTGTCTAGGAGTTTCCATGCTTCATAGCATGTTATACATCTTGTTAGGGCCAGTTTGGGATTATTTTCCCATGCTGCTTTCCCGAAAAGCTCCATTTTCAAGCTTTTCTAAGTAGTTTATAGTGAATGGTATCCTCTTTTCATCAGGAGTGTGTTTCCTCTATTGGCGGTGAGGAGTCCTTATTAGCTAAGGATCCTACTTAGGCAAGATTTCCTCTACAAGAGGTTTCTTCTTGTTTATCTGATTAGGAAAGGATAACCTTCCTATTTGTCTGTTTAAGAAGAGAGTTATGACGTGACTCTATTTCCCACTTAGGCCGGTGAGACTGCGACTATTCACTCAGTTGGTCAGATAATGATCCGGCTGCGAGGCCGACTGGTGATGTGGCACCTTGATGGTCTTCCATCCGGTATCTATAAAATATCGAGTCAACAGAGTCCCCCCTAAGTGTTTTGTCAAATTCTTTAGGATTTGTTCCGACCGTGTTACCAGTCGGCCAGACTCCCCATCTTTTATTCTAGATCCACATACCGAGTAAGCACTCGGCCTTGACCCTTCATCTTCGTATGTAGTCTACTCATGATAGCTAATTCATCACTAACTATTTCTAGGGTAACGCACGATCCGTGGATGATATGACACGTGGAAATGATCAACGGTTACATTTGAAGGGGCGTCTTTTCACCACAATTTTAAATATTGTGTTTCCTTCATTTTACTCTTTTTACACTTCGTCTTCTTCCTTGGCATTTCTAATTTCTCAATTTTCGGCGGCTTTACGCACTCTTGGTGGTGATTCCGAGCAAGTTCCTCGCTGTCTTATCTTTTTCCTCAACTCTAGTGAGTCTCCTCTCTTTTTTTCTGCTTTTTTTTTTCATTTTTCGCATAATGCTTTTGAGTTTCCCTTTGGTTTCTGGAAATTTCTTGCTATGCTCTTATTATTTATTTTTCTATGACTGATTTATGCTTTGCTTTGCTTCGCTGTGCTTTTAGTTTCGTAATTTGCGCCTTGTTTTGATTCTCGTTTCTCTAATCGCCTGGACCTCTTTTTATTTGCCTATTTTTGTTGCTGCCCTTTTTTGGAAATTTGTATGCTTGTTTATCACTGTTCCTTGTTTTAGCGCCCTTAGATCTTTATATTTACTAGAAATGAGGAATCAGTATGATGCTTCTTCATTTGGTAGTATTACGATAGTGAGGAGTCTCGCAAACTTGCTCGCGAGGTGGTTGAACTACTGTCTAGGTTGTGCCCCCCTTTAAATGTTGATAAGTCTAATTACTGTCCCACCCATAGGGTTAAAATTACCGCTAGAAGGAGGATGAGTAACTCAGATGCGTCCAACCGGGTCTGTTTGGCGGATGACGTAAGCGTAGAGCATATAAGCGATGCAAGCCTCCAAGCAGATTCCTCTAAGGTGATGGAGGATGTGGATAATTATAGGGATGAGGAAGGCACTCATCCAGTTGAGGAGGTGGGTAGGAGTGGCCAAGAGGAGGCCAACGAGGAGGAGGATGTTGGAGAGGAGAGGAATATGACCCCTCAGGTGGATGACATGGTCTCGTGCATCCACAAGGACCACACAGAATAGGAGGCCTTGATGTATCCGTGGCTCAAGGATTGCCATGTTTTATTGTCGAGTGTGGATCAACGAGTGAATGCTCCTCCCGCTAATTATTTTAATATGTATCTTAACGTCATCTGAGGGGGCTTCAGGTATCCTCTCCTAGCTTCTATTGCCGATCTTTTGAAGGTCTGGGGTTTGTGTCCGGCTGAGATTCATCCAAATGCATTGGTGGTGATGATAGGCATCATCAGCTGTGCCTTGACTTGGGGTTGACTTTTGATGCAACCTTCTTCCGCAAGATTTATTCTATCAAGCGGAACAAGGACGATGACCATTATCAATTCGTGAGGAAGAATGGGATGTATCACTTCTCTAACCGTCTTTCCTCTGTTCATCATTATAAAGAATTATGGTTCTTCATCAGAGTGAATGACGATTATCCTTCCTTTCCTACAACTTGGTCCATCGCAACTCCGCCCAAGAGGAGGACTAAAACAAATGATCCGAACCCTCGTCTATAGATTTTTCATTCCCTAGAGCAATATAAATGGAGTTTTAACTTGGCCGCTTGGGCCTCTATCTTTGGATACCATCTTCTTGCGCGCACACCAAATGGGATAACTTATCTTCCTGGATCGATTGCTGCGACTGGTACATTTCTTTTCTTACTCATGTATTTTTGCATTTCAGGTAATCATGTCTGACCTTTCTGCTAATGCTCTTCTAGTGGTGAAGAAGTCATAGGGCAAGAATAACCGCACTCAAGCGGTTGCTGTGAGTGGGTCTAAGAGGAAACCTTCTAAGTTTATAGGGTCCAGTAAATGGGCTGCAGTGACACTCCTGGACACATATTCTACACCAGATGTACAAGTCCCGAGTCCTAAGGTATATTTTCTATATTCTTCTATATTTTTGTTTAGGTTCCTTTGTATGATATATATCTTGATGATTTTCTTTTTGTAGGTTACCCCATCCGGTCAGAGGGTGGATGGGGACTCTGTCTCCCCTCGCCCTTCTCCCTAGCCGACACTTGCTGAGTTCCTGGACCAATCTTTCCCCAACCTTCCTTGCACGGATGTGACTGTGTAAGGTGCTTTGAGAGTCGCCTTTCCTCTCCTTACTGACGCGGTGGGCTATAAGGAGGAGCCTATAGCCTTGCTTTCTTCTCTCTTCTTCCAGGACATCATCCAGGTGCTTAATAGCGCCTTTTATTATTTTTTGACTTGCGTGTTTATACTAAGTGTTTTTCTTTCATTCTCAGGCCATGTCTAGAGGCTCAGAGCTCATCCGGAGGTCCTGGGATAAGAGTGAGACTAAGCTAAAGCTGAAAGAGAAGGAGCTTACTGACACCAAGCAGAAGCTAACCTTGGCTCAGAAAAGTGCTTTCAAGCTTGAGGGTGAGACGGATGAGGCCAAGATGCTTTAGGCGGAGAACGCCCGGCTGAGGGAGGAGGCGGAGACTAAGGTGGCCACTCTAGAGGAGGCGCTAGCAGCTGCTAGTGAGGGGATGGCTAAAGCCAAGGGGACGACTGAGATGATTACCGATAAACTCGGTGACTGCGGCTTCCTTTATAACAAGCTGATCTTCCAAGCATGCAACGCGTCCACCCTGACCTCTCTTAGTCAGATATAGATGATGTAGACTTTCCCTCTTATGATGATGTAGCCGCTCATAAGGCTGCTCCAACAGAGGTGGAGAAGGATGGGGAAGAGATTTTGGACCAAGAGGGTTTGGGGGAGGGACGAGCTATTGAAGCAGATTTGTTGGCAGAGGGTGTCAATGTGCCCACTGAGAAGGATGCCGATGAGAATCTTGACTCAGGGTCTAAGAATGTTCCTCCTCCCGCCGAGTGATATCATGTTGTATTTATTTTTTATTTTTCTATTTGTAACTTTTGTACAATCGCCCTTCGTGGCCTTTATTTATTGTATTTCCCTTTTCTTCCGTATTCTTGCCGATTGCTTGATTTTTCTTTGAATATTTTTGCTATGTTTGTTTGCTTCCCGATCCTTCTGAAAGAATGAATGTTTACATTTAGTCCTAAGGATGGTTGTTGTAGATTTTCTTTTGCACTCGGTCTCGGAGACGAATGGTTTAACTTAGGATTTTTTTTATATATTGTATATCATTCGTTCTTTCAGACGATTTTGCCGTAAGCCATTTTGCTTTAGGTCTTTTAATATGCCTTAAGGGTTCAAGTGTGGCCTAGGTCTTACTAAATACGCCTGCGGGCTTATGAATGGGCTAGGACATTTTATTTGCCTAATGGCTTCTAGGGCCTAGGACTTTTATTATGCCTGCGATCTTAAAAGTTTAGCCGAGGACTTATAATATGCCGGAGAGCTCAAGTGTGGTCTAGGACTTTTTATTACGCCTAAGGGCTTAAGTGGCCTAGGAATTTTTGTAGATCTGGGTGCCCGTAGCCGGTCTAACGCCGACTCTACAGTCGGGTGAAATGCTAAGATAGTTTAATCAGAACTTCTAAGATGCACAGATGAGTATGAAAAATTGAATCTTTATTTATTAGAAAAATAGAAAGATTACAATGTCTGGGCTTATAGTGTGATGCCGGATAAAAGTCCGCTTAGGGAGTGCTGCCTCGTTAAAAACCTCGCCATAGAAAAAACCCAGTGGGAAAAAGTCTATGTTCCAGTTCCTGGGGAGTTCTTTCCCATCCATTCTGCTGAGTCAATAGGTGGCGGGTCCTATAACCTAAGTAATTTTGTACGGTCCTTCCCAGTTGGCTCCTAGCTTGCCCTTGCCTTCTTTGCTCTGTGATGCTATAGCATCCCTGAGTACTAGATTGCCTTCTTTGAGTGTTACTTCTTTAACCTTCCTGTCATGGTATTTAGCGATTCGACTTGTAAGCAGGCATCAGGATGTAAGCTCTATCTCGGCGCTCCTTCAAACTGTCTAAGTGATGCCTCAAGTTGATGTCGTTTTCTTCTTCTGTATATTAGACCACTCAATCTGAGGGGGTGCCAATCTCTATAGGTACAACTACTTTCACTCCGTGGACTAAGGAAAATGGAGTTTCTCAAGTCGGTCGGTATAGAATTGTTCTGTACGACCAGAGAACATTGTTCAAATCTTCTGGCCATGCACATTTCTTTCCTTCCAGCCGCTTCCTTAATCCTTCTCCAAGCGTCTTATTGGTTCTTTCCATCTGTCCATTTATCTGCGGGTGTGCTATGGATGCGAATCGATTTTGGATCTTCAGACCTTCGCAAAATTTATAGAACTTCTCAGAGATGAACTACGACCTGTTGTCTGAGATAATTTCATTTGGCACGCCAAAACGGATGATGATATGATCCTAAACGAAGTCGATCACTTTCTCAAGAATGATGGTACTAACGGCCACAGCTTCCACCCATTTTGAGAAGTGATCAATTGCCACAATGATAAATTTCTTTTATCTAATGGCTTCAGGCATTGGTCCAGCAATGTCAATTCCCCAAGTGACGACTGGCCACCCGGTTAGTAGGGGCTTTTGTGTTGCATGCAGGACGTGTGACTTTTCTGCATAGATTTGGCATTGGTGATAGGACTGCATGTAATCAATTGAGTCTGATTCCATAGTTGGCTAGTAGTATTCCAGGAGCTTGGCTCTTTGAGAAATGGTGGAGGCCGATTGGTGGGAACCGCAATTTCCCTTATGTATCTCCTGGATTACGTACTTTCCTTCCTCTGGGGTAATGCATTTTAGTAGAGCATCTGAGTAGGAGCGTTTGTACAATGTCCCATTCATGACCAAGTACCTTGATGATTTTCTCACAATTCTAGTCGCCTCAACCTTGTCTTCTAGAAGGACATCATTGGCTAAGTAGTCAATCAATGGTTGCATCTATTCGGGTTCTTTTTGTTCTATCAACATCAGGTTCTATTCATCTATTGTTGGGGCATGCATAACCTGAAATGGGCAGTTAAGCTTCTCCTATCGATCTATGCTCACTGCATCTTTGGCTAGTTCATCTGCCTTCTCATTCTCTTCCCTGGGGATGTGTTCAAGTGCCCATATAGTGCCTTTTAACTAGAGCTCCTTCGGCAGTGTGTCTACTTTGGCCAAGTATTTTATCATTCCATCCTCCTTTGTTGCGTAATTCTTATTGATTTGGTTGGAGACCAAATTTGAGTCACTTTTGATGCTCATTCTGTCTGGAGCAATTTCTTTGGCTAGCTCCAAGCCTTTGATCATTGCCTTGTATTCTGCAGCGTTGTTGGTGACTGGGAAAGCTAGCTTCACTATGTAGCTCATCCGTATCCTCTCCGATCCTTTTATCCAAAATTCAATTTCGGCTCCTTCGTGGGAAGATGACCCATCAACATTTATGTACCATGACTCGATCTTGAGATCGGGTGAAGGATCAAGCCTCGCAAACTCAGTAATAAAATCTGCTAAGACTTGGGCTTTTAACGCTTTTCATCCTTCAAACTATATGTCAAACTCTCCCAGTCGTATAGCCCACCCAGCTAACTATCTTGAGGTCTTTGGTCTATGTAGTACTCTTTTTAAAGGGAAATTGGTCCTAATAATGACAGTGTGAGCTTGAAAGTAGGGCTGAAGCCTTTCTGCTGCTGAGACTAAGGCTAAGGCTAACTTCTCGATCTTTGGATATCTAAGCTCGACATTCTTGAGTACTTTGCTTGTGTAGTAAACTGGATGCTGGTTCTCGTCTGCTTCTCTAATCAGCACTGACCCTACTGCTTCATCCGTAGCCACTAGATACATGACTAGTTCTTCATCCTTCTCCAGCCGGCTCAAGAGAGGTGGCATACTCAAGAACTCTTTGATGTTCTCAAAGGCCTCCTGGCAGTGCTTATCCCAACTGAAGGCTTTGTCTTTCTTGATGGCTCTGTAGATTGGGAGACATCTTTTGGATGAAAATGATATGAAGCGGCCAAGCGCGTTCACCCTTCCATTCAGCCTTTGAACCTCATTCAGTGTCTTAGGTGGCTCAATTTTCATGATAGCCTCTATCTTCTATGGTTTTGCCTCGATTCCCCTTTAGGAGATTAGGAAACCAAGGAATTTCCCTCCTCTTACTCCAAAGGTGCACTTTTTCAGATTTAATTTGAGCTGATATTGCTGTAAGGTTTTAAACACGGCTCTGATGTCTTCTGCATGTTCCTCTAGGCTTCTACTCTTGATGATCATATCGTCAACATAAACTTCAACAGTTTCTCCTATTTAGCCTTTGAACATATCGTTAACTAGGCATTGATAGGTGGCTACAGCGTTCTTTAGGCCGAATGGCATAATGCGGTAGTAGTACGTTCCTTCATATGTTATAAAGGACATCTTTTCTTCATCGGCCGGATCCATGGGAATCTAATGATACCCCGCTTTTACATCTAGTAGGGAGTGTATAGTGTAGCCTGCTATCGAGTCTACCAACTGGTTGATGCTTGGGAGTGGATAACTGTCCTTTGGTGTCGCTTTATTGAGATCTGTGAAGTCTACACACATTCGCCAAGCTTCACTTGCCTTCTTTACCAAAACCACATTCACAAGCCACTTAGGGTAGCACACCACCCAGATGTGATTAGCTTTCAGGAGCTTTAGGATCTCAGCTTCAATTGACTTCTGTCTATCTGGGGCATAATTGCGCTTCTTTTATTTCACAGGAGATGCTTTTAGGTCAAGGTTCAAGCTGTGTTGAATTACTTTAGGTGGCACTCCCATCATATCTTTATTTTCCCAAGAAAAGGTGTGTTGCTCGTCTACCAGCACTCGGCTGATATCTGCCTTCACTAGTTCTGAGAGGTCAGCGGCTATGCGTACCTGCCGGTTGGGCATTATAGTTAGTGTTTCAATGAGACCGGCTGGTTTAGCATTTTTTTATCTCCTCCAGCTCCATGATTATTTCATCCATCTTTAGTGATGCTAAGTAGGTCTCTTATGCTACTACCGCTACTCCCTTTGTGGTAGGAATCTGCATGACCACGTGTTTGATTGAGATAAGTATGTCTGACTCAGCTAGCTAAAAATGGTTTTGCCCAAGATGACGTTGTAGCCGATTGGCATATGAGCGATTATGAAGTCCATTTTTGCTCTCCATTTTATCTTGTGATCACCGAGCTCAACTTCCAGGGTGGTCTAGCCAAGTGCTGGGACCGAATGGCCACTAAGGCCTACAAGTGGTGAATGAACCGGTAGCATCCGACTGTGGTGAACTTCTAGCTTGTCAACTACCTCTTTTCTGATCAGGTTTATGGAACTGCTGGTGTCAACGATGATTCATCTGACGATGTATCCTTCTATTAAGGCCTCTAGCATAAAGGGGTCTACATGCGGGTTCTTTACTAAGCTCCGCTTTCGGAATAGCCTGCTTAGTTCTGAGTTACCTTCAGTATTTGACCTCTTACATTCGGAGCTCTTCCTTGTTGAGGAGGACCTTTATAGCCTAGTCCACCTGTGATTACCATTACAAGCCCCTTCAATTTTTGTGAGGACTTGTCTTCATCATCCTTCTTCGATCCGGATCTGCTCTCTTTAGTGATTCCTCTCACAAATTGCAAAAGTTTCCCTTGAACAATAAGGGCATGGATCTCATCTGCTAGGATGCGGCATTCATCAGTGTCGGGGCCTCTTAACTTATGGAACTCACAGTACTTGTTCGTGTCCTTCCCCACAAACTATTTAGGCGTTACCCTTGGATATTTGATGGATTTCTTGTCATCGCTCTTTTGCATAGCTAGCAAGATTTCTTATAAAGGAGCATTCAATTCTGGTTTATGTCTGATGGATGACTACTTGCGTTAGTTCCCCCCCTTTCTTCTTAGTTCTTTGGTCTTCAGGCTGAGTCCTTTCAGATGTCTTGTGTGGCCTATCGACCTCGTCTACTTCAATTAGGTTCTTTGTAATGGTGATCATCTGGTCCAGCTTCTTTAGTTACCTTTAAATGAGTTCCACATAGAGTCTTTCATTCCTTGTGCCTCTAATCATGGCTTCCCTGGCGGTGCTGTAGTCCAGGTCTCATATTTGTAGGTAGGCTTTGTTGAACCACTGGATGTACGAGTGGAGTGACTCATCCATCTTTTGAGTGATCTCGTCGAGAGTATGAGTGGTAGTTCCTACAGGGATAGAGCCAATGAATTACATGCAGAACTTTTGCCTTAGATCATCCTACGAATCAATAGACTGAGCCGGCAGTAAGTTAAACCAGTAGGCTACTAGGCTGATTAATGTATTGGGGAAGTTCCTATAGGCATGTGCTTCTGAGGTGTATGCTAGGTCCATCTTGTTCTTGTAAGTCGGACATAGTTCCGTGTCTTCGCTGTAGTTATCGATGAATGGTAGATTGACTTGGAAGTTGAGTTGTTCCGTGAGGATCTCCTTACTGAATAGGGAGTTAGAAATTTCCAGCAGTGGTTCTTGTAGAGAAACAGCATAGCCGTTGAGGCCTTCCTTAAACATCTTCTAGAACTTCAGGCCATCCCAGTATCTTCTTGGGCTTCGACTGTGAGCCCAAAGGTGGTGGCGGAGGAAGATGAGTGGAGTGGTTTGGACCTTCATACAAACCGCCCGGGTGAAAGAAGCCTGATAGAGAAGGTCCTCGCGGGTAGTGTGCGCCGTATGCAAGTTCATTCACCGCGGCCCATTTTGCTTGCCACGCTCTTGACATACCAATTAGATCTCTCCATGAGGGGACTTCCATGCTCCTATCCGCAAAAGAAGTGTCAAGGTTGCTGTTGTATTGAGCTAATTAGGAACTGCCTCCTACAACGTTGGGACTCGGGTGAGCATTGTGTGGCCTCACCGAGCAAGTGTTGAGAGACCCATACTGCTAGGCATTGTGTGGCCCTTCGGGGTGAGCATTGTATGGCTTACCATAATTAGTGTTAGAGGATCCTCCCGGGTGAGCATTGTAAGGCCCGACCTAGTAAGCGACAGGGCGGATGAGAGCGCCCGTGTGGTGTGGCGGTCTATTAACCGTATGTCCGGCCATTACTTCCTTCATCACTTCAAACAGGTTCTTTCACGATTTATTTTGGTCTTTAAGGGAAACCTGGTAGCGTTGAGCGAAGCTTTCAAAGAATACCATTCCGGTTGCAGAGTTTGCCAGCGGCGTCACGGCAGAGTAAACAGTTTTGGATTGATGTGCAATATGAAAATATACCAGATTTCTGTAAGATTTGATCTTCTATATGGCATTCTTGGAGATATTGTTGACATAATAAGCAGCCGAAGGATGCTGTAAAAGTTGTGGGTAAGTAGGTGAATGCTAGGAAGAATGTGGCAGCAGTTAATGTTCTCAATAATAATGTTCCTCTTATTCAGGTTCAGCATCGAATTAGGGAGGATTTGGGAAAAGACAAGGCTCTGGAAGAAACCTTTGATGAAAGCCGAAAACAACATGGTCATGTTTTAGCAATTCAGGATAAAAACATTGCGGTTACTGTAGCTGTGGCTAATCTGATTATGGTGGATTCTGCTATTCCACCTATTACAGAGGCACGTTTTGAGCAAGTTTAGGTTGGCAAAGATACCAAGATGGACAAGCAATTAAGTGATGTTAGTGAGTCAAGTGATTCGGGTTCTAAGAATGTACAGTCGGGATCTAGGAGCAATGATTCTATTCCAGCTGGGAGTCAGTTGGCTAATCAAGGAAAGAAATTTTAGGGCGATTTAGATTCTGAGGATGAACAAGATTCAGTTCTACTCTAATTGTCCATGAAGAACCATGGTAGGTTCGGAGTGGTAAAAGAGGTGCTAAAACGCAAGGTGGAGCTAATAGAGGGAGGGGGCAGCCTAGTAGAGGGGCGGGACGTCAAAATCAGCCCGGAAATCGGGAGCGCAAACCTCCGCTAAAGTTTTCTCCTTAGTTGATTATACCTTTTTACTGCCTTAATGGTTGTTTGATAGTTATTATTTTTTTCTATATTTATTACTTTTCTTTTATTTAATAAAACAAGTATGATTCTCCGGCCTCCACCTTTAATAAAAAAAAATCAGCATTATTGTAAATATTCGTTGATTGCATTTTAGAAATATGCATAAAGTACCAAGTGATTATTTCATGTGTTGCGAAAACAACTAGCAAATTAAAACTATTGTTAAAATAAAATAAAGAAACTACCAAACTAATATTTTATAACAAAAATATTACAATAAAAGAGAGGAGATTAAAGGAGAACTAATGCCTTAAAAAGAGTAGGCTCTTAGTTGGTGTGAATTGAAGGTAAAGGCCTAAGGCCTATTTATACAAAAAATTCAGCCTCAATTCCTTTAAATGGCCGATGTGGGACAATTCCCTTTTGCTTTCAAAATTCAATTCCAATGTGTCTTTCAATGTGGGATTCGGCAAACTCACAAATCTCCACCTTGACAAAGACCACATCCTCAATTTCTCATCTCGTGTAGTGTCTTTCAAGGCAGTCTTCATGTTTTGAAAATATTGATTAAGTCTAAACAATATTGAAACTTGATCGGGTTAACTACCTTCGTCAACATATCAGATGGATTCTTTGTGGTCTAAATCTTTTGGATTACAACTCCACCTTCTTCAAGAACCTCTCGTATAAAGTGGTAACGAACGTCGATATGCTTTATCCTTGCATGGTAAACTTGATTCTTTGCTAACATGATTGCACTTTGACTATCACAATGCACCTTTACATGCTTCTGTTGAATCCCTAATTCACCGATCAACCCTTGAAGCCGAATTGCCTTTATAGCCTTTGTACATGCCATATATTATGCTTCTATCATAGATAAGGCAACTGTCGACTGTAATGTAGACCTCCAACATACTGGAGCTTTTGCCAAAGTGAACAAAGTCTTCCCAAATTTCTGTCTCTGCTTATCTTCATGCCAAGAATCTTCTTTGCTTCACCAAGATCCTTCATTTCGAATTCCTCATTTAATTGAGACTTTAACTTCTCGATTTCCTCTTGGTTCTTGGAAGCTATCAGCATATCATCAACATAAATAAGAAGATATATAAAAGATCCATCTTGTAGCTTGTGCAAATACACACAGTGATCATATTTGCTTCTTGTGCACTTCTGCCTTAGCATAAACTTGTCAAATCGCTTGTACCACTGCCTCGGAGATTGCTTTAATACATACAACGATTTTTCAAGTTTACAAACCATATTTTCTTTTCCATTAACTTTAAATCCTTCAGGTTGAACCATATTGATTTCCTCCTCTAAGTCTCCATGTAAAAATGTTTTTTTACATCCATCTGAACTAGCTCCAGATCGAATTGTGCTACCAAAGCCAACAAAATATGGATGGAAGAGTGTTTAACAACTGGAGAAAACACTTCATTATAATCAACTCCCTCCATCTGAGCATAGCATTTAGTTACCAACCTTGCTTTGTACCAAACATTAGACTCTTCAGGAAATCCATATTTCTTTGCATAGACCCATTTGCACCCAATCGCCTTCTTTCCCATTGAAAGATCAACTAACTTCCACGCCTGATTCTTCTGAAGGGATTGCATTTGTTCTAGCATGGCATTCCTCCACTTATCCTCTTCTGAACTTTTAAATGCTTATTTATAAGTGGTAGGGATGTCATCATTTGTAATTAGAGGTGAAAAATCCACCATATCAACATAGCGAGCATGCTTTCGAATTATTCTTTTTGGCTTTATCAATGCAGTTAATTTATGTTGATGTGGAGGTTCTTGGGTTTGAACCTCTTCCTTATCAAACTCCTCATCTACCATAGGAGTTTATATGTATCTTCTTCATCATTTGCTGGGCTAACAATCTGCCTTTCAAACTCCACCTATTTTAGAGTACAATCTGTCTGTTCAGTTATCACCTTCCTTAACATGGTAGATTCATCAAAGGTAACATTCCTGCTAATGATCATCTTCTTGGTCTCTAGGTACTAAAGACAAAATCCGTCTACTCCCAAAGCGATCCCAAAAAAATTTCTTTGTTTGCACGAGGATCCAACTTTGATTCCTTCACATGATAATAAGCAGTGGAACCAAACACATATAAGGAATCATAGTCAGTAGCATGTTTTCAGGACCATTTCTCAAGTGGTGTTTTACCACCAATAGCACTAGATGGTAGGCAATTGATGAGATGGCTCGCATATGTAATAGCTTCAGCCCAAAACTGCTTGCCCAACCCAGCATTGGACAACATATACTGAACTTTCTCTAATAAGGTTCAGTTCATGCATTCTGCCACTCCATTCTGCTGTGGTGTATGCCTGATTGTGAAATGCTTGACAATGCCGCTACTATCACATGCTTTCTTAAATGGATCACCCGTGTACTCCCCGCCATTATCTGTTTGGAGATGCTTGATCTTTTGACCCATTTGAGTTTCCATCATATTTTTCCACTTAAGGAAAATTCCAAGCACTTCATCCTTAGTCTTCATTGTATACACCCAAATTCATCTGGAAAAATCATCAATGAGGGTAACATAGTAGTGCTTCCCTCCAAGTGATGCTATCTTGAAAGGCCCCCCACACATCAGAGTGAACATATTCTAAAATACCTTTAGTATCATAGATCGCAGTTCCAAATTTCACCCTTGTCTTTTTTCCTTTGACACAATGCTCACAAAAATCCAGTTTGCAAGCCTGGACATCATTCAATAATCCTTGTTTCACTAGAAGATTTAAGGATTTTTCACCTGCATGCCCCAAGTGCATATGCCACAATCTGGATGCTTCTAATTCTTTCTCATCATTAGAAGCCATTGTTGTAGTTCCAATAACAATAGTACCTTGATAGTGCTACAACTTGTTATTCTTTTGAACTCCCTTCAACACCACCAATGCACCAGAAATGATCTTCATTACTCCATTTTCTGCTTGTACTTTGAAACCCTTCTCTTCTAGGGCTCCCACAGAAATGAGATTCTTTGATAAATATGGCACGTAGCGAACTTCCTTTAATGTTCTAATTGATCCATCTTGGTTTTCAACCGAATGGAACCAACCCAATGTGTGGTGATAGGGGAATTATTTGCTATATAGAAAACACCATCTTCTAGTTCTTTAAAATCATAAAACAATTCTCGATTAGGACATATATGATAACTGCATCCTGAATCAAGAACCCAAACACTAGAAGAGCTGGTAGAATCCGAAAGAGCAAGTGAACAATCTGAGTTATCGCCATACTCAGCTAATGTAATAGTCTTTCCCTTGTCAGATTGGCCTTTCTTTTTCAACTTAGGACAATCTTTCTTCCAATGCCCCTTTTCATGACAAAAGGCACATTAATCTTTCCCCAATCTGGATTTTGACTTTGATCATTGCTTCTTTCCTTTTGCATGGTTCCCCTGGCATCCTCTAACAATTAAAGCCTCGATAGCTCCATTTGAGCTTTCCCTTTTATCCTTCCTCCTTAGTTCGTAGCTGTACAAAGCTCCATAAACTACATTGAGAGTTATAGCAACCTTCCCATGGAGTATAGTTGTTTCGAGGAACTCAAACTCCTCTAGAAAGGATCCCAACAACATCAAGGCAAGATCCTCATCTTTAAATGTCACATCTAGGTTCAATAAATTAGCAACTAGTTGATTGAAGCTGGTGATGTGATCATTGATTGTGGTACTAGGAATGTAAGTGAATCGGAACAGCCTTTTCTTTATGTAAAGCTTGTTCTAACTGCTCTTTTTTAAGAACTTTTCCTCCAGTGTTGTGATCAGTTTTCTAGAAGAGGTTTCTTTGTAAAATGCATACCTCTGCTCTCTAGATAAACATGACCGAATTGTACCATAAGCCAGTCGATTGAGGGTCCTTCATTCTCCTTCTCCCATTTCATTTGGCTTCTCTCCTTCAAATACAATGTCTAGACCTTGCTAAAATAAAGGGTCTAGAACCTCACTTTGCCACATGCTGAAATGACCACTTCCATCAAAAATTTCCACCACCAATCTGGAATTTACTCCAGCGGCTACCCTTTAAAGAATACTTGAAGAAGCATTCGAAGTGGATGACTTTCCGAATGGATTTTCTTATTCCATTTTAGCTCAAAAACCGTAAAATCATAAATAATAATATTACTCAGGTGTGCTAGAAAAAATTTCCTAGTAATTGGTCGAGTCACAAATGGTCTCAGTTAAATACCAATTTCCTTAGGATCTTATCGCTTGGTGACATAATTTTTTTCTATTTACTCGAGACAATATAATATTATTATTCTAGATTTTATCAATGAGTATTTTAACAATAATTGTAAATTTGTTAAATGCCAATTAGACAACAAGCCCAAAAATTGGAAAAACTTTCTGATGTGCCGACTGTAGTACACCTACAGCGCACATAACATACTAACCAGTACTCTGGTACCAGTTGTTGCGAAAACAACTGACAAATTAAAACTATTGCTAAAATAAAATAAGATAACTACCAAAATAATAGTTTATAACAAAAAAATTACAATAAAAGAGAGGAAATTAAAGGAGAACTAATGCCATAAGAAGAGAAGACTCTTAGTTGGTGTGAATTGAAAATAAAGGCCTAAGGCCTATTTATACAAAAATTCAGCCTCAATTCCTTTGGATGGCCGATGTGGGACAATTCCCTTTTGCTTTTAAAAATCCAATTCCAATGTGCCTTTCAATGTGGGATTTGGTAAACTCACATTAAGTTTGTTTAGAACACATCCTACTGAAAGGCTTAAACATGATAACAGTAACCGATTACAAAAAATAGGTACAATATTCTAAGGAAGAAAATGTGAGCTTAACATATGGACGATAGCTTCTATTTTCCATTATTTTCCTTATTAAACCTTGTGATTTAAAAGAATTGGGATACTGATTAATTTTAGCGACATGAGCAATTTTGCAAAGTGCTGATTTTTTATACTGTCGAATGAGGTCATCTCTATTTGTTTCTATTGAAAGAAGAAATACACAAATGAAGAAAATTGGAGAGAATAAAGATGAAATACAAGAACAATTTGTTTTTATTTTGAACTCACTATTATTTGATGATGAATGATTTGGGATTAATTGAGTTTTATACAAATGACAAAATGAAACTCTATTAATAGGCTTCTCTATAAATAAAAGTAAAGGAAGTAAATTAATTATTTCTTTGAGTGGGGAGCAAGCTATATTGTAATTAATATAATCCTTAAAGTTGGGAGAAACACTTAACTAATTAGAATAATACTTGGAGTGAGGATCAAGTATTAACTAATTATGCTTGGAGTGGGGAACAAGCAAAACTCAACCTTCAACACTCCTTGGGTTTTGCATTGAACAAGCCAAGTTCAACCCTTACAAGTTGATCAACCTCCATTCCAAGAAAATATTTCAATTCTCCAAGATTAGACATATCAAATTCTGCCTTCATAAGTTGCTTGTACTGTAATACCTGCTCGAAATCTCCTCCTATCAATAAATCATCGGCATACGTTGATCCGACAAGTTGAACACTGATGGGGAATTTCTGAAAATAACTTGGATAATCTCTGAAGTCGTGATAACACTTTCATGTTGAAACTAATTCGGTGGTTCTCCCAAATTTTTCAATCGGATAAAATCATAGTAAAAAACAAGAATTTAGAATGAATTTTCGTTGTGAAAAAATGAACTAGATTGCAACCAGATTGCTAAAAATGTTGCCAATGCCAGGTTTTTATAAGCATGAAATGAGCAGTTGCAACGTTTCAAAGAAAAACTGTTGCGAAAAGTCGTGTCCATTCGAGCAGTCACAATGGTTTTAAACAGAAGCGTTGCAAAAAGTAGTGTCTCTTGAAGCGGTCGCAATGGTTCAAAACAAAAGCACTGCTAAAGATAGCTCTAGGACCCTCGTAAGCTAAGTATCGTAATAGAGCTCGAACAAACGTGCACTCCGCACTCTCCCAACTTGTTCGATGAAGTATTACGATCGCATTGGTCAACTAGTTGATCTAATTACACTAAAATACCAATAATCCTCCCCCATTTTAGTGTAATCCATGATTCACTAAACAAAATCACAACAAACAACAAACTTATGCATAAATGAAATATCGTGACGATTGAATTTCATCTTAGTATATTACACATTCCAAATATTCGAATACCAAAGGTGTCACTATAGATTGAACCTTTGTTATCCATCTCAAATACTCAAGATAATATACACATAAGTCAACATTCTAACATGTTCTTACTTGACACTATCTTTCACTAGTCTTGTATCCTTATCCTTCATAAGCATATCGAAGTCAAGTCCAAAACTTCTTGAAGTGGCTAAACTTCATGCTTATAAAGGTAGCTCTTTTACTCTTGCACCCACATATGCAATCTTTCAAAAAAGTTATTAAGAAGTTAAACTTCAACCTTCTTTATTTTGCAGGTCTGAACACACACCTTGGGATGTTCTAATCAGTGTGTCCCAATCTCTAGATGTTAATCTTTCCTCATTTAATTCAGCACCTAATGTCATATTAGATGGGAATTGGGCATTTAACATGAGAAATTTCAAATGGACCCCCAAAGCCCACTTGTGCAAGATCTCTCCTTAACCTTTTGGTTAAAAGATCGGCTAAATTATACTAAGTTTTTACAAACTCATATACCATTGTCGAATCAGTGATACAAGTGTGTTTCTTTGACACCCAAGAGATAATACCTCTCCCAAGAAGGAATACCCACCTACTTGTGGAAGAACTATCTTCTTCATTAGAAATATAACTTGCATACGAATACCATTCAAAAATCGAAGGAAATCCTAAATAAGTCAAGCCATAAACCGAAATGGATTCGGCCATTTTCATGTCATGTTGGACAAACTGACACAAAATCCTTAATTATTTATTATATAAATCACCTCATCCAATTTACCATTCAGGAATGCAGATTGTACATCCATTTGATGAATTACAAGGTTTTTCACATTAACCAATAAATTAAAAATTTTGTAAAAATAATTTCTAACATATTAGAAATTTTTATAAAATTCATAAACTATATAATTTTTATAAATAAATTTACAAAAAATAAATCAAATACTCACTTTTATGAACACCAAAAAAATCTAAAAAATTAACTATTAAATCCAAAAAACATGAAAATGGTGGGATAGGAATATTTTTGGAGCAAAATGACGTTGTTTAGGGCCTCAAATCGCAAAAACACATATGGGGCCATTAGGGAAGTGCCATGTGTCACTATGTTGACCAATCAACTTTGACTTTTGACTGACACGTGGCAGTAAACCATTGGTCGGTCAACCCCAAAGGTTAAACCAACGCCATATATGCCATGTGGTTGGATGAAGACAAAAGTTTCTGGCAACACTTTATTCTTTCTTAATCATTGCCATAACTATTTCAACAAAATTAATCGTTACCTTCTTTCGGACATCGCCAAAAGTAACTGTCACCACAAGTGTAGCGTCATAATTATTTAGTTTGCATCAGATTCTGTAATGGAATACGTTTCCCTTGCAAAACACAAAAAATAATAATTTCGATTCTACTTGAACCGTCGCGAAAAACGATTATCACAACAAACCACCATAATTTTTGCTACTTCAACAGATTCAAAATTCCTTGCAAAATGAAGAATAAGGAATTCTGATTTTAAATCATTCTGAAAATGATTTCAGCCTCCGACCAGACCCCTCCTATGGTTTTTCAACATCCCTAGTCCAATGAATTCATTCTTTTTACCAAAAAACGAAGATAAACTCGCCATTACCCAAAAAATGCGAAAAATGCAACCTTTGTCGGTGAAAACAATGTAAAAATACCTAAAATCGAACATAATCGATTCAAATGCAACTTTGAACATAAAAAATACAAATTTGGTTTAATTATTGTCCAGATTATAGAATCATGGCCAAAACGCTCCAAAAACACGATATTTACACCATTTTACATACTTAAACCGTAAATTCGACAAAAAAAATTCATGGAAAATCATTTTGAACAAAAATTTCAGAATTTCCAGAAAAAGGAGAAAGAGAATTTACGTAAAAAACACAGAAAAACAAAGTGTGAGCGGATGACATTTTGGACGGGGCTGCAAAGCTGGGCTGGCGGACCTATCCCTCAAAAATAATGAGTGTGGTATGGTGGTGGAAAATGGTTTTGCATGTTTTAATGTTCAAAAGATACAAGATCGAAATCCCGTACATAAAATAGAGTCGTCACTCAATTCAGCTCAATCAGGAAATTTTGGTATGATTTTCCCACCGGGTGGTAGACCATACCTTAAGTAGAGATTCCAAGTTGAGATGATGTTATCTATTTTACATTAACCAAGTTAAAAGTTCCATTCTTTCTTAATCGGTTTTTATCCACCATATTTATTGTATTTTTTATTTATATATTGTGTTAGCGTATCACCAAACATTCAAAGCAATAAATAAATAAATTATTACAATCATCCAACGAATGAAAGCGGAAATTAAAAGAACAATTACAAGGCTTTTTAAATCCTATACATTTGTCTATACAATAAATAAAATACCCGAAGACCTAACATACATCTAACCTAATTCTACCTGCATAAAACGGTTAGCACAGATACGACACTTTGTACGAGTTGTATCACGTAACATGCATAATTAGTAGACCAAACAAGACCCGAGTTATCGTAAGCATGGAAAATTTATTTTACAATTCAGGGAGCCCGGTTGGATGGCTGAAAATTATGTTTGAACGGCGTTTGCAAGAAAATCCCATTTTATCCACATTTTGGACTCGATTTGTTATTTTAACCGGATTATTAGTGAAGATGCCACATATTATGGGGTGAGGCCTGTTTTCAGGGAGTTCTAGATTCCCATCATTGCACTATACATCCTAGCTTCAGAAATTAAACTAGGTCAAAAATGGAAATGAAAATAAACTTGCTGCCCAGAACCTCATACCGCCGACAGTGTGAATGAAGCCGCTGGCGACATTAATGATGCCGCTGGTGATTTTATTTACATAGGTAGGCAGAATGACATTTTGGGTACCATAAAGAAAGGGTCCTACAAGAAAATAGAGTCATTGGGAACAAAGGAAGCCTCTAGTAGTATCACTGATATCTCTGGTGACATGGGTGATACCACCGGTGGCTTCAAATGTCTCTGGCAGCTTCACTTTCTTACAGCAGCAACAGTTAACGGTCGAAAAATGACCAAAAACACAAAACTAAGCATAAATAGCAAATAAACATAGTAAACAACTAAAATGAAAATGAAAGAGCTATGAGACTCAGAATTTTTTACCTCAAGGTCGTGAATCCACCTCATCTTGATCCAAATGACGCCTCAAGGGAGCTTGAAATGATGATTTGGGTAGTAAATGGGGGATTAAGTCTCTAAATCCTATTATGCTAATTTAACCCAAAATCTACTGACCTCAACCTAAATATTAGAGAGTTCAATGAAGAGAAACCAAGAAAAGATGGATTAGCTCCCCTTTTCTTACCTTTTCTACACCTTATCCCACTAAAACTAACTAGAACTCACTAAATTTTCTCTTAAATTCAAGTTGGGAGTTGCTAAACCCTTTTAATGGCTGGAAAGAGGCCTTATATAGGCTAAATCCGGGGTGGAGCTGACTTTTTTCAATTATCTGGCATGTATCGAGCAAGCATGGTAAAAAGCTGTCTGTTGTAGAAAGTCAAGCCGGCGACGGCATAGATGATACCGCCGGAGGTATCACTGAAGCCGCTGGCAGCGTCAACCTCTGCCAGGTTTGAAAAGCAAGGCATGACCTAGCCTAAAAAGGTGAAAAGGTGTCATAATTTGCCTAAAAAGGTGATTAGGTAGGATTTTTTTATATAATTAGGGTTGTTTTTTAATTTTTAAGGGTATTTAGGACTAAATTAATTTTTGGGTGCAAATCTTCGGTTCAAGCTCCCACCGAACGCGTTATCGGATCCGCCGAACTGAATTTTTTCGAAAATAAAATTCGTAAAGAATTTTCTATCGGTAATAAAAATTCTGAAATAGAATTTTTATATGAGGAATAAAATCGAATATACATCATCATCGTCTCGCGAGAGGGACTGTAAAATTCTGTCCTCACAGGCTGCCCCTCGGGGGATCACAACCGCCACTGGTCAGTCTGATCCTACGAAAAGAGCAAGGGTTTAGAAATTGTACCTAATAGATGGTGTGCTAGGTCCAAGGGATGATGAGGGTAGTTGAACCCAAAGGGTGACATGTGCGGAGACTATATCAGAACCTTCAGTTGATGTTCAGGGGTGAACCCAAAGGATGACATGTGCGGGGACTGTATTAGGACCTTTAGTTAGTGTTCAGAGGTTGAACCCGAAGGACAACATGTACGAGACTATACCGTGATCTTCAGTTGATATTTGGTGATTGAACCCAAAGGACGG
The DNA here is from genome assembly GCA_947683365.1 of Euphorbia pulcherrima. Lineage (NCBI taxonomy): Eukaryota > Viridiplantae > Streptophyta > Magnoliopsida > Malpighiales > Euphorbiaceae > Euphorbia > Euphorbia pulcherrima. The sequence continues at coordinate 12,632,221 of CANTUS010000013.1, forward strand.
CATGTACGGGACTATACCGTGATCTTCAGTTGACGTTCGATGGTTGCACCCAAAAGAAGGCATGAACGGGACTATACCATGATCTTTAGTTTATGTTCGGCAGTTCAATTCAAAGGACTGCATGTATAGGAGTATACTGTGATCTTTAATTGACGTTCAGTGGTTGAACCCAAAGGACGACATGTACGGGACTATACCGTCATCTTCAGTTGATGTTCGGTAGTTGAACGCAAAGGACGGCATGTATGGGACTATACTATGATCTTCAATTGACATTTGGTGGTTGAACTCAAAGGACGGTATGTACGGGACTATACCATGATCTTCAGTTGAAGTTCGGTGGTTGAACCTAAAGGGCGGCATGTACGGGACTATATCGTGATCTTTAATCTACGTTTGATGGTTGAATCCAAAGGACGACATGTACGGGACTATACCATGATCTTTGGTTGACATTGGGTGTGGCTAGTGGCCCAAAGAATAAGGATTTTTAGTTTGCCCCTTGAGGTTGTACCTGTAATGAGTGATAAGTGGGAAAGGATTAGATAGGTTTTTTAGACGATGTTTTTACTACTTCATCGATTTTGTGAAACAAAAATATTTTTCCCCTTCGATCAATAGTAAAAATGAGATAATTAAAAAAAAGGGTTTTAAAAGTCCTAGAATGTCGGGGGCCTGAGCTGAGGTTTCATCGAATCATTGAAAAAAGGCATCTGAAATAGCCCTGGAGGATTTTTTATGCCGCTAAGGGTATGGAGTGCCACATGACACCTTTGACTAGTCAAAGAAATTCAAAATTGCCGTTGGTGAGAGTAAAGCCGCTGGTGGATTGGGTGATATCGCCGGCAACATGAAGTGATTCCGTCGGCGGCATGGAGGGACAATTTTAGACTTAATTAAACTCCTCAATTTCTGCGCTAGTGTTTAGTACGAATTAAAACTCTATTTCTTCCTATTTTAGATGGTAGAACCTGAAAAAGGCTCTACCACTTCCTTTCAAACTTCTATATCTTCACCCTTTCTTTCAATTCACAATGTTGAAGAAAGTATTTAGGCAAAAATCTACAAGCATGAGACCTAAAGATCTACCCGCTTCGTCTATAGAAGGGCTGAAAGTTTGCCTAGTGCATGTGGTGTACGGTTTGAAGCAAATCGATAAGATGTACAGCTATGGGATTGCTTCTCCCATAATGAATCTAACCCCCAAGAAGACCAAACACTTCTCTTTTGTCCAGGCAATCCTGCAAAACCCAAATCTCTTTGTTTCATTAATCTTTTATTTCAGCCTTAAGCTCAAAATAAGCCATGATAGGGGTTATAAACACAAAATTAAAAGTTCCTAAACTGAAAATGCATGCTATAGGGTTATCGATTTTGACTGATTTTATGCTTTAGAATTGATTAATTGCATTTTTGGTGAATTTGGTGCGATTTTGGGCTAATCTGCGATTCTGCAGGTAAAATTGAAGCTGTCAGCAGCTTCGCTCATGCCGCCAGCGTCTTTAGGCCTTCCAGAAAGGCCTAAAACTTTGCCATATCACTGTTGTTTATAGTGATATTGCTGGCGGCATCGTCCATGTCATTGGCAGTATGGGTGATGCCGCCGACGATATCACTGCTTCAACAGCAATATCAACCAGTTCCAGCAACATGGAAAAAGAACAAAAATTGATCACTTATCTATTTCTGCTTAATTCTGTTTTGCAGCTACACGAGCTTACATGCACTGGGGGAATAAGGACTATTAGTGAGTGGTGCACTCACATTGATGAGAAGGATCCCGCGCTTTGAGAGGCTATAGATGTTATGGGTTTTAGGGACTTGGCTAGGATCCTACCAAAGAGGATGTCCGAACTCTCCCATTAGGCCTTGATAGCATTGACTGTGAAGTAGTCGGAGACCACTCACACTTCCCCCTTTTGATTGGTGAGGTGACCATCACTCCTTCTGATGTGGTGGCCATGACTACGATGTCCTAGACTGAGCACATCATCTATTTTAACGTTTATATGGAGAAATATTATCTTCATAAGCCTGTGATCAAGAGAGTGACCGAGCTCTTTGGTTTGACGCCTATCTCAGGGCGGCTATCATATGGAGAGCTGCAAAAGCACTGGATGGAAGTTGGGGTAGTTCATGAGACCCAGGGGGATGCCTGTGTCCGCTCTTTTGTGATCTTGCGATTGATGGCGCTGTTCTTCCCCGTCTTAAGCAGCAAGATTAACTATAGGTTGATTTTTGATGTTGAGGATGTGAAAAAGATTAAGGAGAAGAACTGGCCTAGGGCCATCCTAGCACAGATCTACCGCGGCCTGGATGCGGGGGCTAGGAAGAAGGGCAAGGTCCTTCGGTTGAGTCACTTGCTGGTACAGGTATGCCTTTTCCAAAAGCATTTAATTATTCTCCTTTATGCTTTTACTTGCTTTTGCCGACTTTCCTCTTTTTGATGTTTTAGACTGACTAGCTGTTGATTGTGCAGGCTTAGGCCTTCGAGCACCAGATTCTTCCACTGGTGAAGTTCAAGATGAAGGTGCCGGCAGGGTCACATTTTCTCGCCCGGTGGTGTGGGAGTGTGTTAGTATGAATTTTATGCATTATTTTGGCTTTATTTTGTACTTAATTGGTCCAATATTTATTTAGACATGAATTTATTTGTGGACATATTTTTGTTTTAGTAGGAAAAGTCAAAAGTGATGAAATGCTTGAAAAATGAAAAGGAAATGCACATAATAGAGAAGTTCATAGAGTTGGTGTTGAACTCCAAGAAGCAACGTGATTATAGAAGCTGTTAGTTAGATATCTCATGATAATATCCCCACTAATTAACTCAATTTTGCAACAACAGGAAAGCACAAGAAATCTTGCTGATGTGGAAATTAATCAAGCAGTTATTGGGCAAATTGTGGGCAAATTGCAAACAGTTAACTAGTGGCGTTTTATCATGCATTTCATTAAGTGGAATGGATAACTCACTCTGTTGACGTGGACATGGAAGTTAATCAAAATCTCATGGGCAGTAGTGGGATGAACAACTTCTGCATGCTGAATATGCAAATTGATGTGATCGTAATGGACTAATTAGTTAATTAGTGCTTGAATGGCAGATGGCACGTTGGACAACATCAGTTTTGATTAGTTTCATTTTTGCACTATTTAAAGTTTAGTAATCTTTGTTTTTAATTAGACTTACATTAGACACATAAATAATAATTAGGCTTTAGTTTTTATTTTCTTTAATTCAATTGAAGGCTAATTCAATTTTTTGTTTTTTTATTTATGTGGTCTAAATTCACTTTATTTTTTCTTTATCAATTTGCTATTTATTTATTTTAGTTCCTAAAGGTTATTTTGATTCTTTTAATTATTGCAAAAAGACGTCATTATTTCAATTGAAGGTTTCAATGTTGACATACAAATTAGTTTGATCTGTAATTGTCATATCGGTTTGTATAGTGTCAAATTAAGATTTTTCTATCTTAAGAAATAAACAATCTTACTTAAACGAGTCAAGCGTCTTGACAAATTGGTTTGAATCGGGTTCTCCTATTTCTTAAAGCAATTACCAAGTTAAAACTGAGGAACGTTTCTAAAGTACTATGGTTTAGTTAGGGTCAATCATAGAGCGTCTCGTGATTGATTTAAAATTAAGGGAGAATTGGTTGCTAGGGGCGTCTCTCGGTAACTATAACTGGTTTAGCAAAATTTGATTTAAAATATTTTTGAACCGAGGATCGAATGAAGGAACGAGATTGGATTACGTCTTTGATTGGATGTCTTTTTATTATTGTTAATTAGTTTTGTGATTTTTTCCAAAACTTTCAAATCCCCCTACTTTATTTTCCTGCAGTTTCTATTCAGCAAAAAGGTTTGTCAAAGTTTAGCACTCCCTGTGGGATCGACCCTGCTTCCACTATCACAAATATTTTTAGCAGGTTTATTAAATTTAGCGAACTCGACACTCGCCAGAGTGTCGGGGGATTTAGCAAGTACCCCACCAGCTATAAGGAGACATTGAGGAGCTTATAGATCAGCTCGGTATGCAACTTTGACTCTTAGCCCTATTTCATACTCAACAAACCATTAGTAAACAAAATATATTTATGAATTTACATTATGCTTACTTGGTTGTTTGTCTAGTTGTTTGTGTAGGATGTCCGAGACCCATTTGATGAGGTGTCCAACCTTGTCAAGGTAGCCACAGTCCGGAAAGTCGTGGAGGACCAAAGATTTATGACGGAGTGCCCCTTGTCTCTCAAGTCATATTTGGAGGAGTGGATACGCGGCTGGAGAGATGTTGCCCCTTCTGCTAGGCCAGTGCCTTCGGCGTCCCCCATGGGTCTCTGGTGGCCTTATTTGACTATCACTGCTACGGCTGATAAATCCGCTTATTTGGAAGGGAATGGCTGTATCGCCGAGAGTGTTCTCGGCTCCTATGACGACCACAAGCAGCGGTTACTTCCTATATGCCTACACATTCATAAGGGCGATACGCTTGAGTTCCACCCGCAGAAGAACCGAGAAGAGCTAAAATAGCTAGTTGGTTGCCAAGTAAGTAGTGATAAGGAGGAGGACGAGGAAGAAGAGGGTTCTGGTGAGGGTGATCCCGAGGGGGAGGACGAGGCCGGTGAGAATGTGTCGATGGCCCATGAGGAGGTGCTGATGGCGCACGAGGAGCACCATTCTTCCAATGTAAGACTGTGCTCGTTTACATATATGCCATATTATTTGATTCGGAATGGTCACTCATGTTTACCTTTTATGTTGCTTTTATTTTTCAGGCACCTCCGAGGAAAAGAAATAGGCCTGAGAGCAGCGGAGTGCATGACTGGGGTAGGCCAGAGGATATCGGCATAGTGGAGGGGCGCCTCTCAACTACTTTGGAGGAGTCCTTACTTTTGGGCCTGAGGGGTGAATTAGTCATAAGGAACATAACCATGGATTTCATGCCTCAGAATACCACACATGTGAGCTTTGTGAACATTAAACTACCTCTTTATGCATGCCATCCCTTTTTAATTTGCCTTTTGATTGTCTGTTCTTTGGATTTTTCAGGTTACTCACAAGGAGGTGGAGCGGATAGCAGGGAATGCCTTTACAATTCGAGACACTTTGGTTTCCCAGACTTTGTTTGCCAAGGTACCTGTATGTTGGAATGATGTTGTAATTCTTAAAAATGCATGTATGAATGTTATGCATGATGTGAAATGTTATTGTTTCCTTTGCATGAGTTTATGGCAATTTCCCTTTCCAATGTCGACCAAGCTTATGCAATGTATCGAGAGGAGGTAACTGTGAACCAAGAGCTTAGGCGCCGGGTCGGTGAGCTGGAGCAGCAGTTGGAGGCTATCATGCAAGAGAGGAGGAGCAAGGGCAATATGGATCGCACACCCCCAGTCAAAACTAGTCGCAGAGGAAGGAAGATGACAGCTAGTCAGCGTCCTACCACTGAGCCAATCAAATCAAGTAGTGTCCCAATGACCGAGGATAGAGAGGAGGATGATGATGTCGTCAACTGATACCTTATAGACGATTTAGAGTTCACATCACACCCATCGGATGGCGACGGGATGCCTTAGCTTTTATATTTCATTTTCTACTTTTTTGCTTGGTTTGTACCTCTATTATATTAGAGTTTGGATAATTTTGGATTTCAGTTTGGATTTGGCTTTGTTTGGATGATTTCGCATTTTTTGTTTAGGACTTGTTTAGGTTAGGATTGGATATTTGGTACATTTGCGCCTTCGGGCCTTTGGTTTGAATAAATTTGGATTTTAGGCTTGAATTGCATCTGGAAATAGATTACAGGTCTTTCATAGGTTATATACAGGCCTGAACTGGTTAAAATAGGCCTAAAATTTGTTAGAAACAGTGTCTTACCGCCGTCGGCTTCACTGATATCACCGTCTGTATGAGAAAAGTCGATCTGCTAAATAATATAGACAACACCGCCTGTAACCCATATCACTGGCGGCTTTAACCCCAAATTGCCATCAATTTTGATCATACCACCGGCGGCTTCATCCAACATGCCGACAGCTTCAATCTCCAAAAACTCAGATTTTGGCCATTTTCCAGATTTTATGCATGAAGAACCACAACCAGCAGCTTAGGAGTTTTTTAAAAATCCTGGAGGAAGCATACAGGAAGAAACTATAGAAATTTGGACTTTGGGGATTCTATTACGTGGCCTCGTGGTCGGTTAATCCCGAGTTTCTTCGAGCGGCATTGACTTTTTGGGATCGGATGGATCCTATGCCCCTTTTTTCCTCATTTGAGTTATGCCCCTTGTTCGAAGAGTTTTATGCCATATCACTAACTTTTACACCATTAGCTTTTTGATGTGAGCTCCACTCGCCTCCTTATTATTCTAGGTGAAAAATTTTGTAGCTTTTTCAGTCTGGTGTCAGTCCTTTTGTCTTTCTACTAAAAAGTGCAAGCTGTCACTTTTTATCTTATTCATGGAGAAGTGACTATGTAGACCAAAAAGGTGAAGGGAAAAGTTATCTTTAAAAACTTTTCCTATTGCCTTCAATCATGAGTCTTTTGGATGTCTTTAGACTCATTGTCTCTGGATCTCTATGCTTCTGGATTTAGGGCAATCAGTTCTTACGGATGTTGTTCATGATGGATTAAAGCTTGTTTCCTTTCCAAGCTTTACTCTAATGATTCCTTGTGCTCAGGTACTTGTTGTCTTCAATCGATAACTTTGTAGCTGGATCTTTTTTTAGATGTTTCCATTTGGATTCAGTAGATTTACATGGTTTTAAGTTTTTATTTCTTTCAAACTTGATCCGGATAGTTTAGTTTGATTTTGTGATCTAGATCATTGTTTCCCAACAATACATCATATCCAACACTTATAGTTGTTGGTTTGGTGGCCCACTTAAATGTGGTAATTATAGAAATTATTTTTATCCTCGAGTTTAGGTGGTTTATACTCCTGAAGGGATTGGATATAACCTGCTTCCCTTAAGTGCTTAAAGATAACCCGGAATGGCAGCTTGTACGGATTAGCTAGGACAAAAGGAGGATGAGGAGGTTGAACTACGGTGACTGTCAGCGGAGCTTGAGTGACTGCCGTGGCTGTAGTAGGGGCTTAAGAGACTACCTGAACTGCAGTTGGGGCTTTGGATTTAGTAGATGCCAGAGCTGCAGGCTGATTATCATTGTTCTTTCTAAACCAAGGCTTTCCTGCCTATTGCTCGGTCGTGCTCAAGTTTGCACTCAATTTTCTCAGCTTTCTCATAAACAACCTTATAGGACAAAAAGGAGTCGAATGCCATTTCCTTTTGGAGAACCGAAAGTACCCCTTCTAAGAGCTTAACAATCATCTCCTCTAGACTGAGCTTAGACTTCATAAGAACTTGAGTTGCTATCCATCAGTTGAAATACTGCTTGAAGGTCTCATTAGGCAATTGATGGACTCCTTCAAGGGGTTGGAGGGTTGTCTCCATCATGGTATTGAAGCCATAATGCTCAATTAGAGCTTCTGAGAGAAGTTTCTAATTGGTGATAATATGATAGGGCAAGGTGCAATACCATTCAAGAGCACGACCCCAAAGAGAGCAAGGAAACATTTTAATAAGAATTTTATCACTCAACTTCTTTACTCACATTACACGTTCATACATAATAATATGGGAGGCAAGAGCGCCCGTCCCATCTTAATATGCCATATTAGGCATAGTGAAGTTGCCGATGACCCAATCTTCACCTCACTCAGGTTCCTTTCCTTGGCTCGAGTTGGCAGTCATCACTTGATGGATATAGGCTTGAAGCTCGGGTGTCACGCCCAGAGGTTACGTGAGCTAGTCATTGATCGGCTGATGAATAAGAGCTTCAGCCTCGGGTGTCACGCCCTAAGAATACGTGACCTGGTCGTTAGCTCTAGAGGCCATCATCAGACGCACAAAGGCTTCTACTTCAGGTGTCACGCCCAGAGGTTGTATAACACGGCCGTGGTTCAGGATAGGTGGATATGGTGGAGGTATATCCAAGTAAGGAGGAGCAATCAGTTGGCTACTAAAAGGATTCTATGGATAGATAATGCCCCAAGGAGTTACAACAAACTAAGGAGGAGTAAAGAATGGTGGAGGCTAGATTAGTCCGCTAGAGGAAGCCAGATGTTAGTGAGTAAATAGAGGATGGACCGAGCTTTGAGCTAAAGGCCTTGGATTATGAGTAATGATCAATGGGGTTATTAAAGTTTACAGGAAAGCAGAAGCTTTCCCAAATTGGAACGGGCTTGACATAGGTTAAATTGAGTGTGTTGGGTGGAAAGCAGGTGCAGCTGGCCTTACCCCTACCAGGCCGGACAAATTCTGAACTGAGTCATTCTGAGCTTGCATATCAGATCGGAGACCCGGTCTGAGTTCTTATCCTCAAGGGCTTGCCTAACGACGGCCTGAATAGTAGCTTGTATAAAGGCCTATAATGCATCTAAATTCAGAAACTGAGCTATAGCACTGGCAAAGTCAAAACCAGAGGGTGGCTGAGATCCTACTCCTGAGGTGGGAGTAGGGCCTAACTGATCCTTAGGCGGAGGGAGGTTTCCTTCACTGTTTGGGAAAGACATGACTGGCTGAGAGGAATTCTAACCCAGTTGAATCTACGCTGAATTTGATTCCCCTCTGGAATTAGTATATGGAACCCCTTCAACTTCCGTGGTGACTAACAAGGTGAGAGAACAATGAATTAAACGATGCTCAGGCCTTCTCCAAATCGGGGTGCGATGATAACTTTACCTCTTCCTAACTGAAATTATAGGTGGTAGATCAGATCATGCATGAATTGTGTGATTCCATGGATGGAGTGGATGATTTTTATCTAATAACCGATGCATGACATATATGGCTACACGTAGACGTGGTTAGTGATGGTGCGAAGGCTTATCCCTCCAACATACGGAGGACGTTTGTATCTTTCATCACATATGGTGATTTGTTGTGACTCAACAGAGATACAAAAGAAGTCCCACGGATGTTGCTAAACCTCTTTTACGAATGGAGATTGGTAAGGGTAAGTTGATTGAGATTTGGGCCCCTAAAGCCGATGCATGGGTAATGCATAAGCACGTAGCCTACGTAACTCCGTTAAAAAAGGATGGAGGTTAACTTCAATGCCAACGAATGGCAAAGAAGTGCATACCATTTATTTTTTTATTTATTGTTTTGGTTCACAAGGGAAATGACTATGATGTCTTTTCTAAAGCGGCTTTGGTATAGGGTTGTTGATGTAGAAGGTTCTCGTTTACCTTGATTCCATGTTACTCAACCACTCCCTAAATAGGTGCTATCACAGGAGTTCACGTGTTGGTTGAAACGAATGATCCACCCACTAGGCATACTCAATTCCAAGCAGGGCATGAGTGACACTTTCGTGAGCTTCTAGGGTAAAATGGGGCATCCTAACTTTACAAAACTATCTACACACGTAAGGATAAAACATTATAAGAAATTAAATTTTAATTTGGCAAGTGATTTCAATACATCATCTAAATCTTTTAAACTTATTAAAAATTTTAAGTTCAAGTTTAAAGAGATTGATCCCCAGCAGAGTCGCTACTATGAGAGGACGACATTTCGGACGAGGCTGCAAAGCCGGGCCGGCGGACCGATCCCTCAAAAATAATTAGTGTGATGTGGTGATAGAAAATGGTTTTGCATGTTTTAATGTTCAAAAGAAACGAGATTGAAATCTCGTACTTAAAATGGAGTCGCCACCTAGTTCAGCTCAACTCAGAAATTTTGGTACGATTTTCCCACCAGGTGATAGACCATACCTTAACTAGAGATTTTGAGTTCGAATGATGTTATCTATTTTACATTAACCAAGTTAAAAGTTTCATTCTTTCTTAATCGATTTTGATCCACCCTATTTATTGTATTTATTTTCAATTTATATATTGTGTTAGCGCGTCACCAAGCATTTAAAACAATAAATAAATAAATTATTATAATCATCCAAAGAATAAAAGCGAAAATTAAAAGAATAATTATAAGGCTTTCCAAATCCTATACATTTGTCTATACAAAAAATAAAATACCAGAAGGTCTAACATACATCTAACCTAAATCTACCTGCACAAAACGGTTAGCACAGATATGACACGTTGTACGAGGTATATCACGTAACATGCATAATTAGTAGACCAAACAAGACCCGAGTTAGCGTAAGCATGACATATTTATTTTACAATTTATGGAGCCCAGTTGGATGGCTAAAAATGATGTTTGAACGGCGTTTGTGAGAAAATCCCCTTTTATCCACATTTTAGACTCGATTTGTTATTTTAACCGGATTATTAGTGAAAATGCCACATGTTATGGGGTAAGGCCTTTTTTAGGGAGTTCTGGACTCCTGTCATTGCACTGTACATTCTAGCTTCAAAAATTAAACTAGGTCAAAAACGAAAATAAACTTGCTTCCTAGAACCTCATACCGCCGGCGGTATGAATGAAGCCGCCAGTGGCATCAACGATGCCACTGGTGATTTCATTTACACATGCAGGTAGAATGATATTTTAGGTACCATAAAGATAGGGTCCCACAAGAAAATAGAGTCGTTGGGGAAAAATAAAGCCTGTAGCGGTATCACTGATGTCTCTGGCGATATTGGTGCTACCGCCGGTAGCTTCAAATGTCTCCAGCGGCTTCACTTTCTTGTAGCAGCGACAGTTAACGGTCAAAAAATGACCTAAAACTGAAAACTAAGAACAAACAGCAAATAAACATAGCAAACAACTAAAATGAAAGCTAAAGAGTTATAAGACTCAGAATCTTTTACCTCAGGGGCCGTGAATCCACCTCTTCGTGATCCAAATGGTGCCTCCGGGGAGCTCAAAATGATGGTTTGGGTAGTAAATGGGGGATTTAAGTCTCTAAATCCTATTATGCTAATTTTTAACCTAAAATCTACTGACTTCAAGCTAAATATTAGAGAGTTCAATGAAGAAAAACCAAGAAAAGATGGATTAACTCCCCTTTTCTTACCTTTTCTACACCTTATCCCATTAAAACTATCTAGAACTCGCTAAATTTTCTCTCAAATTCAAGTTGGGAGTTTCTAACCTCTTTCAATGGCTGGAAAGAGGCCTTATATAGGCTAAAATCTAGGTAAACCTGACTTTTTCGATTATCCAGAGGGTATCAGGTAAGCATGGCAAAAAGCTATTTGCTGCAGAAAGTTAAGCCGCCGGCGGTACGGATGATACCATCGGCGGTATCGCTGAAACCACTAGCAACTTCAACCTCTATCAGGTCTGAAAAGCAAGGCACGGCCTAGCCTAAAAAGGTAAAAATGTGTCATAATCAGCCTAAAAAGGTGATTAGGTGGGATTTTCGATATATTTAGGGTTGTTTTTGAATTTTTAAGGGTATTTAGGACTAAATCAATTTTTAGGTGCAAATCATCGGTTAGAGCTCCCACCGAACGTGTTAACTGAATTTCTCCAAAAATAAAATTTGTAAAGAATTTTCTATCGGTAATAAAAATTTCAAAAAAAGAATTTTTATATGAGGAATAAAATCGAATATACATCATCATCGAGTCGTGAGAGGGAATGCAAAATCTCATGCTCACACATAGCAAAAATCTTCACTATGATATCAAAGAAGTAATTCAAATAAGGACGGATCAAATTGTGTACCTTTTCGGTGCTCGAGATTAAAGAATGTCATTATAACACCGTTTGTATGCAAAAAATGAGATTGAATCACCGATTTTTCAAATATCAATTGATTTCCATGACTTCTTCAACATATTCTCCGTTCGTCATTTTCAAAAATTTAGTTTCAATCTTTGAAACTAAGCAGACTTCAAAATGAATTAGTTTTAATTCTAAAAATAACTTGGATAATCTCTGAAGTCGTGATAACACTTTCAAATTGAAACTAATTTGGTGGTTCTCCTAAATTTTTCAATCGGATCAAATTAGAGAAAAAATCAAGAACTTAGAATGATTATTCGTTGTGAAGAAAATTTGAACCAGCCATAAGCGTTGCCAAAAAACCTACTGTAAGTGTTTCAAGTGCTAGATTTTTATAAACCTGAAATGAGCAGTTGCAATGCTTCAATGATAAAGCGTTGCTCAAAGTCATGTCCATTCGAGCAGTTGCATCTGTTCAGAATAGAAGCATTGCGAAATGACATGTCCATTCGAGCAGCTGTAATAGTTCATAATAGAAGTATTGCAAAAGGTAGCTCCGGGACCCTCGTAAGCTAAGTATCATAATAGAACTCGAACAAGCATGCACTCCGCACTCTCTTAACTTATTTGATGAAATATTACGATCGCATTGGTCAACTATTTGATCCAGTTACACTAAAATACCAACAAACACCATCATTGGATCCTTTCACATAGAGTATCGCTTCAGTTTCACTCCTCTTGAAGCCAATACTGAATAGATATGGATCAAACTCCTCCTGCATAGCTACTTTCCACTCCTAGAACTTTGAGGCTTCATTAAAGTTTGATGGTTCAATAACAACCATGTTGTATCTTTCATAAATTTTGGCAAACAATTTCGTCTTCCTAAATGGACTATCAGCAGTAGAATCAACATCTACTTCATCCTCAAGCTGTTCATCTTGAACAACATTATTTGGTCTAGTTTGAAAAGTTGCAACGGGTGGATTTTCCTCCATCTTCTTTTCCTTAACCTGCTTTTTCTCCCAATCCCAACAAGCTTGCTTATTGAACCTCACATCCCATATCTCGTCTCTCTAAATAGATAAAACTACATGGTTTACATATCTCAAGCACAAAATATAGCTATTATCAACCTTCTTCACCTTGACAATCTTAGCATTTATTGCATAATAAATATGACAATAATCATTTTTAAATAAAATAGAATAGCCATTATTTTGCATCTGTGCCATACTCAACATATTTTGATTCAAACCAGGTATGAGCAACACATTTGTAATTGGCTTTATACCTTGGTTGGTGTGAATAGGCACAGAACATTTACCCCGAGCCTCGACAATCACTCCATTTCCAATCTTGACCTTCGTTTTATAGTGTCATCCAAGCAAGAAAACATCTTATGATCTTTAGCCATATGATTAGTACAACCACTATCAATGTACCATATATCGGTACCAGGAACATGAAGATCGTGAGAAACCAAAAACAAATGGCTTTCTTGTTGGCCATTATTCTCAACGAAGTTTGCTTGCTGTTGTTGTTGAGCTGGTAGATTTTGTTGGTATTGTCCTTCTTGTTGAGATGGATGGTTCTTCTTCTTCGAGCAATACTTTGCAATGTGGCCATTTTTCTTACAAATTCTACATTACAAGTTTTTCCAGCATTTGCTTTCCAGATGATTTTTTTTCCACAAGTGGCACAAGGTGGAAATTCTTTTCCTTTAACTTCTGGAAAAGGACTTTCTTTTGCACTTTTAGAAATCTGCTTCACTCTCGCTTGAAAAGCATTCTCAATAATGCCTTCACTTCTCATGGAAGCCCTTTACTCTTGAGCTTGCAATTTGCTGATTAACTCAGCCACCGATAGCGTTTTCAAATCATAAGTCTCCTCTATTACTGAGAGTTTTGACTCAAAAATTTCAGGTAGACTAATCATCATCTTTTCCCTTACTTTCTGATCCTTAAAGTCCCCTCCAAGTAATTTGATTTGATTAACCAGATTCATAACTCTAGAAGAGTAGTCTTTGACACTTTCACCATCTTACATTTTCATCAACTTAAACTCTCATATGAGAGTTAATAACTTCACTCCCCTCGCCTTAGTACTTCCAGCATATTCTTCTTTCAAGTGATCGCAAGCCTTTTTAGTTGTTCTAAAAGTCACCAACATGGGAAATATGTCTACAGATATGACTGAATGAATGACAAAAAATCCCTTGAAATTCTTTATGAAGGCCTCAAAATCTTGCTTAATCTACTGTACAGTAGGATTCTCTAAAAATTTTGCACATAATTCTCTTTTACAGCACTCTAAAGACCATAATGATTTTATTCTTACATCCCAATAATTGAAATTTTCTTCAGTAAACACTAGTGGTGGAGGCAAATTCGCGTTTGTCGCCATTTTCAAAAAACACAGCCCTTAAGAAACACGCTCTGATACTATTATTGATTTTTGATATTGTCGAACTAGGTCGATCTCTATTTGTTTCTATTGAAAGAAGAAATACACAAATGAAGAAAATTGGAGAGAATAAAGATGAGATACAAGAATAATTTTTTTTTATTTTGAACTCACTTTTATTTGATGATGAAATGATTAGGGATTAGTTGAGTTTTACACAAATGACAAAATAAAACTCTATTTATAGGCTTCTCTCTAACTAAAAGTGAAGGAAATACATTAATATTATTTCTTTAAGTGGGGAGCAAGCATATTGTAATTAATATAATCCTTGAAGTGGGGAGAAAGACTTAACTAATTGGAATAATACTTGGAGTGGGGATCGAGTATTAACTAATTATTCTTGGAGCGGGGAACAAGCAAAACTTAACCTTCAACACAAAGTAGAACTCTCTATGCAAAAGTTAAGCAGGTTTGTAGCAATGATTCACTTTTTTACTTAGCTAGAAAGAACAACAGTTGTTTATGCACTTGTTGAAATCAAGTCGACTTACAGACAGCTAACTCTTGAAAGTTAGCTATAGAGATTGTAGGTGTTAACAAAGAAGAAAACTCTGGGAGAAAACTCCTGTACAAAGAAACAAAATGCAAGAGCATCATAAAAAAAAAGTGGATAACTTTTGTCCTTTTGTAAATTAACGTATATATCTCAACTTCAAATATACTGCAAAACTAACAAAAAATTTATATTCCGTAGGCTAAATTGATTTTATTAATTTCTTATCGGGCTACCCCTTCTGCAGCTCAGGTCATACTGCCCGGAAGAATTAGTTATTTATGCATTCAAAGGAACGAAGAAAAGAAATACAAACTGAAAAGCCAGCTATACAATATTACCAAAAAAATTATGATGGAGAAACTAAATCAGCTTATCCAAATCCAGGCAGAAAGACATAATAAGATGAATAGCTTGTTTTAAAGGAGTATGAGAATATGGAAGGAGAAAAGAATAGCTTTGATTTCCACCAAACTAACCTACAACATTGGTAAATCGCTCAGAGGAAAGTCGCGGAAACCTGTAATATTCATAAAGCTAGCCAAAAATGGAATATTAAGAAGCTTAATGTTATAATGTTGCTTTATGGGCAAATGAGAATCCTTTCAAGACGGATTTGGATTCTCTAAAGTTTGAAAAGTGGTAAAGTTTACATGTCAGTTAATCTCAACCATCCATTGAGTTTTAATGGTTCAAATTTAATTGTACAATGGACCCCTCAAACCACTAAAACTAAATCTGAACCATTAAAATTCAATGAATGACTAAGATTAATCAAAATGTACAACTTTACCACCTACCAACTTTAGAGAATCCGGATCCAAATCCTTTCATTAATGACCTAGAGCACCGCCGCTACTAGGGTTGGTTTATTTTCTCCCTACGGTTTTTCGGTTAGGGTTCTTCTCTTTTTTTATTCCTTTTCTTGGGGCAATCATTGGTTTTTATCTTGGATCATATGCGATTGTCATTGTACTGCTCTTTCCTCAATGATTGGAATCTTTCTCAATTTAGTTTATTCTTTTGCCATAATATGGCTGATGAACTCAAAGATAGATAGGCTAGGGTTAATCTGGCAGATGATACTGAATGGGATGATGATGAGGGATTCGTTGTTGATGATGTCTATGCTACTCCTCCAGATTCTGATCGCAGCCTTTTTGTTCTAGCAAAGGTGATTTCTGAACGGCCGATTAAATCTATGATTTTTATAAAAGTGATGTCGGGGGTGTGGTGACCGGTTAAAAAAATACGTATTAAAGAACTAGAATCGGGTCTATTTTGCTTATAATTTTTCCATGACCTAGATATTGCTAGGGTTATGAACGACGGACCTTGGACTTTTGATCAGAGACTTACTGTGGTTAGTCGTTTCAATATGGGGGGGAACCCTTTAAATGTTCCGATGTACCATGCTGAATTTTGGGTTCATATCTTATACTTGCAACCTTGCTTTTAGACCCCAAAGGTGGTGAAAAATATTGGTAACTATATTGGCTCGTTTGTACGGTCTGATAAGCACTCGTTTGATGGCTCTTGGAAAGCTTTTATGAGGATTAAAGTTCTTGTGGATATCTACAAACCTCTAAAGGCGAGAATGAGATTGAAGAAAGCTGGGGGAGATTGAAATGTGAGCAACTTTCAATATGAGAAACTGACATACTTCTATTATGTGGTATTACTGGCCACTCGGATAAATTTTGTGAAGCAAAGTATGATTCTTCAGGGGATACCTTGAAGTTGAAATTCATTTCGTCACTATGAGTTAAGCAGAAACCTGATCTTTGGGGTTTCGGCAATATATGGCTGCATAAGAGGGATGTTTCTGATCCTGTTCTAAATAGTGAGGCAGAGGGCGATGTGCCTACTATTTCAGGAGATCGGCCATCGCATCAGGTGGTGGGTAAAGAAATTGAGGGTGTTGTAGAGCAAGCTGCTGAGGAAAATATTGCTACTTCGGGGCAATTCATGATTCATCCTCATCGCCTCTCTTCTTCTTGGTAACTCCTTCGGTTAGGCATTCTTTTTCTGCTTTATTAGCTTCAGTTGATCCAAATGCTGGCTCTTCTATGGATTACATGGAGTGTGCTATGGACTTGAACAGGAAGTGTGTTGAAAAAGTGATGAACTAAACTACTTTGATTTCTGATGTATCTATGATTTTGGGTAGTTCTTTTTTATTGTTAGGGGTGGGCTCTGTCGAGGAACAGACATGTAGAAATGAGTATCTTATGTTAGAATTGTTACAGTCTGGGCCGCACTGCAACAATTCGTGAATTTAAGAGGGTAGTGGCCAATCTGCGTCCTAGTATTGTCTTTTTATCTGAAATTCGTTGTTCTACATCTCATTTGGAAAATCTTGGTTCACAAGTTAGCTTTGATCGCTCTTTTATAGTTGTTGGTAATGGTACAGGTGGTGGATTGGCTCTTTTGTGGAGTTCGTCCTTAGGTGTTGTTTTGCATAGCTATAGGTTGTCTTATATTGATGTGGGATTCATTTTTAATGGTGATTCGTAGCGCTACTGGTTTTTATGGAAACCTATGTCAATATGAGAGATATCTTTCTTGGGACCTTCTTAGAAGGTTGGCATCTTGTTTTTTGAATGTATCGTGGATCGTTATGGGTGATTTTAATGAGTTATTGGCTGCTCATGAAAAATGGGGCGGTTCAACCCATTCTACTTCTCAGATTTCGAACTTTCAGAATGCCCTTATTGATTGCAGACTCTCGGATATGGGTTATATTGGTGGTAAGTTTACCTGGGAGAGGGTAAGATTTGGGAAGGTTGTTCTTTGTGAAAGATTGGACCATGGGGTGGCTAATGAGGAGTGGTGGTTGTCTTTCCCTTCGTCTTCCATTCGTCATGTTATCACCTCTTCTAGTGATCATGACATACTACTGCTCTCTTTACGGGTGGAAAATAGAAGGCGTTTGTATTTTTTTCGTTATGATAATGACTTGAGTTTGCGGCGTGATTGCCGTGAGTTAGTTCATTCGAAATGGATTGAGCATGGTGAAATGGCTGTCCTGCTTAGGATTAAGTGGGTTTCAGCTTCCTTGAAAGTGTGGGGTAAATGTTATCGTGATCATTTTTAGAGGCAGATTCGAGAATGTCAAGATGTGTTAGCTATATGTAAATGTGAATTTGGACCTGATGCGAATAATTGGTACCTTCAGGCTCGCTCTCAGCTTAATAACTTATATAAGGAGTAAGAACTTTATTAGAATCAAAGATCCAAGATTAGATGGTTGCATCATGGTGATTGTAATTCTCGTTTCTTCCATTGGTATGCCTCTTCTCGAAGACGCAAGAATAATATTGAGTTTCTGTTAGATGATAATGGTGTAAGATAGGGATGGGACACGGGGCTTCAGGCTCTTATCGAGGACTGTTATGGTTCTTTTTTTACTAGTTCTTTTAAGTTAGACTTATCTTTTGTTGATCATATATCAACACGTATTACTATAGAGCAGAATATTCTTCTTGATCAGCCAGTGACTGTTGATGAGGTTAAGGCTGCGGTCTTCTCTATGCACCCCGATAGATCTCTCAGACCATATTGTTTCAATCCAGGTTTTTATCAAACCTACTGGCATCTTATTGGTGATGATATTTATTGTTATATTTCTAATATTTTGTCTTATGCATTACCGATTAATTTACATGATACGTGCATTATTTTGATTCCCAAGCTTAATCATGCCACTCATATTTCAGAGTTCCGACCGATTGCCTTATGTAATGTCCTTTACCGTATTATTTCTAAGATCCTTTCTAATAGGCTGAAATGTGTATTACATGGTATTGTGTCTGAGAATTAAAGTGCCTTCATTCCGAGTCATCGTATTACTGATAATGTCATGATTGCTTTTGAGGTAAGCCATGCTCTTCATAGGAAAACTAAAGGGAATGATGGTCTTGTTGCTTTGAAATTGGATATGGCTAAGGCCTATGATCGTATTGAATGGCCTTTTATTGAGGATGTTCTTCTGCGAATGGGTTTTTCTAAAACTTGGATTGGGTGGATGGTGATGTGTATCTCCTCGATACAATATTCTTTCTCTTCTAGTGTTCATCGTTTTGGATCCATTAAGCCATCTTAGGGTCTCCGGTAGGGGGGCCCTTTGTCTCCCTATTTATTCATTCTTTGTGCCCAGGGTTTGTCTGCTACTCTATCATCTCTTGAGCTTGGTGGCCGTATTCATGGCTTTGAAGTGGCTAGGAATACTCCACCAATTTCACATTTGTTTTTTGCGGACGATAATCTTTTATTCTTTTGCTCAAACTTATCTGAATGTCAATACATTAAGGACTGTCTGAAAGCTAATGAGAAGGCATCAGGATAAATGATCAATTTTTCCAAGTCTTCGGTCTCTTTTAGTTCTAATGTGGATTGTTTTCAGAGGCAATTGTTGTGTGATTTCTTTAATGTGAAGTTTTCTGATCCTTACTCTATGTATTTGGGGATGCCATTGTCTGTGGGGAGGAGTAAAATGGATTCTCGAGGTTTCATTCAGGTTAGGATTTGGAAGCGTATTTGCTCTTGGAGGTCTAAGTTCTTGAGTTGGGGTGGTATGGAAGTTCTTATCAAATCGGTACTTCAGTCCATCCCTGCTTATCTTATGTCTTTATTCCGTATCCCTAGATCTCTATGTGATTCGATTCATAAGTTGTTGAATTATTTTTGGTGGGCTTTGAATGGTAGTGATATGAGTGGTGTTCATTGGTACAGATGGGAAGTTCTTTGTAAGCCTAAAAACTTTGGGGGTAGAAATATCTATGATTTTAATACTGCTCTTCTAGGCAAGCAGTGATGGCATTTCTTGTCCCATCTTGATAGCTTGGTTGCTCGTGTTTTCCAGACATGTTATTTTAAGAATGGTGATGTGTTAGCTGGTGTCCTTTCTGACTCTCCTAGTTATATATGGCATAGTATTTTCTCTGCTATGCCTTTCTTTAAAGATTCCATACGTTGGAGGGTTGGAAATGGTGAGTCTATTTACATGGTGGATAGGGTTTAGGTTAATTGTGAACAATGGATTTTTTTATCCGGGAAGGCTGGTGCCTCACTGGATGGGGTTCGGGTGGCTGACTTTATACATGGTGGTGATTGGAATGTTCCTAGAATTCATGAGTTTTTGATGATTTTGAGGCTAACCTTATTATTCGTACACCTTTGCCTATTGTTCCTAGATGTGATTCGGCCTTTTGGCCTTTTGAAGCTAGCGGATCCTACTCTGTTAAATCAGCATACAGTGAACTGGTGGGTCTGTTGAGTGTGGGTAACCTTGTTGGCCCTCCTATGTGGTCCTATATTTGGGGTCTAAAAATACCATCAAAGATTTGAGTTTTCATATGGCGGCTTTTAAATAATATTATCCCTACTTATGGTGCACTATTCAATCGACATTGTGTTCATGATGATTATTGCCAATCTTACTTTTTAGGAGTGGAGGATACTGCTCATTTTTTCCATTGTTCTTATGCTCGGGACATGTGGTTTTTGTTTGACAATGCTTTCTCCATCCCGAATTCTTTTGTTGTTCATGAGTTTCTTATAGGCTTATTTCGTCGGACCTCTATGAACTATGCTCAATGTGTTTGTTGTCTTTTATGGGCTCTTTGGACTGCCAGGAATAAACGGATCTTTCAACATGTCAATACTCAGGCCGATGCCACTGTTCGTTTTGGTGCTATTTTGACAAATCCTATGGGGGGTTGTACAGGCGAGCAGCACGATGATTCTGATATTATTATGGACGATGATGGGAGGATTTATGCACAGCGCCTAGCTTCTCCTTAACTTGGTGAGGCGTGGTTTGTTCCTCATGCGCAATATCTCAAGTGTAATGTTGATTCGGCTATTTTTAATGGCGGAAGCTCGATCTGTTATTATGCTTTAATCCGTAATTGTGGTGGTCTTTTTGTATGTGCTAAAGCAGGTTCTCTTCCTACTTATGTTTCTATCCTTGAGGCGGAAGCTCTTTCAGTGAGGGAGGCTTTAACGTGGATTAGGGATCTCGGTTACTCTCATATAATTGTGGAGACGGATAATAGAGTTTTGTTTAAATACTTGTCTAAGTCTGATGATGACTTTTCTTACTTTTCTTCCATTGTTCATGATCGTAAGTTTATTTCCCGACATTTTGTTTCTTGCTTGTTCTCTTGGACTAGACAGGACTCGAATAATGCAGCTCATTCGTTAAATAGAGCTATTTTCTTTGATGAGGTAATGGGGGTTTGGACTAATTCTCCTCTAGATTGTGTTGCCCATCTCATCTGAATTTAATACAATCCTTTTCCTTAAAAAAAAAAGAGCCAAATCCTTTCAAGACACAAACATAACAAGCATACTTCATCAGCACCATCTTTGTAATATTGTTGAGCAAGCTCCACTGGCTTACCGAGGTTTCTGACCTACAAAATTTTGCGCCAACCAAAACCATTTTTACGTGCGAATACAATACTCTTACACCATAATTGCTATATATAAGGGAATAAAATTGGCATCAATGTCGACTAGAGAAAATTTATGTAGAAAAACTACATTCAAGTTCTATTTTTGGAACTTTGGGAAGGTAAACATTAAGGTAAAAAGGAGAACGTGCATGTGAGAATGTAGATAAAAAAAAGCTAAAACCAAAAGAAAAAATCTAGCACAGTGTTAGGCCCAATAATAGATTACGAGAAAAATAATAGCAGCAGAATAAAGAACATGCAGATTTTTATGTGGAAACCTAAATGAATTAGGGAAAAACCACAGGACCAACTCCGAATAATTCTTCCACTATAAAATAATAATAGGTACACTAAGAGATTACAAAATAGTGGCACTCAAGTATTTCTCAGAACCTCACTATTTTTCTCTCTTACCCGGCTCTTAGGAACCCTTTTCCTAAGGCTCTCTACACAGATTATATTTTTATCTGTGTTTCTTCTCTCTTTCTCTCTTGCTCTCTGCTCTCTGCTTTTAAAATGAGCAAAACCTCCTCTATTTATAGGAGATTTAAATGCGTATGGCCGAATTGTGCACAATAATTTTACTGTGCACTTTTCGAAAAACACGTTGTGTCGACATGCCTCCTTTTTCCTTTTTTTTATTTTTTTAATTAATTAATTTAGTGGGTCCCACCATAAGGAGGGATACCACTCAACAAATCTCCCCCTCCCGACTGCATTGTAGGACTCTCCATCCTGGTTGCTTTGACACACTGATCGAACTTTTCTTTTGAAACGACCTTCGTCAGCATATCAGCAACATTTTTATTTGTATGAATCTTCTGCAACTTGAACTCCTTTTCTTCAATGGCAAGTCTGAGCCAATGATACCTTACATCAATATGTTTCGTCCGTGCATGGTACATAGTATCCTTGCTCAAGTCTAATGCACTTTGACAATCACAATAAACTACGTATTCTTCTTGTTGCACACCCAATTCAGTAAATAATTGCTTTAACCAAAGCATTTTCTTTCCTTCTTCCACTGTTGTAACGTACAATGCTTCGATTGTTGACAACGAAACACATTTTTGTAACTGTGACTGCCATGAAATAGCTCCCTCTGAGAATGTAAATAAGTAACCCGACGTAGATTTTCTTTCATCAAAGTCACCAGCCATATCTGCATCTGTGTAACTAATAAAAAGTTAAACATAACTTTGAAGTTCCTCTCAGGTATTTAAAGATCCATTTTACTGCTTCCCAATGTGTCTTTTGGGGATTTGACAGGAATCTACTCACAACTCCAACTGCATGAGCGATGTCTGGTCTCGTACATACCATTGCATACATCAAACTGCCGACCGCTGAAGAATATGGAACATTTGACATATCTTCTTTATTTTTCTCTATTGAAGGGTGGGATTTCTTACTCAACTTGAAATGAGCGGCAAATGGAGTGCTAACTGGTTTAACATTCTTCATATTGAACCTTTCTGGTACTCGTTCAATATATTTTTCTTGCGATAACCATAGCCTGCAGGACCTTCGATCTCGGGTAATCTCCATTCCAAGAATTCGCCTTGCCGGTCCCAAATCCTTCATGTCAAATGGCTTAGAAAAATCACACTTCAACCTACTAATCATTTTGGCATCTGGTCCAACGATTAGCATATCATCAACATATAAGAGAAGAATGATAAATTTTCCATCGGGGAATTTCTGGACAAATACACATGGATCAGTTTTTGTCCTCTTGTATCCTTGATTCATCATGAAGGAATCAAACTTTTTATACCATTTTCGCGGAGCTTATTTTAACCCATACAAAGTTTTCTTCAAGCGACAAACCATGTCCTCCTTTCCCTTGACCATGAAGCCTTCTGGTTGTTCTATATAAATTTCTTCTTCTAAATCCCCATGCAAGAACGTGGTCTTTACATCAAGCTGTTCTAACTCAAGGTTCAAGCTGGCTACAAGACCTAGCACAACTCGAATGGAACTCATTTTCACAACTGGTGAAAAAATCTCGTCAAAGTCGATACCTTTCTTTTGAGTAAAGCCTTTGACAACCAATCGAGCTTTGAATCTCACTAGGTTTCCATCATCTTTCTTCAGGTTGTACACCCATTTGTTCTTGAGTGTTCTCTTCCCTTTAGGAAGTTTCACCAGCTCGTACGTGTCATTCTTCTTCAAAGAATTCATCTCCTCCTGTATGGCCTTCATCCAATAATCTTTATCTTTACAAGATTGCACATCTTGGAAGCTTTCAGGATCCCCCTCATCAGTGATTAAAATATAATCAGAACTGGAGTATTTTGTAGATGGTTGACGTTCTCTAACTAACCTCCTTAATTGAGGTTCTTCTTCTGGTAGAATGGGCTTCTCTGGCTCCCCCTGCTCAATACCCTCTTCATTCGTATCTTCATCTACAATCGTATCTTGATCCCTCATAATTGGCTGTTCTTCTCCATCTTGTTCTGATTGACGCATTCTTCTTTCTGTGGCATCATTTGATAGAATGCTCTCTGGTGCAATATTGATAACACTGTCACTTGTAGATCTTTCGCCGATGATATCATTCTCATGAAATACAAGAAAGTATCTTCTTCTTCCAATAGATTCTGTATCCATGGGGCCACAAATGTCAGAGTGTACCAACTTTAACTTATTATTTCTCTTTCTAGAGCTTTTCTGAAATGAAACTCGATGTTGCTTCCCAAATAAACAGTGATCACACGGGTTAATTTTTCCTTTGGCTAATGGGATAAGGGACTTCTTAGCTAGTATATCCAACCCTTTCTCACTAACATGTGCCAGCCGCCTATGCATAAATTTGGTGAAGCATCATCTCCAACTGTATTCAGTTGACCCGCACATATTGTTGCCTGCGTTTTGTATAGCGAGCAACATAATCTTCCTTTAGCCACCACGAACGATCCTTTGGTGAGTTTCCAATTTCCATCACCTGTATTATTGTGATAAGCTTCCTTGTCCAATACACTAATAGACAAGAGGTTCAACCGAAGATCTGGAACGTGTCGCACATTTTTAAGTGTTAATATGCATCTGACACTTGTCTTTACACAGATATCGTCGATTCCCACCATTTGCGAGACACTATTATTTCCCATTTTAATAGTACCATAATCGCCCGCTTTATAGGTTGAGAAGTATTCTCTTTTTAGAATACAGTGGTATGAGGCACCATAATCTACAATTCACTCGATATCTGCATCTCCAACATGACAACAATCTGGATTATGAGATACTAAAGCCACCTCTCCATCTTCTTTTGTGACTGTAGCAGATGTATTTTTGTCATTATCATGACTTCGGTTTGCATTCTCTTGTTTAAAGAAACGGCAGTTCCTTTTGAGATGGCCCTGCTTTCCACAGTGGTAGCATCACCTCTTCTCCCGGGACTTGGATCTATCTCTGGATTTTCCATTCCCACGACCTCTACTCTTGCTTCGGCCCCTATTCTCTGTGACAAGGGCTTGTGAACTGGTACTGGCAACGTCCCTTCTACGAAGCTCTTCATTAAGTAGACTATTCTTTACCATAGACATTGTTACCATACCATTTGGAGCTGAGTTACTCAACGATACGACAAGAGTATCCCAGCTATCTGGTAGAGTTCCCATCAAATGACATGCGTGCATCTCATCATCCAAGGACATACCTGTGATTGCTAACTCACTTACGAATCCTTCAAAGTCGTTCAGGTGTTGTGTGATTGATCGTCCCTCTGTCAGTTTCAAGTTCTTGACTTTGCGAATCATGAACACTTTTCCTTGAGCATTTTTAGCCTCGTACATATCCTATAGCTTCTTCCAGAGAACTTTGGGATCTATTTCATTCCTCACGTGGTTGTACAGGCTAGCATCTATCCATTGGCGTACTGTACCCAATGTCTGCTTCTTCAACTTTATCCACTGCTGATCTTTCATATCCTTCTGCTTTACGTCGTCACCTTCAATTGGATCATACAAATCTTTACAATTGAGGTAGTCCTCCATTCTGGATTTTCACATTGAATAATTTGTATCCGTCAATTTGATCATTATACCGTCATTCACCATATCGAAACTTTAAAAAATAGCAAAATTTTACTATTTACGAATTTTTACTATTCATATAAATAGTGACTGTATATGTGAATAGTATCGTATATCCAAATAATACTTATATATTAGAATAGTAACAATATGCCTCCAGTATACTTAAATAATACTATTCATAAGATGATCAAATATAAATAGTATTATTCAAGTTACTATTTTACTAAGTTACTATTTTACTATTTACTCAAATTGCGTATCTGCGACGGTTTTTCGAACGGATTGCGCCACCGGATTGCCCGTAATTTTTTCGTCGTCGTGGTATATTTATTTTTGAAAAATATATCCACGGATTCTACTGATAAAATAACCTTCGGCTCTGATACCACTTGTTAGACCCATTAATAGATTACGAGAAAAATAATAGCGGCAAAATAAAAGACATGCAGATTTTTATGTGAAAACCCCAAATGAATTAGGGAAAAACCATGGGACTAACTCCGAATAATTCTTTCACTATAAAATAATATTAGGTACACCAAGAGATTACAAAATAGTGGCACTCAAGTATTTCTCAAAACCTCACTATTTTTCTCTCTTACTCAGCTCTTAGGAACCCTTTTCCTAAGGCTCTCTACACAGATTACATTTTTATCTGTGTTTCTTCTCTCTTGCTCTCTTGCTCTCTGCTCTCTGCTCTCTGCTTTTAAAATGAGCAAATCCTCCTCTATTTATAGGAGATTTAAACGCGTATGGCCGAATTGTGCAGAGTAATTTTACTGTGTACTTTTTAAAAATCACGTTCTGTCGACATGCCTCGTTTTTCCTTTTTTTTATTTTTTTAATTAATAAATTTAATGGATCCCACCATAAGGAATGACACCGCTCAACACACAGCTCAAACATGAAATAAATTTTACCGTACCTCATTTTCTACGGTTTGTTCTCTTACGTCAAACTGGTCTCCTTTGGTTACAACAAGGTCCCCTTAATCATTTGTCCTTACATCAAGACAAGCAATTACCTAAGCAGAAGCAGCATCGCAAAAGAGTCTTTAAAAAACAAATGAAATTGAATGAGAAGAAATTAACAATCAAATTATGAAGTGCATCAAGTCCAACTGATATATGGCTGTCGAGAATAAAAAAAAACTAGCTTGAAATGAATTATGTCAAATATCTCAAATAAAAGTTCAGTTAAGATAGTATTACTTACCCTTTTTGCAAGCTTGGATGCCTTCCCTTCAGCAGGCTTCTGTCTTTAAATGAAGTTTCAATCTCATTAGAAGGTCAAACATAGAAGCCAAGCAGGAAGCAGCCACAAGGATTCCAATGATAGAAAGGTACCTTAGTTGAAGTTGATTTTGGAAACAAAAATCTTCTAAGCACCGAAAGACCAACATCTGTGGCATTCATTTCAATAGGTCACAGCACTCACGAATGTACTAACGTTTGTCACATTTTGTTGAAATATAACTGCACTTGTTTGTGCTGCATCATGGAAAAATAGAGTGAGACAGGTTGCGACATTGGCGGATCTACTTGTTTAAGAGTGGGTTCCAAACAAGGGTGTGGTGTCCATGCCCCACTAATTTTTTTAAAACATATTACGCGGGATTTAGATTTTCTAAAGTTTAAACTTTTTAAAGTTGTACTTCCTTCAGTTCTGAAAATTAGTCGTTTTATACATTTTTCATTTGCTCATTTTACTTTTCATTCTCTATTTTTAAGATAAACTTTTACTCTTTTCTTCCTATAATACCCTTATTAATTTTAGCTCATTCTCAATACACTTATTACTCAATTAATGCTAACTTAAGAGTAAACAAGTAATTTTATACGCTCAATTAATTGCTTCTTAAAATTTGTGAATTTCTCTAAAGCGACTAGTTTTTAGAATCAGAGGGAGTACATTTCTCTAAAGTTTAAACTCTCTAAAGTTGAGATTATGGACCCCACTTTTTTTTGTTTTCGCCACGAGATGGTCCTAGATGGGACCCAAGTGTAGGCAGCACCTTCAAGCCATGTCCACATCCAGATCAATCCCCGATCGCCAATTTACGGGTGTCTCGAAGGGCAAAATGACTAACCCCAAAGACCCATAAATATCAGGATTGGACCCCACAACTACAGCTAATTACCTGCTAGTGAAACACGTATAGTGGATTATTTATTATCTATACTTTCCTTCATAACTTGTCTCTCTTTTTTTTTATTCTTAAAATTAGGATATTAAAACATTAAACTTCAAAACCTATGTGATTCACTTTCTACTGTTTCAAAGATTGTTAACAAAGTGTAGGTTTTTTTTTTACCTTTATACTTGGACCTCATAAAAATTAACACTTTCGCCACTGGGTTGCGAGAATGCAAAATAGGGATATTATCATATCATTCTGACATCATCCCCTCAAGAAAAGATGAAGCAAAGATGTAATATTTGTGATTATCTTTAGCACATGACCTTTCTCCTCACTTGATTCAAAAGGAAGCTGAAGTCCAAGGCAAATGCCTAAAAATGGACGGTCCTTCTCAATGTAGTCACACAGTGCTGAATACAAGCAAAGCATGAGAGCTTCAATCAAACACAACCAAGCCAAATCGCCAATGGATTTCCAACAAAATGAAATGTTTCATGCTAAAACATCTGAAAATTACATTAAAATGTAAAAGTATTGCCGTATGACTTCAATTAAACATAGATGCCAAATGTATAATAACTGCATGAAGTAGAAGAAAATGGCGCCGCCTCCATTGCTGTTCTTCAGAGATTCTGATACTTTTCCTCTGTTCATTCTGCCTCAGCTATACAGTACAACCTGCCACACAAAATTAACTTTACTCTACGACGTCGTTTGGATAAACTTACGAAATTTCTTTTGTTTCTAATGCATTATTAGACCCTGCTTTCTTTGCTTAACATAAAATCAAGGTAATTATGCAATCCATCCCCGTTGAAACCACGTTTTGACACTTCAAGTGCATTTTTTTAATATATTTATAATATGTCCATGCAAGAATTGAAAAAATTAATTCAAATATTTTCATTTACATGGGTGTAATTGTTGGAAATTGAATAGAAGTTGTTATTTAGTTCGAGACACATTCAATAAATTATAAGTAGATTATAATTAAGAAAGATAATTGTTATTTGAAGTAGAGATAAATTAGGATTTATTATTTTAGATAATATTTATGAGTTTTATTGTATTAGTTTAGGACTAGTGTAGTATCCGTGCGGTGCACGGATAGGTCATTCGTAATAAGTATATCAATGATAAGTAAGCCCAAACTTAAAAAAAATCTGTTTCATAGTACATATTTTCATTTCGTTAAAGTAGGCACTAATTGTATTATTCGACATATCAAGTAGCGATATTATACGTTTATTCTTACATAACCAAAATAACGCACAAAAGCTCAAAATCAGCATATATTTAAATTAAAAGTAGAATTATATTTTATAATTTTTGTGTTAATTCGTTTCAACTTTCAAATATGTAAAATAGATATTTTGTATTCAGTTGAAAAAAGATTAACATGTATAAATCCATAACGACAAATATTAAAGTATAAACGTTTATCTCGATAGCTTTCGTGCTTATCAAACACGTATAGTCTTTCTTTTTTACTATATGTGCTTTAATACAAATGTTTATATTGATTGCGAAAAGTGGCCACAATTTATAAGTGTATAACAATAAGTATAATTCACCCTAATTAATTATTTTCTTATAAAAAGTAGTTATTGTTATTAATCATTATCATTTTTCTAAATCAAACATAGTTGGGAAATATATTAAAATCAATTTCCTAAAATTTCGATTGAAGAAGCATTGATTTAATATTGATTTAAATTTATGAAAAAAAATCCAATTTAATAATTATTGTAGACGGTAATAAAATTTGCTCATATATAGTGTAAAACTAATTAAAGTAAAGAAAGCTCTTATATGTCAACAAATAATTAGAAAAGTTAGCAATAACATATCAAATATTCACATTGGTAAAAAAATAAGAATCAACTTGTAAGAAAAATTTCAAACAATTGGGCAATATGAACAACAAATTAAAATTTAAAAAATATGACTCTATTGATTATAATCCTATTTAAAAATTATTATGACTTTTTTTTCTCATCAAATATTTTATTATTATTGTTGTTGTTATTATTATTTCAGTTTTATATTTTGGTATTGTTATGATTATTATGAATATAACTGAAATATAATTTTTATTGTTTTTATATATATATTTGTTATTTTGATTTTATTCATTAAAAAATAATTAATATTGTTTGTAGTTAGGCACTCTTCTTTTCAACTTTTAAAAACTGAACTGAACTAAAGTTGGCTGAACTGAACTGAACTAAACTTATTTCAGTGTAAATTTATAACTACGCATAACTGAGCTGAACTGCACTGAACTGCATTGAACCGAACTGAACTGCACTGAACTGTACTGAACTGAATTAAACTACATTGAATTGTAGTCCAAAAGAACAGGGCCTTAGTTTCATCATTTATTATTCATGGTAAGTAACATTAATTAGTAATCTATATATGTAAAAGGTGTAAGGATAAAAGGTATAAGGGTAAAAGAGTCTTTAGGACTTCAGTTTCATCATTTATTATTCATGGTAAGTGACGTTAATTAGTAATCTGTATATGTAAAAGGTATAAGGATAATTTTTTTAAAAAGAAGTATAAGAGTAAAAGAGTATTTTAGGACTTCATTGCTTTTATATATAAATAGATTAGAAGTCATTTTATATTTAAATTTTCACTCTATAAATACATGAATAAAAATTAACATGAATGGGCTTGGGGCTCCAATACTCCATACATTCTCCACTACATGCTCAATATTTTTCTTTTCTATATTTTTCCGCCGTGAAACTTGAAAAAACTCATCAGTAATGATATGTATGCTTATGATTTAATTTTAAGTTCTAACATAATGTGTTAAATGGAAATATCAAAGGATTGATCAATATAACAAAGTAAGGCCATAAAACAGAGTGAAAAATGAACTTTTTTTAGGAAGACAAAGTGAACCAATGGTAAGAAACTAGATTGGAAGACAAAAAAAATTTCGACTAATTAGCGCATGTTTTTGTTTACATTTCACATGTTTTTAACGTTTATTTTTGTCCACAAGTGTTAGAAAAAAGTTGAAGATTGTAGATTAGAAAGTGTTTTAGTTGGTTAGCAAGTAGTTACAAGTAATTAAGAATTAGCTTAGTTGCCTGTAAAATGAGTTAACTTTCCTTTATAACATCAAAGTTAAATAATACAAATTCTCTCCCAATTGTTGTTGTTTTTCTAGTTATATAATCCAGAAATTTATCAAAAGATAAAAGATGGTTTATAAGAATTATAAAAACCTTAGAGTCAAAATTAATCTCTAAGGAAATTTCTAACTCTCTATTGTTCTCTGCATATTTTACACTTATAAATCAAGTTTTCACAAGTTTATATCAACCCAACAAATTTCAAAAGTTCTTATACAACTTGGATTTGGAATCCTGGTCAATAGCTCGGTGTGCTGGTTAGTGATAGACTATAGTTGGTGTATTTGGTGAGAATGTGGCAAAAAAAGGCATATGCATGATCCAAAACTTTTCAATTGGGTTGCACATAAAAATTGTTACATCATATTTTTTTCGTATTTACATGGGCATGATCCAAAACTTTTCAATTAACTTGCCAGCGGTTGGGGGGCTAGTTCCGTGCAAGCCCATCACTATTCTCAAGTTACTACAGGGAAACATTCACAGACACTATATTCAGTAATGCTTGTATTTTTTTTATGTAAACGACGAGTGAGTAGCCGAATAGCAACAAGACATTCCAACTAGGTTGAAATCTCTAGTGGCTTTTGAAAACTACAAACCCGAAAAATATATTAAAAGACCTCGAGATGAGATGACATTTACAAAAGTACGATTGAGGGACTTACAATATCTTAAATACAAAAATGGAATTTCAGAGTAATGCTTATTGCAACTTGCAAGGGAAAATTCTTGTTGTTTGAAAAATTGGGACCTTTCAAATGGTTGCTCACTTTGTTCCATCTAAAAAGACTGCCTTGGTCAATGTTAATATTATATGAAAATAAAAATATCCTAGTAAATCCCATAAAAATGTATGCCACAAGTTGATTTTGCATCCACTAAACTTTTAAAATATGCTGGTCAATCGATGGAACTTTTCAACAATTGTGGAATCACAAAGTATTATTATGTCATCATTATTGGTATACATTTATTTAAAGCAAAGGGGTCCAAATTAAAATGAAACTAATATAGTACATGTAAGAAACAGTTGAATAACAAATTAACAAGGTCCATCGATATCCCAAGGCACTAATACAAGTTGATCATATATAAATACAACTGGGTGACAATTGTGTTAAGAGATAGATCCCATTATAATATTCTATTCTATTCTATATTTGAAATTAGTTTCAAACAGACGTGCTTCTCCCATTTGGCTTAATATCGTAGCTTACTCAAATAAAACAAAAGACCACTTCCTAAGTCTCATCGTTTCACATTGGATCCTTTTTCTCAATTTTAATAATAATTGACTCAGCAAATATCGTAGACGTTTTATATATAAAGTCAAAGGCTATTATAATTAAGTTCAATAACTTAATATATATATATATATATA
This sequence comes from Euphorbia pulcherrima, assembly GCA_947683365.1. Lineage (NCBI taxonomy): Eukaryota > Viridiplantae > Streptophyta > Magnoliopsida > Malpighiales > Euphorbiaceae > Euphorbia > Euphorbia pulcherrima. The sequence continues at coordinate 12,664,014 of CANTUS010000013.1, forward strand.
TATATATCAAGATTGGGGTGGGATCCTGAATTTTAGCTTCAATTAAAAACGTATATTGAAATTATTAGATTCTGATAAAATAATTGAAGTTAATTCAAGATTATAAACTTTTATTTCAGATTCTAACTTTTCTTTAATAATTCTAAGATGAATTAATCTAGTAGTATGTTCTTTTATCCTAAGAAGTTAATTCTAGGTTTAGTTCTTGTATTTCTCTTTCTAAAATTGGTATTCTTTCATTATGAAGAGCTAATTCTCTTGTATATCGTTCTAAAGTCTTTCTAGTCCAGTCTACTAATATATAACAAAATCTATAAAGTCTAGAACTTTCTGTTCTTAGTTCTTCAGTAAGTATATCTATTCTATCAATATAAAATCTTATATAGATTTTACTTCGTCTCAGTTCAAATTCTTTTCTTTCTAGTCTATCTTTTATTTCTAAGATTCTGTTCATAATAAAACAATTTTTCTCGTCACTTATCTGGAAAGATCACACAAAGAGCAGTCCAGAAAGGAGAGGATACTTATATAAATATATGAACAAAGTATATTAAATTATACCTCTTTAGCTTGAGTTTATCAATATTGACTGACTGATTTCTGCAATCTATAATATTTGTAAGCTTTGAGCTGGTGTGAGTATTAAGCAGAAACTGAGTCTTATTTATAACTAAAAAAGGAGAAGTATACCGGTAACTTGTTGATTACCGAATCTTTTTATGACGTCATTGCTTACGTCACAGATATTTTATTATTGCGAGTATGACTCATCCTTATCTCTGAATTATTATGTCGGTCTTATACGTCATGGCTTGCGTCATGAATATTTGTCTTTTATTTCTATCTGAATTATTTTGAGAGTATAGGTGTTCTCTAATTTTTATTATTTTGTAAGTATAATCTTATCATCCTGGCTTTAAACCTTACTGAAAATTAAATGTTTCATGGATTTTAATAAAAGAAATTCTTTATTGAAAACACCTAACATGGATCTTCCAGATAATCTTCTAAGAGATTTTTTAGTAAGGAATTTATTTTTCAACCTTAAATTTCTTCTTTTAAATCCAATTTATCATTTATTTTCAATTGTTGTTCTTACTTCTGGGTTTCTTTTAAAACTTGAACAATTTTTTATGTTTTAGCTCATCCAACTAGTACTTTTGAAAAAAAGGGACTTACAACTTTTGTCCGAAAATTTCCCAAGGCCTATTGCTATTCTATGTTAAAATTTATCAAGTCTAAAGAAATCCTTTAGTAAAATAAAAATGAAGAACTGAGCCAACAGGAAATATAAAACTTTATTACAAAATTATAGTCAAATTATAACCAAATTATAAAAAAAAATTAATCCGAAGGCTTATACTTGCCACGGTTATAAAACAAGAGTATATATGGTTAATCGTTCTAAGTTGGTATATTAACCTTTATGTATTGAGGATGCTAAGGATTAGCTGGGTTTGCTAATAATTAGCTGCCTACCTAAAAATATTTACAAGCAACAAATTTATAGTATCTAATGGTGGGGACATTTTCCCACTGCATTATTATTATTCCCATTCTTAGTCTTTACAGCTGTCTCCACATTTCTATCAGTCTTTACAGCTATCCTTCTATTCCAATCTGGAATCCTCTATAGAGGAATATTCCTTTTCTTGGTACTAGAGGCCGAACTCTCTTCTCTTTGGGCCGCCTTTTGGGCTTCTCCTTCTGTTGAGGTTCCAAGTGTTTCGTCTTTCTGGCCATACTCTAGGTCCATATTTTGAGTGGTATTGAAATTTATAATGGGCCTTTGTAATTTCAGTTGTAGCTGACTTGGTAGCTCGAATATTTTGTTGAACCAGTCAGCCCATCCTTCAGATGGTTGGGTATCTATAGCTTCTAAACCCTTTATTACATTATTCTGTATTTTTTCTACTTCTTCGGTAGCATTCTTTATTTCTAATGATATTTCTTTCGTAGTTTCAGTATTTTCGTATATCATATCTAATTTTTCTAGTATCAGGTCTTCTTTAGTCTTTCCCTGACTGCTTATAACCCCTGCATATGAAGTTTGGTTCTTGCAGTGTTCTAGTCTTGTTTCTAAATCTTGTATCTTTTTCTTTAAGAGGTTCTCTTCTTCTTCTTTATCAATTATCTTTCCTTCTAGCTCATGTATTCTTTTCTTCATGTTTATCATTTCTTGAGGTATATCCTTGGGTATTTCGACTTGCATGGTCAGTATGTCCGATTCATCTATGGTTTGTCCTGTTATCTCAGGACTAGTATAAAAGGTGGTTAAGTATTTCTTTGCTTCCGTATGAGCTTCTTGTATAGATAGGTATTTCTTGTATTTAGGGTCTTTGTATTTAGTATTCTGTATTACCTGTTCCCATGTCTTATAGATCCCTGGTTGAGGACCATTGTATATGACGTATGCAATATTATTATTATTTCTCTGAGTAAAGTATAAGCTGAATCCATTTATAGCAGCAATGGCATGTTTATCATCCTTTCTTTTAACTGCCACCCATATGTTGTCTAACAAAATTCTCTCGGTATCATTGAGTATAGATCCCTTGGGATAGTTAAATGCCCAAGTAGTCTCTCCGAAGTCTGCAAAGTTTAATTTCTCTGAAAAAACCAAAGCTTTAGGTTTCGGTTGGTTTCTGTTTATCATTTGTATATCTTCAGGCAGTTGTCTGCTATCTGATGTATTTATTAGGTCGTCTATGGTGGGTCTTGCGGAAGTATTTCCTTGGTATCTGGTTATTTTTCCTCTTCCTCTGTCGGAGGCTCTCATTGTCTTTATCTTTTCTTCTTTTGTTATATATTTCCTGCCAAATTATCAAATTGTAAGAGTCTAGATAGTATATCAGCAATTTTATTCTGTTCACTGTAATAAGAGTGAAGTAAGTTTATGCCATCTTTTATAAGAAGATCTTTTCTATTCTTTCTTTAAATTATTATAGTATTTGACAATAGCAATGCAGTCTGTTCTAATTGTGAATTCAGTCTTACCAATTATAAAGAATTCAAATGATTCTAATGTATAATATATTGCTAATAATTCTGAGTCTATAGTATTAATTTCTCCCTTTTCCTTAAAGGATCCACTAGTGTATCTGTAAATTCTTTCTTCAGTCTTATTAGAGGTCTTATGGGGTTTATTTATTAAAACAGCTCCCCATCCGGATGCTGATCCGTCTGTTTCTATTATTAAATAATCTGTATCTAAGGGAATTTCTAATTTTGGCAAATTTCTTACATTTTCTTTCAGACTTCTAATTATTTCGTAATCTTTATAATTTAACTTCTCAAAGATTTCTTTACCAGTTTTCAAGTATAATGGTTTCAAGTATTTAGATAAGTCTTTTATAAAAGGTCTAGCATAATTCAACAATCCTAAAAATTGTTGAAGTTGTTTCTTTTCTTTTATATTTTCTGGAAAGTCTAGGATTTTAGTAGTTATATGAGGTTGTAATTCTATTTGTCCTTCTCCAATTACAACTCCTAGAAAGTTTATTTTTGTCTTTCCCAATTCTATCTTTTTCTTAGATATTATCAGTCCATTCTCTTCAAATTTCTTAAAGACTTGTTTAAGATGTCTATTATGATCTTTAGCAGTTTTGCTAAAAACTAGTATATCATCTATGTATACTGCAGTAAAGTCGATATATTTTTCAAAGATTTTATCCATTCTTTTCTGAAAAACTGCAGGTGCGTTCTTATGAACTAGTGGCATTACTGTCCATTCCCAATGTCCTATGGGGTTTGGACAAATAAATGCAGTCCATTCTATTGAGTCTTTATGCATTCTTATTTGATAGTATCCTGATTTTAGATCAAATTTACTCATAAATTTTGACCCTTGTATTTTATTAATAAGCATTTCTTTATTAGGTATATCGTATCCATTATTTTCAGTATTATCATTTAGCTGTTTATAATTTATAACCATTCTAGGTTTTCCTCGTTTCTTTTCTGCATTATTATTAACAAAGAAACTAGGGGATCTATGTCTAGATTCTGATCGTCTAATAAATTTATTTTTTATAAGCTCTTCTAAAGCTTCTTTATACCATTCTAATTCTTGATTATTAGCTGGTATTGCTTTTGCTCGTATAGTTATATCAGGGTTTATAATTTCTAATTTATATTCTGTTGGATTTTTATTCCAGTATTTTTGAGGATTCTCTCCTATTATTTCTAATTTTTCAAGTCTGGATTGGTATTGTAAAGTCTCATTGTCTAGAATTATATTACTTAATTGGTTTGAATGTATATAGTCTGATTCTATTTCATAGAAATCTGGTTGTTTTTCCAGATATTCTTCATCAGTATATGTCTGTTTATTTATAAGTGGTATATTATTTTCTAACCTTTCACCCTTATCGAAAAAAGTTTTAGGAACAATTGGTATAGAAAAATTATTGAAACTAAAACTTATATAGTCTTTTGTTATAACTGTCATTCTATTATCATGTATAAGATAGTCTAAGCCTAGAATAGCTAAATATCCTAGTTGGTATAGGTTTCGTATTGGTATATTTGTTATAGTAGTTATTAATTTGTCTTTGTTTATGTCTACCATTTCTATTAAGATTTCTGGTATGTATTGTGAACAAGTAGTTATACTACCATCCATTTGTCTTCCAATGGTAGGTCTATCTAAATTATGTTTGTATTTTGAGGGGATTAGTTTATCATCTATTTTGGACGTAGAGCATCCAGAGTCTATTAATGCCAATCCTTGTATTTTGAAATCTTGTATTATACATGTTATTTTAATAGTATAGCTCGTATATGGCGTTTTATAAGGTTGTCTATTAATTCTGTGGTAGTGAAATCTTTTTTCATATAAGTCTAATAAGATTTCATCAGTTATATCCAATTCTAATAATTCTAAGATATTTTTCTGACTATTTTCTAGTATACATTGTTCTAATTTGTCTTCTTCTAATAGACTAATTCTGTCTTCTAAATTAGCAATCCTGTCTTCCATTAGTCTAAATCTTTCCCTCCAAGTTCTTTGTTCAGTATTATCTCTAAAAGTATAAGAGTTTCTAGATTCTGTTATTAATGCTGGCCATTCTAAATTATTATTTTCTTCCCAACAGTATTTACAAACTTCAGTATAACAATTACAACATTGAGCTCTTAATTCTATAATAGGGTATAAATGACATTTATAACATTCTTTATTATCATTTCCTTTTCTATAGCTCCAAGTATGTTCTATACATTCTGTCTTATCCATAAATTCTATGTTTATATTTTTATGTTTCTCCATTACTTCTAATAAGTCTGTTGGTTCATTATCATCTTCTTCTTCAGAAGTATATTCTTCTATTTCACTTACAACTGAGTATATTGTTTCGGTATCACTAACTTCTTCAGTTATTGCTAGTAGATCTAAATTAATATTTTCTACTAATCTTGATTCTCTAGTATGTATATTATGTTTATTAGGACATTTGGTTGATAAATGGCATATTTCTCCACATGCATAGCATGTAATAGTATCTTTATATTGTCTTTTATCATTAAATCTTCTAACATATCTTTTAGGGTTTAAAAAAGGTTTTCTAGCATTAGTCTTGGATTTTCTAATATAGTATGACTTTCTTGATTTGTTGTATGGTTTTTCTTTCTTATAATATCTAGTATTTTTTCTTCTTGGTCTTTTATTGCAAGAAGTACAAGCTTCCTGTCCGTATTGCTGTGGTGTATAAATATTATTACAAAATCCGTAATTATCTTTTATCTGTCTCTGTATACTTATTTCTGTACATTTCTTTTCTAAGTGTTTCATTATCTGATATACTAAAGTATTTATATTTAAAGTATAATTGCTTTCCTTTTCTATAAATTTATTTCCTTCTTCTTGTATTTTCTGTCCTAATGGTCCAGGTAATTTAAGGAGTAATTTCTTCATAAATTCTTTATTATAAGTATTTTGGCTTTTAGCTGTGAAGTGTATATAATCGTTTAAAAACGGTACTATGTACTTCCAGTCATTAAGCTTTAATTGTTCTAAATTTCTCACTGCTTCTTTTTGTTGTATAATTGATCCTATATTAGGGTCTGTAGCAGTCAATAGATTGCTTATAGTATTACAAAAATTCCATGGATTATTTCCTACATTTATTAATCTAGTATATTCTTGTGGAAAGTTGATTTTGAAATCGTCCCATGCTCTTTTTGCAGTATTTCCTAATGTAGTTTCAAGGAAACTATACATTTGTTCTGGAGTATGATTAAAATTCTTTTCTAAATAATTCTTAACAGTTAAGCTTTTCCATTGCTGTATAACTTCAGGCCATACTTGAGGCGAGTATTTTTCTAATTGCAATAGACTTTCTTCCTTATATATTCCTATAGGAAATCTATTCCCTTTGGATTTATATTTTTCATTATTAGATTGGTATTCAGAGTATTGTCTTGGGGGTATATTCCCTCTATTATAATTTATAAAAGTAGGTCTATTTCTTGGGGGTTCTAAAGGTGTTTCTGCCTTAGCACCTGAAACTCCCTCCATTAATTCTTTTGGTAAATTATTAAGAAATTCTTCCATTTCTTCTATATCCATTAAATTTCTAGTATAATTGCTTTGAGTTTCTTCTTGTATAGAGTCATCGTATATTGTTATTACAGTATGTGCTCCTAGGTCTTGCCTAGTCATGCCCTTTATTCCTATTATAATAAGGCCTAAATGAGTATATTTATATCCATCCTTAGCTATTTGTTTAGCTACAGATTTCTCAAGAAGTGGTATTCTAACTATGTCTTCATCCCCACATTTTATAGATTTTTCTTCTGTTTTTCTAAGGAGTCTATAATTTTCTGTCCAATTTCCCTTTTGATAGAGTATTTTTTGGGTTTAATAATTTCTTTTTATTCTGTTTATAATTTTCTAGATCCTTTTCGATGTCTATTACTTCTGTTAAATTTATTTCTTCTATCTTTTCTTTTGGTTTTATTCCGAAAATTTTCTTTATCTTATTCTCATTTTGTATTTTTGTATTAGTAGCACTACTACTGCTACCTCTTAAAGTATAACTTCTTCCGAAAATTTTGTTATTCATTGTTTGGTGGATTATAAGTTATAAAGGTATCTGTTATAATTGGGTTTAGTCTATTCTGTCCTTGTTCTGATAGATTCCTTATTATATTATTTTGATTATTTATTATTATATTTGATAAATTGTCTAGTCCTTCGTTTTTATTTTTTGCATCTTTATATATATTGTCTAATAAATTTTCTAAAGTCTTTAATTGTGGTTCTAAATTATCAGGTATTTGGAAGTCTTTAGGTATTAATTCGAGTTTAGTATTTATCTCTTCTAATTTTAATAAATTTTCCTTAAAAAATTTATTAGTATCAACAATTAATCTTTCAATTTCGTTTAACTTTTTATTTATTTCTATTAATTGTATAGAGTTATTTGGCTGTATCTCTTGATTATGAAAAATTCTGTCTAATTTATTATTAACCGTTTCTAAGGTCTTTTCTATTACTTGTTTCTCAGCTTTAGTTTCTAGCTGTAATTCTTTTATAGTATGTGTTAAGTATTGTATTTGGTCGTCTAGTTCTGAAAATCCTATAGTCCCTAATGCTATAAGATTATTAAGTTGACTAGTCTGTATCTTGTCTTGTTTAGTAGCAAATTGACTACTACTGGACTTTGTGTGATCTTTCCAGATAAGTGAACAGAAAAATTGTTTTCTTATGAACAGAATCTTAGAAATAAAAGATAGACTAGAAAGAAAAGAATTTGAACTGAGACGAAGTAGAATCTATATAAGATTTTATATTGATAGAATATATATACTTACTGAAGAACTAAGAACAGAAAGTTCTAGACTTTATAGATTTTGTTATATATTAGTAGACTGGACTAGAAAGACTTTAGAACGATATACAAGAGAATTAGCTCTTCATAATGAAAGAATACCAATTTTAGAAAGAGAAATACAATTCGAATTAATACCTAAAGACTTACAAATACCTGATAATTTAGAACCACAATTAAAGACTTTAGAAAATTTATTAGACAATATATATAAAGACGCAAAAAATAAAAACGAAGGACTAGACAATTTATCAAATATAATAATAAATAATCAAAATAATATAATAAGGAATCTATCAGAACAAGGACAGAATAGACTAAACCCAATTATAACAGATACCTTTATAACTTATAATCCACCAAACAATGAATAACAAATTTTTTGGAAGAAGTTATACTTTAAGAGGTAGCAGTAGTAGTGCTACTAATACAGAAATACAAAGTGAGAATTTTCAGAGAAATTAAACTTTGCAGACTTCGGAGAGACTACTTGGGCATTTAACTATCCCAAGGGAACTATGTATTTTACTTGGTATTTCTAAATTTAAGTATTCAAGTTTTCTGTATTTCTCTAGTGTATCTACTTCCGTATGCTCTTCTCCTTTCTGGACTGCACTTTGTGTGATCATTCCAGATAAGTGACGAGAAAAATTATTTTATTATGAACAGAATCTTAGAAATAAAAGATAGACTAGAAAGAAAAGAATTTGAACTGAGACGAAGTAGAATCTATATAAGATTTTATATTGATAGAATAGATATACTTACTGAAGAACTAAGAACAGAAAGTTCTAGACTTTACAGATTTTGTTATATATTAGTAGACTGGACTAGAAAGACTTTAGAACGATATACAAGAGAATTAGCTCTTCATAATGAAAGAATACCAATTTTAGAAAGAGAAATACAAGAACTAAACCTAGTTCTTGGAACACTTGGAACCTCAACAGAAGGAGAAGCCCAAAAGGCGGCCCAAAGAGAAGAGAGTTCGGCACAGCTAAATGATAATACTGAAAATAATGGATACGATATACCTAATAAAGAAATGCTTATTAATAAAATACAAGGGTCAAAATTTATGAGTAAATTTGATCTAAAATCAGGATACTATCAAATAAGAATGCATAAAGACTCAATAGAATGGACTGCATTTATTTGTCCAAACCCCATAGGACATTGGGAATGGACAGTAATGCCACTAGGGATCTATAAGTGGATTCAGCTTATACTTTACTCAGAGAAATAATAATAATATTGCATACGTCATATACAATGGTCCTCAACCAGGGATCTATAAGACATGGGAACATGTAATACAGAATACTAAACACAAAGACCCTAAATACAAGAAATACCTATCTATACAAGAAGCTCATACGGAAGCAAAGAAATACTTAACCACCTTTTATACTAGTCCTGAGATAGCAGGACAAACCATAGATGAATCAGACATACTGACCATGCAAGTCGAAATACCCAAGGATATACCTCAAGAAATGATAAACATGAAGAAAAGAATACATGAGCTAGAAGGAAAGATAATTGATAAAGAAGAAGAAGAGAACCTCTTAAAGAAAAAGATACAAGATTTAGAAACAAGACTAGAACACTGCAAGAACCAAACTTCATATGCAGGGGTTATAAGCAGTCAGGGAAAGACTAAAGAAGACCTGATAGTAGAAAAATTAGATATGATATACGAAAATACTGAAACTACGAAAGAAATATCATTAGAAATAAAGAATGCTACCGAAGAAGTAGAAAAAATACAGAATAATGTAATAAAGGGTTTAGAAGCTATAGATACCCAACCATCTGAAGGATGGGCTGACTGGTTCAACAAAATATTCGAGCTACCAAGTCAGCTACAACTGAAATTACAAAGGCCCATTATAAATTTCAATACCACTCAAAATATGGACCTAGAGTTTGGCCAGAAAGACGAAACACTTGGAACCTCAACAGAAGGAGAAGCCCAAAAGGCGGCCCAAAGAGAAGAGAGTTCGGCCTCTAGTACCAAGAAAAGGAATATTCCTCTCTAGAGGATTCCAGATTGGAATAGAAGGATAGCTGTAAAGACTGATAGAAATGTGGAGACAGCTGTAAAGACTAAGAATAGGAATAATAATAATGTAGTGGGAAAATGTCCCCACCATTAGAAACTATAAATTTATTGCTTGTAAATATTTTTAGGTAGGCGGCTAATTATTAGCAAACCCAGCTAATCCTTAGCATCCTCAATACATAAAGGTTAATATACCAACTTAGAACGATTAACCATATATACTCTTGTTTTATAACCGTGGCAAGTATAAGCCTTCGGATTATATTTTTTTTATAATTTGGTTATAATTTGACTATAATTTTGTAATAAAGTTTTATATTTCCTGTTGGCTCAATTCTTCATTTTTATTTTACTAAAGGATTTCTTTAGACTTGATAAATTTTAACATAGAATAGCAATAGGCCTTGGGAAATTTTCGGGCAAAAGTTGTAAGTCCCTTTTTTCAAAAGTACCAGTTGGATGAGCTAAAACAAAAAAAATTGTTCAAGTTTTAAAAGAAACCCAGAAGTAAGAACAGCAATTGAAAATAAATGATAAATTGGATTTAAAAGAAGAAATTTAAGGTTGAAAAATAAATTCCTTACTAAAAAATCTCTTAGAAGATTATCTGGAAGATCTAGGTTAGGTGTTTTCAATAAAGAATTTCTTTTATTAAAATCCATGAAACATTTAATTTTCAGTAAGGTTTAAAGCCATGATGATAATATTATACTTACAAAATAATAAAAATTAGAGAACACCTATACTCTCAAAATAATTCAGATAGAAATAAAAGACAAATATTCATGACGCAAGCCATGACGTATAAGACCGACATAATAATTCAGAGATAAGGATGAGTCATACTCGCAATAATAAAATATCTGTGACGTAAGCAATGACGTCATAAAAAGATTCGGTAATCAACAAGTTACCGGTATACTTCTCCTTTTTTAGCTATAAATAAGACTCAGTTTCTGCTTAATACTCACACCAGCTCAAAGCTTACAAATATTATAGATTGCAGAAATCAGTCAGTCAATATTGATAAACTCAAGCTAAAGAGGTATAATTTAATATACTTTGTTCATATATTCATATAAGTATCCTCTCCTTTCTGGACTGCACTTTGTGTGATCTTTCCATATAAGTGACGAGAAAAATTGTTTTATTATGAACAGAATCTTAGAAATAAAAGATAGACTAGAAAGAAAAGAATTTGAACTGAGACGAAGTAGAATCTATATAAGATTTTATATTGATAGAATAGATATACTTACTGAAGAACTAAGAACAGAAAGTTCTAGACTTTATAGATTTTGTTATACATTAGTAGACTGGACTAGAAAGACTTTAGAACGATATACAAGAGAATTAGCTCTTCATAATGAAAGAATACCAATTTTAGAAAGAGAAATACAAGAACTAAACCTAGAATTAACTTCTTTAGTTCTATCTGAAAGTGAAGATACACCCTTTAGAATTTTTTAATGAATAGAATCTTAGAACTTAAAGACAAGTTAGAATTAATTACTGAGAAATTAATAAGAATAAATAATAATTATGAATTTTATCGAGATGGTTTAGAATTTTATAATAATGATCTTATAAATTATAAAGGATATTTTGACTTATACAATTGGTATAAACAAAGGATAAAAGAACATACTACTAGATTAATTCATCTTAGAATTATTAAAGAAAAGTTAGAATCTGAAATAAAAGTTTATAATCTTGAATTAACTTCAATTATTTTATCAGAATCTATCAATTAATTCAACTAATAGAAAATATAAATGTAAGGTGGAAGATATAATACAAGCCCTAGTATCAAAGGGTGTTAGATTTATAAAACCACCAAAATTCTCAGCAGAAACTCATGCTGGAATAGAATGGAATATAACTAGACTATTTGAAGAAAGTCAAATAAAATTAATACCAGACCAAAGTCAAATCTTTGAAGATAATAAAGGAAGAATTAGTATAAGATTTGATAATTATAAGAACTACTCAGAAAATTTAGAAACTGATACTCAATCTAATAGTTCTTGGGCTATTAATGATCAGACTATTAATAACCAAAATATAGACCTAGTAGATATAAAATTAGATCCTTTAGAAACAATATTCTTTGATCTATATGATGAAGAATATTTTAAAACTAGAGAAAATTATAATAATATTGTTATACAATTTATAAATCAGACCGTAGAGGAAAGACAAGAATGGATTAAGAAAGCATATGAGAATAAGAGACCTCAAGAAATAATAGATATTTTTGAGAAAAGGATATATTTAGAAGAAATTATAAAAGTCTTAGAAATTGAAGAAACTCAAAGCAATTATACTAGAAATTTAATGGATATAGAAGAAATGGAAGAATTTCTTAATAATTTACCAAAAGAATTAATGGAGGGAGTTTCAGGTGCTAAGGCAGAAACACCTTTAGAACCCCCAAGAAATAGACCTACTTTTATAAATTATAATAGAGGGAATATACCCCCAAGACAATACTCTGAATACCAATCTAATAATGAAAAATATAAATCCAAAGGGAATAGATTTCCTATAGGAATATATAAGGAAGAAAGTCTATTGCAATTAGAAAAATACTCGCCTCAAGTATGGCCTGAAGTTATACAGCAATGGAAAAGCTTAACTGTTAAGAATTATTTAGAAAAGAATTTTAATCATACTCCAGAACAAATGTATAGTTTCCTTGAAACTACATTAGGAAATACTGCAAAAAGAGCATGGGACGATTTCAAAATCAACTTTCCACAAGAATATACTAGATTAATAAATTTAGGAAATAATCCATGGAATTTTTGTAATACTATAAGCAATCTATTGACTGCTACAGACCCTAATATAGGATCAATTATACAACAAAAAGAAGCAGTGAGAAATTTAGGACAATTAAAGCTTAATGACTGGAAGTACATAGTACCGTTTTTAAACGATTATATACACTTCACAGCTAAAAGCCAAAATACTTATAATAAAGAATTTATGAAGAAATTACTCCTTAAATTACCTGGACCATTAGGACAGGAAATACAAGAAGAAGGAAATAAATTTATAGAAAAGGAAAGCAATTATACTTTAAATATAAATACTTTAGTATATCAGATAATGAAACACTTAGAAAAGAAATGTACAGAAATAAGTATACAGAGACAGATGAAAGATAATTACGAATTTTGTAATAATATTTATACACCACAGCAATACGGACAGGAAGCTTGTACTTCTTGCAATAAAAGACCAAGAAGAAAAAATACTAGATATTATAAGAAAGAAAAATCATACAACAAATCAAGAAAGTCATACTATATTAGAAAATCCCAGACTAATGCTAGAAAACCTTTTTTAAACCCTAAAAGACATGTTAGAAGATTTAATGATAGAAGACAATATAAAGATACTATTACATACTATGCATGTGGAGAAATAGGTCATTTATCAACCAAATGTCCTAATAAACATAATATACATACTAGAGAATCAAGATTAGTAGAAAATATTAATTTAGATCTACTAGCAATAACTGAAGAAGTTAGTGATACCGAAACAATATACTCAGTTGTAAGTGAAATAGAAGAATATACTTCTGAAGAAGAAGATGATAATGAACCAACAGACTTATTAGAAGTAATGGAGAAATATAAAAATATAAACATAGAATTTATGGATAAGACCGAATGTATAGAACATACTTGGAGCTATAGAAAAGGAAATGATGATAAAGAATGTTATAAATGTCATTTATACCCTATTATAGAATTAAGAGCTCAATGTTGTAATTGTTATACTGAAGTTTGTAAATACTGTTGGGAAGAAAATAATAATTTAGAATGGCCAACATTAATAACAGAATCTAGAAACTCTTATACTTTTAGAGATAATACTGAACAAAGAACTTGGAGGGAAAGATTTAGACTAATGGAAGACAGGATTGCTAATTTAGAAGACAGAATTAGTCTATTAGAAGAAGACAAATTAGAACAATGTATACTAGAAAATAGTTAGAAAAATATCTTAGAATTATTAGAATTGGATATAATTGATGAAATCTTATTAGACTTATATGAAAAAAGATTTCACTACCACAGAATTAATAGACAACCTTATGAAACGCCATATACGAGCTATACTATTAAAATAACATGTATAATACAAGATTTCAAAATACAAGGATTGGCATTAATAGACTCTGGATGCTCTACGTCCAAAATAGATGATAAACTAATCCCCTCAAAATACAAACATAATTTAGATAGACCTACCATTGGAAGACAAATGGATGGTAGTATAACTACTTGTTCACAATACATACCAGAAATCTTAATAGAAATGGTAGACATAAACAAAGAAAAATTAATAACTACTATAACAAATATACCCTATACCAACTAGGATATTTAGCTATTCTAGGCTTAGACTATCTTATACATGATAATAGAATGGCAGTTATAACAAAAGACTATATAAGTTTTAGTTTCAATAATTTTTCTATACCAATTGTTCCTAAAACTTTTTTCGATAAGGGTGAAAGGTTAGAAAATAATATACCACTTATAAATAAACAGACATATACTGATGAAGAATATCTGGAAAAACAACAGATTTCTATGAAATAGAATCAGACTATATACATTCAAACCAATTGAGTAATATAATTCTAGACAATGAGACTTTACAATACCAATCCAGACTTGAAAAATTAAAAATAATAGGAGAGAATCCTCAAAAATACTGGAATAAAAATCCAACAGAATATAAATTAGAAATTATAAACCCTGATATAACTATACGAGCAAAAGCAATACCAGCTAATAATCAAGAATTAGAATGGTATAAAGAAGCTTTAGAAGAGCTTATAAAAAATAAATTTATTAGACGATCAGAATCTAGACATAGATCCCCTAGTTTCTTTGTTAATAATAATGCAGAAAAGAAACGAGGAAAACCTAGAATGGTTATAAATTATAAACAGCTAAATGATAATACTGAAAATAATGGATACGATATACCTAATAAAGAAATGCTTATTAATAAAATACAAGGGTCAAAATTTATGAGTAAATTTGATCTAAAATCAGGATACTATCAAATAAGAATGCATAAAGACTCAATAGAATGGACTGCATTTATTTGTCCAAACCCCATAGGACATTGGGAATGGACAGTAATGCCACTAGGTCTTAAGAACGCACCTGCAGTTTTTCAGAAAAGAATGGATAAAATCTTTGAAAAATATACCGACTTTACTGCAGTATACATAGATGATATACTAGTTTTTAGCAAAACTGCTAAAGATCATAATAGACATCTTAAACAAGTCTTTAAGAAATTTGAAGAGAATGGACTGATAATATCTAAGAAAAAGATAGAATTGGGAAAGACAAAAATAAACTTTCTAGGAGTTGTAATTGGAGAAGGACAAATAGAATTACAACCTCATATAACTACTAAAATACTAGACTTTCCAGAAAATATAAAAGAAAAGAAACAACTTCAACAATTTTTAGGATTGTTGAATTATGCTAGACCTTTTATAACAGACTTATCTAAATACTTGAAACCATTATACTTGAAAACTGGTAAAGAAATCTTTGAGAAGTTAAATTATAAAGATTACGAAATAATTAGAAGTCTGAAAGAAAAGGTAAGAAATTTGCCAAAATTAGAAATTCCCTTAGATACAGATTATTTAATAATAGAAACAGACGGATCAGCATCCGGATGGGGAGCTGTTTTAATAAATAAACCCCATAAGACCTCTAATAAGACTGAAGAAAGAATTTGTAGCTACACTAGTGGATCCTTTAAGGAAAAGGGAGAAATTAATACTATAGACTCAGAATTATTAGCAATATATTATGCATTAGAATCATTTGAATTCTTTATAATTGGTAAGACTGAATTCACAATTAGAACAGACTGCATTGCTATTGTCAAATACTATAATAATTTAAAGAAGGAAAAGAAAAGATCTTCTTATAAAAGATGGCATAAACTTACTTCACTCTTATTACAGAAAGGATATAAACCTTTGTTAGACCATATACAGGGTGAACAGAATAAAATTGCTGATATACTATCTAGACTCTTACAATTTGATAATTTGGCAGGAAATATATAACAAAAGAAGAAAAGATAAAGACAATGAGAGCCTCCGACAGAGGAAGAGGAAAAATAACCAGATACCAAGGAAATACTTCTGCAAGACCCACCATAGACGACCTAATAAATACATCAGATAGCAGACAGCTGCCTGAAGATATACAAATGATAAACAGAAACCAACTGAAACCTAAAGCTTTGGTTTTTTCAGAGAAATTAAACTTTGCAGACTTCGGAGAGACTACTTGGGCATTTAACTATCCCAAGGGAACTATACTCAATGATACCGAGAGAATTTTGTTAGACAACCTATGGGTGGCAGTTAAAAGAAAGGATGATAAACATGCCATTGCTGCTATAAATGGATTCAGCTTATACTTTACTCAGAGAAATAATAATAATATTGCATACGTCATATACAATGGTCCTCAACCAGGGATCTATAAGACATGGGAACAGGTAATACAGAATACTAAACACAAAGACCCTAAATACAAGAAATACCTATCTATACAAGAAGCTCATACGGAAGCAAAGAAATACTTAACCACCTTTTATACTAGTCCTGAGATAACAGGACAAACCATAGATGAATCGGACATACTGACCATGCAAGTCGAAATACCCAAGGATATACCTCAAGAAATGATAAACATGAAGAAAAGAATACATGAGCTAGAAGGAAAGATAATTGATAAAGAAGAAGAAGAGAACCTCTTAAAGAAAAAGAATCAAGATTTAGAAACAAGACTAGAACACTGCAAGAACCAAACTTCATATGCAGGGGTTATAAGCAGTCAGGGAAAGACTAAAGAAGACCTGATACTAGAAAAATTAGATATGATATACGAAAATACTAAAACTACGAAAGAAATATCATTAGAAATAAAGAATGCTACCGAAGAAGTAGAAAAAATACAGAATAATGTAATAAAGGGTTTAGAAGCTATAGATACCCAACCATCTGAAGGATGGGCTGACTGGTTCAACAAAATATTCGAGCTACCAAGTCAGCTACAACTGAAATTACAAAGGCCCATTATAAATTTCAATACCACTCAAAATATGGACCTAGAGTTTGGCCAGAAAGACGAAACTCTTGGAACCTCAACAGAAGGAGAAGCCCAAAAGGCGGCCCAAAGAGAATAGAGTTCGGCCTCTAGTACCAAGAAAAGGAATATTCCTCTCTAGAGGATTCCAGATTGGAATAGAAGGACAGCTGTAAAGACTGATAGAAATGTGGAGACAGCTGTAAAGACTAAGAATAAGAATAATAATAATGCAGTGGAAAAATGTCCCCACCATTAGATACTATAAATTTGTTGCTTGTAAATATTTTTAGGTAGGCGGCTAATTATTAGCAAACCCAGCTAATCCTTAGCATCCTCAATACATAAAGATTAATATACCAACTTAGAACGATTAACCATATATACTCTTGTTTTATAACCATGGCAAGTATAAGCCTTCGGATTATATTTTTTTATATAATTTGGTTATAATTTGACTATAATTTTGTCATAAAGTTTTATATTTCCTGTTGGCTCAGTTCTTCATTTTTATTTTACTAAAGGATTTCTTTAGACTTGATAAATTTTAACATAGAATAGCAATAGGCCTTGGGAAATTTTCGGGCAAAAGTTGTAAGTCCCTTTTTTCAAAAGTACCAGTTGGATGAGCTAAAACATAAAAAATTGTTCAAGTTTTAAAAGAAACCCAGAAGTAAGAACAGCAATTGAAAATAAATGATAAATTGGATTTAAAAGAAGAAATTTAAGGTTGAAAAATAAATTCCTTACTAAAAAATCTCTTAGAAGATTATCTGGAAGATCCAGGTTAGGTGTTTTCAATAAATAATTTCTTTTATTAAAATCCATGAAACATTTAATTTTCAGTAAGGTTTAAAGCCATGATGATAATATTATACTTACAAAATAATAAAAATTAGAGAACACCTATACTCTCAAAATAATTCAGATAGAAATAAAAGACAAATATTCATGATGCAAGCCATGACGTATAAGACCGACATAATAATTCAGAGATAAGGATGAGTCATACTCGCAATAATAAAATATCTGTGACGTAAGCAATGACGTCATAAAAAGATTCGGTAATCAACAAGTTACCGGTATACTTCTCCTTTTTTAGCTATAAATAAGACTCAGTTTCTGCTTAATACTCACACCAGCTCAAAGCTTACAAATATTATAGATTGCAGAAATCAGTCAGTCAATATTGATAAACTCAAGCTAAAGAGGTATAATTTAATATACTTTGTTCATATATTCATATAAGTATCCTCTCCTTTCTGGACTGCACTTTGTGTGATCTTTCCATATAAGTGACGAGAAAAATTATTTTATTATGAACAGAATCTTAGAAATAAATGATAGACTAGAAAGAAAAGAATTTGAACTGAGACGAAGTAGAATCTATATAAGATTTTATATTGATAGAATAGATATACTTACTGAAAAACTAAGAACAGAAAGTTCTAGACTTTATAGATTTTGTTATATATTAGTAGACTGGACTAGAAAGACTTTAGAACGATATACAAGAGAATTAGCTCTTCATAATGAAAGAATACCAATTTTAGAAAGAGAAATACAAGAACTAAACCTAGAATTAACTTCTTTAGTTCTATCTGAAAGTGAAGATACACCCTTTAGAATTTTTTAATGAATAGAATCTTAGAACTTAAAGACAAGTTAGAATTAATTACTGAGAAATTAATAAGAATAAATAATAATTATGAATTTTGTCGAGATGGTTTAGAATTTTATAATAATGATCTTATAAATTATAAAGGATATTTTGACTTATACAATTGGTATAAACAAAGGATAAAAGAACATACTATTAAATTAATTCATCTTAG
The DNA here is from genome assembly GCA_947683365.1 of Euphorbia pulcherrima. Classification (NCBI taxonomy): domain Eukaryota; kingdom Viridiplantae; phylum Streptophyta; class Magnoliopsida; order Malpighiales; family Euphorbiaceae; genus Euphorbia; species Euphorbia pulcherrima. Next base: position 12,682,903 of record CANTUS010000013.1, read on the forward strand.
AATTATTAAAGAAAAGTTAGAATCTGAAATAAAAGTTTATAATCTTGAATTAACTTTAATTATTTTATCAGAATCTAATAATTTCAATATACGTTTTTAATTGAAGCCACAGTTCAGGACCCCACCCCAATATATATATATATATATATATATATATAAGTCCTTTTCAACTTATCGTGTGAATGCTTTTCATACCAATGCATGTAATATAATAAGTCACCATTAGTCGTGATTTTAGGCTTTAGGGCTCGTTGGTTCACAGAATTTTTATTCTATAGAATAAAATTAAAAATGAATGGAAAAATGTTAAATTTAACAGAGTATATGTTTAGAATTTGTCGACGTACGGAATAGCTATTCCGAATTTGTATACATCTCATGGAATAGCTATTCCTTCTAGTAAAAAATGAACAGCTTTTTCATGCGATGTATAGAAACTAAGAAAAGCTATTTCGCGAACCAAAGGCCACGTTAGTATCTTACAAAGCTAGCTCACCTCAGCCTATGAAAATACTAACTTGTATAATACAATCATATGAAATACCAAGCCAATGGGGGGAATTAGAAGCCACTTCCGAAAATTCATGTTAGCTTACATAAAATATGGTAATTTTCAATTTAATTAAAATATCTTTTCAACTGTTATCAATCTATCTATCTAGTAGTATTACTTAAGAAAAAAACTACTCCTCCATCCACTAAATATTCATATAAGTCGTGTGTTTATATACTTATCCTCGTGGCGAATCTAGAAAATTTTTACTGTAGTATATGTATATATTAACATATTAAAAAAGGATTTTATGAAAAGGATTTTTTTTTATAATATTGCACAATAAATTGTAAGCAAATTATCGAGGCAAGTAATAAACTATCTAAATTACTATCTAAATTACGATATTTTCGATATTTTAATTGAATAATTGTTCGATCAAGAACACGTATAGATAAACTTATTAAGATGTATATTAAAGTTTTTCTTTATATATTTCATTTTTCAAAAGTCAATAGATAGCTCTAATATTAATGTGTAATCCAATCAATAATTTTATAAATTCAGATTTAATATATATATTATAATTTTTTGAAAAGTGGGGTTCAAAGACCCCACTCTCTTCTCATTAAACCTTGAGTATGAAACAAAATATTTGTTTAGCAGTTAGCATTACTGATGTTGATCAAATTCAAAAATCTATTTCTTATGCATAAATGAGTTGAATTTCTTTCAATTTATTCTCGGACACTACAATCAACAAATCATGAAAACATTGAATATAAAATATAGTTAGATGGAGATGTCGAAGATTGTATGTAAGATGTAATGGAAGACATAAACCACAAGGTGAAGGTCCACACAGGGTGGAGTTAGGGTTTAGGTCTGTGATGTGGAGCTGGTAATGTTGTCGCACTAGGTCAACTTGTTCCCACGTCCCACCTGCCCACCCTTTGACAAAGGCCGCTAAATAAGTAGGGCCTCCACTCTTAAGACTCTCTAGAATTTACTTATCAAGAAATATATATTTTTAATTTACAATTTTATTTGACTTTGTTATTTTTCTTACATCACACTTAAAAAGAAAGCAGGTGAAGCCCACCACCGGCGTGGACTTACAAAATGTCAATTTTGGGTCTTCTATGTTCACACTGCCGACTCAACCACCTTTTGGCAACTAAATATGATTAATTAAATTAAAGGTTGATTGATTATCACTAAATGGCATTTTGTTCAGTTGAGAGGGTGTTTTTTATTTTGTATTTTTAAGCAATAAATCAGGAGATAAAATGTTTTACAGAACTAATTTATAAGTTGTAAATACTGTTAAATAACTAAAATGGAATGCAAACAAAAAAAAATTAGCATATTAAATTATACGTGAATTAACTTATTTTTATTCTTATAAGCTTCGTAAAAATAATATGTTGTAACCGGCTTAAAACTTTTGAATAAACAAATTAAACAGTGCTTATAGTTTGAAAGCAAGTAAATGCCCTTTAATTAAGATATGCTCCATGTGTTTGATAATGAAGCACCAAAATCTATCAACAAAATCAAAATCAAATCATATGTACCCTTTTTCCCTCAAAAATGAAATGATAACAACACCACTTAACATTTGAATCCAATGGAAGCCCCCTTTAATTTTTACCTTTTTAAACGATTTGAAATAGTAATTATAGTAAACAATGATGACCCTTTTAATCCAGGCAAAACAGAAAACTTGGCGCCGGCGGTCAGAACTGTTCAACCGGCAAATCAAGAAAACATATATGCTAATGTAATTAAACATTAAAAAGAATAAACAAAACAAAATTGAAGATAACAAGATTCTCTTTTCATCCATCTCAAAATTGAGATTCTCTGCTACAAAATCAAATCCATCACTAATACTATGATTACTTTCTCTAATCCAGTTCCCATTTTCAATTGAAGATTCCATATCAACTAACATAATTTGATCAAAACTTGAATTTTCAAACTCCTCCAAATTCTCATAATTTTCCTCCATTGATTCACTACTTCTTACTGTAATCCATTCCTCGCCGGAATCCCAATTCGATTGAACCGTACCCCCGATCAATTTCTTGATCCTCTCCGCCGGGGAATTCCGATCTGAAAAATTCCGATTTGAAAAGTTTTCAAATTGGAAATTCCGATAAGGACTTTCTAACCCACCCGTTGAATCCCAAAAATCCTGATCCAATACACAGTTAGGCGAATTCGTAGCTATCTCTTTAACATCGGCAAAAGGATGATCAACCAATTCTTTAGCCGTCCATCTCTCTCTTGGATCTCTACTCAAACACTTGCTTAAAAAATCCTTCCCTTGCTCCGATAACCCAGCCGGAATTTCAGGCGCCTCGCCGGAGAATCCAATTTTGAAGATAGCCGAAATTGGATCATCAGTATGTTCCGCCCATGGAATTTTCCCGGTCGCCATTTCAATAACTGTGCAACCTAGTGCCCACACGTCAGCCGGAAATCCTTGCTCCTCACCGCGTGCTACCTCCGGCGACATAAACGCCGGCGTACCGGAAATTATAGCTGCTTCTTGAACGAATTTAGCACAGCCTAAGTCAGCAATTTTGGCTCCTTGTTTAGTGATAAGAATATTCTGGCTCTTAATATCGCAATGTGCTAAGCCATTTGAATGCAGATAATCCAATCCTTGAATGATATTTCTCGTGTATGATCTAATCGTAGCCTCACTTAGCCGGCCGCCGCTGCCGGAAATCGCATCGTGCAGTGTGCCGCCGGAAGCGTACTCTAGGAGAATATTGTACATTGGCTCGCCGTTTTCTCGCGTAATTTCATGGCCTAGGTATTTGACGAGATAAGGAGAGTTTAATTTAGATAGGAAAAATTGCTCGTTTTGAAGTGAAACGGAGTTGGAAAGCTCAGATGATTTCACGGCGAAGAGGTCGCCGGGGGGAGTATAGGTGGCTAGAGAGACGGTGGCGGCGGATCCACGGCCGATTACAGGCCCCCTTTTCCATTCCATTGGAGAGGAAAAGAGGGGAAGAAAAACAGAGTTGAAAGAGTTGTTTTTTTCGGTTAGGGTTAATGGAGTTTTAAAGCCTATGTCGTACTTATATAGTTGTGTTTGACATTTTGAGTTGCCTTTTTGGGGTTTGAATTGCAATATGAGGTACGAGATATTAGTGCTATTATTTATTTACTGGTACTCTATTTTTTTTATCATTCTAGACCATCTAAACTTTTTTTAGGAGTTTCATAAATTTTATCCTATTCCATTTTTTTTATCACACAGCTTTAAACTTAAGCATACTATACTATTCATATGACTTATGTTGACTATAAATGTAAAATATTAAGCTCGTACATGTAGATAATAAAGTAAAGCTATGTTCCTTTAAATTTTTAATCAAGTCATTTCAATCTATTTCAATTTTATTTTAAATAATTAAAATTCATATTAAAAAAGTTCAATTCTCCCAATTATTTTATCTCACAAGAATTATAATAATATGACATGAGTCCTTTAATAAGATATAGCACTAAAAAAGAAATTTATTTTTACTTTTTTCACTTAATCAGTTAACTTTTTTTCCAAGAGGCAATATAGATTGTGCTGTGGCTTATCATCTCATCTTCATCTGCCTACCAAGTTAATGTTTATTTTTAGATTTTTTCAAATAAATAATAATATAAACTAAAATAGTTTAAACTCATTGCATCTGAATAACGGCACTCCTGTACAACATCAGGATTTGCAGTATTTATGAGGCATAATGGATTAATAATATTTTTAACTTATTTTTAAAATTTTATTGTCTTTTTAAATTTTAAAGGTGTTATTTTAATTTTTAAAAAGTGCATCACTTTACTCTCTGAATGTCACTTGTCAGTTTTTAGTTGGTTTGATTTTTCAAAGATATCATTTTTCAAAATTTTCTCTCTTCAATCAAAAGATCACACATGACATTTATGGAGTAAAGTTGTGCACTTTTTAAAAGTTGAGCTAGCTGTGGAGACACTTTTAAAGTTCAGAGAGACAATAAAATTTTAAAAATAAGTTAAAGATGTTGGTGATATATTACCCTTATTTATAATATAGTCTCATGTATTAGGAAAAAATACTTCATGCTTTAGTTTTCAAATGTAACGTAACCATTGTTTTCAAACTCCCGTCAAGCTCCGCTTAGGCGTTATTTTAGGATTTATCGTCCGATTTTTCATTCCTTGGACGCTATCAGGCGCTGGACCGATATATCACCGAGTCCAATTTTTTCCGCAATTTTTTATGATATTGATAATTATAATAACTATAATTCAATTATTTCATTTCAAAAAAGGTAGTTCGGCGCCTAAAACTAACGTACAACAAAATATTCTTATCATACAATTTTTATTTTGAATCTCAAATCGAGAAATAGTACGTTATAAACCATAAAAAATTAGTGATGATATTTGTTCTTAAGGAATTAATTTTAATGTTGATGTGTTTTTATATAAGAATAATTAAAACTTATGTTTTCATATACTAAACTATATTTTTTTATAAAATATCATTACATTATAATTTATGTTTTAAGTTGAATGTATACTTTTATTTATAAATAATTATAAAAAATTTATAAATATGCCTAAACGTTTAAAGCCCTAACTATTTAATTAACACCTAATACTTTTTAAAACATTGAACGTAACCCAGAAAAGAAGATACGGTCGAATTTGACCTTTATACTACCAAAACAAAAAAAAAATGTACCCAATATCTTGGAATAATTAGGAAATCCATAGAAGTTTAGGGGTTAAGAGATGAAAAAGCAGCAAATACTATTCTCTGTTGTTGGCCAAATTCAACGATCCAATATTTGTTGACATTTTGTGAACCACGTGGCAAGAGGTGGATGGGTTAGGCCAGCTTGGCTCAGCCGTTTATGGACGGTGATTAATAAAGCCAAGTTTAGGATCAAGTTAATCACATGAAGACACGTGAGCATATGTTTAAGACAGCATAATTAGTACTAGTAGGTAATTAAATTAAGAGAATATCCAAATATTACGGGTAATAAAGTTTGTTAGCAACCATTTAAGCGTTTTTACATTTTATATTTCCCATTCAGCTTTTTTATATTAAAATGTGTTTAGAATTAATTTCGGAAGGAATTAAAAAAAATTGAATTAAATTTTTTATTAGAATTCAATTGAATTTATTTCTCACTTTATTTAAAAAAATTTTATGTATAAAATAATTCACTTGATTTTTAAATAATTTATTTTAAGTTATTTTTAAAATTATTTAACTACAAATAATTTCATTTTTACCTTAATACCCTCAATTTTTAAGTGTACCTTCAAAGTACCTAAATTTATAAAAAGTGAACATTCATACTACCTCAGTCCTATATGGCAGCTAAGGTGTCTTTTTTTTCCCAAGGGGCCTCCTCTTTTGGGGTGTGTTTGGAAAGCTCACATTTTCTAAAAAATTCTTGCACCGAATTCATTATCTTTATTTTTTGAGAGTTTTCAATTTTTAACGAAACCGGGCCCCGAAATATATTTTCACATTTTCAAGCCATTCCAAAACATTTTCTAATTAATTCTTGCACCAAATTTATTTTCTTTATTTTTTGGATATTTAGTAATTTATTGAGATTTTTCGATTTTTTACGAAATTAGGCCCCGAGACGTATTTTCACATTTTCGAGCCCTTACAGAAACATTTTCTGTAAAATTTTTGCACCAAATTTATTTTCTTTATTTTCGGACATTTCATAATTTTTTGAGATTTTTCAATTTCTTACGAAATCGGGCCCAAAAATGTATTTTCACATTTTCAAGCCCTTCCATAAACATTTTCTAAAAAATTCTTGTACTAAATTTATTTTCTTTATTTTTCGAACATCTCATAATTTTTTGAGATTTTTTGACTTTTTATAAAACCGGGCCCCGAAATATATTTTCACATTTTCTGGCCCTTCCAGAAACATTTTCTGAAAAATTTTGGCACCAAATTCATTATCTTTATTTTTCGGACATTTCATTATTTTTTGGGATTTTTCGATTTTTTACGAAACCGGGCTCTGAAACATATTTTCACATTTTCGAGCTCTTCCAGAAATTTTTTTTTAAAAATTCTTGCGCCAAATTTATTTTCTTTATTTTCCAGATATTTCATAATTTTTGGGGATTTTTCAATTTTTAACGAAACTGGGCCTCGAAATGTATTTTCACATTTTTGGGCCCTTACTGAAACATTTTCTGAAAAATTCTTGTACCAAATTTATTTTTTTTATGTTTCGGAAATTTTATAATTTTTTGGAATTTTTCAATTTTTTACGAAACCGGGCCCCAAAACGTAATTTCACATTTTCGGACCCTTCTAAAAACATTTTCTGAAAAATTCTTGCACCGATTTTATTTTCTTTATTTTTCGGATATTTTATAATTTTTTTATTTTTTACGAAACAAGGCCTCAAAACGTATTTTCATATTTTCGAGCCATTCTACAAACATTTGCTAAAAAATTCTTGCACCAAATTTATTTTCTTTATTTTTCGGATATTTCATAATTTTTTAGGATTTTTTGATTTTTTATGTAACCGAGCCCTGAAACATATTTTCACATTTTCGGGCCCTTCCATAAACATTTTCTGAAAAGTTCTTGCACCAAATTTATTTTCTTAACTTTTTGGACATTTCATAATTTTTTAGGATTTTTCAATTTTTTTACGAAAACGGCCTCGAAACGTATTTTCATATTTCGAGCCGTTCCATAAACATTTTCTAAAAATTTCCTGCACAAAATTTATTTTCTTTATATACTAAAAGTTATTGGGACTTAAATGAATTTTGTCAAGATTTTTTTTGACAATTTTGTTAATTTATGGCACATGTCATTCACTCATGTGGAGGATAATATGGTAAAATAATATCTAAAAGCTTAACTCAAGTGAATTCCATTAAAATCATGCAAGATTTGGCAAGATTTCTATTCCATACATTTACAAAAATTTAAATTTTACATGATTTAAATTCTATTAATTTTTTTTTTCAGACAGATGAATTTAATAAAATAAATTTAATTAAATTAAATTTCCTCAAAAATAAGTATTCCAAACAGAGCCTAACTTTAAAAGAATTCATTGAATTCATTATAAGATCTTTTATTCTCTCTCGTGCTCGTCGGTTTAAGAATTTGTTTTACAAATACACCAAATAAAAAAACATGAAACAACACATTGAATAAGACCACATTTTAATCCATAATATGGGTAGTGGACTTTGCGGCGGCAAAGCTGTGTACCCGCGTCGCGTTTCTATTTAAGCTTTGTTTACAAGCTGTTCTATATAATTAATTAATTAATTAGGGGATCAATTATCCCTTTATCCTTTACTAATCACGTTAATTATAAAATAATATCTCAAAAGGGTCTAACAACACATATACTTTCAATCCAACAATGTAATGTTGTCACATTATTAGTTTATATTTAATTGAGAAAAGAATTGAATATTGATTTGAACTATGAACCCATTTACTTTAGCCTTTAATAATATTTATTGTTTGTTGTTGTCGATATTTTTTTACATCTATCGGTATTTTTTTATATTCAATAGTCAAAACTATACATTTAAAATTATTGTTCATCTATTAACAAAGTAAAAAAAATAGATATTAAAGAAGTTGTTAAACACGCAATATAACTTACTACATTTTGTAAGATAAATCCTATAAATAGCAAGTGTCTAGATTTGTTGGTACATATTGATTTTAGTGAAAACAAATAACACATGTATTGATGTAACAAAGAAAATGCCAAAACTAAAAACAAATATTCAACAAATTTATTTTGAAAAATAGATTCTAAAATCAAATAATTTGAATTTCTGCATTAATCACTTCTCTATTCAATATCAACATTATGTATTTTCAGTTTAGTGATATACTTGTTGAGTGACTCCTATTTTAATTAAAATGGAGTGTGTAAATTGGAACTGAAACTCAAAATCTGGACTTAAAGTTATACACCATCTAATGAAGTCGTCATTGCACAAGTGGTACACTTAAAAACCTTGTAGTAATTTCTTCTTGATTTGTGCCGTATTTATTTCAAATTCTTTGGTAATTCTAGTTACTTGGATAGTACTGTATCTAATAATTGTGGTATAGTGTAACTTAAAATCCATCTAAAATGGGTTGTCACTTTGTATGAGCTTTAATTTAAAGTGACGGCGTCAATGTATGAGGACCTAAACTGCCATTTGGTGGGACCAGACCAATTTTGTAAAAGTGAATTTGTGTGGCAACTTGTTCTATGAATATGGCAAAGCCCAAGGAGTTGTGAAAACGGCAGGGAATTGACGGCGTTGATTTCTCATGTGGGAAGGTATCCCAATCTAACCACACAATTAATTGGGACTTTAGCACAAACAACTAAAGCATATACATACCCATAAAGGGACATTAACCCAAAGTTAAAATGCTAAGTTGTTGAGTGATGTCGAAAGAAGACAGGACAAGATATATTTTTAAATTGCCCATTTTTCTATGTTTTTGGGTGCCTTTTGAAGAGGGGGATAGTGGGGTCATTAACACTTCTTCCTTCAGGCTTTTGCCAACTTTACTGCTGCAGGAACAGTTAACCCTTTCATGTGGTGTTTCTAAATAGTTCCATATCATATCTGTTTTTCTTTCGAGCTATACGATTAGTAAGAACAATGTGCCATCTAGGATTTACCAAAGGGTGAATTCCTAATTGAAACAATGAAATACAATGAATAACACATGCAAATAATAATGAACTATACCTAGTGGTTAGTGAGGAAAATGCAATTACAAAACTAAATAATCGGTTTAAAAACAAAAAATTTAAAAATATGTTATGCCCTTTTCGAGGGCACTAAGTTGTGGAACAATTTAATGGGCGGACTGAACAGAGTTCGTGTCATATTCACAAAAAAAAGACCCCATGACTCATAAAAATAAGGGAAAAACACCTAATTACATCATATTGTACAAATTAACTACTAAAAGACCTAAACACACGCATGTAACCTAACTAGAATTTTTCTAAAACTAATTAACCGAAATACATTATATGTACGGAAGAAATTGGTCGACAGTTCAGGAAATTTGCAGCTCTTCTCATCTCAATTCTCTCTTGTTTTCTCTTAACACAGATCGCCGTTCTTAAATCTTGATTCATTCTTGCATTTTTTCATCTAAAAATCCTTTATTCATTATCGATGTTGTTTTGTAATCTATTTTCCGCGTGAACAATCACAAACCAATTTCTGATATGTGATTTTCACTCTGTATTGTGATTTCGAATTGATTTTCAACTGCTGAACATGAACAACACTCATGTTTTACTTCATGTGAATGGATCATGGATTTATGACAACAGATTTATTGGATTCAATGCAGATGGAATGTCTTATTGTTTGTTCTTATGTATCCGTAGCAGATTTATAACAGATTTGTACTAGATTTATATCTGTTATAAAACTATTACAAAATCTGTTATAAATCTAATATAAATGCGTTATATATCTGTTATAAACGTAGAATAAATCTGAATGTCTACTACAAACATGATAAATGTCTACTACAAGTGTTTGATGAAACATATAACAGATTTAGAATATTTTTGTATTAGATATGACTATTATACAAATGTTTGGCATAATCTGTATGTTCTTTTGTATCTATTACAAACCTGTTATAATTCTGTTATAAATGTGTTATATATCGGTTATAAACCTAAAATAAATCTGTATGTCTACTACATGCATGATAAATGTTTGATACAGGTGTTTGATGAAATATATAACAGATTTATAATATTTTTTTTAATCAGTTATGACTATTGTAAATGTGTTTGGCGTGTATATATATATATATATATATATATATATATATATATATATATATATATATATATATATATATATATTCTTTTATATCTGTAACAAATCTGTTATAAATCTAATATAAATGTGTTATATTTCTTTTATAAACCTAGAATAAAATTGTATGTCTGCTACAAGCCTGATGAATGTCTAATACACGTGTTTGATGAAATATATAACATATTTATAATAGTTTTCTACGTATTACAAATCTATTATAATGAAAAGCGTATAAAAGTAAGTGACAAAGTGAATATGACGTGCAAAAGTTAGGAAAAACGTAAGCAGGTTAATTAGAAACATAATATTGGCTTTAGGTAATTAGGCTAAAGTTAGGCTAAAATTATTTTATCCAAATGAGTCAAATCTAATAATTTCCCTAAAAATATTCAGACTTGTACCGAGTGGACTTGGGGTGAAAATTTAATTCTCAAGTTTGATTTGGTGATTAAATAAATATGAACTTTATAATTGTGAAGCAAACTTTTAATTAATATAAAAGTTAAATTGACTTGATAATAAGATATTTTATTTTCAGATCCAATTTTTTTTTTTGAAAAAACAACAAAATTGAATTAATATTGATATACAACTACTACAAGTTAAGACAACTTGAAATTTTAACATGTGACCATAATTTAACATTAGAGAGTATTAATAACTTGCTACTTTCATATAATATAATATAAACTTAATTCATCAATAATATTTTTAATTTAGCTAAAAAAATTTTTAGCCTCACTAAACTTTAACAACATTCTTGTAATTACCTTAATTTTTAAAAAATTGTACCTTTTAGCTGCCTTTATCCTACGTGGTATGTGATGTGATAAGAACTGACTAAACTATAGAGCGTTGACTAAAATCTCCTTCTTCCTCCAAGTTCTCTCCGAAATTTTCCTTTCTTTTTGCTTCAATTTCTTTTCACAAAAATGGAGATTTTTTTATTAATAATCAAAATCTCACTACTATTATTGCCTTCCACGGTGGCGCTGTTGTTGAACCAAATCTTCCTCAACAGCGTCAAGAGGAAACAACTCCTTACTCGTACTTGGCAGGTAGTCACTGTGCTCCAAAGAACTGCTCGATACTTGGTAGTGAAGAACAGATCGAATGCAACCTTCAATCATCATTTCATCTTCATAAATCTCTTGTAATTTGATGCTGTTTAATTTGATTTTGAAAAAAAGCAGAAAAGTCTATTGGATTTTGAGTTTTCAGTTGTTGGAGAAGATGATAGGGTCAGCTTCGTTCTCGTCTCCTTTTGCGGATCGAGTTTTCAAGAATTGACGTCTTCGCTCTATTTGCTCCGCCATTGATGTCGTTGAATTCGTCGTACGTTTTCTTTTCAAATTCTTCAATTTTTTTCCAATTTTTCTTCAACATTTATCTAATTTTGATTCTCGAATCTTACTGGTTTTCATGTTAGAATTAGAAAGCGATCCTCTATTTAATTCAGGGCGTTTGAGATTGTGAAAAATGACTATTTATTTAAATTTTCTATTGGAAGATTATATTTAAAATAGTCCGATATTAGATTTTTAAAAAAATATATGTTAAGATTATATTTTATTTTTAGTCGGTATAGATTATATTTAAAATTTAAAATATTTTGTTAGTTTTATCCTTCTAAGCCTATAAATAGGCATCTATATTCATAATAAAAACGTGTTTATGTGTTTCAGGATACTGCATTTGCAGTATTGCTTTATCATAACCTATATCCATATTCTATAACAGTGGTATCCGAGCTATCTTCTTACGGGGCCTGTATGCTTCAACCGAAGATTTTGCAAGACTAACTGAAGAGCGTCATGATGATACAACAAGAGTATGAAGATACAAAGGATGAGTTTTACATTCAAAGCTCAGGCCGCATGATCAATGACCCATGACCCATGATCAATGCCTATAACCTATGCCCATGACCAATGACTCATATCCCGTAGCCAAAAATCATGCCAATCACTAATATCCATGACTCAACCATATTCGTGACCATATAAAATGACCCATGCCAATGACACTGAATTTGTTTCATGTCATATATCCATGCCTATAACCACAACCCATATTTTGAATAAATCTTCACAACTTCAGAGCTAAGGAGTGTTGAAATTGTCTTTTGGAAGCTTATATTTGAAATAGTCAAATATTAGATTTCTTAGAAAATATTTGTTAGAATTATATTTTATTTTTAATTGATACAGATTATATTTAAAATTTGAAATATCTTGTTAGTTTTATCCTTGTAAGCCTATAAATAGGTATCTATATTCATAATAAAAATGTGTTCATATGTGCCATATGCATATATATTTCAGGATACTGTATTTACAGTATTACTTTACTATAACCATATCTTCATATTCTACAACACTACTTCATTACAGCAAGAGCAGGCGTTGTTTGGGTTCCAGGCGTTAGAAAAATTGAACAACTTTCCCGGAAAATTCTTAAATTTTTGGATCTTTAAATTTCTCATTCTTCTATTCTCAATAGAACTAAAAACAAAAGGGTCCAAATGTTGGTAAATTCAATCATACTAACTTTTTAAAATCGTGTATACTTGATGGTGAAATTTTTATTTCGATTTGGTATTTAGAAAAATTGATTGATGGAGAATGGATTGATGAAGAAGATGATATTAATGTAAATATGAAAAATAAAAGGACTGTAATAAAATTATTTTAGGGATTTTTATGCATTTTTTACAATCAGTGCCACGCATCATGTTATTATTGGATTGAATTTTTAAAGTTTGACTGAATTTTTTACATGAAAGCCACGTCAGCGCGCGTGTATGGTATACACTATGCTGAGACTGGTTTAGTGCATTAGAGAGAGTTGTAAGGTGCACTTTTCAAAAGTTGAGGTAGCTGCGGGGACCTTGTCAAAGTTTAGAGAGGTACGGGGATTTTTGGGCCAAATTAGGGATGCAACTGATGCATTATATATATATATATATATATATATATATATATATATATATATATATATAATGCTCTCCCGTGCCCCAAACTTGAGCGAAAAAGCCTTCAATGTCTCCTAACTTTTAAGTGGACCTCCGAACTACCCCAACTTCCAAAAAGTGTGTAAATTTTAAAAAAGTACTTTGTGGTTTCACTCATTTGCAAAATGGAATATGAGGAATTTTTTTTTTGTAGAACGGGGTCTGTGGTTTTAAAAAATTTGCAAATAAAGGATCCTCAATATTAAATTATGTCACGAAAATGGGTAATCTTGTTCGTTTTTATCTGAATTTATGCGGGATGGTTATTAAAAATGCAATACACATCGGTGAAATTTTTTTTATTTTTTTGACTGGTGCAAATATTTTTTTAATTAAATTATGATAACAAACTATAAAAAATCATAAAAAATAAAAAAATCTCCAAAAATTACTCAAACTCTGATGTATATTTTTAAAATAATAAGGTTAAATTATTAGAGTGGTAAATTGTTTAAAATATTCAATGTAACACCACTATTTCAAAGTCATAGGCCTCTTTTTATAAATTTTTTGAAACCGCATACCCTAGTTTGCAAAGAAAACTCCCTCAGATCCCATTTTGTAAATGAGTGAAATCACAAGTTACTTTTTTAAAGTTTACCCTATATATAATCAAGCGGGCAAAGTTTCCAGCTACAATCAAAGCCCGACACCTTATATTTTCAGGCTTTCACATACTTTGGCCAAAACCGGGCATATGTTCAAATATGTTTGTCTAAGCTAAACCGACAAAAGACGGTGTTTGAGTGGATTAGACTGACCAAATACCTATACAATAACAGACCGTGCATATTGATATGTATGGTGCGTAGAGTCCGGACCAAGTAATGATATTGTAGAATATAGATGCACAAGCATTAATTTGATTTTAGATTCGTTGGCTTTGGAGATGATTGCATTGCCATTGGTCAACCTTTACCACCATCAAGGGTGACGTTATCTGAAAAGAAACAAATCAAAATTTCACAGCTCGTGACGCTTTGGAGGGCATCTAAATTTTGCAGATGCTCCGTTTTTTTCTTAAAAAACAGATGCTATATATCCCATGAATCTCGCTGTATCATACGCAACTTCTGCCGTGGAAGATTGATTTCTCATTTCATCCATATTCATTGGCTCTTACAAATCCTACTTTTCTACGTATTTGATTTATTTTATTGCCCAGGAGAAAAGGCATCATCTATGCACATCTTAAGGACCCATCACATTTGTTAAGCCCAAAGCATCGTTACCCAACTTGGCTTCAACTTACAGTAGCAATAGGTCTAATTAGCCTCTTTAAGTTGATAAAAATGGACCACTTAATCAGAAAAAAAATTCTTTAAAGTAATTTTAGAGTAAATTTAGAGAGAGATAGAGATAAAAGAAGTGAGATATAATAAATAATTAATTTTATATATTCTATTTTATTTTATCTATTTATTATATATTTAATTATTATTTAATTTTAGTTCATTTTTTCTATATTAATTAGAATAGAAATAATATTAGAAAGAATATATTTTAAATAGATTTAATATATTATTTTCTATTTATATATTATATAAATATATATATAGAAATTTTCTATTTCTTTAGAATTTTATTTGGAATTGTGTAATTAATTTTAGTCATTCAAAATATGATGAATAGTCGGATATTGCTCAACTTTATTCTAAAGTTATTTTTCAACTTTAAAGAATCCTAATCCACTTAACCCCTTCAAGCCACATATACCAGCCACATTTTAAAGAGTGTAGTACACTTGCCATAAGTTTGAAAAATCAAACCAATAATATTATGACACATGGAATAAGCCTTAAAATTTTCCAAAATAACCCTAAAA
This sequence comes from Euphorbia pulcherrima, assembly GCA_947683365.1. NCBI lineage: Eukaryota > Viridiplantae > Streptophyta > Magnoliopsida > Malpighiales > Euphorbiaceae > Euphorbia > Euphorbia pulcherrima. The sequence goes on from CANTUS010000013.1 coordinate 12,698,122, forward strand.
TTATTTCACTAAAATTCCTAAACTTTTAAGTGTTTGGTTTATACCATCTTCTTCCTGTCTCCGCATCTTTCAAATCCATTAAATCTCAACCTAATTTCTATTTATCTCTCATCCGAAAACAACAAAATTGTTTGCTGGAAATTATATTGCAAATATAACTACACAATTTTTTAATCCTTATTCCACCATAAAAGAAATCTTGACGCCATACTTATCTTCTAGACCATTGATTTATTGCAGCCAACAGTAAAAAAACCCAATTTTAAGCAGAATTTCAAAAAACTTAAATCAAATATAGGTTAAGTTCATCAATCAAATTCGTTATTTCATAAATCTATTAATCGGGAACAAATGGACCATGCATTGATGCAAGTAATTAAGAACACAAACGCAATCTTACTGTCGATACAAATACAATGATAACGGCAAATTTGGAAAAAGGAAAACGAACCGTCATTCAAAAGAAGCATACAAGAGGGAGCTAACGCTTAAATACGGAAAAATGAATTATGTTAGTTTACTCAATACCATGATGATTTTCCTCAAGGATTCCACTTGGTAAGAAATCTTAAATCAAAAGAAATTTACGTTATGCTAGCAAAAGTTAGGAGAAAGGATTTCAATTTTGTTGAGCTTAGAGGAGAGAGAGGGGGGAGAGAGAAAAACCACTCACCAACAAGCACCATGTCAGCTCCCAACTAGGAATGAGAGGTTTAAGTGAATATTTTTGCCAACTTAAAAAGGTTAATTAGTTGTTTTATAAGTTGAGAGTGACATCTGACTTTTGAAGCTAAGTTAAGGGGGTAACATAACATTAGGCCCATTTGTTAATACTAATAGTACTACCAGTCATATTTAGTGGTTTAAAAGATTTAGGCCTAGTAATTTTTAATTCCTTACAACTCAATTTAGTGTAAATTTAAGATGGCAGAAAAGATTATTATTTATAAAATATACATTTTATTAGAGCCAACTTTAGAATATAAAAAATTCTTATTGAGGGACTCATCGATCACAGCCAAGTGCGTGATCCGGATTGGATCTGGATGTAGTCGAAGGAAAGCTGCGGTGAACCATATGGACAACCAAAAAGAGTCAGCTTTAGAACACCATTACACATTCTTTGACCACGAGGCAAGTTTTTGTTCAGAATTCAGATATTTACATCATAGATACTAGTAGTAATTCAAATCTTGCGACAAACACCATAAAATTAAGAACACATAGACCAACTACAGCACACAATATAACAGGATAGAAGATGGACACTTCACTTATGCAGCCTCAGCAAATCCAACTCTCATATTCCCATAGTCAAATACTGTATGGAACTGACCCATGAAAATATCACCCAATATCCTATACAATAATTCTTATTAGTATTATTATGTAAACGTTTCAGCACCAAACAAGCAAAAATATTTTATCAAAATAATACGAATATTAACAATAATACGAATTGTAGATAATCTATGGTGAAGAGAAAAGGAAAATACCAGAGAGGACCACGAGGAGGTGGCACGTCGATTGCTGTAAACCCACTGATGCATTGAGCTGTTTCTCCCACGCCAACTTTGAGGACATACTGCCATCACAAAATTACGCAAATCATACACTATTCAAATAATGGTCCAAAATGCCATCTATTTAAAGCGTAGTTGTCAATGGCCCACACCGTGCTTGAGGTACGCTAGGCATGAAAGATTTTCAAAAAATATTTGTTTGAAAAGTGAAGTTAAATGTAATAATAGTATCATAAATACAACCAAGAGAACTTTTAAATGTACATATATATAAAAAAATTTCATATTGCATGAGGAATATCCAGTCTTCAATTGATCTAGCTATGATAGAACTGAATTAGGAATATCTAGCCTCGAATTATAATTAAAACTATTTAAAATAGATGGACTACACATTTTAAAGTAAAATGGTACCCTGAAAAAAAGTGTCCATGAGGCACGCCTCAGGTACGCTACCTCGCCTGAGGTATGTCGAGTCTCGCCTTTAACAACGCTGACTTAAAGAGACCAGCTCAGAATGGGTGAGCTTTTTATATATGAGCTACACAAGGCATTCCAGATAAACCAGCATAGTCATTTAACCGTACCTGCTCAGGGGTGAGGTCAAACACTTTTCCGCCAATCGTGAACGATACATTAGGCAAGGTAGGCACACTTTCACAATCCACTCCTGATTGTCCCACTGGACTAGGCAATTTCTCACATACCTGCATTCGGTATATTACAGCGTGAGCAAAACCGAAACTGGCTCTCGAAATAGAATAAGTTAGCTGTTTTACCTCATTCGCATAATTAAGGACATCCTCCCGTGTTTTATTTCTCTCGAGCTGGTTCTTCATCCATCTAACTGCCATCTTACAAGCCAAACACATTCCAAATTGCACTGGTCCCTCAATTTCCTTATTTACGACACTCTCAATGCCCGCACTAACATGGGGAAAACAAACGGTATTAGTCAGGCAGGCAGAAATTGGATGCATGTGCCAGTAAATGGGAAAAAAAAGAAGATAACTACTCTGACCTTACGTCTTGAGAACCAACAAACAAGCATAAACCAATTGTTGAGCATATTAGGTCTGGTGAATGCTGCAACCAATGATAATAGATACGTTATATGCTGAAGCACTAGATGGCAATGTAAAATTTATTCATAACACTACTGATTTTGGTAATCACCTCTTTCTTAAGCATTTCGATTATGGCATCCCCGTATTTAGCAACAACGGTCTGGCACTCATGACTAACGATTCCAGTAGCTCCAATGGCATGATTTATTTCAGCAATAATAGTCTGTATACAAGTAACGAAATCCAGAACATTAGGATACTAGCAGGATTGTCAAGTACAAATAAATACACCAATGGCAGTGCTTAGGCAACAAAACAAGGCCAAACAAAGCAAAAGGGCGAAGTGCAAAATTGGAAAAACATGTACCATAAATCTCAAACAAACTAAACGAATACAAGATCAAAGCAGCATATATAGAGGGGAAATAGAAAACGACCGAACTTCAGGCTATAATGAAGTAGAGGAAAACATAATGCAAAAGATAAGATTGGAAGCAAACAAGATTAACATAACCAACTGAGGACATTATAAATGCAACTCCTGTAATTACACAGGGATATAAGAGCTGAAATATCATTCGAAGATCTTTACTTGGAACTCCAGTTGTCCTGCCTCATATCATAAAATGCAAAAATACACCAAAGAAGTTCTAAAATGTTTCATAAGTGATTACAAAGAAAGGCTAGATGAACGCAACATGCAAGCACTGAGCAAGGGAATGAATGAAAAGAAAACATGGTTGACTACACACCGTAGGACCAGCCAGCAACGAAGTTCCAGAATCAGCAATTGCTTGACATCCATCAGCACAAATTCCTGAAAAATTGGAATAATGGTAAACATTAAAGACAAATGACAAGCACAAAAAAATGATTACTGCTTTACTTACCAGTTGTGGTACCATTAATCAAGACATCACCCATGTCGAACTACAAGACAAGAGAGAAGCAGAAATGTTAAGAAATAAGAATTTAGATCAATGGATATTCAAATGCCACAGATTAAAGAAGAGATGCATCAACATCAAGAACAAACCTGCCAATACCCTTTCTTTGTTACGGGTACATATGTGTGATTACCCTTATAATGATTGGGGTCCACCCCACCAAAAACAAGCTCACCACCATCTTCCTCATTAGCATTCCGGTTAAACCAAAAAGAAAACACTGGTTCCTTCACAAGATTCTGACTAACCATGTTGTACCTGTGATAGTTGATAATAAGTATGACATTCTCAACATAGTTGAGGATCTGTGATAGTTGATAATAACTACGATATCCTCAACATAGTTGAGGATCCATGAAATTAAAATCAACAATCTAATGAAGTACCAACCGACAAGCTATTACATACCACACAGGCACAGCATTTCCAACTGAAATTTCTTGAAATCCAAGTCCAAGTATTCCGTCAAACCTTGCTATTATGAATGTGATGCTGGGCTCCCCGGTTGCTTCGATAAATTCCTAAATAGACAATCTAATCTGTAAATTCAAGCTGCAAATAATGCAACTGTAGAAATGCACTTATTAAACAAAGTAACCAAGTTAAAGTTACCTGATCCTTGACCACAAGATCACCAACTTTTACATGGTCTTCACTAAAGAAGCCAGATATAGCACCAGTTCCATAATGAATTGCTGCCGATTTTCCTGAACGAATAATGTCAAATTTTATCCTTTGCTTTAAAGAAACTCTTCATGCTAATGCAATGAAGAACACATGCAAATACATAGTTAATGATGGTATGCCCTACCTACCTTTGCGTGCCATATAAAATTACTACCATTTGGAAGGAGCTAATGAAAGCTTATATCAGAACAACCTCATTGGAACCAGAGATAAAGTAACCACTCAAAAAATGAAAAATTATGCATTTATACAATTGTTCAATTTACATGAAAGCAAATCAATTGCTAAAAGTAATATACGTCCAATATAAAATGCACAGGCACAAGCATATCAAGTCTATAGGAAGGTTAGCCGATTTTGATTTCAGCTAGAAGCATATGATTGTAAAATGCAGCAAATACTACAATATCGATAAATACTGTTGGATGGAAGAGGAAAATAATCAAGCAAGAAAATGCTTAAAACATAAACATGAGTAATTCACACACTAATTTTATTACAATAGACTCATAAACTCTTATTATTTTTCACTCTCTTACACTCTTTAAAATAGCAAATTACATTGCCTTATATAGGCATTTAATGAATTCTGCAATGGCCCTATCATTTTCTCAATATTTCAATCTATTACAAAATTCAAATTTAGGTTAACAACTTACTTTAATTTTCCACAAAATCCAACTAACAAATCCTACAAAGTCTAAGTCTCCTAATAATCCAAGTGCCCATTTTTTCAATGTTTCCAACCACCAAAAATACTTCCATTGTTTTTCAAAGTCTTCTTACCAATTTTTCAAAAGTAATTAGACTAGATGGCTCCATTTTTTATTTCAATATTTTGGAAGATTAAGTTTAATATTTTAACACTCCCCCTTAAACTTAATTTTCCGTTATTCCCAACGACCCTCGTAATTTGTTGAACACGTCATACTTCAGTGGCTTTGGAAAGATGTCCGCTATTTGATCTTGCGTTTTGACATACTTCAATGTGACTTCCTTCTGCTCAATACATTCTCGGATGAAATGATACCTCGTATCGATGTGTTTGCTTCGATCATGGAAGACAGGATTTTTCGCCAACGCCAATGCCGATTTGTTATCGACAAAAATATTCGTTGGATCATGTTGTGTCATTTGAAGTTCCGTTAATAGTCTTCTCAGCCATATTGCATGACACACACATGATGTTGCAGCAACATATTCAGCTTCACATGTTGACAACGTCACTATAGGTTGCTTCTTTGAACTCCAAGTAAATGCCGTGTTACCGAGAAAAAATACAAACCCGCTTGTACTTTTTCGGTCATTTTTACCACCAGCCCAATCACTGTCGCTATAGCCAACTAATTTGAATTCGTCAGATTTTGAATAATGCAATCCAAAATTAGTTGTACCTTTAACATAGCGGAGTATTCTTTTCGCTGCATTCCAATGAGACTTCTTCGGTTCTTCCATGTATCTGCTCACTAGTCCAACTGCATACAGAATATCTGGCCTTGTGCACGTCAGGTATCAGAGACTCCCGATCAAACTTCTAAAAATTGTCGGGTTCACCCTGACTCCATTTTCATCCTTAGTCAATTTCAAACTGCATTCGGCCGGAGTGCTGACAGGGTTGCAATTTTCCATCTTAAATTTCCTCAAGATCTCTTTGGCGAAGCCACTTTGACAAATAAAAATTTCATCATCACTTTGCTTCACTTCAATGCCAAGATAGTACGACATCAGACCAATATCAGTCATTTCGAATTCACGAGTCATCGTCTTCTTGAAATCATTAAACATTTGAGGATTGCTCCCGGTAAATATGAGATCGTCAACATATAAGCAAACAAGCAATATGTCTCCACCTTTCACTTTCACGTACAAGGCATACTCGTGTGGGCACTTGACAAATCCATTCTCGCAAAAGTATTTGTCGATGCGGCTGTTCCAAGCTCTCGGTGCTTGCTTAAGTCCGTACAATGCCTTCTTCAGCTTCAACACTTTTCGTTCATGACCTTTGACAATGTAACCAGGTGGTTGTTGGACATAGATCTCTTCCTCCACATATCCATTCAGAAATGCTGACTTTACATCCATTTGGTGGATCTTCCATCCATTTTGGGTAGCGACTGAGATCACCAGTCTGATAGTCTCCATCCTTGCTACTGGTGCAAATACTTCATCATAGTCAATACCGGGTTTTTGTCTATATCCCTTTGCGACTAGCCTCGCTTTATGTCGAACGATTTCTCCATTTGCATCCTTCTTTGCCTTGAACACCCATTTGACTCCAATGGGCTTTTTGTCAGCTGGAAGTTTGGTCAACTCCCACGTCTTGTTTTTCTCAATTGAATTGATCTCCTCCTCCATGGCTTTTCTCCATTTCTCATCTTTCATGGCTTCTTCAGCATCAATAGGTTCACTATCAATATGATGACAATAAAGAGTCAATTCTTCATTGAGCTCTCTAGTTGCATAATAAAGATCTTCAACAAGACGAAATTTTCTAGGTCTTTCTCTTGGACTTTGACTTTCATCATCATCATGTCCTGGAGATGCAATTGGAATGGGACCATATCATGTCGATGCTTTGCCTGGCTCCTCCGCATCTCGATCATTGTTTTCATCCATAGTGAAAGGATAAAAACTGTAATTCTTCTGCTTGTCATTATTCCATTCCTAAATTGCTTCCTCGTCAATAGTCACATCCCTACTGATGATCGTCTTCCTTGTGTCAGGATCAAACATCTTATAACCTTTTGAAAAATTCTGAATATCCCACGAACAAGTATTTTTTGCTTTTGTCGTCCAGCTTTCTCCTTTCTTCATCCGCAACATGAACATGTGCAACACTCCCAAAAACACGAAAATGAGAGATATTAGGCTTTCTCCCACTCCATACTTCTTAGGGTGTCATATCCAACACACTTGTTGTTGGAGATCGGTTCAAGATGTAGACAGCACGATCAACAGCTTCTGCCCACAACTCTTTAGGCAAATTCTTGCTTTTTAATATGCTCCTCACCATATCCATCACGGTTCTATTCTTTCGTTCAACAACACCATTTTGCTGAGGCGATCTCGGGACTGATAAGAAATGACAGATTCCTTGATGCTCGCAGAATCTTTTGAATTCATTTGACGTGAATTCTCCCCCTCTGTCGGATCTTAAAGCTTTGATGTAATAGCCACTTTCTTTTTCCACCATAGCTTTAAACTTTTTAAATGCTTCAAAAACTTCTGATTTCTCTTACAGAAAATAAATCCACGTCTTTCTGCTATAATCATCAATGAATAGCAAGAAATATTTGTTGCCTCCCAATGATACTGGTTACATTGGTCCGCAGACATCGGCATGAATAAGCTCAAGGGGAGCCTTTGCTCCTGACATGGACTCTTTTGGAAAACTAGTTCTAGAATGTTTTCCAACAAGACATCCTTCACAAAGCTGATGGAGTTTATTAATCAGCGGAAGACCATGCACCATCTTCTTCTGGCTTGGCAATTTCAACCCTCCAAAATTGAGATGACCGAATCTCAAGTGCCAAAGCCAATCAGATTCTTTCACGCAAGCTTTTAAGCATCTTGCTACATCCGTCTTGATGTTGAGAGTGAACATTCTATTTTTTGACATTGGTACACTAGCTAGCAGCTCCTTCTTTTCGTTTAATAGCACCAACTTTCTGTTCACCATGTGAATTTGGTAATTTTTCTCCAGCAGTTGTCCCAAACTTAAAATGTTGCTTTTCATGTTTGGAACGTAATAAACATTGCTAATGAATTGGTGCTCTCCATTCTTTAAACGAATAAGAATAGTTCCTTTTCCTTGAATAGAAACTCTTGAGGAATCCCCAAAAACAACATTACCACTGAATGACTGGTCCAGCTCTACGAACATTTTCTTGTCTCCACACATATGGTTACTTGCACCATTATCAAGATACCATATGTTGTTTTCTTGACTGTATTCACCTCCACGGGTTAGTAATACCGTGTCGGTTACGTCCTCTTCTTGAATTTTGTTCGCCGTTTCCTCTGTTCGCTTTGGTGGGCTCTGACATTCTGCTGCATAGTGGCCATATCTGGAGCAATTGTAGCATTGAACATTGGACTTGTCATGTCCATCATTATGCCTCTAGTTTCCTCTTTCTCGTCCACGTCCATGACCACGACCCCTGCCTCGAATGGACTGCTTATCTCCATTATTATTTTCACCTCTACCGAACGGTTGATTTCTGCCACGTCCTCTTCCTCTTCCATTTCCTCCACGGCCTCTACCACGTCCTCGTCCGTAATGGCTAGAATCCTGGCTACTTTCACCTTTGACTGAAACCTTTGCTGCGAAGACTTGTTCTATAGACTCTTCTCTTTGTCTGTTTAGTCTCTCCTCACGTGCTTGTAATGAGCCAACTACTTCATCGACGGTCATTTTACTTATATCCCGAGATTCTTCTATTGCCACTACTACGTAGTCAAACTTTGGTAGTAGTGACCTTAGAAGTTTTTCAACAACCCTGGATTCTTCAAGCTTTTCTCCATATTGTCGCATTTGGTTAGCGATAGATTTTAATCGTGAGGAGTAATCTACAATCACTTCTGTCTCCTTCAACTTCATCATCTCGAACTCTCCTCTCAACATTTGGAGCCGAACTTTTTGTACTTTCTCCTCTCCTTGAAGAGAAACTCGTAGTATATCCCAAGTTTGCTTGGAGGTGGTCGCTTCTGCCACCTTCTCAAACATAACATCATCTAACCCTTGATGGATGATACTAAGAGCCTTCTGGTCATTACGACGATTCTTATGCAAACTGTCCTTTTCGGCTTGCGACAGTTGTGCATCTGCAGCTGGGACTTCATAGCCTTTTCCAACAATATCCCAAACATCTTGGGATCCTAGAATGGCTTTCATCTTGATACACTAATTTTTGTAATTGGTTTTTGTAAGTTGAGGGAAAACGAAGGAAACACCGTTGAGATTCATTTCTGTAGAGGAAATTTTTTTTTCAAAGAGTACAGGGGTTGTTGCAACGCTTTTGAGTCTATTGCGACACTTTGGTGCGTCGCTATAGCTTCAGACAGATTTTGCAAGGAGAACAGCAAGGGAAAATATTTCCTTGCAATTTTAGATGAACTTGAAAATTTTCCAGAAAGGAAGTACAGAGGCTATTGCAACTTTTTTGAGAATTGGCGACACTTTATGCTAACTGCGACACTTTCTGCAGTTTTTTTGCAACACTTCTGACAGCATATTGCAACACTTTCTGGGCTGCTTCTGAAACTCTTTAAACTCGACTTTTTTACTCGGGGATTTTTGGGAAGAGGATTGGATACGAAATGACTCTGGTACCACTTTATTGGATGGAAGAGGAAAATAATCAAGCAAGAAAATGCTTAAAACATAAACATGGGTAATTCACACACTAATTTTATTACAATACACTCAAAAACTCTTATTATTTTTCACTCTCTTACACTCTTTAAAATAGCAAATTACATTGCCTTATATAGACATTTGATGAATTCTGCAATGACCCTGTCATTTTCTCAATATTTTAATCTATTACAAAATTCAAATTTAGGTTAACAACTTACTTTAATTTTCCACAAAATCCAACTAACAAATCCTACAAAGTCTAAGTCTCCTAATAATCCAAGTGCCCATTTTTTCAATGTTTCCAACCACCAAAAATACTTTCATTGTTTTTCAAAGTCTTCTTACCAATTTTTCAAAAGTAATTAGACTAGATGGCTCCATTTTTTATTTCAATATTTTGGAAGATTAAGTTTAATATTTTAACAAATACAAGAATGGAGAATAGCTTGTATACTAAAAAAGTAAGATGCAGAAACAAACCATTCACTTTGTAAGTGCTTGAGACGGCTGCCTTATACTTTGAATGGAAATAGCAGGCAATCTGTAGACATAGAACATAAAATGAAATTCCACCTTAAAACATAACAGTGCTTTGTTTTCGTAAGATGCTATACTTATGGTTTTTGGAACCAGCTATAAACTCTATCAGACAAGATGAGGAAACTTACAGAGTAAAAGCATTTGGAAGAGGGGACCCAAAGATTAGAACTGCCAGTATCAAATATCACGGTGAACTTTTGCGGGGGAGTACCAATGCCAATCTCACCAAAATATTGAGCATCCATGAAATTCTTTAGAGTAACTATATCAGTATCTTCTGCATCACCTAATTTTCCCTGAAAGTGGTACTTTCTAATCGAAGATCGCAAGGCCTCTCCTTCCTTCGACTCAATCTCAGCCGCCATACGGCTGTTGTCATCATACTTCCTCCTTTTGAGTCCAACCCTAAGCAATCCATCATTGGAGGCAGCAAAAATCAAAGGCAACAGAAGGAAGGAAAGAAAAAGTGCAGCTGTGATAGGTTTTAATACAGTTCCCATGTTGACAACTGCACGATGAAAAACAAAATACACAAAATCAATACTAGCAAGGAAACAAGAAAGGAAACGTTTCCGGAAAACGCACACTGGAAATGCCAAAAATGACATGATTTCAGGTTTCCGAGACGGAAACGGGAAATGTTAGTGTCTAGGAGTTTCAGTGCTTCGCAGACAAAAACCTACAACAGACTACATTCATGGCTATATGAACAAGCAGGACTAACTTCTAATTTTCTAAGCCCTTACCACACAAGCAAGTTCACCATAAAATCTTCAAACCCATAAATTAACCAAATAATGTGGTAACAAAACTAATTAAATAGAAAATCGTCCATTTCACGGTATAAAACCACGTTCTATGAGAATAAGGTGAACAGTAGACAATAACAAATCTTCTATTCAACTACCATTATTTCTCCTTGTATTTTCGACTAAGTACGAAACAACAAAACAATAGTCCGTAATTTAGTAGAATTTCATATAATCAACTTTCCAATTGCCTTGAAGCAACTAAAAACCTCAACAATTGACAGTATATTTTATAGAAGTCCAACAAAATGGAAGATCAAAGGAGAAAAGCGAGAAGCGTCTCCAATTTCCAGCAGATTCTAAGCAACCAAATAAAACAAAATACATCACATATGATAAAAAAAAAACTTCTTAACACAGAAAAGCATATGAAATCAGAAAGAACCAAAGCGATAATACGAGATACTTGAAAGAATTAGAGTACGATCATGGTCAGAATTACTCACATATTTCAGGAGCTATAGAGAAAAACTGAGAAGTAGTGAGAAAGATGAGTAATGAAGCCAAAAACAGATATTTTGTACGTGTATATGTAAGCTCACAATATAAAGTCCCGTATATAATTGTCCGGTTCGTTTATTTCAAAAGTAGGAATTGACTGATTAAAGGCGGGGTACCGTTGTGACAGTACACGTGTCAAATTGTAGTCAATATCCATTTCTTGTTCATTAAGAGTCCTGCTCTTTTTGATTCCCTGCGGTGACGGACTAGGAGAACTATGCTGCTGTGGTATATATTATAGTTTGGTTAATTGGGAAAATTATGTTCTTTGTAGCCTTTCTTTAGTTAAAAAATCCTTTTAGGTTTTGTTGATGGAACCGTGCTCGATTTCGCCGATTCAATATTCGGTTCAGTTTCGATACATTGGTGCTTGTAAATAAAAGTATATGCACACTTTTGCTCCTGTAACTATCTCGTTTTAAATTTTCGATTATAGAGAAAAAGCAAATAGCAAAAGAAATTGCTAAAAAATGAAAATAATAGATATCAAAGTTGACAAACTCACATTAAAGTTGAATAATTGAATATAAAATGAAAGGAAAGAGAAATAAATAAGTAAAGGGAATTGAAAAGGGTGATTTTTTTGCATGCTTTTGATAAATAATGGATTGATAATGTTAAATGTAAGTAATAATACATACATAACTTTTCATTCTTTTTATTTGAGAAGGATATTATCTAACTCATGTTCATAGAATAACCTAGAACAATGAGGTTGGACTTTTTTTCTTTTATTTTTGCATTAAGAATTACATTGTAGTTAAAAAAATTGAAGTTTAAATTATTAATTTAGGTTTTAAAGTTTGAATTATCTATTTTTGTAAATATCTTAGTTTAGGGGTTAAAATTGAAGTTGTGACCTCTAGAGGCAGGGCCGACTTTGATCGAGGTGAGTGACCGCTCAGGACCCTCAAATTTCAGCGTTTCCAATTTCATAATAAATAGAATAGGTATGCTTCAATTCTTTAAATTTACATATCTGATTTTATTTTATTTTAATTTATTTTATTATTTTAATTAGAAATTGAATTCAATAAATGTAAATATAAAGTTATTGTTTTAATATTTTTTTTATGTTTTATTTGTTCAGTTTCATTATCTTTGGTTTGTGATTTTATTTTGGAGGAAGATTAAAAAGTCTATGGAGATTGGAAATTCCACTAAAAATTAGATTGCATTATTTTTATTACATTATTTTTTTTACCTTTAGTTATCTATAATCATGTTTAGATTATACTATTCTTGATGAGAAAAACGTAATAAGAAAAAAATATTGATGAGCTAATTCAATCTCAAACAGAAGCACTTTATTAATATGATATTAAAATCTCAAAGAACCATATGTGTTATCGGTAAATGAAAATATAGTAGATAATAATAATTTTAATGTTGATAATACTAATGTTAATGATGTTAATATTGATGATAATGGATTTGAATGATGACATGATTTTGCATTAAAAAAAGTTATCAATCAATAAAATATGTATTTATTAAAATTTTATGATTTTTTTAGGGTTTATTTATAAATATTAAAAAATAAAAAAAAATTCACTTATTTTTATTTATAAGGCTATTTGAAATTTTACTAAATATTCCGAGACAGCCCTGCTCAGAGATCTCAAGTTCGAGTTCTTTTTAAAAATTTGTCTCATAGAGCTTACAATAATAACAAAGAAAAATCCATCCCACCATATCCGTGCGTGAGCTCGAACCTATGACCTCTAGGATCACAACTTTAAGGCTCAGCCATTAAATTAAAACCTTTACCACATTAAGTTTGAGTTACACCAGAGATGAGATGAAATTTTTCTTTGTATTTAATATAATCGCAATTAGGAAAATTTTTTTGAGTTTAAATTATTAATTTAGAGTTAGCATTCGCTAATACGTGCAACCATTTGACACTAACAATCAAAAAAAAAAAATTAAGCCTAAGAGTAGATAAAGAACTTTGATAGAACTTAATTGGTTTGTGATTGTTTCGCAAATTGCTATCCCAAAAAAAAATTTTAGAAATTAACAGTAAATAATTTATAAATAATTAATATTAAGAGTTAAAATTTTTTATTCAATATTAAAATATATTATTCTATTAAAAGTTCGTAAATAGAACTTTTCATGACAGCAGCGTTAATAACAATTCGGCTTGTGTTAGATAAGGTCACATAATAACTTCATTGTAAATAGTGACAAAAACCGTTGTCTTAAACATTACACACTAAACAAATTAAGAGCAAATCACCTCTTATCAGGTTAGGTAAATTAGTCTTTACAATATTCATTACAAAATAACTTAGGCCCCGCTTGTTTGCCCGAAAATATTGTGTAGGAAAATATTTTCTGAATTTTTCGGCGTTTGTTTTTGTTGGTCCCTATGTGTACACTCAATGAGTCAGAGGTGGGGGGATGACTCACTTATAAAATTTTTTCGCGATACACAAGGGCTCCGTTGAGTGAGGTCAGCTGGCTGAATGAAAATCTGGAAAATGTTGTAAAGTAAAGAACACTGAGATTTTTATCATGGTTCGGCAACCTATGCTTACATCCAGTCCCGAGAGAGTGTCTCGGCTTTAATTCACTAATCTCAACTCCTTTACCCTAGGCGGAGAAGCTTTCACAAATTCCCCAACTACAGTAAGTACCCTACAAACTGCAATCGCTCACCCGCTGACTAGAATACCCTCTTCTATCAGCAACTCTCTAAGAGTTTAAACAAGAGCTGGATTTAACTTATAAAAACGTTGATTCAGTTATAATAATCAGATATTACAAGTTTATGATCTATTCTATTCTCTCTTGTTCTAAAGCAGATTCTAGTTGAGTTGTGCTTTTTTACTTGAACTTCTTTAAAGCTTGTATTTTGTCAGAGATTTTGCTTCTGAGAAATTCAGGTGTAATTACCAAGTTCTAACGCTTGCCTTCTTGCTCCTTTTATAGATGAATTGAGAAAGTAGCCGTTGAACTTACTTTGGCATCTTCTGAAATTGACAGCTCAGTAATTCACCTGTTGCTTCTTCAAATCGATCCGTTAGGAGATAGAATCACACCGTTGTGAAATACATTTCAATCCGTTAGATTGAAATTCGAGCTTCAATTTGAATCCTTTGTCGTTTGATGCCAGTCTTCCGTTAGAAAGAACTCTCGTTGACTTGCTATGTGTCATCCTCCCATTTCCTCTAGTATTCTGACATTTGGCAGAGCGCGCGATACTAGGTTGGTAGATCTGCAAAATTGCCCAAAATGGCAAATGACTTTTTGCAGCTTTGTATTATGAGACTTTATCACTTTCTTCATAATTCTGAGTCTTGTCAACGCATTAATTCTTTTTATCTTAGTCTCATTAATATCCTACAAAAAGCAAAACTAAAAGCAAAGATCCCTTTTTACCATGAATGGTAAAGTCAACAGCGTTGATAGACTTAAAGTAACTCAGCTAAATATATAATCATAAAGCACACAGCTGTAACAAAATCTAAATATCAAGTTCTGAGTGAATATTACTAAGTCAGCGACTGTCGTAGATACTCAGCCAAGGTCACTCAGAGTTAAACTAAATAGCTAGGTCAGCGGAGACTCGAAATTCTACCATCGAATTTACTAACTCCTCAAATAGCCATAGACTATTTATTTTAACATCATTATTGATTTAATTAACTCAAACTGAACTTAATTGTTATGATTAAAACTTAAGCACTACTGAGTCAGTTCACTGAGTCAGTCAAACTCGTGCTTGGTTCAACAATCTCCCCCATTTTGATCAATGGCAATTAACTTGAGCGAGAATTAAATCAATAAGATATCTAAATCAGAGTTACCTTATACTTATGCTTGATATGACTTTTGTTTAGCATGTCAATCTTCTCAGAGTGAATGCTAACTCCCCCATAATCCTTGACTTCTCTGAGTTCAACATTTCTCAACACTTCTCTTATATTTCTGCAAAAAGATCATCACATATATATGTAGTAGAAAATATAAGAAGTTAAGAAGATCTTAACTTAGAACAAAATATGTAATATTTTCATAAATGAATAATTTAAGTACAGGCTACAAAGAGTTAATCTATACTAAGTTTTACAATTAGCACTAATGATTACAAAGATTTTATTCTATATATTTAGGCATAGGTGGGGTTCCCAGATTTGCTCTCCTTTCCTCATAAACCTGCTGATCCCATATGGATTACTTCTCTTTAGGCAGAGCAATTTCCTTGCCTTTTCTTTTCATTGTCTCATGATATCTCTTTGAATGCGCTCCAGATCCTTGGACAAATTGTAAGAGAATTTAACAATCCTCTATTCTCTTTCCCTTTCCTCCTGCTCACGCTTCTCGCGATCCTTCTCCCCCATTGCCAATGCATCCAAAATGCCTTGGGCTCGATGATCAAACGAGCTCAAAGACTCTTCAAAAGTTTCGAGCTGACCATAGACAGTGGTTGAGAATTTCTGCACCAGCAACTCGTATATTTCATGTGATATAGCATCTTGTTCTCTGCAAAGGCAAACCAGCCTACCAAAGCGTGGGATTGGGATAGATTGGCTTGATATTGAGCACTTAGTCCTTCTATGGATATCTGGGTGAGACTGGCCTGAGCTTTAGCCTGATTATTTTCTCTTAAAATATGCTCTATCATGGGAGTGCTCCTAATGTGAGTAGTGACTTCATCATGAATCTTGTCAATGGCTTTCCCATCATTAATGACATTAGGATAAACTTGCTTAATTTGATCCCTGATGTGACCAAGTTTCTGATGGAGTGTAGGCTCCAGTTCAGCATCTGCCATAACGATGTCACTAGTCAGAGCATCTAAAATATTAAGCCTCTTTAAGGCATTAAGCATAACTCCCTCTCAGTCCTTGACTCCTTGTAACATTTCTTCCTTCACAGTCCTCAACTCAGTGTGTAACCCATGATGTCTGGTTACCACTATCATCAGAGCATTAATGCCATCAACAATAGCATTCAAGTGAGTTGTATTGTCTTCATTCTCCTTGCTCAGGATGCTCCACCCATCTAGCACTTTCAGCATAGCTTCTAAAAGAGGGTTGAATTTATCAATCATTGAATTCCTAAAGTCCCACTCATCATTCAACACTTTACAGTTACTCTCATAGATCTTTTCCATTTTCTTCTTGAGTTCTGCAACTTCCATCTTTAAACGACCAGCTTGCCTACCTATAATAGATAACAAAGGCAACACATGAACTATTGCCTTTACCAATGAAAATTGGGTAGGGACTGACTTGAAGTGGGCGTTTATCTCCTCTATAGCCTCTAGAAAACCTTGCACTAGCTCCACAGCCTTTGCAATCCTCCTCAGGACATCCTTAGACAGTAAAGATTTTGCTATCTCAGCATCTATTTCGACATCTGTCCTAAGTCTTAGAAACCTTGCTCTTCCCATTCTCCTTATATCTCCCAATAACTCAGCTTGGATTGGGGTTGTGGTTATGGTTGTTGAGGTGGTTGTGGTTGTTGTGGTTGTTCTTCAATCTCTTATAATTAGAGGCCCTCTGACAACTGGGGGTCCTTCCAAAAGTAATGGTTCCTGTATTAGAGATCCAATAGGTGATAGGTTTGGGATGATGGCTGTTTGGTCAGAGTCTGAATTTGGTGTTTGGGTTTTAGGTAAGGGTAAGGAAGAAATGGGTGTAGGTGAAAGTGGTGTGTCAGGTATAGGGTTTTTAAAAAGGAATGGCTCCTAGTTATCCTCCTCCTTCTCTTCTTCACCTTCAACAGCGGACTCGCTGACCTGAGTTTGAGAATTATCAGTCAGCTGAGCTCCCTGCTCAACTACAACATTCTCTTCCTCCTTATCTTCCAAGTCTCCCTCATCTTCATCTATCACTACCTTCATCTTCTTAAATAACCTCCCATTCTTTTCCTTCTTCTCTTCCTTAGCTTTCTCAGTAGTTAATCTAACCTGCTGGTCAGAGTGATGCACATCAAATTCCACAAGATCAACCTCTACAACTTCATCTTCCTCCTCTTGCTCTTCCTGATTCTCGATTCCTTCAAGAGCCCTAATCATCTCTTCAACAACTTCTGGTACTTCTTTCTCATCTAGGCTTGCAACTTAGCCTTAACTCTAGCTGCTGCTTCCTTAGCCTTCCTCCTAATCTCAGCTTCTTCCTTATTCTTTCTTCTTCAGCAGCTTTTACTCTTTCAGCTTCTTCAAGATCTTGGACTACTCTAGTCCCTCTTTTCACCATTAGCTTCTTCTTGGGCAGACCAACCTGAGGTATAGGAACTGATGTAGCTTCCTTTCCCTTAGTAACCACCACATCCAGCTAAGCATTAATAACCTTCCTCTTCTTCTTCCTTTTCAAGGGAATTTCTTCTCTTAGCTCCTCATCAACTTGCTTCTCCTCTTCTACATCCTTTGGAGTCAGCTCATGAGATTTTATTTAGTTCCCTTAGATGATCTAAGCTATTTAGGAACAACTGCTAGAACCGAGCTCGCTGAGCTTGCTTTTTTTGGCCTTTTTAGAGTCCTTCTTGACCTCCTTCTTACTACCTTTCTTTTCAGGCACTTCTTCTCCCATCTTAGCTCTGAGCTTGGTAATCCTCTCAAGCTCGCTAGCTACAAAGACATCTAAGATCAAGTCCTCCTCTTCAGGCCTGATAGGCTTTATTTCCATTATGGCCTTGGGATCCTTAACTCTGACCTCCCCTCACTTCAGATTTGTATACTTAGTGTTGGAGGGTCTCTCATTAGCTCTTAGTCTATGAAAGCGGGCATTACCGAGAACCTTGACTCAATTATCTTTAGTGAAATATTGTTCTTTCCTGCCCATCCTTCCAAGTCAAGCTTGTAAGCTCTATAAATATCCATTACTAGCTGGCCATACATCATTTGGTTTGATACTTTCAAAAACCTGTATAGAATAGTCAGCGGCCAATTAATTCTCATGCCATGGATCAAAGCCTACATGAAAACCGTTTTAAATTTTGAGTAGCTTCCTATATAAGCTATTTTGGGTAGAAGAACCTTGGTAACAAGCTCATGTGCTTGCTTTCCTTCCTTGGTGAACATTGAGGCGATGAGTTCACCAGCCTTGTAATCTTTAGGAACCTCATAATCTATGGGAATGTCTACATGTTCTTCATCTTTTATCATCCTCAGTCTGAGTCCTCTTTCACGCATCCCTAATAGCCCTGCAATCAGCTTGGGAGTAATATAGAATTTCCTCCCCATCATTGTAGTTACGAAGAGATCTTTTTGTCCTTCCACTAGGTGGATTTCATGAAAGAATCTCAGAACTAATTCCTCATAGCAGCCATTAGGGAGTTCAAAGAATCCTCTCAAATGATGCTGGCGCGACTTCCTAAATCTCTCATCATTGCAGAAGCTCAGCATATCTATAAACATTGGACTGTCCACTTCAGTTCCCTCCATAGAACACCATTCAGTAGGGATATATTTTGTTCCTACGGGAATTGATATATTTTCCCTTTTATTGATTCCAATTGCCACTTTTGCGATATGGTCTTGAGTTTTAACCCAGCAAGTGCTCTTCGTATTTCTCACAAACAATGACCTTTCAGAATCGGGTTCTGCTAATCTTCCTAATAAACTCGCCATAGAATTTGCTTGAAGAAACTTAAAGAATTTTGGGAATTTTGAGAGAAGTTTGCAGAAAAGAATTTTGGTAAAGTAACCTTTCTTCTTCTGAAATTCTCCTTGAATAGCCAAAAACTCTTAGTTAATCCCTATAAAGCTACGTGTTTGACTCATAATCCATGGTCTAAAGATAAACGGTGAGATTGCATAAAGTATACCATAGGATTAATGAAAGCGAGAAACACGGGATAACTGCTACTGAATATGGATCATTTCATAACTTGCTACAGTTTCTATTAGTTTTGAATTTGAAAAGAAATCGATGGCAATTTAATGACGTGTCCAAAATTCAAGTGGCAAAAAGAAATACTTAACCTAATTCGCAGAAGCTTAGAGTGTGCCCTAATTTAGTCAGCTTCAGGATAGGTCAGAGTGGTGTGTATTTCTTCAAATGGAATTGGACATTTTGATCAGCTGTCTTAGAGTATTGAATTGATCCTTTCCAATGGGCTTTATGAATATGTCAGCTCGCTATTCTTCAGTGGGGATGTATTTGAGCTTGACTTCTCCTTTTAGCACATGATCCCTTATGAAGTGATGTCTAATATTGACATGCTTTATCCTGCCATATTGAACTCGATTCTTGGATAGGTCAATTGCACTCTTGTTGTCACACATGACTTCAAGCCACTTAGACTTTATACTATAATCCTCCAGTTGCTGCTTGATCCATAGAAGTTGTGCTACACAACTTCCTGTAGCCATATACTCAGCCTCAACTATACTCAAAGCCACATAAATCTGCTTCTTGCTATACCATGTTACTAGATAATCACCAAGGAAATGATAACCTCCTGTGGTGCTTTCCTTTTAAGCTTATCTCTTCCATAGTCAGCATCTGTGTATCCTCTCAGAGTGAAATCTGCATTACTCGGATACCATAATCCTACATCAATATAGCTTAGCAAATACCTGAGAATTCTCTTAACAATAGCTAAGTGAGATTCTCTGGGGTCAGCTAGATATGTAGCATAATAGCATACAGCATACTGAATATCAGGCTTACTAGCAGTTAAGTAAAGTAGGGAACTAATAGTACCTCTATAAAGCTTACTCTCTACAAGTTTACCTTCCTTATCTTTACTCAGAATAGTATCAGTGGCCATGGGTGTTGACATTGACTTGGCTTTATCTATGTCAAACTTCTTGAGTACTTCTTTGGCATACTTAGCTTGGTTGATGAAGATTCCATCTTTGCCTTGCTTGATTTGTAAACAAAGAAAGAAATTAAGCTCTCCCATCATTGACATTTCAAACTTTTTCTTCATCTACTGGCTGAACTCTTTGCATAGCTTTTCATCAGTTGCTCCAAATACGATATCATCAACATATATTTGGACTAGCAACACATCTTGATGCTTCTTCTTGATAAATAGAGTTGTATCTGCTTTTACTTTGACATAACTTTTGCTGATTAGAAAGTTAGTCAGCCTCTCATACCAAGCTCTTGGAGCCTCTTTCAGTCCATATAGAGCCTTTTCAGCTTGAAGACATGATCTGGAAACTTTGGATAATCAAAGCCTAGGGGCTATCTGACATAGACTTCCTCTTGAATATAACCATTAAGAAATGCACTTTTAACATCCATTTGAAATAACTTGAAGTTCATATGGGATGCAAAAGTACAGAGAATTCTTATATCTTCAAGTCTTGCTATTGGTGCAAATGTTTCTCCACAGTCAATGCCTAATTATTGATTGTAGCCTTGAGCAACTAATCTGGCTTTATTTCTGACAACATTTCCAGCTTCATCTAACTTGTTCTTGAATACCCATTTGGTGCCAATAATTGACTTGCCTTTGGGTCTCTCCACCAAATCCCAAACTTCATTTCTTTTGAATTGGTCTAGCTCTTCTTGCATTGCAATCATCCAGTTGTCATCAAACTCAGCATCTTCAAAATTCTTTGGTTTAATCAATGAAACAAATGCTAAATGGCTCATAATCCTATTTAGCTGACTTCTAGTCAGCACTAGATTTTGCACACTGTCAAGAATCTTCTCAACTGGGTGATCTCTCCTTGCCCTGACTTCTTTTGGTAGATCAAGATCAGCTCACTGAGCTACTGTCATTGGTTGAGCATCTACATCATCACTAAAGTAAATTGATTGGTCTAAGTCAACATTATCTTCTTCTTTTTCTAGTACTAGATCAGGAATAATATTGGGCTGATTAACTGATCTGCTGACTTGTTTCTTTTCTCTTTCATCATCACTGGCTTCTTTACCCACACTATTAGTTTCATCGAAATCTACATGCATGGCTCCTCTAAGATACCAGTTCTCTCGACATACACTTTGTATGCTCTACTGTGTGTTGAGTAACCCAGAAAGATTCCTTCATCAGCCTTGGGGTCAAATTTAGCCATTTAGTATTTAATATGAAGCATTTACAACCAAAGGCCTTGAGCTGACCAACCTTGGGCTTGCGCCCCTTCCAAAGTTCATAAGGAGTTTTGTTCAAAACTGGGTGAATTAAAACCATGTTTAGAATATAACAAGCTGTGTTAACAGCCTCTCCCCAGAAATACTTTGGTAGATTGTAATCACTCAGCATAGAACGACCTATCTCCGCAATAGTGCGATTCTTTCTCTCAACAACCCCATTCTACTGAGTTGTATGAGGGGCAAAAAAATTAGGTTAATACCATGCTTAGAACATAATTCCTCAAACTGCCTGTTTTTGAACTCTCTTCTATGGTCACTATGGATTCTATTAATTTTAAGGTCTTTTTCATTCATGATCTGGGTAGCCAACCTAGAGAATGATTCAAATGTTTCATGTTTGCTTGCTAGAAAGATAATCCAAGTGAACCTGGTCAGATCATCTACAACCACAAGGGTGTATTTCATTCCACCTAGACTTATTAGCACAACAAGCCCAAATAAATCCATGCATAAAAGATTAAGGGGATGAGAAGAAGATATGTAAGCTAATGTTTTAAAGGTCTTCCTAAATTGTTTTCCAAGTTGGCAAGCTGAGCGGAGTCTAACTTTTTCAAATGCTAGATTGGGTAATCCCTCAACAAGTTCATTTCTAGCTAATTTAGACAGATTGGTCATATTGATATGTCCTAACCTTCTGTGCCATAGCCATGAGTTTTCCTCCTTCGAAACTAAGCATATATCACTAGAGCCGAGGGATAATCAAACATATAAACATTATTAATTCTAGGAGCATAAAGAATAGTTTGGTTAGAGTTACAATCAATGACTGAGTAGCCCGCTGAGTCAAATACAACTTTCCTGCCTTTGTCACACAGCTGAGCAAGACTTAGCAAGTTAAACTTTATGCCTTTCACCAGAGATACATTATCAATTGAAGGCTTCATTCCTACAGTTCCATTGCCAACAATCTTTCCCTTTTTGTTGTCTCCAAAACTGGCACTTCCATTTCTTCTTTGTTCTAATGTGATGAATTGCTTTTCATCACCAATTATATGCCTCGAGCATCCACTATCCAAATACCACATTCTTCTGTCATCAGTGGATCTCAGGCTCACTTGTAAAATAGTTAAGTTTTCTTAGGTACCCATGCTTTTTCTGGCTGGGTCCTCCCTTGTTAGTGGTGGTCATCCTTGACCAGTCATACTCATTATAGTAACCATTTTTATATCTACATATGACTGTAGCATGTCCTGACTTTCCATAAAAATTACAAGCAGCCTTAGGATTAGGTCCGCTCACTTTACTCTTTTGAGAAACCTTCTTAGAGTGGTGAGTGCGGTTACTCTAATTATTCCTGCTAGGTTGAGGAGGGACCCACACCTTTTCAAATCTATTAATTCAGCAGCTAGCTCATCCAATTTTATAGTGAGTTTGCTGTTATATCCATCTTGGTACTCAGCTTTTTCCATCAGGTATAGGGTGTCAAGTGAGGTAGAAGAATTGACATCTTCTAGATCATCACACCTCCTCTGAAGTACTTTGATGTATTTGGTTGACTTCTTAGTCACATTAATGAGATCATTAAGTACTGTGGCAAGCTCATTTGAAGACAAATGGGGTTCAGAATGTTGGTCCCTATGAGGGTCTATATAGGGTTAGAGGGGGTAAATAGCCCTTTTTTGTAGAATTAAAAGACTATAAAAAGTCTTAGTGTAGCGTGTTTGAATATGATCCAAATGATGGATCCGGATGATGCAGTTATGATAATATAATGCAATAGAAAAAAGTTAAAGAAATCAAACACAGAAGGTTTTTATCCTGGTTCGGCCCCGCCTACTCCAGTCCCCAAAGTTTCCTTCCTCCGAGCTTTTCTACTAGTGGATTCCTTTCTAACAGGCAGGAATCAAGCCTTACAATTTATCTCCGAATGGTAACCCCTTCCGACCACTAGAAGCACCAACTCCTAGCTGAGTCCTTTGAGTCTTTTATAGGATATACCACTTAGCCTTCTACCCTAAATCTAAGCTGAGTCCTACAGGGAGTTCCCACTTAAAGCACCAACTTTAAGTTTTATCCCAATCTCACAACTCACCCAAGTTAGAGATCTTACACTTTGGTTTCTATCAATGGTTTGGTTTGGAGTTTCGTAAGTTTATAGCTTACTTAGGAATCCTTACAACAAATTTTGAGTTAACTGGTTCTTGGAGGGATTATATCAACTGATTGAATGAGTATACTTTGTTACTTGCTTTTATAAATCAACCAGCCAACCTTCTCAAATGATGAAGAGCTCCTTTTATAGGCTTCGATCATAAATGTAGCCGTTGCGGGTTGTTAAACTTGAAATAAATCTTCACCCTTGATCAGGTTATAGGTGGCGCTTCCGGAGCCGTTGATCAATCCGTTAGACTCTAATTTGACCTGTTTGAAATCTTGGGATTGAGGCTGAAAAGTTATCAGTGATCGTTTTCCTTGGCATTTTATGATGCACCAACTTTTATACTAATTTCTTTTTGGTGTGAGCTCCATGTGCCTCCTTATTGGTCTAAGTGAAAAAGGTAGTTAGCTTTTTCTGTTCGGTGTCAGTCCTTTTGTCCTTTCTCTGAAATATCAAGCTTTTATTTTTGTCTTTCTTGAGGGGAAAGGATCTTTGATTATGAAGACCAAAAGGTGGAGGAAAAGTTATATTTAAAACTTTTCCCTTTGTCTGATATAGGAGTCTTCGGATATCTTCAGACTCTATATCTTCGGATCTGCCTTCTTCCGGTGCAGCTTCAATCAGTTCTTCCAGATGCTAGTCTTGATAGTTAATAGTTTGTTTCCTTTCCAAACTTTAACTGGATAATTCCTTTTATGCTTAGGTACTTATCTTGACTTAAGTGCCTTCTTTAGGACTTGGTAATGTCTTAGTTTTCCAGATGATATAGCTTTAGTTCTTTGGTGTTTTGGGCCCTGTTGCTTTGGATTATCCGGGTAAGTCTTATACTTAGGTTTTGTTTACTTCAAACCTGATGCGGATATTAGTGTTCCGGATCATTGTTTCCAACAATCTCACCCATTTGATGGAAACAAAAACCTGAGTCAACTAAGCATAAGAAAGAGAGGGTTTTATGATCTAAGTATGAATCTTGATACTTAGTCATTTACAATGCTTCCCCCATAATTCTAGCATCCTAACTCCCCCAACATTTTTCAATTCTAGCTTCTAAGTTTGTTTTAGTACAATAACAGATTGTACTTTAGAAGCAATTTTTGATAGTTAAGAGTTCACTTTATATATACTTCTATTATTAATAGTAGTTAACATCATGAAGTTCGAGATTACAGATACAGAAATACATATAAGGGTGAATCTAGCTTTTGCAAGATTTTACATTTGATATCATCTAGCTAGCTTAACTATCTCTCCAGATGGTCCACTCTTCTTTACTTTCAGTGCCTTGTCTTTTCCACTTCCTTCCTCCATATGTTGACTCTGACTTTTCTCCCCATTTTTGTTTGCATCCTAAGGATCAATGACCATGTAGGTACGATTATCCCAGGCTTGCTGCCATGCGCTTGAGTAAATGGAGTAGTAAGGATGTCCCTTGGCCTTTTCATCAGTGATCAGATTGACTATTGGTAGAGTCAGGTAGTAAGGGCAGATTGTTCTCTTGAGTCGATCATAAGACTGCTTGATAATCTGATAGAGGTGTAGGACAAGCTCTTGATCTTTTGGGTCAAAGTACAGAAAAAGAACTTTGAGAAGAGTGGTTACTCCTTTCTGCCCAAAGAACCCAGAGTCCCCAATGGCTTGGATAAGGTTGTGGAAGACAGGAAGAAGCTGACTTTTTAGGATAGATGGTCCGGTTGATGAGGATCCAGAGATGGAGAGATTATTGAATCCGGTTTGCAAGAGAGTGATTTCTTCGCTAATTCCCTTCCGGATGTTGTGAATGCTAGTGTTTATAGTGGCAATTTCTTTGCATACTTCATCTTTAGCTCGCTCAATCACTGAATCTTACCCATTTAATGGCCCACATACATCTTGAGCAATGTTTGCGACATGAGCAGTAAGCTTCTTGGGTAAATCTTCTTCAAAAAATTTTATCAACTTGTCCAAAATTTCTTGCTGTTGCTCTGTTAGGCGCGGGAGAGGGAGCTTTTCTTCTTTTTTAGATATGAATTTTGACAAGTTTTCAAACTTTGAGTCCAGATAAGCCTTTATTTCTTCTATTTGGTCGGAGGAGGAGGAAGTGATTTTATCAAGTATTGTACCACAGTTGTTGGAGGCTAAAGTGTTGGCCTGATCCACTGTTCTATTTGCTGTGGAGACATTTTCTTTAAGCTCATTAAGGGTTGGATTAATCTAGGATAGAGAGGCTTCTGCTATGGCCCCTGAAGTAGGAAAGTCCATCACTTTTTCTTCAACCCTTTTCAGACTCCCCTTTATTTCACCCCGTTCTTTTTGAGTTTCGGCTGACTACTTCATAAGTTCTTTCTCCACTGCTTTTAGATGCGTACATATGGTCAGGAGGCTTTTCTTTACAAACTCCTCTTCGGACTATTTAAGAGTGGCCTCTTGTAGGAGTTTGAGTGCTGCAGTGACCTTGGGGTCTTTTGAATTATGTCCAGGTAGGGTGATTGGAGCAGTGGATGGGGGAAGTTATCTTCCGGTGGATCAGATGAGTGATCTCCAGATGATCCGGGTGAACTTTCTTCCTCATCGTCCTCACCTTCCATATCTTCATCCTCCTGCTCTTCTTCTTCTTCTTCCAACCTTTCCTCCGGATCGGCCTCGCCCTTAGGGTCTACTTTAGAAGTGTGCCCTTCGGATCCTAGACCCAATCCCTCCTCCGGAGTCTTTTTCATCCGGGATAGGCATTAGATCCTTAACCACAATTTGAGAGTCTGTAGATAAGTTATCCTTGTCTTTAGCAGCAATATTCTCAATATTAAAATCAAATTGAACTAATGCCAGATTTACCTCATTGGTTTGTTGGGTCTAATTCTGAGTTGATTCTTCTTCTCTTTCCACTTCTTCCTCCTCAACCCCCGGATGGCTGGAATTGTCCTCAGCCACCCCTTCACTTGCCTTTATAGGACTTATAACCACTTCTCTAGGACTATTGGCATGTTCCTTAACATCCTCTTCAGATTCCTTTACAAGACTTTCTCGATTTATGACCACTGCCTTCTCATTTAGTAGATTCTCCAGAAGATGCTTTTGTCTGGATGCAAAAATGAATATATCCACTTTCAGGATCTTAGACAGAGTATCGATATCATTTAAGTCCACCAAAATGGGAGGTACCATGGCTGGAGTGACTCCGAATGAGGCACCAGGGCCTTCTATTCTTTCTGATTGATTTGAGCATTTTCCTTGATGACCTGTCGAATGATGTCAAGTTGCTCATCATCCGAGCCGATAATTTCAGTGGTCCCTGGCACATTCTTCCCTTTGGATTGTTTGGCTTTTTCCAAGGCAGCTTTTTCTCTATACTGCTTGGCTTCTCTGTTCAATACAATTCTAACCAATTTTCTTCCTTCTGTTGCTTGTTGTGCCTTAACAGCCACTATCTCATCAAATGTTAGGCCTTTCCAGATCAACTATTTCTTGGGCGCTTGTAAGCTGATGACCCCCAAATCCCCCCGCCTATAAGGTAAGCTTTAATGCTCTTCAGCGTGGGGTGGAGAAACGATGAGCGCCGTAAAGTGTGCTAAGGGATGATCCTTATTTTAGCGTGATGAAAATGGATAATAGAAGTGATGTTAAAGTTAAAATTTAGTCCGATTAATGTGTTAAGGGATACGAGACTTAGAATCCCGTATTTTAAGATAGAGTCGCCACCCGGTTAATCTCTACCGGGAATTTGGGTACGATATTCCCACCTGGTGGTTGGGCCATACCTTAAAACAGAGATTCTAAGTTCAGATGATGTTGCTTACTTTTCAATTTTTAAATCAAGTCGATTATGTTTTAATAAAAGTGACCTTAGTTCTTATATGATTTAATCCGATTATTGTTTGGTGTTCCCGGCATGCGATTCAAGCCAAGTAAATTCCAGTCCGACCTCGTTAGAACTGCTCGACACCTTCTAGTTAAGTTCTTGGTATGCGTTCTAGTCCAGGGATATCATTTGATATTCCTGGCATGCGATTTAAGCCAAGCATATCCCAGTCCGACCTGGTTAGAAGTGCTCGGCACCTTCCAATTAAGTTCTTGGTATGCATTCTAGTCCAAGGATCTTGTTTGATATTCTCGACATGAGATTTAAGCCAAGCATATCCCAATCCGACCTGGTTAGAAGTGCTCAGCACCTTCTAATTAAGTTCTTGGTATGCATTCCAGCCAGGGATCTCATTTAATATTCTCGGTATACGATTTAAGCAAAGCAAATCCTAGTCTGACCTCATTAGAAGTGCTCGGAACCTTCTAATTAAGTTCTTGGTATGCGCTCCAGCCCAGGGATGTCGTTTGATATTCCCGGCATGTGATTCAAGCCAAGCAAATCCCAATCTGACCTCGTTTGAAGCCCTCGGCAATTCTCAGTGAAGCCCTCGGCATTCTCAACATTCCCCTTTGTCTCTGACATGCCTGATTCGACCTCTATCCTCTAATAGGTCTATTGATGATACATCCTATGACCATTCGTAGACGACCACCTTAAGAAGTCCCTACTCCTCTTTCTCCCGAAGTAACCAACCAATCTGTCCCAAAACCGTTTGGGGTAACGAAGGTAATACCTAATCAATCTCCAAGTCAGAATTTTGTTCTTGATAGGTCTATTTATGGCAATCCCAGAAGACAATCGGGTCAAGAATCTGTATGTCAGGTATAACTCTCTATCCTTTGCTCTTTTGTGAGATCACACTTGGCCCACCAAGTGGTAACCTCCCGAGGGGCAGCCTGTGAGCACGGGCTTTTCGGTGACCCTTGGAACGATGATGACTTATTGCTCTGGCCTTGTATGGTTGAGTTATTCTATTTTTAGAAGGACGAATCGCATTTGGAAAGTACATTTTTGATGATTTTGGACCTTTGGCGGCACTTAAATATCGTTCACATGCATTTAGGATTAGCAGTTTCCTTTTGCTCGCGCAGAGAAATTTGTTTCTCAATTTTCTATAAGATCCGAACATTTTCAGTAAGTTTCCTTTATACCGTTGGATTCTTAACTCTCCGAGCTTTCCGGAATGTCAAGAATCGCCTTAATCGGATAACCGTAGTGGAAGATATAGGCGTTAAAAGTTGAAACCCTAATCTGCCCTAATTACCCAAAAACCCTAACCCTATCTAAACCTTAAATCTGCCCTAAAATCTGACCTAAACCTAAACCCTAATTACCTAAACTCTACAAAACCTAACCCTAGTTGTCAAGCCCTAGTAGCCCCCTTTTTACTGCCACCACCGCCAGCGGCTGCGGCTGTGGCAGCCTGCCCTCCGGCGACGGTGGCCACCACTCTTGTACCAGCCACCGCCGCTATGGTGGCGTTCACCGCCACCCTTTGTGGCGGTGAATGCCACCAGGGTGGCCACCCTTGCCATTATGGTAGCCACCACTGCCACTATTATGGTGGTGGAGGCTGCTGTCATGGCGGTGACCGCCACCGCTATGGCGGTCACCGCCCTGACGGCGGCGGCGGGCTTGGTACGACCTGCTTTAGGCCATGCCACTTTGTTTGTCTCTCCTCTCATAATTTGGCCATGCATTTTTCCCGAAAATTTGCCTAAGTCGGTGGATTTTTATGTGTGAGAGTATTTAAACCAATCTAAGAGAGAGAGAGGACTTTTCTCCAGATTTTAGGATTTAGAAATCATTTTAGAGAAAAAAAATCAAGAATAAGAGAGAGAAAAGGAAGAATTAGAGAGAGAAAGCTTAAGAAAAGCTAGAATCCGGGTTTAATCCTCTCTAATCTTGATTCTTAGTTGTTCTTAGGCTTGATCTCATAGCTTAAACACTAAAATCAGTTAGAAATCATAGGTTAAAATGGATTAAATAGGGTTTTAGAGACTTTTCCTTAAATACCACCCAAATAATTTGTCACTATTTTCGTCGCTGTTTTCATCGCCATTCCATCAGAAAATCATCAAAAGCTTGCCAAATGTCCGATTCGAGTCTCCTGAGTTAGATTCATGGCCTAGAGGTAACAAAACTGAGTTCCCTTGATCCTTTACTTATTTATTGTCTTTTGTTGCTGTTTTTGCTACTTTTAGTGTTGTTTCTTGGTTTTTTCCTTGTGTTCTTGGAAAACCGTCGGAAAATAATCCGACCTCTATAGGGATAGCCTTAGCCTCTACCCCTACCTGTTATAGCGGTGAAGGCTATAGCTATGGAGGTGAACTCTACCCCTATAGAGGTCCCGCTATTTCTTACGATTTTTGGGTATTTTCTTACCCAAATCCATAAAATCAACATTATTTGAGTGTTTCAAGTATAGATTTATTGAAATATGGTTGATTACGACTTAAAACTTCAATGATTTCGAGTTTATGGATGCAAAAACACTAGTATCCCCCTAAAAATGGTTTGGCGCGGCAAAGGCTATAGTGACAGCCTTGACCGCCGCCGCTATAGCCTTCACCACTGCCACTATAGCGGCGAAGGCTATAGCAGTGGCGGTCAGGGTTGTCACCGAAGCCCTTTGCCCCTAAAAGCTGTTTTTAGCCCCTTTTCGCCTTTTTCTTGCGTTTTGACCCCGATTTCAAATCGAAAAATTTCTAAAAGTTGATGAATAATATAAAATTGTTTTTATTCATTTTATTCTATTTTTTAGATTTTATTTAGATTTTTTTGATTTAATATGCATTTTAATGGCTATAAATCTAAATAAATTGTTTTCTACCAACTAAAAATTCCAAAAACATTTTGGATATGTCAAATCTTATTTTAGGATATTTAGTTAATTTATTTCACATTTTTAGGTTGTTAGATAATTAATTAGTACCCAAAAATTATGTTTTTATCCCCGAAAAATCCAAAAAATATGTTTTCTTCATGCTAGGTATTTATTTTCCGCATTTATTTATCCATGCTTTATTTATGATTATTCCCGTATATTTCTTGCCTTGTTTGGAGCCGGGTCCGAGTTGGTAAGTTTGGTTAAAACCCGGTTTTGCCCGTCTATTTATTTATTGTTTTACTTTCTCGCATTAGAAAAATGTATAGGTATTCGTAAAGCTTTGTAATAATTTTATTTACTTGCTTTGTTTATTTATTGCTTTCCATGTAATGTATGGCATAATAAACCGAAAACACCAAACAATAATCGGATTAAATCGCATAAGAACTAAGGTCACGTTTATTAAAATATAATCGGCTTGATTTAATAATTTAAAAGTAAGCAACATCATCCAAACCTAGAATCTCTGTTTTAAGGTACGGTCCAACCACCCGGCGGGAATATCGTACCCAAATTCTCGGTGGAGCTTAACCTGGTGGCGACTCTATCTTAAAATACGGGATTCTAAGTCTCGTATCCCTTAACACATAAATCGGATTAAATTTCAACATTAACATCGTTTTCCATTATCGTTTTCATCAGGCTAAAATAAGGAATATCCCTTAGCACTCTTCACAACACTCATTGTTTTTCTGCCCCATATGAAGAGCATTAAAGCTTATCGTGTGGGTGGGGGGATCGGGAGTCGTCGGCGCACAGCGCTGGTCTTTCATCCTCAGTCTCCTCATCATCATCTTCCATATCTCCCAGGCTTCTCTTGGCTTTCTTTCTTCATGCCTCAATGGCTTTAGTAGCAATTGCATCAACAACAGTTCTTCCCTTCTTTGTTTCTGCTTTAATCAATCTCCCCCTTGCCTTAGGCTTCTCAGGACTGGCTTTTAGAATCTGAGTGAGGTTAGAGAGTCCTCATCAACCTCTTCTAGAACCATGGTTGTTTGCTTTTGAGCCTTGGCCTTAGTGGTTCTGGGTTTCTTAAGAGCAGGGGCTTCTACGTCCGGATCCACAGTTTTATGGGCCTTTATCTTCTTCTCATCCCTCTTCTGCTTGGCCTTTTCCTCATTCCAAACCTCATCATACCAAAGATTCTTGAAGTTCTTCTTGAGAATGGCCTTTCTGGATAGACCATTAAATCCAGTGAAATCAACTCCTATAGCTTAGAGGATCCGGGTGATAAGAGCACTATAAGAGTTTGCGTGGCTCTTGAGGTAGCTGATGATGAGTATCGGCCAATTGATTTCTATGCACCTAGCCTAGTGCTGCAGGATGCAGTGTTAGAAAGAAGATATTGTAGTCAGAGATCCCTTTCGGATTAGTATCAGTTTCGCCATGGCATGTTGGAGAAACCTTGGGGTTTTTAGGAAATAGGTGGAGAACTTATCTCCAAAGTAGTTCTCATGAAGTCAGAGTTTTAGGGTATAGTCGACACCCATTTTGTCTCCATCTTTCCTCATCAAGACTCCGGAGTTCTTCATGTTAAAGCACTTTTTAAAAAATTCTGGTGTGATGGTGATGTCCTTCCCCTGGACTTTTATTCGCAGGGCATTATAGTGATTATGCGCATAGAGATTCTCATAGAATTCTCGGATGAGATCAGGGTAGGTTGGGCAGTTTATTTTTAAGAAACCACCCAGATTTTAATCCTCAATTAAAGTTGAGTAGGGGGTAGTTTTGAAGAGGTACTCATCACCCAAATAATCAGTGGGAATCACTAATTCAGCAGTTTTTAGGTTTAAGGGAGTAAAATCAGAATCTTTCATATCAGACTCTTGAAAGATATTCTTGCTAGGAAGGATTTTAGGTGTTTGTGAGATGTTGATTGCTGCCATTTAGAAGGATTTGAAGGAATTAGGGTTCTGAGTTTTCAAATTTGCAGAGTAATAGTAAGAGTATGCTGCTCGCGTAAGGAAGAGAATGAACTTTGGGGTTTTTATAGAGTTTTCAAAGTGAGGGTATTTTGGTAATCTGAATGTCGGTTGTTTGACTGGATTGATGATATAGTAGTTAGAATATTTGGAGAGAGGTAAATTCAGATTAACCGAAGAATTAGAACGGTTTATTTTTGAAATAACTGTTGTATTTATCGCTCGTGTAACAGCCAATGGACTTTTGAAATTCAAAAAGTAACTGTTACCTTTATAAGCTTTTACTGCCATATGTCATTCTTGTCGGCTGACGTGGTAATTGTCCGGAATAGACCTCCTCCCAATACTTCTTGTCGTCCGAAATGAGTTTTTCAGCTTAGGATCCTGCTTAAATTAAAGTTGTCTTCTAGATTCTCCCTAAATTGGATTTGACATTCCAATTGACTCCCTTAGCTTCCCAAATTGATCTTTACTTAAAGGCTTGGTAAAGATATCAGCTCTCTATTTATTGGCTGGAATGTATATCAATGCAACATCCTTCATCATCACATGATCCCTGATGAAGTGGTGCCTTATGTTGACATGCTTCATCCTGCTATAGAGAACTGGATTCTTTAACACATTAATAGCTCTTTTATTATCATACATAACATCCATACATCCGAATTAAACTCTATAATCTTCAAGCTATTGTTTGATCCATAGGAGTTATGCCACACAACTTCCAACTGCCATATATTCTGCTTCTATAGTAGATAAAGTAACTGAAGGTTACTTCTTGCTATACCATGATACTAAGCAATCTCCAAGAAAATGGCAGCCTTCGGATGTACTCTTTTTCTCAGGAGTATCTCTGCCATAATCTGCATCAGTGAACCCTTGGAGTGTGAAATTTCCATTACTAGGATACCATAATCCAACTTCAGTGATTCCTAGGAGGTATCTAAGGATTATTTTAACTGCCTTGAGATGAGAATCCTTAGAATTGGCTTGATACCTTGTACAGTAGCAAACTATATAGGGTATGTCATGTCTACTAGCTGTCAAGTATAAGAGTGAACCAATCATTCCTTTATAGAGCTTCCGATCAATATCTTCTCCTTCACAATCCTTGGATAAGATTGTGAGTGATCCCATTAGAGTGGAAATAGGCTTGCTTTTGTCCATTTCAAACTTCTTCAGGATCTCCTTGGTATACTTTGATTGGTTGATGAAAATCCCGTCAGGACTTTGCTTGATTTTTAAAACAAGGAAGAAGTTCAATTCTCCCATATAGACATCTCAAATTCCCTCTGCGTTTCAGAACTAAACTCTTCATACATCCTTTCATCAGTGGCTCCAAATATGATATCATCCACATAGATCTGGGCTAGAATAATATCATTCTTCTTCTTCTTGATGAAGAGTGTGGTGTCTGCCTTGCCTCTGATATATCCTTTGGATATAAGAAAAGAGGTTAATCTCTCATACCAGGCTCTTGGTGCTTGCATTAATCCATATAGAGCCTTCTTCAGCTTGTAGACATAATCCGGATGCTTTGGATCTTCAAATTTGGGTGGTTGCTTAACATAGACTTCTTCTTGAATAACACCATTTAGAAATGCACTTTTGACATCCATTTGGTATAGCGTGAACCCTATGAATGATGCAAAAGCACATAGGATTCGGATTGCTTCCAGCCTTGCTACAGGAACAAAGGTTTCTTCAAAATCAATCCCTTCTTGTTGGTTGTAGCCTTGGGCAACCAATCTTGCCTTATTTCTCACCACTACTCCAGATTCATCAAGCTTGTTCTGGAACACCCATTTGGTGCCAATGATTGATTTCCCTTTAGGAGGACACACTAGATCCTATACATCATTCCTGGTGAATTGATCTAGCTCTTTCTACATCTCCATCATCCAGCTTTCATCGCCTTCAGCATCTTGAAATTTCTTTGTCTCTATGAGAGAGATAAAGGAAGCATGGCTCATCATCCAGTTAAGCTGACCTTTAGTTCTAACTGGATTCTGAACATCATTCAGAATATTTTCAATAAATGATCTCTGTGGGTCCGGATCTCTCTTTATAGGCCTTTATGTTGAACTGGGACTTGCTCCATTTCAGCTTCAACCACTCCGTCTTGGCCATCATTAAAGTCAATCTCCTGTAGGTTAAGATTAACCTGTAGTAACTCTGGATTAAATGATATTCCTTCATCTTCCTCTTTGTACTTCTTGATTTGAAATGAATAAGGAATTCCTGCTTCCTCCTTTTCTCCAGATTTTTTAGCTTCCGGAACTTGATCTTGTGGAGTGTAGCTTTTCTTTCCTGCAGTGTTAGTCTCATCAAAATCTACATGTATTAACTCTACCACAGTGTGGGTTTATTTATTGAAGACTTTGTAAGCCTTACTATGTGTTGAGCAGCTAAGGAAAATTGCTTCATCAGATTTAGGATCAAATTTTCCTAGTTGCTCTCTATTATTAAGGATGTAGCATTTACATCTGAATGCTTTGAAATACCCAATTTTGTGTTTTCTTCCCTTCCAGATTTCGTATGGGGTCTTTTCTATGGTTTTCCTAATGAGAGCTATATTTAAGATGTAGCATGCTGTATTTATGGCCTCTCTCCAAAAATATTTTGGCAAACAGTTCTCATTGAGAATTGTTCTAGCCATCTCAACTATGGTCCTATTCTTTCTCTCAACAACTCTATCCTGTTGAGGAGTGTGAGGGCAGAGAAGTTATGTTCAATGCCCTTGGAGTCACAAAAATCAGCAAAAAGCTTATTTTTGAATTCTCTACCATTATCACTCTGGATGCGTGCAATGCTTATGCCCTGTTCTACCTCTATCCGGATGAATGTCTTAGAGAATTGGTTAAAAGCTTCATCCTTGCTTGCTACCAGGAGAACCCAGGTATATTAAGAATAATCATCCACAATGGCCATGGTGCATTCTCTTCTACCTAAACTCGATAGTTTGATTGGACCAAAGAGATCAATATGCAGGAGCTCAAGTACTCTTTTGGAAGGAATGTATGAGATGGAAGGGAAATTTTTCTTATGTTGTTTACCTAGTTAGCATGCAGTGCACAGATGATCCTTATAAAAAACAACCTTAGGAAAACCCACAACCAATTCCTTTTTGGCTAGTTTGGACATGAGGTTCATGCTTACATGTCCCAACCTCCAGTGCCATAGCCATGATTCTTCTTCTTTAGACACCAAGCATATATTCTTCTTATCATTTTTATTGTTTATAGAATAGACATTATTTACTCTAGGTGCATAAAGAATAAGTTGATTGGACTTACTATCATAGATTGAGTAGCCTCCGGAGTGATTTCCTTCCTTTGTCACATAATTGGGCCACACTTAGCAAGTTGAACTTCAGTCCATCAACCAGTGAGACATCTTCAATCTTAAATTCAGATCCAATGGTTCCATGACCAATGATCTGTCCCTTTTGATTGTCTTCAAAGCTCACTTTGCCTCCCTTCTTTCGGATCAATGTGATGAAGGCCTTCTCATCACCTGTCATGTGCCTTGAGCATCCACTATCAATGTACCTTGTGTGTTGATCTACTGTGGATCTAAGGCATACCTGCAAAATAGATCAAGTGGGTTTGGGTACCCAATTAGATTTGGGTCCTCTCGGGTTAATAACCATCTTAAGCCAAGGGTAAATATCATAATAACCATTTTTTAATTTACATGATTTAGTAATATGATTATTCTTCCCACAAAACCTACACCCCAAAATGGGTATGTTTTGCTTTTGCTTCTCACTGATCTTCTCCAGATCCTTTTTCCTGTAGTTGCCTTTATACCCAGCTTTTTGCACACTGGTGGATGGTCTGGTGTTAATCCGGAAGCTGGTTGGAGGTGCAACTTCTGCTCCATGGTTTTTTCTTTGCTTGATAGGCTGTTGGTTGTAAGCTGCCTTAGCCTTTCCCTTTTGAGCAGTGGTATATCTTTGAGTTTGTGGTTGCCTGGTAGCTTTCTTGATCTTTTGATTTGGGGTCCTCTGAAATCTATTTTGAGCAGGAGAAGGATTATCTCTTCTTAGAGCCTTTGTCTCTGGCCTCTTCCTGGATACTTCCTTTAATAGATTGATTTCTCTATCTAGTCCCATTACATTTGCATTTAGGATCTGGACTTGATCCCATAGGAATTTTTCCTCTACAACATCAATATGCTTGGTTGTTCTAACTAGATTGATGCCTTATGCCATGACTTCAGCATCTTCTGCCAACTCCATTATTGCTCTTTTAAGGGGCTTGATTGCTTTTGCAGTCTTCTTTACACCTTTGATAACAATAGATAGAGCTTTTGCAAGGTCCAGGTTAGAAGCAAAATTTGAATAAGAATTTACCTCAGTGTTTGCTGTATCTGATTTTGATTCTTCGATTTGCACTGTTTTTTGCTTAGAGGCGTTCCTTTTGGATTGCTCTGCTTCCGGATCAGTCAGAGCAATGAACACATAATTTACAGTCTCCTCTTCTTCAATTGAAGATGAGCTGCTACTTTTTTCACTGTTGCTCTAAGTAGCAACCATTGCCTTCTTTTTGAACTTCTTAGTTCTTTTGAGCTTGGGGCACTTTGTTCTGAAGTGGCCATTCTCGCCACATTTGAAACATGCAGCTTCTTTCTCCGGATCCTTCTTTTCTTCTAGATTCCTTCTAGGCTTGTCTCTTCTAGAAGTGCCTTCTATTGGTTTCTGGGATTCATACCTTTTTTATTTCCTTCTATCTTTCTTTTGTATGAATCTATTGAGCCTTTTGGTTAGTAGAGCAAGTTGATCTTTGGTGCTCAATGATTCATTGATTTGCTCTTCCTCTCCGGATGAAGCTGATCCGGTGGATTCTGCCTTAAGTGCAATGGCCTTCTTTTTCTCCTCAGGCTTCTTTTCTTGTTGGCTATATCTCTCCAAGGATGATTCTTGAGTTAGAAGATTACCAATGAGTTCATCATAACTATAGCAGTTTAAGTCATGAGCTTCCTCAATGGCAGTCTTTTTGCTGTCCCATTCCTTGGTGAGGCTCCGAAGCACTTTCTTGACCATCTCTACCTTAGAGATTTCTTTTCCCAGCCTTTTTATCTCATTCACTAGATTGGTGTATCTACTGTTCATACTGCTGATTGATTCTTTAGGCTC
Source organism: Euphorbia pulcherrima (assembly GCA_947683365.1). Classification (NCBI taxonomy): domain Eukaryota; kingdom Viridiplantae; phylum Streptophyta; class Magnoliopsida; order Malpighiales; family Euphorbiaceae; genus Euphorbia; species Euphorbia pulcherrima. The sequence continues at coordinate 12,735,513 of CANTUS010000013.1, forward strand.
TATCTTGAAGGATTCAAACTTTTGCTGAAGTAAATCGAGTTTGGCTTCCCTTACTTTAGTGGTTCCTTCATAGGTCACCTCCAGCATGTCCCAAATTTCTTTTGCAGCTTTGCATCCAGATATTTTGTTAAACTCAGCTGCACTAAGAGCACAATGAAGTATATTAATCGTATTTGCATTTTCACACAATTTCTTAAATCATTTTCAACCCACATGCTTAATGGCTTAAGTGTGGTTACACCTCCTACTTCACAAGTAGGCTCATATATGCCATCTTTAATAACTAACCATGCTTGCATGCTTTGAGCCTGAATGAAATTCTTCATCCGATTTTTCTAGAATGTGTAGTGTTCACCGGTGAAGAGTGGAGGATAGGTAATGGACATACCCTCGAGAAGGAGTTATGAGTTTTGAAAGCTCATTTTGATATTTGAATCAAAATTAGTGGAACTTTAGCTCGAGATTGTTAGATCTCTAGTTTGAGCACTTGCACTAATACCACTTGTTGGTCCCTATGAGGGTCTATATAGGGTTAGAGGAGGGTGAATGACCATTTTTTGTGGAATTAAAAGACTATAAAAGTCTTAGTGTAGCGTGTTTGAATATGATCTGGATGATGCAGTTATGACAATATAATGCAATAGATAAAAATTAAAGAAATCAAACACAGAAGGTTTTTATCCTGGTTTGGCCCCGCCTACTCTAGTCCTCGGAGTTTCCTTCTTTTGAGCTTTTCCACTAGTGGACTCCTTTCTAACTGGCAGGAATCAAGCCTTACAATTTATCTCCGGATGGTACCCCTTCCGGATGTAGAATATACCACTAAAAGCACCAACTCCTAGCTGAGTCCTTTGAGTCTTTTATAGGATATACCACTTAGCCTTCTACCCCAAATCTAAGCTGAGTCCTACAGGGAGTTCCCGCTTAAAGCACCAACTTTAAGTTGTATCCCAATCTCACAACTCACCCAAGTTGGAGATCTTACACTTTGGTTTCTATCAAAGGTTTGGTTTGGAGTTCCGTAAGTTTATAGCTTACTTAGGAATCCTTACAACAGATTTTAAGTTAACTGGTTCTTAGAGGGATTATATCCATTGATTGAATGAGTATGCTTTATTACTTACTTTTGTTAATCAACCAGCCAACCTTCTCAAATGGTGAAGAGCTCCTTTTATAAGCTTCGATCATAAATGTAGCCTTTGCGAGTTGTTGAACTTGAAATAAATCTTCACCCTTGATCAGGTTATAGGTGGCCCTTCCGGAGCCATTGATCAATCCATTAGACTGTAATTTGACCCGTTTCAAATCTTGGGATTGAGGATGAAAAGTTGTCAGTAATAATTTTCCTTGGCATTTTGTGATGCACCAACTTTTATACCAATTGCTTTTTGGTGTGAGCTCCACGCGCCTCCTTATTGATCTAGGTGAAAAAGGTAGTTAGCTTTTTCTGTCCGGTGTCAGTCCTTTTGTCCTTTCTCTGAAATATGTAAGCTGTCATTTTTATCTTTCTTGAGGGGAAAGGATCTTTGATTATGAAGACCAAAAAGGTGGAGGGTTATATTTGAAACATTTCCCCTTGTCTGATATAGGAGTCTTCCCGATATCTTCAGACTCTATATCTCCGGATCTGCCTTCTTCCGGTGCAGCTTCAATCAGTTCTTCCGGATGCTAGTCTTGACAGTTAATAGTTTGTTTCCTTTCCAAACTTTAACTGGATAATTCTTGTTACGCTTAGGTACTTGTCTTGACTTAAGTGCCTTATTTAGGACTTGGTAATGTCTTAGTTTTCCAGATGATATCGCTTCAGTTCTTTGGTGTTTTAGGTCCTGTTGCTTTGGATTATCCGGATAAGTCTTATACTTAGGTTTTATTTACTTCAAACCTGATCCGGATATTAGTGTTCCGGATCACTATTTCCAACATAGAAATTAACTCAGAGTGATTTCCTTTATCTCTACTCTGGTCAGCTGATTGATTGGCAGCGGAACTAGATGGTTGGTCAGCTGACTCTGAGTTAGGCAGATCATCCTTAGCCATGAGACACACATTGACAGAATCTTATGCCTCTTCTTCTGAGGATGATGACTCTTGTTCAGAGTCACTCCAGGTAGCAGTAAGGGCTTTCTTACTCTTCTTCCTCTTGAACTTGTCCTTTTTAGCCTTAGGACAGCTCGACTGAATATGCCCCTTCTCACCACATTTAAAGCGTTTGATATCTTTGTTATACTCCTTTCGTGGTCTATCATCTGCTCCCTTCTTATTCTTGCCTGTCTTTCTGAACTTTTGAAAGTTCTTATCTTTTCCTAAGTACCTTCTGAAATTCTTGGTCATCAGTACTATTTCTTCTTTTCTGTCTTCTGGATATCCTTCCTCGGAAGAATCTTCTTCATCATCATTAACTCTCAGAACAACAGCTCTGCTTGAGCTCTCTTTTTCCTTGTGCCTATGCTTCTTAGACTCATCTTCATATTGCTTTAAAGACATCTCTGAGTCAGCAAGGTTCCCATAAGCTCATCAAACTTACAGGTCTTCAAATCATGAGCTTCTTCAATGGCACTCTTCTTTACTTCCTATTCTTGAGTCAAACTTCTAAGGATCTTCTTGACATTCTCTTCTTTTGTGAACGTCTTACCAAGTCTTTTCAGCTCATTGACTATATTCATGAAACTAGTGTTCATGTTGGAAATATCCTCCTTTGGTTTCATGTGGAACCACTCATAGTCCCTTATAAGGATATTGATCTTGGACTCTTTCACCTTGTCAGTACCTTTATAAGTCACTTCTAACTTCTTCCATATCTCTTTGGCTATCTCGCATCCTAAAACAAGATTAAACTCAGTTGCATCAAGAGCACGATAAAGATAGTTGATAGCAGCTGCATCTTCTTTTAGTCTGATCAAGTCCTGACTGTCCTATTCATCAGAGTACTTATCAACCTTTACTCCATTCTTTATGATGGTAGGAACATATAGCCCTTCTACGATAGCCATTCAAGCATGCATACTCTGAGACTGGATGAAATTCTTCATCCTGTTTTTCCAATAAGTATAATTCTCTCCATTGAACATTGGAGGCCTGGTGACTGACATGCCTTTTGACAGAATATAAGCTTGGGCTCTTCCACTAGATTCTCCTTTGTAGGCCATGGTCTTTGTCTCAAAGATTGTAAAACCTGTAAAATGAGAACTGCTCTGATACCACTGGTTGGTCCGTATGCATACACTCAATGAGTCAGAGGGGGGAGGGTGAATGACTCACTCAAGAACTTATAAAATTTTTTTGCGATACACAAGAGCTCCGCTGAGTGAGGTCAGCTGGCTGAATGAAAATCTGGAAAATGCAATAAAGTAAAGAACACTAAGATTTTTATCCTGGTTTGATAACCTGTGCTTACATCCAGTCCCGAGAGAGTGTCTCGGCTTGAATTCACCAATCTCAACTCCTTTACCCTAGGCAGAGAAGCCTTTCACAAATTCCCCAATTACAGTAAGTACCCTCCAAACTGCAATCACTCATCCGCTGACTAGAATACCCTCTTCTATCAGCAACCCTCTGAGAGTTTAAACAAGAGTTGGATTCAACTTATAAAAACGTTGATCCAGTTACAATAATCAGATATTACAAGTTTGAGATCTATTTTATTCTCTCTTATTCTAAAGCAGATTTTAGCTGAGTTGTGCTTTCTTGCTTGGACTTCTTTAAAGGTTGCATTTTGACAGAGATTTTGCTTCTGAGAAATTCAGGTGTAATCACCAAGTTCTAATGTTTGCCTTCTTTATAGATGGATTGAGAAAGTAGCCGTTGAACTTACTTTGGCATCTTCTGAAATTAACAGCTCAGTAATTCACCTGTTGCTTCTTCAAATCAATCTGTTAGGAGATAGAATCACACCGTTGTAAAATACATTTCAATCCGTTAGATTGAAATTCGAGCTTCAATTTCAATCCTTTGTCATTTGATGCCAGTCTTCCGTTAGAGATAACTCGCGCTGACTCGCTACGTGTCATCCTCCCATTGCCTCTGGTATTCTGACATTTGGCAAAGCACGCGATACTAGGTTGGTAGATCTGCAGAATAGCCTAAATTGGCAAATGACTTTTTGCCACTTTGCATTGAAAGACTTTGTCATTTTCTTCATAATTCTGAGTCTTGTCATGACATTAATTCTTTTTGTCTTTTTCTCATTAATGTTCTGCAAAAAGCAACACTAAAAGCAAAGATCCCTTTTTACCTTAAATGGTAAAGTCAGCAGCTTTGACAGACTTGAAGTAACTCAGCTAAATATATAATCGTAAAGCAGACAGTTGAAACAAAATCTAAATATCAAGTGCTGAGTGAATATTACAAAGTCAGCGACTGTCGTAGATACTCAGCCCAGGTCACTCAGAGTTAAACTAAATAGCTAGGTCAGCGGAGATTCGAAATTCTACCCTTAAATTTACTAACTCCTTAAACAGCCATAGACTATTTATTTTAACATCATTATTGATTTAATTAACTCAAACTGAACTTAATTATTATGATCAAAATTTAAGCACTACCGAGTCAGTCCACTGAGTCAGTCAAACTCGTGCTTGGTTCAATAGTTTTGTTTGAAAAATAAATCAATGAAAAGTATTTTGCAAGTCAACATGAAAAGTAGTGTAAATAATGAAAAATATTTTACCCCTCTAAAAGATGGAAAAACATTTTCCCTCCATCTATCACATTCACTTTTTCCATCTCGCCTCAACCATCAACATCATCATTTCTTCCGTCTCACCGACACAACTACCACCTCCTCCTCCGCCACCACTACCACTGCATCCATCCACCCCACCACCGTTCGCCGCCGCCACCACCATCACCTCCATCCAATTTTTACCACCACCGTTATCTTTACTTACATTTCCAACTTTGCTTTCATCATGTCTACTTCCATCTCGATCACCATTGTTGCACATGTATACTTCACATTCACCATTACTGTTACCACATACCATTTCCAATTCACCTATATTTATTTTTATGTAAAAACATAATTGTTTTAGACGGTTTGCTTTTCATAAAATAATAAATCAATATTTCACGTATTTTACTATTTTTATATAAATATGATAAAAAAATGTTAATATATTAAAATAAATAATATTAAGTACTTAAATTTTGTGGTCAGAAAATATTTTTCAATATTTTAAACAAACACCAGAATATATTTTTTACTATTGGACCCAAACACAAAAAAATATATTATTTTTTTATAAAATATTTTCCCTTATACATTATTATCCTGCAAACAAATGAGGCCTTAATTCATAATAGTTATTTCAATATAAAACCAATGCCAACTCCATGAATCAACACACTAAAGGAAAGTAAGAGTAATAATTTGTTTCCACCATAATCTTTGTAAAGACCTTAAACGCGTTAAAGATGGGAAAATGTTTCATTTGATTTGACATCATAATGAAGTTATGAAGTTCATGGCACTCCATTAACTAAAATCTAGAGAAATTTTCTTACTATATTCTAACAAATTAGGTGCTCAAGATATTTAGAGTTACTTGGTCTCTACTTTTGACTTATTATACTACTTCGTTGTTTTTTTAGGGTTAATTTCAAAAATATATTATGTGGTTTCATTTATTTTTAAAAGGGACCTTGTGGAATTTTTAAAAAAAATAGAGTTTGAGGTTTCATTCCGTTAACAAATCAAGGATTTTTTACTAACGCCGTTGTTAGCACAGTCCGCTCCAGCCTGATGATGATATAAGCCTTATTCGTCACAGCGATCAAACAAAGAGCCAAGGATAAAATCGAAGTTGTAAATTCTTTTCCCTTAGCCCTAAATATCTCTCGGTATGATGTCCTAGATCCTGAGATTCTCCCAAAGCGATATTTCCATAAATTTTGAAATATCGAGAATCCTCAAGATGTCTCAAAAAGGCTTAAAAGTCCCAATGACACTCAAAATTTGGCAAGGCTAGATTCAGAAGTTTCCATCTTTGACCATAGGGCTCATTGCCCTAAAAATGTCAACTGTAGAAACTACCCGATCGGGTAGTTTCCCTCTCGTGGTAATTGCCCATTCAGATAATTTACAAGCACTATTTTGGATTAGGCAGAAAATAACCGACCGGGTATTTTCCTTGAATTTCATCCGACTGGATATTTTCCCAATTCACTGTTTTGGATAATCGGATTTGGTAGAAATTAACCGATAAGATATTTTTACCTAGAAACTACATTATCGGATAATTTCCACAGGCTGTAAATAGGCATCTTACCTTCCCATTTCCAACAATGAAAACACAACATCTTTTACTTAGGCCATGCATAGAAGTTCATAGAGAGAGAATTCGAGTTAGAGAGAGAAAGAAGGCATTTAAGCCCTTCACCTATCCTCTGCATATACCTTAGCGGTATAGAAATTCAAGAAAACACCCCAAAACTCTATCGAGTCACTCAAGCCACTTGAGACCTCCCCAAAAAACCAATACCTCGGTTCCCTGAACTAGGTATTTGTTGAAACTCTGCATAGGGACTGACACTTCGGTTCCTAGAACTAAGTGCCCCTTCAAATCTCTGTAGAAATTTCAAAATCACTCCTCGGAAGTTTGATATTTAGAACTCATAGCATCAAACTACAACCAACATACTCCCGGAGATTCAATATTTGAAATTCATAATATTGAATCATAGCCGAAAATACTGCCGGAAATTCGATATTTGGAATTCATAGTATCGAATTACAGCCGAAATACTGCCAAAATTCACTCTCGGGTTTTTGATATCCATGATATCAAATTGAAGCTGAAATATCATCAAAATCCCCCACAAATCAACATTTGGAATCCATAGTATTGATTAATCATTCAATCCATCGAAGATCTCAAAGCGACAACTACGGTTCCTAACCGGCTCTCACGTCATCCTGGATAAATGAAAAAGTAAACTAAGGGTAATATTGATGCAAAGCCAACTTTCTCTCATTTTATTTTTGATTTCTCTCATCTATGTTATTTTTCTGTTCACTCTCCTTTTGTTATTTTCATTTTAGTTTGTTTATTTGCACATTTTCATTAAATTGCATTAACATAAAGATCAAGTTTGTAGAAAAATAAGCAGGGTCATACCACCGGTACGATTAAAGCTCATAAACCCGCCGTAAAGTATTTCTATCTTTTCCTATTAACTTTATTTTAATTAAATCCATGATGAATTTATCAAATTTAATTTAGTCTTTAAATATAAAAAGTGTGTTTAGTAACTATTTTATCCAAACCCAAAATCTCATCTTTTGATATTAAAATCTCATTTTGGATCGATACACCACAATTCCCAATGAAACTGAATCGAGTAGCGACTCTATTTTTATTAAAAAAAGAAATAAATATATTTCTATTTTCTTATAATAAATATTATTATTTATATAATTATATTTTTATAAAATGATATATTTATTTTTAAAATCTGAATTTAATAAAACACCATCTATTTTGGTAATCATTTTATCTTTTTATCTATAAAGTTAAACCATCGCACATTTTCTATAATTTATTCCTATAAATTTAAATTTTCTATCAAACCTTTTCAACCTAAAAAAACGCCCACTCCATAATCGTTAAAAGTGATGAGCAATATGAGAATTTTCTTTATTATCATCGTCTGCCCTGTTTTCTAAACGTATCTCTGCACATTAACCTCATTCTCTTCATAAAAATGGTTGTCGTCGCCGCTCCACCGCGAATCCAACCCCAACTCTATCTACACCAACCGAACTTCCAAAATCTGACACTACTCTCGTCGGCTACCGCTCTTCACCTGGATCCGTCTCGCAAGCCCCGCCGATCTCCACCAAATCCACAAACCCAAATGTCCGTCTTCTTCGAGCGGCTCACTATATACGCGTAACCACTGAATCCTCCCTCTCATCTACTCTCTTCAACACCTCGCCGTTTCAATCTTTCACTTGAAGTTCTAAAATTGATTTCCTCTGATTTCAATACCATTGAAAGAATGGAGAAGAAGCTGAATGTGAATGTCGGGAAAACTTTTCTTTTCAGATGGTGATTGAGCTTGTGACTTGTAGTCTATTTTGTTTCATTTGTATGGGTTTTGAAATTGTATTTTTCATATTTCTCCCTGAGATTTGTACTGTTATTTTGTTTATGTTCAGGTTTTTTGAAATTGAAATTTTTATGCCATTATGAATATTTGAGGGTTCAGAATATATGTGATGGTTTTGTTGAATCTAGTTTTGATTTTGTGTTTTTCGGGTTTTTTGTTCACAATTCAGGTTTTTCTTCTCCCTTTAGGTTGTTTGATCGACGAATGGGTTGATATGATCTTTAATTTGTTGTTGATGGCGACGATGGTCTGGACCAGAAGAATGAAAATGGTGGAAATTTAGGGTAGAAGAAAGAAAATATTGAATTTGCAATATTGCCCTTTAAAATAAAAATTTATAAACCCTTTTAAAAAATAAGTGAAATTACGTCATATATTTTTTAAGTTGATCTTTTTTATTATATTATAGCTAATTTTAAATTTTTAACAGTTTAACAACAGAAACAAAAACCAAAAAGATCATAATTAATTTTAAAAATTCTGAAGCTATAAAACACAGCAACCAAAAGTAATTATCTACCCTAGTTGATTGATTTATAATATATCGTGCTCGTGTGGCCTTTTTAGTTGGGAAAAGAACACAAATGACGTAAAGCCCATACAAAATTTTCGTAAGAAGTTTAGCCCACAACTCAAATATATAAAACTGGCTTCAACGACAACATTTATACTTTCTTTCATATTCCACAACTTTTGTATGCTCTTGTTACTCTCATCTCTATGATTTCAAACGCCAGTTTTCATCTCCTCTTCATTTTAGTTTTCATCTCTACGATTTCGTCATTACTCTGTCGATCGGTTTTGATTTCGAAAACAGTTGCAAAGCTTGCATTCAACATCAAGAAATCAAATATCATAAAAAAAAACTAAGGTAGGAAACCGTAAAACCAAAACTATAATTCAAATACATGATTCTACTTCTGAACTAATTCTAATTGTTGAAAATGACAACAGAATTAGAACTGGCAAAGAAAAGACCAAGAAATCAAATTCCTCATTCTGCTACAATAGATGCTTATGTTAGGGTTTTTTTGCCCCTAGTATAATGCTGGTATAAAGTAGTTTTTTTTATTTACAACAACATCAACAACAACATTACCCAATGGCTCCCGCACAAACGGGATAAGGGGGGGTCGGGTGTACACAACCTTACCCCTGTAATTACATAAATGTTGTTTTCAATTGACCCTGAAGTGGAGTTGCAAACAGCTATCCGTGACATCACAATAAAAAGAAGCTCAGACAGTTTAATGAATCACTTTGGTTTAGTCCATTATAATCTAAAGCCAAAGAATGGTGAATCTTTGGCCCCATCGAAAATAATGGACAGTTTTGTTTGATTTCATTCATAAAATAGATGCTTATGTTTGGTTTTATTTTTCACACCTAGTATAATGCTAGTATAAAATGGTTTTTATTTGATTTATTTCATAACATAGATGTTTAATGTTTTGTTTAATCACACCTTGTATAATGTTGGTATAAAGTAGTTTTCGTGTGATTTCTTAAATAAAATAGATGTTTTAATGTTTTATTTAATCACACCTTGTATAATGCTGGTATAATGCTTATATAAAATTATTTTTATTTGATTTCTTTCCTAAAATAGATGTTTAATGTTTTGTTTAATCACACATTGTATAATGTTGGTATAATGCTTGTATAAAACTGTTTTTTATTTGATTTCTATAATAAAATAAACGTTTAAGGTTTTATTCAATCACACATTATATAATGTTGGTATAATGCTGGTATAAAGTGGTTTTTGTTTGAAGTCTTTCATAAAATAGATGCTCATGGCTTTGGTTATTCACACATGGTATAAACCTTGTATAATTCTGGTATAAAGTGGTTTTTGTTTGATTTCTATGATAAAATAGATGTTTATGTTTTGTTTTATTTTTCACACCTTGTATAATGCTGGTATAAAGTGAGTTTTCTTTGGTTTTTTTTCATAAAATAGATGATTATGGTTTTGATCTTCACACCTGGTATAAACCTTGTATTTTTTTTTGTAATATTTACAAGTATCTTCAGTGAGATAATCTTGTTCGAGGCTTAGTAACAGTTAATACTCCTCACCCCTCCCAACAAATGTATTTAGTGGGATTTGAACATTGTTCTCCTCCAAATGTATTTAGTGGTATAAACCTTGTATAATGCTGGTATAAAGTGGTTATTGTTTTCTTTCATAAAATAGATGCTTATGTTTGATTTTGTTTTTCACACCTTGTATAATTCTAGTATAAAATGATTTTTTTTTATTACGTTCATAAAATATATGCTTATGTTTGGTTTTGTTTTTCCCACCTTGTATAATGCCGGTACAAAGTGGTTTTTATTTGATTTCTTTCATAAAATAGATGCTTATGGTTTTGGTTCTTCACACCTGGTATGAAACTTGTATAATGCTGGTATAAATTGATTTTTTGTTTGATTTCTTTTATAAAATAAATACTTATGTTTGATTTTCTTACGTGTATAATTCTTGCATAATGATGGTATATCATCTATTAGACTGTTGAATATCTCCAAAAATAAAACTCGAAAAATGTTTATCATCATTGATCTACTTTCGAAAATAAAAACAAAAAAGAACAAAAAAAACTCTAAAGCGACATATAAAAAAATCATCGGTTTACAAAACAAATACAAAACAAAGTAAAAAAAAATAAAAGAAAAGGAATCATATTCATAGGCAGTGTAACGTAAGGAAAGCAAAGGTAAAATTTAAAACAGATTCAACAAGTTAATTATAAAAATAGATGTTAATTGTATAAGTATTACCCAACCTCTATATTTCTTAGAATTTCCCTTTTTAGTTTTGATTATCATAGGATAGATTATTAGATTCATCTAATCCAAATTTAAGAAATGAAAAATAAGCTTCAGCAATAATTTATACCATAAAGTATTACATTTCACAATAACGTTACACTGGAAAGTTAAACATGCAAGCACCGTGAAACAGACTTGAAAAAGTTTGTGGAAATCATAAAGTAGCCATCAACATGGCTCGAATCTTGGCCCTAAGTTCATCAGAAACTTCAGCTGTTTCTACGGCTTGAGATTTCGATAAATCAAGAGAAGCTTCCCTACTATCACCACCCTCACCACAATCACTAGCTTTCGATTGATCCGATTTTACAACTATCTCTCCTTCTTCCAAGTCCCGATCTCCTTCTGAGTTGGAGCTCTTCCTCTGCTTTACTGATTTTCCTCGCTCTTCATCAGATGATGTATCGAGCTTATGCCTACGTCTCGAACGCCGATGCTCATCATCATGTCTAGAATGTCGGTGCTCATCATCATCAGAGCTTCCAAGCCTGTGCCTTCGCCTACGATGCCTATGACCATCCTCTGGAGAACTGTCCCGTTTTTCCAAGCCTTGAGTAGAAGAATGTCTTTTCCTGTGCTTGTGCCTGTCCTTGCTACGATGTGATCTGCGATGCCTCTTTTTTTGAGAATGCTTATGTTCTCCGTTCTGCTTCGAATCTTCTTCGTCTTCTTCTTCTGCCTCTTCGGTCCTTTTGGATCTAGAACGGTAGCTTCTCTTTAGTCGGCGTTCATTATGTTCAGCGACTTCTTTCTTTTCAGGCTTCTCGGTTTTATCACTGCTATCGACAACTGAACTGCTTGCCCTTTCTAGGCCCACGAGATGAGCCTGAGAATCTGACCCAGATTCAGATGGTTCTACAGATAATCCTCGTAAAGGTTCGGTTTTTAACGGTGCAGCTCCACTTTTCACCATGGCTGCAAACATTTTTGCTCGCTTGAGCCTCTCGGCCTTTAATTTCTGCTCCCTAGCTACAGAAGAATCTGTCTCATTTGCAATGCCTTTTGCTATTGAAACACTAGAATCCCCATTAGGGTCTGGCTTCTGGCTGCCATTACTGCCTGTTATAGTCTTAGATAGTATTTCTAAATTGGGATTCTTAATGCCTTTTCTTGCGGCCTGAAGAATAGCCGCAACTGCATCAACACTAACTCCGACTGGTTGCGAGGCTGATTTTGAAGGTGGATCCTGCCCATCCTTCTTTGACTTATTACCAAGTACCATTTTGAACTTCTCTTTTCTGTCAGGCTCATTCGGAATATCAGATGCTGATTGTGTATCCTCTTCTCTACTTCCACTTTTCTTGTCCATCCTGTGACCTGGCGTGTCAAGCTTGTCCAAACTAAAACTCTTGCCAGCTGACTTGGCCTATAACCAAGAACGAAAAAATCAGCAGGCTATTCCAATACACATATATTCCAAGCCTAGGTCCTGGAGCCTGGGCGCAAGGCTCAGGCGCAACAATAAAATAAACTATAAATAAATAAAAATAATTGATGTCTTACGTGGTTAAGACTAAGACCTTTAAAGGTCTCAAGTTCGAGACACAACAGGGGAGGGTGGGGTTTTCTTTGTATGTATTGTAAGCACAATTGTACAATATTCTTTTTAAAAATAAATAAATATGGAGTACATAAATTTGCTATATATATACACACTTGCTGTACAGAAACAATATATAGTTATTGTTCAAGCTTATTAGCTGTTACTGATTTATCAATCATTTGAGATTGATATCTGGATGCATGTCCTATCTTTTCATTCTTATTTCTCTCCCTCATTTTTCTTTCTTCTTAATTTCAATTCTTTTTAATGATTTCTCTCATTTCCTAATTTCGGTGGTTTCTTTGCCTAACATTTCTACTTCTTTAATTAATACTTTTCATATTTTCTTCTTTCCTGAAATCTAAACTTAAAGTGCACCTAGGCGTACACCTTTAGTGCCTAAAGCCTGGAGCCCAGTGCACCTAGGTACGCGCCTTTTGAATGTGAAAAGCCTGCTAGGAACCTAGGCAATGAAGCTCAAGCCTTGAGTGCCTGAGGCACACCTTAGACAACTATGCTCCAACCATATGGGAAGAACCAGAATTACAACCAATTTTCACAACAGAACATAAGATTGGCTTTGAGTTTCCATGTTAAAATAGAAGCATTGACAAGCAATAACAACTAATCAACACCTTGTAGGTACACAATACATATGGTATAAACATGATAAAAAGCTCTTCACATATAACTAACGCAATACACAGACAGGGCAAAACAATATACCTCTTCAGCTTTTTGCAGAATGTTCAGATAGTAAGGATGGAATGGGTGAGATGGAAGAAGGAAGGGAAATCTCCCATGCTTAGTATCCTGCTGAACAAGCACAGCCTCAAATTCTTTCCCATTTCTCAGTATGAACTCAACTATCTTCTCAATAACTCTCTTCATATCAGTTGGAGGCTCCAAAATTGGTTGCTCAACCTTGGACGTTTTTGAAGAAACAAGACGCTGCAGCTTATCCACAGTTGCAGAAATACCCATGGTATCACCATCTTTCTTTATGCCAGCTGTGTTCATAGACTTCACCTCGCTGATGGACCGGTTTCTTTTTATGACCTGAGATCTTTCTTTCAGTGCTGGAATTGAATGCCTGGAAAAGGTATCATCTTTTCCGGGTGGATTTGAAGAATTCTTTTGTCCTGATTCATGAGGTACAATAACATTATCAGTATTAACAGCCGCCGTGGAGTCAGTTTTAGTAAGAGCTGGAGCATTCTCAGTAGCAGCTTCTTCATCCTCTCCAGTTCCATATACAGAGCCTAGTAATGACAATGCACCGCCTAGAACACCCTGACCTTGACCAGTATCGGTTTTGTTCTCTTCTTCTGTGGATTTTCCATCAATGTCAGACTCCAGAAGTTCCTTGTTATCAACAAGAAGCCTGAAGTAAGGATGAAGATTATGATCAGGTAGCAAAAACCCAAATGTTGGGTTGTCTCCTTGTTTAACTCTCAAAACAATTTCAGATTGCCCACCGTGCTTGCTCACAAATATTGCAGTTTTTGCGATGATCTGGTGCACTTTCTCAGTTGGAGGCTGAAAAAAGGGAAGAAGGCCAAAATATGTTCTTAATCACAAGAAATCGAACAGGACAATGCCAGAGAAAAAGATACTAACTATTCCAAGAAAAAATAATCACTGATACTTGTATACATAATCATATACATACAGAACCATTTACAACAACCTATGAGAACATCTATCCTCTGAGTTCTAGAGGACGTCTGAGAAAGGAACAAATTTCTATCACCCTAATCCCACCTGTGCGACCCCTTGTCAGGACATCAAAAGAAGACAAGGTGCCTTGCTATGGCAACCTTGAAGAACTTCCATCACTGCTTCGAGCATCTGAAACTTAGACATGATAAGCCTTAGAAAAACACATGCACCTTAAACATCTATCATGCCGCCGCACTAGATAAGCACCAAACAAACAACATCAGGATGAATATCAATTGTAAAAAGCAGAGTCCAAGAAGGGGGGTCCACTTACCAGGTGGGCAAGCAAGTTTTCAGGAACGGAGAAGGGCGGACGAAAACCAGGTTCCACATCTGTATTTTGCTCAGAGGATCCACTAGTAGGTCCATATGAAAAGCCAACTGCATTATAGCCACTGGGATTCTCACTTCCTTCTCCATTTTCTAAATCTGAAAAACAAAAGATGATAATTCTAATTAAATATATTAATAGGTATCAGTCTGTAACTAAAGCATAAGAGCAGGAACACTGATAGAATATACTCAAAAGGGTAACACAAGAATTAGGTAAGGAAATTCTTACTTGGCAACTGAAAGAAGATAGCTTAGTAAACAAAATCTGATCCTGCAAACTTCAATAAGCAATCCAGATAATATAAAGAAACGCTATCCTCCTATGTTTAGCTGAATACTGTATCAGCAAAGAGTTATCCATATTGAGGAACTGTTTTAAACTAGACCTATTGGTATTTCATGATAGCAGTCGCCATAACATACCAAAGCAGTGTCCATAAATCATAAAGTAGGGTGTAGAATAAAGGGTCCCATGAGGTACTGACAAATTAAACACATTTAGAAGCTATAAGAGGGAAAAAAAACTAAAATTATGTTTGGATAAGCACTGAAAGAAACAATATGTTGAAGTCAAGGTAAAAAAACTAAAACTGTTTGGTTAATAAAGACATTCTCAAAAATCAATATTCTGTGAAACATAAATCAAAATGGAAACTTATTGTGTACATACTGTTAGAGAGCCATGATTAAAATATAATAAAGGCCACCAGACCCCACTAACTCTACATGTTTCACTGGAGGCCACCCTGATTTTTCAAAAGTTCCAATTAATTCCTTAAACTTGACAAAAGTGCACCAGTTTGCCCCTAAACACCATGTGTCAGTTTTTGGTTGGTTTCACATTTCAAAGATGTCATTTTTCTGATTTTTCTCTCACCAATCAGAAGCTTGGCAAACTCGTTCACTTTTGAAAAGTTGAAGGATTTAATTGCAGCAAATGAAAGTTGGGGTCTGAATGGATTTGGGCTATAACAAAATTTCTTTCAATAACCTTCATTTTCAATTTTTCCTCTTGCCACACCCACACCTCATAGTTATCTCCAATGCCCTTTGGTTTGAACATGTACAAATATATGAATCGATTTGTGCTGAAATTTAACTAATAAATGGGGTTGACAGAGCTCATTTTTCAGGAACTCATGGTCTAGTAGACATCACCGCTGTTGCTCAATTGCTTAGGCAAATAGATGAAGTTGGCTTCCAACTAATAATTCAAACTAATGGATATTCACCAAGCAAGCAACACAAAAAGAAACACTAATCCGGTCAAATGAGAAACTATCCAAATTGAAGCTAACATTCAAATATCACTACTAATAAGAAAATTTGAGTCTCTAAGATATTAATACCAATAAGCAATTTTGTGAAGAGGCAAAATATTACCTTGCTCCTCGGAAGATGAGGACAGATCGAGGTAACGCTCGTGATCAAGCTCGGATTGGAGGGCATCGTCATCAGGATTGGGAGACAAGGGGTGGTGGCGCCGACGAGTACGAGGAGGGGGAGGGGCGGAGAGAAGGTGGCGGACGTCGTAACGGTCAATAGAGAGAGAGTTCCAGTCAACAAGAGCATCGGCGGAGTTGACAAACGCAGCCATGGAATCGTCATCGAAAAGCAGCGCGTGACGGCCTACCACTTCGAGATCCATTACCTAGAGCAGGGCGGATTCAGAGAGGAAGAGGAAGAGAAGAATCTCAGCGAACCCTAATTGAGGAAGTTATTGTTCTGATTAAAGTGGGGGGAGAAATCAATTCAGGTTATGTAGCACGCGACGCCATCTAATTTATGGTGCTTTCAGGTGTTTTCCTATTTTTAAAGTTTTTTATATCAAATTTTTAATTTATAAGAAGTGTTGTACTTCTTTTATTTTATTTTTAATTTAAAAGTTTAAATTATGAAAATAAGAGGTGCTTTTAACTTATTTTGAATTAATAAAATAATAAATATACCCCTATAATTTGACCTAATACTAAAGGGTAAAGTAATAGAAAAAGTAATCATACACGAATCCTCTAATTTTATCTATTTATTTAGCTTATGGTAATTATTTTTTATAAACTCTTATCAAAATTAAAGAGCCATAAAATACATGATATTAAAGTTATATCTAATTTTCAATTTTAGTTGGTTTCATTTTTTTTCTTAAAATAAGACAGAGGACTCATAGAGAACATTCGTTGTTTTTGGAGTATATTGCTTAGGTTTGTTTTCTATTTCAGTTTCAAAATTTTGAATTAAAATTCTTTTTTATCACAAATTTTTAAAAGTAATTTTCGATTCAAAATCGTAAAGGTAATTAAGATTAAATGCTCTTTTATTTTTTTTAAGTAAAAATGGGGATTTTTTTTATTAAATTTATAGATTGTGAAAATTGAACCCCCACACTTTTCAGAATTTTTCTATGGTGGTGGCCACCAAGCCATCGCTTAGTGGTTAGTGATCTTTTAATTTAGTTCTTACATTTATTTGTTGCAGTTGCCAATAATTTTTTTGTTGAAAAGACTAAAACGATTGTAATAAAATGCTTATAGCTAGCTATAACTAGGCTTCGGTCTAGTGGTCACCACTTTGTTAGAAAAAAACCAACAGGTATGGGGTTATGGGTTCAAACCCTACAGTTAACAAATTTGGCAAAAATGCCTCATAATATTGAAATATAAAGCTATACTCTACTTATATCTTTTTTTTGAGTGATTATATCATGCTCTAGGAGTATTGCTCCCTACTCCATATATGAATGACAAGTATTTCCAAAACTACTTTATGCTATTATTTTTTATTATTTTATTCATTTATAGGGCACTTGTCATTCATGCAAAGAGAATGGAAAAATGCTCTCGGAGCATGGTATAATCTCTCTTTTTTTATACCTTGACATGTAGTTTTAGAAACATGAGAAAACAATCAAAGAAATAACACTTCTCAAGACGGACCCTAATAAGAGTTAAAGGCTGAATGGAGAGCTTAGTTCCTCTGTCCGGTGAAGAATTTGACTGAATTGAACGCAACAACAAGAAAATTAAAGGGGCAGACGGGTTGGCAGGTGTCTTTGAAGGTGATAGCCATTCCAACCAAGATGAAGCAACTAAGTCACCTGTTAGGAAGAAATCCCTATACAAAGACGTACTTTGTGGGCTTGGTAAGGATGATGATGAACCTATGTTACAAGGTCCTAACCAAGGTAGCTTCGACTCATTTTCAGATGAAGAACGGGGTTTTGGTTTCAAACAGTGAGGACGAATGGGAGGATGGCGAGAGATGCCCGTGAATCCGATTTTTAACTGCTGAAAAAGTGTCTTTCTGCAAACCTTAGAAATTTCACTCATTTGTAAGGTTCTTGGCAGAAGACTTGGCTTCAACTACTTGGCAAGCAGGCTATACAAATTCTGGTAAAGAGTAGGAACCACCCATGGAGTTGATTGACCTCACTAATGATTATTATCTAGCAAGATTCTCTTCGAAGGAGGATTTCCAAGCTGTTCTTCAAGGGGGTCCTTGGGTGGTGGTTGACCATTTAGTATTAGTTACGAAGTGGCATCCTCACTTCGATCCCTATGGCAATAATGTTTCCAAAATCACTGCCTGGGTTCATTTTCCAGAGTTCCTAATTGAATACTACAATGCTCAAGCGCTCTTAAAAGCTTGGTTCCTTAGTGGGTCATGCTTTGTATGCGGACAAGATAACATTAAATGCTAGTAGGGGAAAATATGCAAGGGTCTGTATTGAATTGTACTTAAAAAAACTTTGTTGGCTAAATATCAATTGAAGAACAGAATCTTCCGAATTGAATACGAATGGCTGCATAATATTTGCTTTTCCTGTGGTATATTTGGCCATAACCAAGATCAATGCCCTACAAAAGCTCAGGAAGAAGGAGCAAATAATGGAGGCTGAAATGTCTCTGAGAATGGAATGGAGGAACAAAGGAGTGTCAGACCTGAAGTTTTTAAAGAGTACGGTCCATGGATGTTGGCGAGAGCCACAGGGAGGAGAAAACCACAGTCTTTGACAAAGTTACCAAAGGAGGTGCATTCTCAGCCTGAATCAGCGCACAAATTGAGAGGGGTAGGTGAGGGCTCTGCTCTTAAGAAGAGTGTAGGGGGCGTTGCGGCTGATAAGAGGGGAAAAGCTAGGGGAGGTAATCAATTTGAAGTGACAATTATAGAGGAAAATGGGGAAAAGGCTCCAATTTGTCTCATATGGAGAAGGAAGTATCTATTGGGCCCCAAGCAAATGGGCCTAATGTGATTAACAACGATTTTGTGGGTGGTGATAGGTATATATCACTTAGAGCCCCAAAAACCCATTATACAACCCAAGATGTCAGTTATCGAATCTATGAAACGATGATGACTTTTTGCTCCGACCTTTTATGGTTATAGCGAATCTATTTTTGTCCGGGTTCGAATCGCTATTGGATATATCCCCTTTGATGGTTTTCGGACTTAACCGCACCTAAACCTAATTTAAATGCTTTTAAAAAAAATTTCCTAAAATCTAAAATGCCTGAGTTAAATTTTAAAATCTGCTTTTTCCCGTGGTCCCCCCTCACCGGCCGCCACTACTGCTGTCGCTGTTACTGGTAACAGCACCTGCTCTGGTAGTGGCAATGGCTGCCCCCTTTATGGCGGCGGCCGCCGTCGTGGTGGCTGTCGCCGCCACCGTGATGGCGGCTGTCGCCGCCACCGTGATGGCGGCTGTCGCCGCCACCGTGATGGCGGCTGTCGCCGCCACCGTGATGGCGGCTGCAACCGCGTGGGAAGGTCACCCCCATTATGACCACCCCCGCTACCATGGTAGCATCTCCCGCTACCATGGTGGCGGCCACCATCGTGGCTATGGCGGCGGCCTCCACGGTAGTGGCGGTGGCTGCTATAACGGTAGCGGCCACCTTGGCATGGCCTATCATAGACCGTGCCACTTCGTTTCCTTCTCTCTTCTCAGATTGGTTGAGATATTTTCCCCGAATCTTCACCTGAGTTGGTGCGTTTTGAGTGTGGGTGTATTTAAATTAAAGAAGAGAGAGAAAGCTTAAGAAAACATCGAATCCGGGTTTAATCCTTTTTAATCTTGATTCTCAATTGTTCTTAGGTTTGATCTCATTATTTAATTGCTAAAATCGGTTAGAAATCATAGGTTAAAATGAATTAAATAGGCTTTTAGAGACTTTTCTCAAATATCACCTAAAAGTTCGTCACTAATCTGTCACTAATTTTGTCACCAATTTTATCACTATTCTGTCACAAAATCATCTAAGGGACCTCACCAAGGGTTGATTCGAGTCTCCGAAGATAGATTCACGGTCTAGAGGTAACAAAACTGAGTTTCTTTATCTTTTTACTTCTTTTTGTTACGTTTAGCTGTTGTTTTCGGTGTTTTTGGGGTCTGTTTCCCCTTGGCTTCTTCGGTGTTCTTACGAAATCCTAGAAAATAGCCAGGCCTCTATGGGGATAGCCTCCACCGCTATCCCTATGGCGGTAAAGGCTATAGCTATAGCGGTGAACTCTACCCCTATAGAGGTCCCATTATCTTCGGTGATTTTTAGGTGTTTTCTATCCCAAATCAATGGAATCAACATTATTTGTGCGTTTTATTGAAATAATGACTGATTACGACTTAAAACCCTGATGATTTTGAGTTTATGGATGTAAAACACCCGGTATTCCTCTTTGAAACTAAAATTTGATGCCAACGCTGTAGTTACAGCCTTGACCGCCACCGTCCCTACGGCGGTGACCACTATAGCAACTACGGCCAAGGCTATTGGCCGTCTGAGTTCAGTTTTAACCGTTTTTGGTGTGTTTTTCATCGTTTCTTGCCTTTTTTCATGCTTTTCTTCATGATTCTTGATCTATAAATAGTTTTCTGATGATATAGAATTTTATTTTAATTATTTAACATGGTAGAACAGTTTATTAACCGGTTAAATTGATCAACTTGGCTTAAAAATGGGGTTTTCGCCACCTAAAAATCGTTTTAAATAATTTCTTGCCGCATTAATCTCGTTTTTAGCACGATCATTATTCATGCTTGGTTTATTTGTGTTTTTGGGGGTGATTTATCTCGTTTGAAGCCGGGTTTGTCTTGGTAAGTTTGGTTGAGGCTCGGTTTCGGCCTTTCATTATTTATTCGTTTTACTTTCCCGCATTAAAAATAATGTATAGGAATTTGTAAAGCCATGTAATAATTAATTTAAGTGCTCCATTTATTGCTTTATTGCATTATGCGCTGTGTGATGTATGGATATTATAACCAAAAACTCTAATTAGGAGGATTTAAATTGCATAAGAACTAAAGTCACCTTTATTAAAACGTAAATGGTTTGATTTAATAAATGAAAAGTAATCAACATCATCCGAACTCGAAATCTCTGTTTTAAGGTATGGTCCAACCACCTGGTGGGAATATCGTACCCAAATTTCCGGTAGAGCTAAACCGAGTGGTAACTCTATCTTAAAATACGGGATTTTGATCTCGTATCTTTTTAAGCTATAAATTGGACTTAAATTCAACTTAAACATCACTTTAATAAACATTTTCCTCACACGCTAAAATGAGGATCAATCCTTCGGCTCGCTTCACCGCCCTTATTTTTGCCATGCCATTAAGGGTCGGGAAAAGGTCGTCCACTCACAATGGTAACTCTGCTGGGGATTTCCTCGTAACTTAAAATTTGAAAATCTTTTCTTTTTCAAAAATTGGTTAAAGGATTTTGATGATGTGATGAACTCGTTTTTAAATCAAAGCTTTATTTTTTATGCCTTTTGAATCCATCGTGCAGTTAGATACTAGGTTAAGGTGCCACTATCTCACCCCTGTAAAACTCACTTGTATCCTTATGCCTCCAGGAATTGGGGATATTTGTGGGTGGATCACTCGTTTCAACCAACGCGTACGATAACACTTATTTGAGGAGTGGTCGAGTTACACGAAATCAAGGTAAACGAGACCCTTCTACAGTATTGTTCTACAATACCAGCAATTTGAGACCATATACCGCGTTATATACAACTATAGCAACTTCCTCTTAGAAAATCACCAGAACACGTATGTTTTAGAATTAGGTCGCATACTCAATTACCGTTCATTAGCGTTTGAGTTAAGCCCCAGATCTTTTGAATGACGTTGAGCGGGAGTCATAAGGTTGGAAGAAGTTCGCTTATCGCATGCTATTTGTGTTGTGCTCATGCATACGCACCTCATGCATAGGCCGCCTGTGGCCGACTTTTTTTTTCCTCTTTCACTTACCTCTACTCTACCCTTGCTTGAAGGGGGAATTTAACAAAATTACTGAGATCGTTCGAGTCCTGAGGAAGCGTATCTAGTTTGTTGGGAATAGATAGTTACATTAAACATGCATAACAGGCATGGCGGAAATTCAAAATTTTGTCCCTGTCCCCAGGAACTCCTATTAGTTGCATATGAATTAAATAAAACCTTAACTAAATAATTCTCTACCTCGGTTAGCATGCATAGGCTAGGCATACCATAATTCTAAATTATATCCTAACATAAATATTTTATACTAAGCATGTTATAACTCTAAGCTATAACCTAAGCATAAAATAAACTAAGCATGCAAAACAACCTAAGCATAATTTTGAAGTCTAAAAACACTTAAAGAAAAATACCTAATAATTAAAAGAGAAGGAAAGAAAACTTACCAGTTGAAGCGTGCTTTAGCAGAAACTCCTTGCACAAGCCTCCAAGCGTAGGATAGTCTCTATGACTATCCACACGAACCCCACCAACCAAAACCTCCCCGAGAAGAAGAACTAAGGAGCCTTGAGTAGCTGCTAGACCATTCCAAAAGCCCTACCCGAAAATATAAACTAGAGGTGCTCGAATAAAATCAAGCTCCTAAAAAATAACTTGTTCAAGTTAACCTTTATCTTAGGAATTACTCTTGAACTTGGTGCAAATTGAAAGGGGGAAGGCGAAGCCTATTTATAAGCTTGGGGGAGCAAAATTGCTCCCCTTTTTTCCGATGTAGGATTAGAATTTCTCCTAATCCCACATAGGTCAGCATGCGAAGCCCCATGGGTCCAAGGGTTGACCCGTCCGCAGCGTGCAGAGCACGCTGCGTGTGGCCTATGTAAGGCAGGCTCTTGCAAGCCTGTCTTGAATGCGAGCTAGGCCTCGTGGCCCATGCCATGAGCTCGCGGCGCGCCATGAGGCTGCGCCTTGGGCAGCCTATCTCCATGGGCTGCCATGAGCAATGCCTAGCATTGCTCGCGCACCTTTTGGTGCACTCTCACTCGCCCGAGCCTGTACAAAATATATTTTACACTCTTGGTCTAATTTAACTTGCCAAGGCAAAATTTCCTTTTAATCCCTTTCAAATTAAAATTTATTTTATGACCCTGATAAATTAGTTACTGGTCAAAATAAATATCTTGGCTCATCTAAAATGATCTAATCATTTTTAACCAGTTAAATAATAATCCAATTATTGTTGTGTTATATTTCTGTAATGGAATAAATCTATTAATTCTTTACTTAGTCCGATGAAGGTTCAATGTGTGTGACCTTATAGGATCCCGAAGTATTGAGCTGTTAAGGCTTAACCAACCCTTGTTCTATTGGAACCATTGGCTCGAGGTTCTAGACCGTAAATAGAACTCTATTACCTTAAACCACTGTAGTATGCCTCTAGTAAGGGTCTACCATCCCCCATTACTCAGAACGTCATTTGTGCTTATGACTTAATCCTGGTTAATGCAATAGTTACCCAATGCGATGAACTCCTTCCATTCTTTAATATTAGTACCATCTGGTTCATAAGGTGTTCGGTTAAAGTGTTAACCCACTAATAGAAATATCAAACACATACTCTGATTAGAGGTTTGTAGCAATCATCACTTCAACAAGCGGCCAAGTATAACTCCTTAATATATCCAGAGCGATGGATTCTTTCCGACTACATAGCTTACCAACGCGCTATCATCACTATACCTGTAACCACCCGTGACACCCTAAATTAGTGAGTGTACAAGAATGACCTAAAATCTAGTGATGGTACCACACAAGGTAACTACTATCTCAAGTATGAGGATATTCGTAAAGCTTATTATTTAGAGATAAACACCAACACATTGATTTATACACCAAGTGTTTACCTTACTACGGTCTCCAATATATCTCCTAGATATATCCATGTGTCAAACTTAAGGCACTACCTTTAGTCCTTAGGAGATTGACTGCTTGGACCCTTTCGAAGAAAGTTGACCACATGCTAGTTTATCCACTTCATCAATATCCTTTCTTCATGAAACTATGACTAGGGATAGTTTAGACATAATCATAATTGCACATGAAGTAAGTCTCACTAAATATAGTCCAACTATAATTTCTCTGATTTCATGCTATGATATGTCAAGGACTTTTGTATACATACACCAATGAATATATTTTAACCAGCCATAATATACTTACAAGCACATCGATATAAACAAAAGATTAAATGCCTTTATTAATTAAATAAATTATTCGTACTATTACATAATTAAGATATATTGCCCTAATTGTCTTAAGGGCATACATCATATCTAATAAACTCCCACTTGCACTAAAGCCAATTAGCCATATGTCTTAATCCATATGCTTTAACATGCTGGTCATGTTTGATTTGAGTCAATGGCTTCGTTAGACCATCCGTGAGGTTTTGATTAGTGGGTACATATTCTAGTCTTATTATCTTAGCATCAACAATCTCATTAATTATATGATACTTTTTGGATACATGTCTATTTTTCTAGTGAGACCTTTGCCTGAGCTATAGCACCATTGTTATCACAATACAAAGCAATTGGATCAACAGTCTCAGGCACCACACCGAGATCACTAATAAATCCCTTTAACCAAACAGCTTTTTTTACTGCTTCACATGCAATAATGTATTCAGATTCTGTGGTTGAATCAGTAGTAGTTTCTTGGTTAGAACTCTTCTAGCATACCGCCCCTCCATTTAATACATACACAAAACCCGACTGAGAATTAAAGTCATCCTTATCAGATTGAAAACTCACCTCAATGTAACCTCAAATTGTGAGGTCACCATCTGCATATATCAATAGCTCATCTTTAGTCCTTCTCAAGTACTTAAGAATTGCCTTGATGACCATCTAGTGCTTTTCAACTGGATTTAACTGATATCTGCTCGTAAAGCTCAAAGATTGAGAGACATCTGACCTAGTACATATCATAACATACATGATGGATCCTATCGCAGATGTATAGGAAATATCCTTCATACGCATTCTTTCTTGAGCTGTCTTCGGACACTCAGCTTTAGATAGGTTAATCCTCTTTGTCATCGGGAGATAACCTTTCTTCGAATGCTCAAGGTTGAACCTATTTAGTACCTTGTCTATATATGTACTTTGAGAAAGACCTAATAGCCTCTTGGATCTATCCCTATAGATCTTTATACCTAGTATAAATGCTGCTTCACTAAGGTCTTTCATAGAGAACTTTCGGGACAACCATACTTTAACACTTTGAAAAAGAGAAATGTCATTTCCTATTAGTAGAATGTCATTGACATACAGTACTAAGAAAATGACTGCACTCCCATTAACCTTCTTGTAAATATAAGGCTCATTGATGTTTGGGCAGAAATCCAGTTCACGGATTGTCTGATCAAACCTTATATTCCATCTCCTGGATGCCTGTTCAAGTCCATAAATGGATCTTTGCAATTTGCATACCTTCGAGCCATTCTGAGATGTAAAACCCTCGGGCTGTGTTATATACACATCCCGGTCTAGATCCCCATTCATGAATGCTATTTTAACATCCATCTGCCAGATCTCATAATTGTAATGAGCAACAATGGCAAGAATTATCCTTATGGATTTAAGCATGGCCACCGGTGAGAAAGTTTCATCATAGTCAATACCTTCACATTGATTATAACCTTTCGCAACTAACCTTGCCTTATAGGTAATCACATTACCATCCATGTCAGTCTTCTTCTTGAAGACCCATTTGCACCCGATTGGTCTAACCTCTTGTGGTGCATCAGTAAAATTCCAAACTTGATTCTCATACATGGAATCCATTTCTGACTTCATGGCTTTAAGCCATTTATCAGAATATGAGCTTTTCATTTCTTCATCATAGGTTCTTAGTTCATCATCCTCCATGAGATATAGTTCCTTATCATCAGTGATGACAAAACCATATCTATCGGGACCTTTATGAACACGACCTAATCTTCACAATGCTTGTGTTTTGACATATTGTTCTTGGATCACACTTTCTTATGTATCTAAAAAAGGGTCAATCAGCTGATTATCTATCTCCTCCTCTTGAATCTCCAGTTCAATATTGCTCCCACTATCTTTTGCGAGTAAGTGTTCCTTTTTCAAAAAGTGAGCACTCCGAGACACGAATACCTTTTGTGCTTCGAGTTAGTAAAATAAAATCCAATAGTTTCCTTTGGATATCTAATGAACAGACACTTGTCAGATTTGACGCTTAGCTTATTTGATGCTATCCTCTTTACCATGGTAAGACAACCCCATACTCTAAGGTGACTCAGAGATGGCCTTTTATTATACCATCTTTCGTAAGGTGTAAAATCAACATATTTAGAGGCACTCTGTTTAATACATAAATTGCGCTCTCTAGTGCATAATCCCAAAAGGATTTACTGAGATCTGCTTGCCTCATCATGGACCGAACTATATCTAATAAAGTCTAATTCATCCTTTCATACACTCCATTGTGTTAGGGCGTATAAGGAGGGGTCCATTGGGGAACTATCCCATTTTCCTTTAGATAATCCTGAAACTCCTAACTTAAGTACTCTCCACCTCGATCAGATTGAAGTGCTTTAATACTTTTCTCAAGCTGTTTCTCAACTTTAGTTCTGAATATTTTGAACTTTTTAGAACTTTCAGATTTGTGCTTCATTAAGTACAGATTGTTGGTCCCTATGAGGGTCTAATCAAGGTCAGAGGGGGCCTGAATGACCCTTTTTTGTGGAATAAATAGACTTTGAAAAGTCTTAGTGTAGCGTGTTTAATTATGTTTTAGATTGATCAATCTGGATGATGCAAATATGTAATATAGTGCAAAAAGTAAAGAGTTAGAAAATCAAGCACAAGGATTTTATCCTGGTTCGGCCCTACCTACTCCAGTGCCCGAAGTTTCCTTCCTCTGAGCTTTTCCACTATAGTATTCCTTTCCAACTGGTAGGATTCAAGCCTTATAATTTATCTTTGGATGGTAACCCCTTCTGGATGTAGGATATACCACTAGAAGCTCTAACTCCTAGCTAAGTCCTTTAGTTTTTAACAGGATATACCACTTAGATTTCCACCCAAACCTAAGCTGATTCTTATAGGGAGATCCCACTCAAAGCACCTACTTCAAGCTATATCCCAATCTCACTACTCACCTAAGTAGGAGATCTTTTACACTTTGGTTTTTCTTAAAGGTTTTGGTTTTGGACTTCCTCAACTTTGTAACTTCACTTGGGAATCCTTACAAACTGATTTTGAAAGGTTTTGTTCTTGGAGGGATTAAGTGACTGATTGTTTTTTAGTGAATTCTTCATGTATATGCTTTCTCAAAACCAACCAGCACCTTCTCAACTTATGAAGCTTCCCTTTTATAGGCTTCCATCATAAAAGTAGCCATTGTGGGTTATTGAGCTGTAATTAAATCTTCACCGTTGATCAGGTAATGTGTGGCGCTTTAGGAACCATTGATCAATCAGTTAGATACAGATTTTGACTCGTTTGAATCATTGGGATTGAGGCTAAAAAGTTGCCAATGATCGTTTTCCTTATATTTTAGTGACTCACCAACGTTTACGCCAGTACCTTTTTGGTGTGAGTTCCACACGCCTTTAAAATTGGTTTAGTTGAAAAAGGTTGATACCATTTTCTCTTTCCTGTGTCAGTCCTTTGTCTTTTCTCTGAAAAGTGCTAGCTGTCATTTTTGTCTTGCTTTAAGGGAAAGGATCTTTGACTTGTAGACCAAATGAATGGAGGGAATTTTAATATTTTAAATTATTCCCTTTGTTTTGATATTAAGATCTTCCGGATGTTTTCAAACTTAATACCTCCAGATCTGTCTTGTTCCGGATGCTAGTTTAGTCAGTTCTTCCAGATGCTATTTTGGGTGGTTCAAAGTTTGTTTCCTTTTTAAATTTTAACTGGATGCTTTTGTTTATGCTTAGGTAATTGTCTTCACTTGTCTTGGACTTTGGATGTCTTGGTTATGTATTCGGATGCAATGACTTAGGTCTCTTTGTACTTAGGTGTTTTGTTTACTTCAAACCTGATCCGGATAATTTGTTGTTCTGGATCATTGTTTCCAACAAGCTCCCCCATTTGATGGAAACAAAAAACTAAGACATCTAAGCATAAGGAAAGGGGGGGGGGGGTTATGAACTAAGTATGATTCTTGATACTTAGTCATTTACAATTTTTACTCCTCCATAATTTTAGCATCCCTAGCTCACCCAACATTTTTCAATTTCTAGCTTCTAAGATTTTTTTAGTACAATTGGAGATTGTACTTTAGAAGTAATTTTTTTTGTAATATTTTTTCACTATGTATAATTCTGCTGTTAATAATAGTTAACATCAGTGAAGTTCCGGAATTACAATTACAGAAATATATAAGTGAAAAAGATGAAACTAGCTATTAGGGATTTTACATTAGAAAATAGCTAATCTAAGGATCTTTATTTTCTTCTTCTAGATGGCTCTCTTGCTTTCTCTTTGCCCTTGCTCTTTTCTCCCTTTTCAGCTACAACAACATTTTCCCTTTCATTATTCTCCCCCTTTTTGTTTGCATCAGCTTGGGGGTCTATTACCATGTAGGTTTTACCATCCCAGCTTTGCTAGCAAGCCTTTGAGTAGATAGAATAATCCACATTTCCTTTTCTTCTGCTGTCTATAATTGTATCTATAGTGGCTGGAGCTAGATACAGTGGTCAGAAGACCTTGTGAAGCTGGGTATGCGATTTAGTGGTGTAAGGATGCATTTGGAGTACAAAATCAGGATCCTTTTCATCAAAATAGGGGAAGAGAGCCTTGAGGAGGGTAGCAATTTCTTTATGGCCAAAGAAGTTAGTGTCCCCAATATGTTGAATGAGATCTTGAAGCACTAGGAGGAGTTAGCTCTCCAAAAGAAAAGCTGAGGAGGATCCGGATATTGATTGGTTGAACAGATTAGATATCACTTCCTCAATTTCTGTTCCCATACCCTTCGGCAGTTATGAACACTATCATTTACAGTCATGATGTCTCTATGAAGCTCTTCCTTGGTATTATTGATGCCTATATCTTGCCCATTAATTTCACCTGCTACCTCTTGTGGAATGTTTTCCATCTATTTTGCAAACAGCTTGGGCAAGTCTTCCTCAATGAACTTTGTGAGCTTATTCAATATTGCCTGTGTTGGTTTTCATTGAGCCTGGGGAGAGCAGATTTCTCTTCTTTTTCAAAAATGAATTTTGATAAGTTTTTAAACTTGGAATCCAGATACTTTTTTAATTCAGTGGATAATTCAGAGGAGGAGGAGGAGGTGATTTTATCCATTATTATTGCACAATTATTGGTAGCCCCTGTGTTGGCTTGATCTGCAGTGCGATTTACTACTACAAGGCTTGTTTGTAGCTCATTAAGTACTGGAGTAACCTTGGCAACTGATACCTCAACCACCAAATCAGTAGTGGGGAAGTCCTCCACTTTCTTCTCTATGTTCTTGACACTCTCTTTTAGCTCCCTTATTTCAGTCTTCAAATTCGGAGGTGAGAATTGTTGAATCAATACTTTCTCCACGGATTTAAGATGCTTATAGATGTTCTGGAGACTCTGTTTGATATAGCTTTCCTCGTGATGCTCATGGGTAGCCTTTTATAGTATTTTTAGCATTGCTGTTATCTTTTTGACTCTGGCTTGATTTATACTAGTAGTTGGTATTTTGATTAGACTACCATAGGGGTTTTAGATCCGGAGCTATTGCTTGTTTCCTCAGATTCAAATGAGTCTTCTTCATTTAGTTCCTCTTTAGAGGAATCCTTCTTTTCTCCTTCTTTCCTCTCTTCCAATTGTTCCTCTAGAATGGCCTCGCCCTTAGAGTCCACTTGAGAAGTGTTCTCATTAGGTCTTAGACCATGTCCTCCTCCAGAATAGTGTGTTCCGGGTTGGACTCTTGTTCCTTAGATACACTTGGAGTATGTGTATCTAAGCTATCCTCATTATCTATTGTTTTAACAATAGCAACAACATCATCATTTATATTAAAGGAAATTGTATCATAGATTACCTCATTGATTGGTGTTTGATCCTGAGCAGCTGCTTCTTGTCTTCTCTCTTCCACTTCAACAACCCCCAGAAGATTGGCAATTTCCTCAATCTCCCCTTCAGATGCCTTTACAGGACTTTTAGCTACTCCCCCAAATGTGTTGGTAATGTATCAACACCCTCTCCATGTGCCTTTTCAGGCCTTTTTTCATTTATGGTCTCAACTTCCGGGTTGAGCAACTTTTTCGGAAGTTATCCAATTTTGGGTACAAAGGCAAAAAGGTCAGCTTCCGGATCTTAGGCTATGGTTTCCATATCTACTGGATCAATAAGAATGGTCTGGGCTCCAAAAGACCCTCCGGGTCCTTCTGTTCTGAGCTTGTTTATTATGTCATTGTCCTTGATCGCCTTCTTTATGATCTTATACTGATGGTCATCCGGAGTGACTTCCTCAATAGATCCGGGAACATGTTTGCCCGTAGTTCTCTTAGCTTTAGCCAATTCAGCCTCCTCAGCCCTTTTTGCTGCTCCTTCATTAATTACTATTCCAGCAGGCTTCTTGGTTTTGCTCTTTTAGGCTGCCACTTCTCATCAAATGTGCATCCCTTTCTAGTGAATTGCCTTTTTTTGGTACTGGATCTTCTTCCTCAGTTTCCTCATCCTTTACCATAATTTCTATGATTTTTGCAGCTTTCCTTTTCTTGTCTGCTGCTTTTATCAATGTCCCCCTTAGCTTGGGCTTTTCTGGGCTCTTATTCAAGAGTTTAGTGAGGGTTTGAGCATCCTCATCAACTTCCTCCACTAGAACCAAAGCTAGTTGCTTTTGTGCTTTTGGTTTGGTGGTTCTGGCCTTTTTAGGAACCAGAGCCTTTTCAACCGGATCCACTGCCTTTCTTGCCTTACTCTTCTTCTCATCTCGCTGCTTCTTAGCCTTCTCCTCATTCCATTTTTCACCAAAGGACAACTTCTTAAAATTCTTTTCCAGAATTTCCTTTCCATTTATAGATTAGAATTCGGACACATTGACTTCATTGGCTGTAAGGATTCTGGTTATCAGGGCACCGTGAGAGTTTTTATGCTGCTTGAGATAATGGATGATCAGCACCGATATGTTTACAACCTTACTTTCCACCCAATGTTGTAATATGCAGTGTTGGAATGAGAATAATATGGTTAGAGAACCCTTTCGGATTAGAATCATTTTGGCAAGTGCATGCTGAAGAAATCTTGGCACTTCTGAGTACATTGAGAATTTATTGCTAAAATAATTTGGATGCAGACACATCTTTGAGTCATATTTCACTTGCAATTCATCCCCATCATTCCTCAGTTGAACGCCATCATTCTTTATATTTAGAATTTTTTCAAAAAATTCCGGTGTAATGGTGATTACCTTTCCCTGAACCGTGGTTCTGAGAGCATCATGATAAACTCTCAAATTATTATAAAATTTGCGCACCAAGTCCGTATAGGTTGGGCAGTTGATTTTGAGGAAATCACCCAAATGTTGATCTTCAATGAGTTTTGAGTTGGGGTCTATTTCGAATAAGAAGTTGTCTCCCTAGTAGTCTGTAGGAACAACTGAGTATATGGGCTTTAGGTTGA
This sequence comes from Euphorbia pulcherrima, assembly GCA_947683365.1. NCBI lineage: Eukaryota > Viridiplantae > Streptophyta > Magnoliopsida > Malpighiales > Euphorbiaceae > Euphorbia > Euphorbia pulcherrima. The sequence continues at coordinate 12,766,933 of CANTUS010000013.1, forward strand.
TGGGTACGAAGTCTTCATCTTTGAGAGCAGATTCTTCAAAATATTCTTTTAGGGAAGCATGTGAATTTTATTATTCAACATAATGGCTACCATTTGAGATGTTGGGGAAAAAGCTAGGAAATTTAGGGTTTTGAGTTTGGATTTTTGTAGAGTAAAAATAGTCAGTTGCTCGCATGAGGAAGAAGAGGAAATTTGGGGGTTTATATAGAATTTCCAAGGTGAGGGTATAATGGTAATCCGAATGTCATTAACTTTGGCTGGATTGATGACATGGTAGGTTAAATTTTAGGAGAGAGGTAAATTTCATTTAACCGAAGAATTGGAAAGGTTTATTTTAAAACCAGCTGTTGAATTTACCGCGCGTGTAACTCTGAATAGACTTTTGAAATTAAAAAAGGAATAGTTACCTTTACGTGCTTTTACTGCCATACGTCATTCTTGTCTGCTGATGTGGCAATATTCTCTCCGGAGCAGACTTAACTTCATTTCTTCTTTACTTCCGGATTCCTTGTCTTGCCAAAAATCTAAGTTAACTTTATACTGTCTTCCGGATTTTCTTCAAATTGGATTAGACATTCCAATTGACTCCCTTATCTTCCCAAATTGATATTTACTTAATGGCTTAGTAAAGATGTCTGCCGCTTGCTCATTGGTTGGTATGTAGACCAATGCAACATCCTTCTTCATTAACTGATCCCTGATGAAATGATGCCTGATGTTAACATATTTCTTCCTATTATGGAGTACTGGATTTTTTGACACATCAATGGCACTTTTATTGTCATATATTACATCCACACATCCGGATTGGACTCCATAATCTTCTAATTATTGCTTGATCTATAGGAGTTGAGGTACACAACTTCCTACTGTCATGTATTCTGCTTCTGTGGTTGATAAAGCAACTGAAGTTTATTTCTTGCTATACTATGATAATAAGCAATCTCCAAGGAAATGATTACCTCTGGATGTACTCTTCCTCTTGAGAGTATCTCTGCCATAATCTGCATCAGTAAAGCCTTGGAGTGTGAATTCTCTATTACTAGGATACCATAACCTAACTTCAGTGGTTCCTAGGAGGTATCTAAGGATCCTTTTTACTACTTTTAGATGTGAATCCTTAGGATTGGATTGATATCTTGCACTGTAATAAACTACAAAGTGTATGTCAGGTCTGCTAGCTGTCAAGTACAGAAGTGATCCAATCATTCCTCTATATAACTTCTGATTAACCTCTTCTCCTTCACATTCCTTGGATAGGATTATATCTAAACCCATTGGAGTAGACATATGCTTGCTTTTGTCCATTTCAAACTTCTTCAAAATCTCCTTGGTATACTTGGATTGGTTTATGAAAATCCTATCCAGACTCTGCTTGATTTGCAAACTAAGGAAGAAATTAAGTTCTCCCATCATGGACATCTCAAACTTCTTCTGCATTTGATTACTAAGTTCTTCACAAATTTTCTCATCTGTTGCTCCAAAAATGATGTCATCATCATAAATTTAGACTAGAATGATATCATCCTTCTTCTTCGTGATGAAAAGAGTGGTGTCTGCCTTCCCCCGGATATACCCCTTAGATATGAGAAATGTGGTGAGTCTCTCATACCAAGCTCTTGATGCTTTCTTTAATCCATAGAGAGCATTCTTCAGTTTGTACACATGATCCAGATGTTTTGAGTCTTGAAATCCAGGTGGTTGCTTGACATAGTCTTCTTCTTGGATAACTCTATTTAAGAATGCACTTTTGACATCCATTTGGAATAATGTGAATCCCATGAATGATGCAAAAGCACATAGAATCCGGATTGCCTCCAATCTTGCTATAGGGGCAAATGTTTCTTCAAAGTCAATCCCTTCTTGTTGATTGTAGCCTTGGGTAACCGATCTTGCCTTATTTCTCACCATTACTCTGGATTCATCTAGCTTATTCTGGAATACCCATTTGGTGCCAATGATTGATTTTCCTTTTGGAGGTGCCACTAGATCCCATGCATCATTTCTGGTGAATTGATCTGGTTCTTCTTGCATGGATATCATCCAGCTTTCATGTCCTTCTGCATCTTGAAATTTTGTTGGCTCAATAAGAGAGACAAAGGTAGCATGGCTCATCATCCTATTGAGTTGTCCTATGGTTCTAACTGAATTTTTGACACTATCCAAAATGGTTGCAATCGGATGATCCTTGTGAATCCGAACTTCTCTTGGTAGGTCTTCATGTTGAATTGGGGCTTGTACCACTTCTGCCTCAACTACTTCTCCTTGTCATCATTGAAGTTTATCTCATATGGGTTAAGATTAGCTTGTGGTGCTTCTTGATCAATAGTTATCCCCTCATCTTCTTCTTTGTATTTCTTGATTTGGAAGGAATCTGGAATCTGGAATCTGGATTTCCTTCTTTTCTCCAGAGTTTTCAGCTTCCAGAAATAGATCTTCCAGAGTGGAGCTTTTTTTGTCTGCATGGTCAGTCTCATCGAATTCTACATGTATTAACTCTACCATAGTTTGAGTTTATTTGTTATAGACTCTGTAAGCTTTGCTATATGTTAAGTAGCCATGGAAAATCGCTTCATCAGATTTAGGATTAAATTTCCCTAATTGCTCTCTATCATTTAGGATGTAGCATTTACATCTAAAGGCTTTAAAATACCCAATTTTGGGTTACCTTCCCTTCCAGATTTCATAGGGGGTCTTTTCTAAGGTCTTTCTAATGAGAGCTCTATTCAGAATGTAGCAAGATGTGTTTACGGCCTCACCCTAGAATTATTTTGGTAAACAATTTTCACTTAGCATTGTTCTAGCCATTTCAACTATGGTCCTTTTTTTTTCTCTCAACAACTCTATTTTGTTGAGGAGTACGAGGGGTAGAGAAGTTATGTTCACTCCCCTTGGAGTCATAAAAGTCAGCAAAGTGCTTATTTTTGAACTCACCACCAATATCACTTCGGATGCGTACAATGCTTATGCCCTGTTCTACTTCTATCCAGATGAATATTTTTGAGAATTGGTCAAAGGCTTTATCTTTGCTAGCTAGCAAAGCCACCTAGGTATAGCGAGAATAATCATCCACAATAACCATGGTGTATTCTTTTCAACCCAAACTCAATGGTTTTATTAGACCAAAGAGATCAATGTGTAAGAGTTCAAGAACTCTCTTGGAAGGTATGTATGAGATGGAAGGGAAGCTTTTCTTATGCTATTTACCTAGTTGACATGCAGTGCATATATAATCCTTATCAAAAGCTACCTTAGGCAAACCCATAACCAATTCCTTTTTGGCTGATTTGGACTGGAGGTTCGTGCTAACATGTCCCAACCTCCGGTGCCATAGCCATGATTCTTCTTCTTTAGACACCAAGCATATATTCTTTTTATCATTTTTAATGTTAACACAATAAACATTATTTACTCTAGGTGCATAAAGAATGAGTTTATTAGACTTACTATCGTAAATTGAGCATCCTCCGGAATCAAAGGTGACTTTTCTTCCTTTATTACAGAGATGTGCTACACTGAGTTAGTTGAACTTCAGTCCATCAACTAGAGAGACATCTTCTATTTGTATTTCAGATCCAATGGTTCCATGCCCAATGATCTATCCCTTTTGATTGTCTCCAAAGCTTACTTTGCCTATTCTCTTTTGGGTTAAAGTGATGAAGGCGTTCTCATCACTTGTCATGTACCTTGAGCATCCACTATCAATGTACCATGTGTGTTGATCTTCTGTGGATATAAGGCATACCTGTAAAACAAATTAAGTAGGTTTGGGTACCCAACTAGATTTGGGTCCTCTCGGGTTATCAACCATTTCAAGCCAAGGATAAATATCATAATAATCATTTTTTAATCTACACAATTTAGTAACATGGTTGTTTTTCACACAGAACCTGCATCCTGAGATGGGTCTGCTTTGCTCTTACTTCCTTTTGATCTTTTCAAGATCCTCCTTCCCATAGTTCCCATTATATCTAGCTTCTTGCATGCTTGATGTTGGTCCGATGTGTATCCAGAAGCTGGTTGGGGGTTCAACTTCTACTCCATAATTTCTTCTTTATTTGTAGGTTACTCATTTGATACAGCCTTAGCTTTTCCTTTTTGAGCAGCTATGGATCTCTGTGCTTGAGGGTGCTTGCTCACTTTTCTTTACTTTAGATGCACCAGATTCTTGTGATTAGAATTTCTTTGTCCTGGTCTCCCTTGATTTTTTCTTCTTTGTGAAGGATCTGGTTTCCTTCCGGATGTCTCCTTCACCAAGGTTAGCTCCCTATCTAGCCCTGTCAAGTTAGCACTTAAGATCTGAACTTGACTTCTCAATATGTTTTCTGCTACCACATCCATATGCTTTGTAGTTCTTATCAAGTTGATGTCTGATGACATTGCTTCAGCATCTTCAGCCAATTCCAGAATTTGTCATTGTATGGATTTTATTGCTTTGGTGTTCTTTCTCATATTATGGATTTCCACCTTTAAGGCTCTAGCAAGATCAAGGTTAGAAATAGAATTAGAATAAGAGTTTACCTTAGTATTAACTATCTCTGATTCTGAATCTTCAATTTGCTCAGTATCTTGCTTAGATGTCTTTCTTTCGGAGTGCTTTGCTTCCGGATTCGTGAGTGCTCTCCTCTTCTTCTGTTGAGGATGAGCAGCTACTTTCTTCACTGTTACTCCATGTGGCAACCATAGCTTTATTTTTATATTTCTTCTCTCTTTTTAGCTTGGGGCAATTGGTTTTGAAGAGCCCTTTTTCTCTGATTTCAAAGTAGGCGGCATCTTTTTCCGAATCTTTCTTTTCTTCTAGAGCCTTTCTTGGTCTGTCCCTTCTTGAGGTGCCTTCCTTAGGCGTTCTTGATTCAACTCTTTTAGATCTCCTTCTATCATTTTTCTTTAAGAATTTGTCAAAGTACTTGGCCAGCATAGCCATATCTTCTTCACTGTACTTTGATTCTTTTAGTGCTTTCTCTGATCCAAAAGAGGCTGATCCGACAGAATCTGCCTTAAGTGCAATGAACTTCTTCTTTTCTTCTAGCTTTCTTTGTTATATCTCTCCAAGGATAATTCTTGAGTTAAGAGAGTACCAATAAGCTCATCATAACTATAGAAGTTTAAGTCATGAGCTTCCTCAATGGCAGTCTTCTTATTGTCCCATTCCTTGGTGAGACTTCGGAGCACCTTCTTTACCATCTCCACTTTAGAGATTTCTTTTTCGAGCCTTTTCATCTCAGTCACTAGATTTGTGTATCTAGTGTTCATACGGCTGATTGACTCTTTTGGCTCCATCGTGAAGGATTTAAGCTTTTGCTGGAGTAGATCAAGCTTGGCTTCTCTCACCTTTCTGGTTCCTTCATAGGTTACTTCCAACTTCTGCCAAATTTCTTGTGTAGTCTCACATATAAATATCATGTTGAATTCTGCTGCACTAAGAGCACAATGAAGCATGTTAATAGCATTTGCATTTTCACACAACTTTTTAAAATCATTCTCATCCCATAAACCTGAGGACTTTTGGGTAGTAAGCCCATCTACTTCGTGAGTAGGCTCATATGGGCCATCTTTGATGACCAGCCATACTTGCATCCTTTTGTGCTTGAACGAAGTTCTTCATCTGGTTTTTGCAAAATGTGTAGTGTTCATCGGTGAATAGTAGAGGACGGGTAATGGACATGCTCTCGGGAAGGAGTTGTGATTTTTGGAAACTCATTTTGATTCTTGGATAAAAATTTGGACCCTTAGCTCGAGATTGTTATATCTCTATTTTTGAGCACTTGATCTGATACCACTTGTTGGTCCATATGAGGGTCTAATCAAGGTCAGAGGGAGGGGGGTGAATGACCCTTTTTCGCAGAATAAATAGACTTTGAAAAGACTTAATGTAGCGTGTTTGATTATGTTCTGGATTAATGGATCTGGCTGATGCAAATATGTAATATAATGCAAAAAATAAAGAGTTAGAAAATCAAACACAAGGATTTTATCCTGGTTTGGCCCGCCTACTCCAGTCCCCGGAGTTTCGTTCCTCCAAGATTTTCCATTAGTGGATTCCTTTCCAACTAGCAGGAATCAAGCCTAACAATTTATCTTCGGATGGTAACCCCTTCCGGATGTAGGATATACCACTAAAAGCACTAACTCCTAGCTGAGTCCTTTAGTCTTTAGCAGGATATACCACTTAGATTTCTACCCAAACCTAAGCTGAGTCCTACCGGAAGATCCCACTCAAAGTAGGAGATCTTTTACTCTTTGGTTTTTCTCAAAGGTTTTGGTTTTGGACTTCCTCAAGTTCATACTTCACTTGGGAATCCTTACAAACTGATTTTGAAAGGTTTAGTTCTTGGAGGGGTTAAGTAACTGATTGCTTTTTAGCGAATTCTTCTTGTATATGCTTTCTTAAAACCAACTAGCACCTTCTCAACTTGTGAAGCTTCCCTTTTAGAGGCTTCCATCATAAATGTAGCCATTGTGGGTTGTTGAGCTGTAATCAAATCTTCAACGTTGATCAGGTAATATGTGGCGATTTTGGAATTGTTGATCAATTTGTTAGACAGAGATTTTGACCAATTTAAATCCTTGGGATTGAGGCTGAAAAGTTGTAAGTGATTGTTTTCCTTGTATTATAATGACTCACCAACTTTTACGCTAGTACCTTTTTGGTGTGAGTTCCACGCGCCTTTCTCATTGGTCTAGGTGAAAAAGGTTGTTACCTTTTTATCTTCCCTATGTCAGTCCTTTATCCTTTCTCTGAAAAGTGCTAGCTGTCATTTTTGTATTGCTTTAATGGAAAGGATCTTTGACTTGTAGACCAAATGAATGGAGGGAATTTTAATATTTTGAATTATTCCCTTTGTTTTGATATTAAGATCTTCCGAATGTCTTCAGACTTAATATCGCCGGATCTGTCTTGTTCTAGATGCTAGTGCAATCAGTTCTTTCAGATGCTGTTTTGGGCGGTTCATAGTTTGTTTTCTTTCCAAACTTTAACGGGATGCTTCCGTTTATGCTTAGGTAATTGTCTTCACTTGTCTTGGACTTTGGATGTCTTAGTTATTTGTCCGCATGCAATGACTAAGGTCTCTTTGTACTTAAGTGTTTTGTTTACTTTAAACCTGATCCGGATAATTTATTATTCCAGATCATTGTTTCCAATACAGATAACTGTATCGTGAATAATCATCAATAAAGGTTTTGAATTAGGAGTATCCTCCTAGTGTGTGAACACTCATTGGACCACACACATCTATATGTATACGTTCCAATTTACTAGTGGCTCGTTCACCCTTTCCTTTAAAGGGCAACTTTGTCATTTTTCCTCTTAAACAAGGTTTGCAATCACCATAAGACTCCAAGTCTATTGGGCCCAAGTCGCCTTACTTATGCAGCTTGGTTATGCGATCCTTGTTTATGTGACATAAATGACAATGTTATAAGTAGAAGAAATTATCATTATCTAATTTAACTTTCTTAACATTGTTTATATTAAAAACTTCTGTTTTAGTATCAAGAATATAAATGCCACCATTCAACATCCCATAACCATAAAATAACATTATTCAAGCGAATCTGACAATTATTATTCGAAAATAAAATTTCAAATCCTTCTGCTGCTAAACACGCAACTGATACAATATTCTTAGTAATACTCAGAATGTAGTAACAATTATTCAAAACTAAAATAAGTCCACTTGGAAAAATAAGATTAAAGCTTCCTACGGCTAATGTAGCAACTCGGGCTCCATTTCCCACAAGCAAGTCCATCTCCCCTTTTGCAAGTCTTCTACTGTTCCTTAATCCCTGCATAGAAGTACAAATATAAGAACCACAACCAGTATCTAATACCCAACTGGATTCACACGGAAACATAGCATAGTTTTTAATCACAAACATACCTGAAGTAGATGCCTCTGTAGGCTTCTTCTTCAAATGTTCAGAAGCAAGAGCTTTGTAATCCCTCTTCCAATGTCCTGGTTTCTCACACTGGAAGTAGACATACTTGGATGTCTTATTTTCTTTCTTCTTACTAATTCTTTTCTTGGCACCCAGTGCCTGCTTCTTAGAAGCCTTGCCTTTCTCGACCAACAGTAGTGGTTTATGATCTTTCTTGATCTGAGGTTCTACTATCTTCAGCATGTTGATTAATTCTGGGATAGTAGAATTAATCTTGTTCATGTAATAGTTAGTCACAAAGCCTGAGTAACTATCTATTAAGGATATCAACATAAGGTCAATGCTTAAGTCATGATTCATTTCGAATCCCAATCAATTCAGCTTCTCAGGGTATCCTAAGAGTTTCAATACATGCTGAGAGGCAAAGGTGCCAGGCTGCATCTTGGTTCCAAAAAGGAGTTTAGAGGTCTCATACCTTTTTATCCTTCCACTCTACAAAGAGCTCCTCAAGATGGAGAACCATGTCCTCTAAGGTCATGTTCTCATGTTATTTCTGAAGCTCAGGATTCATGGACCCCAACATTATGCATATTGCAGTCTCCTGATCTTTCCCGTGCTTCAACCAGGCATCATGTTCCACATGATTCTCAACATCAGGATCAACAGGGAAAATTTCATCCAAAACATAGGAGATTCCCTCAGATCTGAGAATTATTTTCACAGCTCGGAACTAATCAGAAAAGTTCGAGCCATTCAGTTTTGTGCCAAGTAACAGATGGATATTAACATTGGAAGTCATTTTCAACCTAAGATATAAGAAAAGAAAATTGTTCAAATATTAGTTTTAGTACATGCATTTAATAAAAGGTCTTTATATTAAATACATTTGTCCTACTATTTTCTTCAAAATTTACAACAGCCTATTCTATTGAATTTGGGAATTTTAGCCCAGCTAAACTTCCTAGTAGGTAGCATCTATAATTAGTCTATTATGACTCCTAATTTTATGAGTCAAGTCATATTAGTAATTTATAGTTGGAATCTCATTCCATTTGCATCGTATGCAATTGCTAATACATTCAAGTTCCCTAACCCCAAGGGATGTGTGCTCTTATTTTAGCATCTCCTTGAATATGTCTCAGTCCTACGGATAGCCCCTAAATTTATGGTGGACTACCCAGTCTGATTAAGGCAGACCGTATCCCAACTTTATAATCGATCAATATGGACTAAAAGGAACACTTTACGCAGCACTTTGATAGCCTAAAGAGACCATATTATAAATTTGAGTAAAAAAGACTATAACTTACCTTAATATATTTACTTTGGGATTTCATTGGTGTAAAACGTCCCACCTAATCTAGGATTTTATCAGATGGACATATTTATAATAATTTATATTAATTCAGGGAATTTTAGAATTAATTTATAAGATCCAACCTTAGGTGGATTCAAGCTCTTTATTATAATTATGCCATCAACCTAGATTATATGCAAAATAGTTAACACTTTTATTTGTTATATTTATATTGCATTTTCTTTAAGCTTTTATTCAATAAATTTAATTTTTTACTTTGTTATAGAAACATATATAAGCACCATCTTATATACTAGATATAAATTAGTCCATTTTAATCTCCCAAGTCAATTTGAGTTGCATCGATATAGGTTCCCAAGTAGGAGAGGTGCCCTTGAAGTGAGTAGACACCAAGTCCAATCCTTAGCCAAAACAAATACGGGCACAAACTCGAAGACCAATGGATCATTTTGAACTAATAAATTTCATTCTATCAATTCATGTAAATTGGAAGCATGTTCCCCATGTAACTTATATGATTTATTGAGTCTTATATAATTTGAGTAAGTTGAGCAGACTTATTCAAAATTATTCATAACCATTTTCTAACCATGAAATAAAAACTCAAGTTCATACATATTGTTCCAAACAATTAAATAAATAACAAATCATTTCATACATAAAATAAAATTTAGTTCGCTTCTAACTTAATTATGCACTAAATAGGCAGGCTCTGAGACCATTATTGGGAACATTGAACATGCATAATAGGCATGGCGGAAATTCAAAATTTTGTCTCTGTCCCCATGAACTCCTATTAGTTGCATATGAATTAAATAAAGCCTTCACTAAATAATTCTCTACCTAGGTTAGCATGCATAGGCTAGGCATACCATAATTCTAAATTATATCCTAGCATAAATATTTTACACTAAGCATGTTATAACTCTAAGCTATAACCTAAGCATATAATAAACTAAGCATGCAAAACAACCTAAGCATAATTTTGAAGTCTAAAAACGCTTAAAGAAAAAGACCTAATAATTAAAAGAGAAGGAAAGAAAACTTACCAGTTAAAGCGTGCTTTAGCAGAACCTCCTTGCACAACCCTGCAAGCGTAGGATAGCCTGTATGAGTATCCACACTAACCCCACCAACGAAAACCTTGCCGAGAGGAAGAACTAAGGAGCCTTAATTAGCTGCTAGACCACTCTAAAAGCCCCACCTGAAAATACAAACTAATGGTGCTCGAATAAAATCAAGCTCCTAAAAAATAACTTGTTCAAGTTAACCTTTATCGAAGGAATTACTCTTGAACTTGGTGCAAATTGAAAGGAGGAAGGCAAAGCCTATTTATAGGCTTGCTCCCCTTTTTTCCAATGTGGGATTAGGATTTCTCCTAATCCCACATGGGTCAGAAAGCGAACCCCCATAGGTCGGTGGGCTGACCCACCTACAGCTTTCAGAGCACATTGCATGCGGCCTGCGTAAGGCAGGCTCTTGCGAGCCTGTTGCCAGCCTAGCTCGCAGCGTGCCATTAGGCTGCGCTGTGGGCAGCCCATTTCCAAGGGCTACCACGAGCAATGCCTAGCATTGCTTGCGCACCCGTGCCTGTATAAAATATATTTTTACTCTTGGTCCAATTTAACTTGCCAAGGCAAAATTTCCTTTTAATCCCTTTTAAATAAATATTTATTTTATGACCCTGATAAATTAGTTACTGGTTAAAATATATATCTTGGCTCATCTAAAATGATCTAATCATTTTTAACCAATTAAATAATAATCCAATTATTATTAAATTATATTTTTATAATAGAATAAGTCTATTAATTCTTTACTTAGTCTGATGAAGGTTCAATGTGTGTGACCTTATAGGATCCCAAAGTATTGAGCTGTTAAGGGTTATCCAACCCTTGTTCTATTAGAACCATTGGCTCGAGGTTCTAGACCGTAAATAGAACTTAATTACCTTAAATGACTGTAGTACACCTCTAGCAAGGGTTTACCATCCCCCGTTACTCGGAACATCATTTGTGCTTACGACTTAGTCCTGGTTAATGCAATAGTTACCCAATGTGATGAACTCCTTCCATTCTTTAATATTAGTACCATCATTATAAGGTTCGGTTAAAGTGTTAACCCACTAATAGCAAGGTTGCTCCAAGCTATCCCAGTTATTAACTTGTTACCGAAGTATATTGCCTTTTACCATAGTGTGTTTGACTAGAAACTATTTCTATCAAACACGTACTCTGATCATAGGTTTATAGCAATCAGCACTTAAACAAGCGGCCAGGTACAACTCCTTAATATATCTAGAGCGACGGATTCTTTCCGACTAAATAGCTTACCAACGTGCTATCATCACTATACCCATAACCACCTGTAACACCCTAAATTAGTGAGTGTACAGGAATGACCCAAAGTCTAGTGATGGTACCACACAAGGTAACTAGTATCTTAAGTATGAGGATATTAGCAAATCTTATTGCATGAAGATAAACACTAACACATTGATATATAAACTAAGTGTTTACCTTAATACGGTCTCCAATATATATACCAGATATATCCATGTGTCAAACTTAAGGCACCACCTTCAGTCCTTAGGAGAGTGACTACTTGGACCCTTTTGAAGAAAGTCGACCATATGCTAGTCTATCCGCTTCATCAATATCCTTTATTGATGAAAATATGACTAGGGATAGTTTAGGCATAATCATAATTGCACATGAAGTAGGTCTCACTAAATATAGTCCAACTATAATTTCTCTGACTTCATGCTGTGATATGTCAAGGACTTTTGTATACATAAATCAATGAATATATTTTAATCAGCCATAATACAGTTACAAGTACATCGATATAAACAAAATATTTTATGCCTTTATTAATTAAACAAATTATTCATACTATTACATAATTAAGATATATCGCCCTAATTGCCTTAAGGGCATACATCATATCTAATATAGTTCGCTAGGCATAGCGAGAGATTCGCACGTCTCACATATTTTGGGGTTAAGTTCTCATTATAAGCTTTTTGCTCTCGACCTCTCTAAGCCACCTTTTTATATACGACATTCATCACTTGAATAATTATGTAATCATTCACTTCATCCATGGTTCAGCTTGGGCTAATCATCTTTTAGTTTCTCAATTAGGTCAAGACGTCCTCGCCATCACAGTCCTCTTTGGCTCCGACTTGATCATCATTTGGTTTACCGGTCAGTGATTTCAATGTCAGTTCCAAAATCTGCTATGCCTGCCATGTCTGATTTACCTCCAGTCAGTGGGATTTAATCTGAGGGTACTCCTCCTCTTGCTCCTTTTGTTATACTTCCTGCAGATCAGAATCAGTCACAGTTAGATGCTGAGATAGCCGGCGCTATAGCCATGTTTTTGTAGTATGATCTGATCCGTATTTCCATCCAAGAGCAAGTCAGATCAGCTCTGAGGGAAGAAAGAGATTTTCAGAGGCCATCAGGGCCCGTGTTTCAAGCTTAGGGACACTTAGAAGCCGCTTAGAATGGATCTAGTTAGACTCCGCCCGTTCAACATCAATTTTTAGCTCTACCACTCTCGCTTGTCTGACCGAGTCAGTTTTCATTTGGTCAGACCTCAGTTCAGCCTCCCTCATCTTTTCCTCTACAGGCATTCGCTTTTCCTCCTCATCCGCTCTCGAGACCTTCCTCTTAAGCTCCCATATTTTCCTCTTTCTCAGGGGGTTTTACTCTACAAATAGTCATTCCCCCTAGTAGTTTTGTCCTTCCTCGGACACCGCTGATATCCTTTGCACAACCTCCTTCTAATTTATGGTTACTTTGCATGGAACTACTTACCCTTAAAACCCTTTTGCTCGTCCTTAAGTTGAAATCCCAGCTCCTTCTTCCCCCTTTCAGTTTGGGGCCACATCCGTGCACAACAACCAGGTCACACATCCTCCGGGTGTGACACTAATCGACCAGGTTACGCAGTCTCTGAGTTTGACACCTGAAGTAGTAGCACTTTTGAAGCAACTTCTGGCCAAGAATGAAGAGAAAAAGGAGGAAAGGGATGAAGATTGGGTTCTGAAGAATTTCTTAATGCCTAGAATAGAAGCCTACTCCAGTGAGGGACCTCCTAAATCCCACATCATGATGTACGAGCGTATTATGTGTGTTCAAAAGATCAGGGATAAAGTTCTTGCCAAGTTGTTTTCGTGTACTCTATCAATGCTGGCGCTTGAATGGTATAATACCCTTCCCGAGTCAACAATCCTAGATTGGAAGCTCCTTTCTGAAGCCTTGATTGGTCACTATGGTTTCAATTGGACCATGGAAACCACTATCTAGCATCTCAAAGCCATTAAATAAAAGCAAGGTGAGATTTTTAAGTCTTACTTCAATCAATGGATGGCCACCCAAGTTCTGTTGAAACAGAAGCTCAGCTTGAAGGAGATGAACCCGAAGCTTCTCGACAGGGCTCTCCCAGTTCTCCATAAGGAAATGGAGACCGACTCTTTTAAATCTTACACAAGTTTTTAAGAAAGCAGCCAGCATTTGTATACCTATAAAAGCTTCCTCTTGGCATCATCTTTGCTAGAATGTATCAAGCGAGTAATTTAAAACCACTGCGCGATTACAGGGCTTTTCAACCCTATAAAAAAGGGAACTTCTGTAAGTTCCACATGTAGAAAGGGCATCCAAATGATCAGTGTAGAACTTTGGCCTCCACCTGAATGGTTAACGGAGGGAAAATTGAGGAGCTAGTCAGGAAACCAAGCACCATGGAAAACACTCAGCCTAACTTCATAGGCAAGGTCACAGTCTAATCTTGTGGTAAGCTCTAAGGAAATTGAAGAAATGGGGCAAGAAGATGAGACCAAGGTCGAAGATATGGAAGTGGTTAAAGAAGCGCCATTCAATGTGGATAATTATGTACTAAAAGGGGAGTTCTGAATGTTATTCAAAGCGGTCAGGTATACCAGCCTTAGGATAATTGACTCCATATTGAGAATGATCCCATCAAAAAGTCAGTCAAAGCCATCCCTAAGCCGACGTCTCTGCCTCCTCAGGTTAAGACGAGCCCTAACATCGACCCTCCCATTACTCAATTGAAGACTACGCATGCCCGTTTCAGCATCTGGTTGCTTGTCCTTGATTCTAATGCCTACCTTAGAGCCTTGATTAAAAGGCTTTTAGAAATAAAAGCAATCCCTACTACTTCAGTAGTCGAGATGTATAGTATGATAGAGAGAGGGCTTTCAATTCTAAGGGATGAAAATAGAGTTGTGTTTTCTTGCCGGGATATGTCACCTGAGGGGATTGACCACAATCATGCTCTATTTATTTGTGTTCAGATCTTGGATTGAACCATTCCCTATATTATGGTCGATGACGGGTCTGCTTTGAACCTCTGTCTATTAAAAATTCTTCCTCACTTGGGTTTATCCAAAGCCATGCTTGAAAAATCTAACACCATTATTCGCGCATATGATAATTTGAAGAGAGGTGTAACTGGTGTGTTTGAAGCTGAGGTGACTGCGGGGGATGTCACTAGCGAAGTGTAGTTCATTGTCCTTGATATTCCTGTTTCTAATTAGCTGCTCTTGGGTCGCCCCTGGATCCATGCTTTGGGAGTGGTTTCTTTAACACTCCAAAAGATCAAGGTCAAGGGGTAGGACGAGGAGGTCCTTATCATTAAGGCCGATCAAGCATCCATGATGGCTGTTATGGAAACTGAAGAGAAATCTGGATTCCGAGTGGCTGTCGTCCATAGTGAAAAGCCTAAAGTCCCTTGCTATAAGCGCTATTCATTTATAGCTAGAAAAATGTTGAAGAAGAGCTGCCATATGTGGGGTCGAGGCTTAGGCAAAGGCTATGGAGGAAGGGTTGATCCTATCCCAATCAAGAGGTAACCAAAGCAAGCCAGTTTTGGATACACCCTGAGAAAGATTTATAGGCGTGTTCACTCCATGTACTGTGGTGTGATTAATGTTTGTGAGGTCCAAGGAAAGAGAGACTACAAGGAAGAGCCCAAGCCCATCGAGCATGGTGGTTAGATTTATCCAGGTTTCGAGATATTCTAAGATGTGCATAATTTTGAGAAAGGCTACCTTATAGAGGAGGAGGAGAACCCGGTCAAGCCTGTGTCTGCTGCGTCAAAGGCCATGTCTGTTCTGCTTAATATAAAATGGAAGAAGAATGATGAAGCTAATCTTTTGGCCGAATCTGTGAAGAAGATTGTGAGGTCTCTAGCAACTAAAGGAGATAAGTTAAATGCCGAGCAAGAGAAAGCTCTGGGTCTCGACCTGGACGACCTGCTCATGAAACCTATCGAGGGTGTCAACACTACTGATGCCACTACTCAAGACCCCCCGCACATGGAGGTTGACTCTATCTATGATGGTGTAAATTGTATTATTTCCAGTGTTTTTTATGAGAATAATGTAGCCTATAAGGCCTTTAATTTAATGAAAGATTCTGATTTTGCTTATTTGCTTGATGTTTTGCCCAACGGGCCCATGCATTCATTTAATCATAAATATAATGTGTTCAGTATTCATGACATTTCTCTAACTAAAATAAATTTGAGTACAGATGATAACCCTAAAATGGTAACCATTTCTAATGACTTAACCCCTGAAATAAAAAGAGAGATAGTTAAAGTGCTAAAAGATCATGTTAACGCTTTTGCTTGGTACGCATATGGACATGCCTGGCGTTGATCGCCATATCACTGAGCATCATATTCCAACTGGTCAAAAATTCCATCATGTCAAGCAGAAGTTCCGCCGATTGAGACCAGAATAGGCTGACAAGGTTAGGGCCGAGGTTGTTAATATGATTGAACCTAAGCATGTTGAAGTCGTAGAGTATCCGACCTGGTTATCGAACATCATCCCGGTTCTGAAGAAAGACGAAAGCGTAAGGGTTTACGTGGATTATCGAGATTTAAATAAGGCTTCAGCTAAAGACGGCTTTCCTTTACCTCACATTGATGTGCTAATTGACAGCGCTGCCATGGCCGCAATGTACTCGTTTATGGATGAGTTCTCGGGGTACAATCAAATTCTATTGAATATAATCGATAAGGTCAATACAACTTTTATCACAGAATAGGTAGTTTTTTGTTTGGTCTGAAGAACAACTGGGCATCTTATCAGTACGCTGTCACCACTCTCTTACATGATATGATCCACAAAGAAGTAGAAGTCTATGTGGATGACATGTTGGTTAAGGCCACTGCTAGGGAAGAGCACCCTAAGGTTTTGGATAAGTTTATGACTCACATCGAGAAATACAACTTACGCCTTTACCCAAAGAAGTGTATATTCGGGGTTACATCTGGAAAGCTTTTGGGTCGTGTGGTTAGTCAGAGGGGAATTAAAATAGATCCAGATAATATTAAAGCGATCAGGGATATGCTTGCTCCGAAGATGGAAAAAGAAGTTCGATTCTTCCTTAGATCTATTCAGTATGACAGTCGATTCATCGCTCACGTCACTACCATTTGTAAGACAATTTTTAAGCTACTAAGGAAGCGTTTACCGATTATATTGGATGAGCATTGTCAGATTGACTTCGACAAAATCAAGGCCTTCACCCACCTGTCCTTCGACTTCCTACCCTCGGCAAGCCGTTGATCCTGTATTTAGCGATTGATGATTCTGCCATAGGGGTAATGTTTGGTTCAAGAGGATGACAACAAGAGTGAGCACGCAGTCTACTACTTAAGTAAGAAATTTTTGGATTAAGAAACTCGCTATTCGATTGTTGAGAAGATGTGTCCTACTATGGTATGGTTAACTAAGAAGTTGCGCCACTACTTTCAGTCATACAGAATTCAGGTTATCGCTAAGTGACCCAATAAAATATCTCTATCAGTGACCAACTCTAGCCGGTAAGCTTTCAAGGTGGTTACTATTGCTTTCCGAGTTTGATATTGAGTACATCACCAAGAAGGTTATCAAAGGCCATGCAGTTGCATAATTTTTAGCAAACCAAACTCTCGAATCTGACTATGTCAAAAACTTGGACTTTCCCGATGAGCAAATGACTATGATTGATGTTGCAAATCCAGTGTGGACTATGTATTTTGATGGCGCTGGGAAAAAATTTGGGGCAGGCCTTGGCGCTATTATCTTCATTCCTAACAATGAAGTCATCCCTTTATCTAAGCAGTTAGAATTTCCTACTACCAACAATGGGGCAGAATACGAAGCTTGCCTATTCGGTCTTGAAGCCCTATTACTTGTTAGGGTGAAGCACATTTCTGTGATTGGGGATTCAGCTTTGGTAATCTGTCAGGTCGTGGAGGATTGCATTGAAGAACTGCGCCATCCTTATATTAATACCGTTTGGGATCTATCAGCTAAGTTTGAGACACGTCTCTATTAACATGTTCCTCGAGATGAGAATTAGATGGCTGATTTGTTAACCACACTGGCTTTAATATGGGAAGTTCCTCAATGCCAACCCATTTTCCCTCTGATCCTTGTTTCTACGAAGGTTCCTTACCACTCGCGCAATATTTCCTAAGTCTTCACCATCAGTGATGAACCCTACTGGTATTCAGACATTGTGCACTTCTTCGTAATGGTTAGTACCCTAAGAATGCTATAGATTCCAATTGAACTACCCTGTGCAAGCTGGCCTTTTAGTTCCGAATCATCAATAATGACCTCTTCAAAAGAGCTTCAGATGGTTTACTACTCCATCGCTTGACCGAATCTGAGGCCCGTGGGGTGGTGAGTCATGTTTATGCGGGTGATTATGGACCACACATGAATGGATTGGCATTAGCAAAGAAGATTCAATGAATGGGATATTTTTGGTTAACTTTGATCACCGATTATGTCACCGAAGTCAAGAGGCATCATCAGTGTCAGATCTATGGCAATATACAACACCTTTTGCCTATCGAGCTTCACCATTTATCTACTCCTTGTCCATTCTCGGTATGGGGAATAGATATAATTGGTGAAATTCGGCGGTCTTCAACTAATGGTCACCGCTTCATCATTATAGCGGTGGATTATTTCTCAAAATGGGTGGAAGCTGAATTGTTCACCAGTATTACAACTGTGAGATATCGATGACGTGTGGGTCTCCTTTGGCTCCTGGGTGAGAGGCGGGGCCCATATGGGGTTAGTTGGATTTAGGCGTGACAAAACCTTTTTAGTTCAAGTTTGCACAATTAACCAATGTTAATGAATAAAAGAATCGAGACCCTAATCTCGATATAGATGATAGAGTCACCACCCAAGTTGTCTACTTGGGAAAAAGTTTTGGTATGGTTCCCATTGGGCGAGAGACTCATACCTTTTGGATCAGAGATTCGGGTATCGGACGAGTCACTTGTTTCTCATTAAGTTAATTCAAAATTACATGCGCTGCATAAAATCGTTTTGTTTCATCATTTGCGGAATTATCACAAAAATCCTATCTTTTACACTCTTTCATGCTCGTTACATGCTTTTACAGATTATAATAAAGCACAAGCAATAAATGGGGGAATAAAAATTATAACCTGGGGAAAATGGGGGAATTGCAAGAGAACCTACACATTTGTTCTAAGTTATAAAATAAAATAGAGATAAATTCCCCTGCATCCACAAAGATTAGCACAGTTTATAGCATCTCATAAGTCAGCATTTTATTAAGAAAAATGTGATTATGTTAGCGTGGTGGTTTTACGATCGATAGTGCCCGGACGACTTCTAGGATCGGAGAGAAATAACGAGTCTTTAATGCACTTTGTTATAAAAACACATTTTAACTTTTGTGGGTTGATTTACCAGATTATTAGTGAAAATGATCGCATGGCAAATGGTGAGTTAGATTGATTTTAACCAATTAAAAGTGAATTCCGAGTTTTGCCCAGGGGCCGGTACCCGTACCGGTGGGTGGGACCCGTACGACTATCGAGGAGGATCGGTACGAGTATGGGGCACCCGTACGAGTCCTGTCTAGTCTCAGGTAGAAACTCAGTTTGATTTAATTAACAGATTAATGGAGGAGAAATGAAATAAAATTAGGATTTCCTTCCGTATGAGTATGGCGCACCAGTTCAATATCCCTAAGGACATAGGGTGCCAACAAGGCTCATATAGGTTAGGACCAGACCCAAAACATGAATAAAAGAACATGTATAATAGAAAAGGCAGAGAATAATGATAAAATAATTGAGATGTGAGTCTCTTTGAAACTCAGGAGCATTACCTTTACGGCATGAATCCACTTTGAGGCTATCCCTTTGCTGTGAGAGAGTCTAACCAAAGTAGATGATGAAATGGAGATTTCAGGACTATTTGGGCGAGTATTTGTGTGGATAGAACCTCCCTCAAATTCTAATAAATGAAGTTAGGAATGAATAAAATATGGACAAAACCTCAAGGGATGGGGTTTTCTCCCTATTTTATACTTCCTATACCTCAACTATACCCATTCTATACCTATAGAAACTGCTAGAATTACAATATAATTTCTCTATAGTATATGTTGTATATGTGTTATTTATATGAAAGAAGTGAGGAAAGGGCCCAATTTATAGGGGAAATGAGGTCTGAATGCAATAAATCGCATTCATGACCTGCTTTCTCCCGAAGTAGGTAAGGATCACCTTCCATAAAGCCTGATTAGGCAACAACAGGGCCCGTATGAGTCGGACCCCACCCATACAAGTTCGGGGTGACCCCTCTGGGTCCCCTCTAGGGGTACGAAAGGAAATGACCTGTGGACACGTACCACCAAGCAACACCCGTACGGGTCCCTAAGGGCAGACTAGGTCTCCAATCTTTGGCCAAACTCAACTCTACAGTAGCAGGAACACCTCTGATCGATAACACCTGCAAGAGATTGCATTGTCTAGCTCTCATCATCATTTCGTGGGAAGGATCGTTAAATCCAATGCTCACAGACTCGTGGGATCACTATAGATATAGATCTGTATGATCTCACGATGTGAGTGAGTGTTTAGAAATCATACCTGAGGTGATGACATGGGTGAATCCCCAACAGAGTCGCCACTATAAGGTGTCGATAATGTGTGGGTCTCCCTTAGTACCTGGGTGAGAGGCGGGGCCTACTGGGGTTTGGTTGGATTTGGGCGTGATAAAACCTTTTTAGTTTAAGTTTGCACAATTTAGCCAATTTTATGAATAAAATAATCGAGACCCAAACCTTGATACAAATAATAGAGTCGCCACCCAAGTTGTCTACTTGGGAAAGAGTTTTGGTATGGTTCCCATTGGGCAGGAGACTCATACCTTTTCGATCAGAGATTTGGGTATCGGATGAGTTACTTATTTCTCATTTAGTCAATTTAAAATTACATTCGGTGTAAAACAATTTTGTTTTCATCATTTGGGGAATTATTACAGAAAGTCTATTTTTCTGTACTCTTTCATGCATTCAACAGTTTATAATAAAGCATAAGCAGTAAATGGGGGAATAAAAATTACAACTAGGGGAAAATGAGGCAATTGCAAGAGGACCTATACATTTGTTCTAAGTTATAAAATAAAATAAAATATATTCCCCTGCATCTACAAAGATTAGCATAGTTTATAGCACATCATAAGTCAACATTTTGTTAGGAAGAATGTGATTATGTTAGCGTGGCGGTTTTACGATCGATAGTGCCTGGACAGCTTCTAGGATCTAAGAGAAATAACGGGTCTTCAATGTATTTTGTTATAAAAACGCATTTTAACTTTTGTGGGTTGATTTATCGGATTATTAGTGAAAATTATCGCATGACAACTTATGAGTTGATTGATTTTAACTAGTTAAAAGAGAATTTTGGGTTCTGCCTAGGGTCCAGTACCCGTACGGGTGGGCTGGGACCCATAAGGCTACTGAGGAGGACCAGTACGGGTATGGGGGACCGGTATAGGTCCTGTTTGGTTCTGGGCAGAAACTCAATTTAATTTATCAGGCAGATTTATAGAGGAGAAATGAAATAAAAATGGGATTTCCTTCCATATGAGTATGGCGCACCAGTTTAATATCCCTAAGGAAATAAAGTGCCAACAAGGCTCATATGCTTTCTTCCAAAATAGGTAAGGTCACCTTTCATAAATCCTAATCAGGGAACAACATGACCCGTACGGGTAGGGCCCCAATCGTACGGGTTCGGGGGGACCCATATGGAAGGAAATGACCCGCATGGGTCTGTCGGTGGATCCGTACCGCCAAGTAGCACCATAAGGATCCTTAAGGGCAGACTAGGTCTCCAAACTTTGGCCAAACTCAACTCTATAGTAGTAGGAACACCTATGATGAATACACCTGTAAGAGATTGCATTATCTAGCTCTTATCATCATTTTGTGAGAAGGATCATTGAAACCCAGTGCTCACGGACTGCCCCTCATGGGATCACTGCAGATGCAGATCTGTATGATCTCACAATATGAGCGAGGGTTTAGAAATCATACCTAAGGTGATGACATGGGTGGGTTCCTTTCCAGTTGCGAACCTTTTTCCTAGGTGGTCCTTTCTTGAGGCGGATGACTTTCCTTGCCAATGCGTATCCCTTTCTTGAGGTGAATGACTTTCCATTCAAATGCATATCCCTTTCTTGAGGCAGATGACTTTCCTTTGATGGTTCTTATCCCTAGTGACTTTACTGGGGGAAGGTGTGTGTATCCCTTTCTTAAGGTGGATCAACTTTCTTGGCTGATGGTGTAACTCTTTCCTAAGGCAGATCGACTTTCTTGGCTGGTGGTGTATCCCTTTCTTGAGGTGGATGACTCTCTTGGTGGATGTATCCCTTTCCTAAGGCAGATGACTCTCCTAACGGATGGTGTATCCCTTTCCTAAGGTAGATGACTCTCCTGACTGATGGTGTATCCCTTTCTTAAGGTGGATCGATTTTCCTAACTGGTGTATCCCTTTCCTAAAGCAGCTGACTCTCCAGCTGAGGATTTTGAATGACCTATAAAGAGGCAACAAACAAACACCGAGTTAGTCACTGTCTAAGCAGACACAGACACATCTTTATTCTTGATTGACTTTTGTGAAAAAATTTTTTTGCAATAAAGATGTGTGGATGGGGGTTAGCCTCTGAATAAACTATAAATGAAGCATGGGAAATGCTGGGTTTTGCCCGATTGCTTTAGAATGGAATGCCCCTTGGAAGGGTGCCCCTCGAAGAATGCCCCTTAGAGGGTTTTATCGACTGATTCTGCTACTGAGGGATGGGGGGACGCCCATGGATTAGCTAATTCTGCTGCTGGGAAATGGGGAGATGCCCCTAGATTGGCTGATTCCACTGATGGAAAATGGGGAGATGCCCCTAGATTTGTTGATTCCACTACTGGAAAATGGGGGGATGCCCTTGGATTGGTGGGGAGGATACCCCATGGTTGACTCTACTGCTGGGGAGTAGAGTAATGTTCACTGGTGAACTCTTTTCTATTGGGGGATTGTTTCTTTGCGAGTCTTGCTTATTGGGGAAAATTTCGTATACCCCGATGGACTTGTATATTGAAATTATCCTTGTTAGTGATCAATTCAAAAATGGCTTACCTTGATTCTTCATTGACTTTTGTGAAGACAAAAATTTTGCCCCTTTAATCAAGGATCAAGGTGAGCTAGGGGTTTTGCCCCTAATTTAACTGAAATGTAGAGTTCAAAAGAAGTGGGGTTAGCCCCGAGTTTGGACGAGATGCATCTCTGTTGTTTTCATGAAGAATTGGTTTAAAAATCTGCCCCTGAATGGCAAAAGAAGACTCGTACGGGGAGGGCCAGGACCCATGCGGGTGGGAAGCTCAAATAATGGGACCCGTACGGGTGTGGTAGGACCTATATGTATCCTTGTCGGGGGGAGGGGGTTCAAAAGATGATCAGACCCCTTATATCCTGCCTTACACAAAATTTTCCCATTTTGCAATCTCCGACAATTTTCTCCCTAAAACTCGTTAAAATGTATAAAAAGACCCCAAAGACTGGCCATTTTTCAGTTAGGCATTAGGATTTACCCCGGGTGGGCGATTCAGAGCTTTAGGAATGCCTGGTTTTGGTCGGGTACGCCTTTCGGGGGGGACTCATTTCTATGACTAACTCCCATTTCTTATGTGCCCCTAGTTATCTCTTGATACCCATGCCTCCAAACTCCAAGTATTTCCCATAATTCTTTATTTTTCCATTTTTGAGTTCTTTGGGAATTTCTCGATTTTTGACATGATTTAGGGTGCTTTAGACCTTGGAATAGAGCCTGATGCATGTAACTTTAGTCTAGGATGCTTTTAGGATAGTCTTGGATAAGCTTTGATTGAATTTGGATGAATTTCGATTTTTGGTAAGTTTTTTTCATGATGTTACTATTTACGGGGACCTGTATAGGTGAGGGGGGACCCATACGGGTCCCAATTTGGTATGAGAGCCTCTTATAGACCCGTACAGGTGGGGCGGACCCATACGGGTCCTGTCCTTAGGGACAAAATGCTAAATTCTCTATTTTCTACAATTTTTTTGCTGAATTTTGATTTATCTAATGTATTCTAACCCTGTTGAGCTGTAATTTTATCTTTGCAATTCTAATACAAGAGTGTGGGAGCCTTGAGCTTCTCCAGGAAGTGGTATGAGGAGATTCATACCACGAGGTATGATGAGCTACTAGCCCACATAGATTTCTTTGGGTTCAGTGACATTATCAGGGCCATCCCTCAGGCTCAAAAGACATTGGCCCCGAGTGCCATTTCAGCTTTAGCAGAGAGATGGTTGGAGATGACCTATAGTTTTCATCTACCGATCGGGGAGGTCACCATCACTCCCCTGAATATGTGCACCCTGACGGGACTAGACTGGAGTAGGGACATCGTCCATTTTGATATCTATGTCGATAGATGGCATTCTCGACCTAGGGTGAAGGCTTATATGGCAAGATTACTTGGGCTTTGTTCGGGAGGGATGGATAAGCTCAAGTACGGGGACCTATATGACTATTGGATTAGGCAGTCGTGTCCCGTTATTACGGATAGGAGGGATCAGTATGCCCGGTCTTTCCTGCTGACATTTCTTACCACTGTCTTTTTTACGATTTACTCAAGCAACCTCAACTATGGTTTGCTCTCTACTATCAAGGATCTTGCCACTGTGCTAGGCAAGAATTGGTGCTGGGCCATCCTAGCATAGTTGCACTATGGGCTAGATGTAGGAGTTCGGGGCCAACAGTCTGAGCTTAAGATATGCCATCTTATCCTATTGGTAATCCTCGAACTCAAGCTTTTGCGCTTTAACCTCTTGTTCGAACTGTTTTAGAACTAATTTCACTCTGTCTTGCAGATTTGGGCCTTTGAGCACCGGTTCATCGCCAGGCCAGGTTTATCCATGCAGCTCGAGACACCATACATCGTATCTAGGTGGATGGGGCTTTTATAGGGTCAGGCCTTGACTATAGCATATTACAGAGAGTTCCTTCACTAGCTGCGCTCCGATCAGGTAAATTTCTTTCATGCTAAACCTGTATCTTACATTTCCACAAACCATTAGTAGAAACTTATTTATGAGGTTGTGATACTTATAGTGCATTTGTTTTGTGTAGGTCATCCGAGACCCATGGGATAGGTTGGATACCTATAGGCACATCTAGAGGATGCAAGCTGGCGTGGATGACCGTTGCTTTATCATGGAGTTGCCACTCTCCCTGGAGTGGTATTTCAATGAGTGGGTCTGAGGGTGGAGGACAAATGCTATAGTAGAAAGATCGATCCCTCCCCCGATCCCAGCGGGTGTCTTCTGGCCGCATCTAATGCTAGGGACAGACCAGGGACTGTACTTTCTATGTGAGGGAGCTCGATTGCTATTAGTGGAGGGCTCCTACGCTGAGTTTATTGATTCCTCCCCTTCCCTCTTGTGAGAGGATCCATTACGGAGACGTTCCTCTTGAGTTTCACTAGAGCAATGATGATGACGACGATGATGACGATGATGACGATGATGATGAGGGCCCAACTAGGTATGCTACCTCTTCTTCTCAGGTATCTCCCTAACTTAGCCTTTATAAATAGCTTGTTATTTCTTGGAATTATTATGATCCTGAGTGTAATCTCTAATTATTATAGCCTCCCGCTTCCACGCGAAAGAGGCCTGCTGCTGCTGCTCCTGAGCCATCGATGAAGCGGTCCCACACTTCAGGGGCCTTGAGAGA
This sequence comes from Euphorbia pulcherrima, assembly GCA_947683365.1. Classification (NCBI taxonomy): domain Eukaryota; kingdom Viridiplantae; phylum Streptophyta; class Magnoliopsida; order Malpighiales; family Euphorbiaceae; genus Euphorbia; species Euphorbia pulcherrima. The sequence goes on from CANTUS010000013.1 coordinate 12,792,252, forward strand.
GGGAGTTCTCCAAGAAGAGCTAGATACCTTCTTCCGGCTCCTCGATCATTCAGGTTAGCGAGCTATCAAGGAGCTCGAGGAGTCGATCTAGCCCATCGATTTTACCCCTTCCAGCTCTACCATGTAAGGAATTTTCCGCTTTAATCTTATCCTTTATAGTGACTGCTTAGAACGTCCCATCCTGATGTGACTTTCTCTTTTAGGTGACCATTCCTAAGGCTGAGAGGATTGCCAGGGGTTATTTCTCCATTCAGGATCTCCTATTAGCCCGTGATGCGCTAGCCTCGGTAAGTTTCTTTTACCTATAAAATTTAATAAACTATGCATGATGCATGCCATGACATTTATGTATGTGTACTGATCTTATAATTTCTATTACAGACTCTACTGGCCATGGAGCATAGTAAGTCTGCTCAGGACTTGGACGCTTATAAGGAGAGAGCCATATTCTTGGAGGACCAGTTACGAGTATCCACTACTAAGGCTAATCAGGCTAGAGCTAAGACCACTTAAGCAAGGGCTAAGATAGAGGTGTTGCAGGGTTAGCTGGCGAGGATGACTGAGGACAAACAAACGTCGGATCCATCTAATTTTGAGTTCGAGGATGATCTTTCTACCTGCTGAGTGGCGCTGACAATGACTTAGAGGGGCGAAGCGGAGCAGGAGGTGGACCAGCATGCTGGGGGAGCCAATGCTGCCAGGTGTGTCGCAGGGACTGAGGATCATGTGATGATCAACATGGATGACCTGCTGGCAGATACACAGGACTGCACCTCAAAGGATCATCGAGGATAGGATCCCCCCGCAGCTTAGATTGATATGCACTTTCATTTTCTGGACATTTGATACTTTTGGGCCCTGCGCGGCTTACTTGGGTGTAAACTTGGATTGGTACTTTTGACATTTAACTTTTATGCATGCTGATTTTTCTTTTTCTGAACTGAGACCATTGAACCTTGCCGCTTGTAGACCCGTATTACTTCTTGGCATAGATAACAATGAGACCAAATCTGGTTGGTTTGAAATTAACACTCTTGGGGATACATGCCATCTAGTGATTTCATAGTGAGGAGATAAAGTGATGTTCTAACTTTTGCATAGGCCATCAATGTGAGATGACCTATCGAACATTTAGTTTCACTTCTTTTCGTCCTAATTTTTGCCTGAACTGTCCTTGACGGCTCAGTCCAACGGACTTTTTCTTTTTCTCTTAGCTTTAACTTTTTCCTAGACCGCCCTTTCGGGTCTTCAATCTAGCAAGCCTTTTCTCTTTTCAATTTTTTTCTTTGCCTTAATTTATACCGATGCCGCCCTTTTAGGTTTTCGATCCCGCAAGCTTTCTCTTTCATTGTCTTAACTTTTGTATGGGCCGCCCTTTCGGGTTTTCAATCCAACAGACTGTCTTAATTTTTGCCTGAATTGTCCTTGGCAGCTCAATCCGGCAAAATTTTTCTTTCTTTTTCCTTCGTCTTAACTTTTTCCATGATTGCCCTTTGGGTTTTTCAATCCAGCAGACGATCTCTGAATTTTGTATAGGTCTGATATCTTTTGTGACCTATCGGTACTTTTATCTTTTATTGGACAACATACGTGTAGTAAGGAGAACAACAATGATGCATAACACAGAGAGAAAAATTGATGTTCACATACCTGTGATTATTTCACCTAGAGACATGCATGCATTCATAAGACCAAGATTCTTAGCAAAATCATAACATGTTCATTGATGAGATTAATTTGAGTATATAGGCAATGGAAATAATTTCCAATGGTTAACTCCTACTGGCTACTAGTCTTTCACAGATTTTCCCGAAAGCAATTGGCATTTTTCTCTCAATGCTCTAACTTTTACCTAAGCTGACCTTTTTGGGTTTTCAACTTAGCGGACTTTATTTGCATTAGAGTACCCTAATTTTTTCCTGATCGATCTGCAGAATACCGATCAGCGGGTTGCACCCTAATTTTTACCCGAGTAGTAGAGGACCACTCGGGTGATTAATTCTTTATTTCTTTTTTATTCTTTATGCTGCTTTTTTATGATTTAATTATTTTGACCTAGACATGATAACGTTTAAGCCTATCTTGATTCACTGGATTCACAGACTCATTTCCATCCATATCCATAAGCTTGATTCCTCCTTTGCCAAGGACTTTCTTAACTACAAATGGTCCCTCCCAATTAGGCATGAATTTTCCCCTAGCATCAGTGTTGACTTGACATAGCTATTTGAGAACTAGATCACCCGCTTTAAAAGGTTGTTTTGGGTATCTAACTCTGTTATTGTAAGTTCTAGCCATACACTGCTGGTACATCTATAGGTGGTCAAGTTCTTTGAGCCGCTTTTCAGCTATTGCGCTCAACTGCTCATACCTAGCCCTTGCCCAATCTGACTCTTTTAATCGGGCTTCGAGTGCCACTCTTAGAGATCTTACTTTTGTTTCAACTGGTAACACAGCTTGCTTTCCATATACTAAGGAGAAAGTGTTAAACATGATGTATGCCGTAGAGGCAATTAGGGCGATATGTCTTAGTTTTATTTATGCGAACAAAGTTATATTAATAAAGGCATTCTTTTGTTATATCAATGACTGTGAAAATATATTATGACTGTTTTAGAATATATTCATTGATGTGTTTGCAAAATTCCATGACATAATCATAGCATGAATTGCAAGGGTATAGTGAGACTATGTTGGTGAGAACTGGTTCTTGTGCAATTATGATTTGTCTAAATATCCCTAGTCATAGTATTATCAAGACTGGACATTGATGAATATAGATAGACTAGCATGTGTCATCATACCTCTTGAATTTGATTCAGAGTAGCATATCTCTAGTGCTAGAGGGTGGTACCTTGGGTTAACATATGAATATATTCAGGAAGATACATTGGAGACTGCTATGAGACAACACTCGGTAATCTATTATGTGTTGGTGTTTTAATCTTCTCATTGTAATAGCAATACAAATATCCTTAGACCTGAGATACTAGTTACCTTGTTCAAATGTTGCTATACTTTGGATTATACTCATACATTCTATAGATTGGATGATATGGATAATTACAGGTATAGTTGATGTCTGTCAGTTGGTAAGCTGAGTAGTCAAGATGGAATCTATCACTCCACTATAGCAATATAAGGGATTGGCCAATTGTTAGAAGTGACACACTCATAAACCTCTGATCAGAGTATGAGTTGACAGGATGGGATCCTAATTAACACATTAAATGGTTGAGTAGTGTACTTTGGTAGCAAGACTAAACTACTAGGGAAGCTATTGTAGCTACTAGTGGTCTAACACTTAAACTGAGTCCTAAAAACTAGATGGTACTTAACAGTTGATAGAATGAGTGAATTATATTGATACTATTATAGAATCATGATCAAGTCACAATGCACATGACGTTCCGAATATTGAGGGGTCATATGCCTTTGCTAGAGTGACACTATGACCGATCAAAGTAATTGGAGTCCATAATCGTGGTAATTCCTAAAAGGGATTAAGCCAGGTTAAACTTTTGATGGCTCAATATTATAGGATCCTATAAGGTCACACACTTTGAGTTAAGACCGAGCTATGTAAAGAACCGTTAGACTAGGTCTAATCTAGAAGAGCAAGGAAATATGGTTGGACCATAACATATTGGTTAGACCAATATTCAGTGGTTAGACCAATGAACCTAATAAATAATAAGGGGGATAAAATAAATAAAGGGAAGAATGGACTGAACTTAGTGGGATCTATTAATATTTGGTGTTGAATAAATCTGCGTAAGTTGGTCCGTAAATGTACTGTGAGATAGTACATAGAGGACCTGCGCATGGGCCACATGGGGCACTGTTTGGAATAGTGCTGCGTGTGGCCCATGGGGCACACCAAAGCGGGCTACAAGATGCAGCCGCTTGCACGCTGCCCCAGCCCAAAGGGCTGCGCAAGTGCACAAGCCTTATGGGCTTAGGCTGCGGGCCGCAGCACCCAATGGATTGTGCAACACAAGTCCATGCACAGCTGCACAAGCCTTGTGGGCTTGCACTCCTACGCAAGCCCACAAGGGACTGCTGGCCGAATGGCCAGTAGTCTCCCAGTCAAATTGGGAGCTTTCTCCCTAAGCACGCTCTGAGTATTTGAGTTGGTTTATAACTCTCCGAGGGTTTAATTAAAATACATGTTTGTCCTTTCTATTTTCTTTTTGATTGGTTGAGGTTAGGGACTTTATTGTCCTTCGAATAATTCCTAACTATAAATAGAAGCCTCCTCCTTCATTATTTTTCGTCCTGAATTTTATAATCCCTCTCTTGCTCTCTTATTCTCTTAGTTGTTCTGATTCCTAAAAGTAATCCATAGAAAGACGTATTTACTTAGAATAGAAAACTAAGGGAATTTCTCCTAGAATAAATTAGTAGGGAAGATCTAGCTATCTTCCGCTTATTTATCGGTTCTTCCTTTCTAGAAGGTTTTGGTCGGTGGTGCTCGTGTAGACTATTTATAGAGGGCTTCTACTTTGGAGTCTGTGCACTTAGCCGAGGGGTCTTTCTACCGACTGCGAGATTCACGCTTAAACTGGTAAGTGGTTAAATTATTATTAGGTCCTTTTAATTAGTGTTTATGACCTAAAATAATCTAAGACTAGCACTATTATCAATCATGCCAAGGTTAGGAGATCCAGGGAACTAGATTAAATTTTTTAAAATTCCGCTGCGCATGTTTTACTTGCTAAAACCCTTAATGTAGACCAATAGTGGTATCAGAGTCAGCCTAATGCGATTGTAGGATTGACTAGAAATATGCTAGGTCTGATTTTCTATGAAATATTTTCGAGTATGCTATGCCATGCCATGCCTAGGAATTTATTTCTTGCAATAGAAAATGATGTGATAAATAGATTAAGTGTTGCTCAAACTTAGTGAGGGAAGTTATCTAAAAAATTAACAATATTTTACTTGAAATTGTAAATGCTTTAATTTTTGAATTATATGGAATAATTCTAAAATTAGAAAAGAACGAAATCTTTAATTTAATTAGTCTATGGTTAATTGAGTCAGAAGGGCCTGTGTTTATTCTGGCAAGGATTGGACTTGGCTGCTCATTCACTTTAAGGGGCCTCTCCTACCTGAGAATTCTCATCAGTTTTAGATTCTAATTACCAAAGGGACTTTTTGAATTAGTTGATTTCTAGTATAATGAAGAGGATTCATTATATGGTTTTACAAAGGAAAGTTCAAATTTTTATATTAAAACTTATAGACATAGGTACAAGAGCTTGAACAATGAACCCCCTTGTTTGTTTTGCATGCTATGTGGAGTCTTGGCATGATGGAATGATTATGAATTACTAGTTGAGCATGACCCCTAGGTTGGACCTACTAATTCCTTTTATCCCGGAATTAGTTGTAGTTTCATAATCATGTCCATGTATAAGTCCTAGATTGGGCGTGACCGGTTGCACCAATAAATCCCCATTAAAATATTAAGACAATATTAGCCTTCCTAAAAATCAAAGTGTGATTCTAGGCCTTTTCATTGAATGAATTGCTCTCGCAAAGCTTGCCTTCTTCTTTGACATCGTCTATTCACATGATTCGAGTTAGGGTTAAGTCTAAACCGGATTAGGTTAGTTGTCCGTAAAATCAGTGCTATTGCTGGGCTGGAGGCATCATTTGAGGAGACATATATGCACGTCCATCAGTTGGAACTCAAATGGATTAGCAATTGCATTAGATGCAAATGGACTAGATCCTCCTATAGCTATTTAAGTTAACTTGACTCGTGACTGTGGGAGTTAGCTTAAATGAGTTATAGATGTTACATACTAAGGGAAATGGTTAGACCATGTTTCTCGAAAAATAATAGAAGGGGCTATTATGTTTTTGAATTGAACCTTGAAAATAGTACGAATATGTATTTAATTAAAAGGCCTTAAATTAAATGCATGTACAAGAACTATGTCTGAAGAAATAATTCTTTTCTTATATCTAGGTTTGAATCTTTACTTCTTACATAAATTTTGCATGTATTGATAATTGATTTGACTAGCTCTAGCTTCAAATGTTTTGTTTAGAAATGTGAGGATAGTTCTCAAAGCTTAGGGCTTGGCCCATATACGATATGAGCCCAATACTAAACACCATGATGAAAGTATTTCTACCTCGAGTAGAAATGCAGAAATTATATGGAGGAACAAGGATACAACACCTTGGAGGTTTTTATGATCAATGTTACCTTATGTGAGTAGCTTGAAGAAACAAGGATAAACATCAAGTTAGATGTTAGGATCTATGTTACCTTAAGCATTGGAAGCATCATGAAATCATGGACTTAGAAATCTATGTCTTTACATCTTAGAAAGGATTTTTTCCAATAAAGGAGAATTGATTCAAGGGTATTCTAAGGATGTAAAGGGACACAGGTTGTCTAATATAGAAGCAGAAAAGAGCCAAGTTATGATAAAAACGAAAGGATCTTGAGAGCTTTGTTTTAGAAATAAAGTAATTATTTCAATATGGGATATTGGAAACATAATCTTCATTTAAATATGAAATTCACAAGCTTTTGTCTTATAGCATAAGAAGAGAAGGTTTTGGAAACTTCCACTTCAAGGTGTTATAATTGAGAATGTTCTACATCTCTTGGGGATTCAACATAGATATGGGATATCAAGTGTGTGAATCACATATCTGTATAAGGTATAGGTATTGACGAGAAGTAGAGGATTAGTAAAAGGAGAGTTGTACCTACGGAATATCATTAGAGCTTGGTAGCTGCTATTGATGTAGGAACTTAAAATCTCCATTTGACTACTTTGTAATAAAGACAAAATTATTGTTATACTTCTATGCATATTATTTCCTGCTTCACAGCAGATGGAGTTGATTCCAATTTGATAAAAGATGTTATCAAAGATTATGAAAAATATTCTGGATAGAAGTGTATTGAAATATATTTTGTGATTATAAAAGCAGATTCTCAATATTAACCATGCTAAGAGAAATTAAATAAAGACAAATCATCCTATTTATGGCATTGTCGTTTAGGCCATATAAACGAAGCCCGCTTAACTAAGTTACGCAAAGGAGGAGACTTGGACCCAATAGACTGGGAGTCTTATAGTGCATGCGAACCTTGTTTATTAGGCAAAATAATAAAGAATCCCTTTAAGGTAGAGGGCAACATGCCACAAGTACATTGGAAATAATACACACAAATGTATGTGGTCCAATAAATGTGCAAGCACATGGAGGATTCGTCTACTTCATATCTTTTATCGATGATTACTCACGATATGGGTATTTGTACCTTATGAGGCACAAATCAGATAGTTTTCAAAAGTTTAAAGACTATAAGAATGAAGTTGAGAAACAACTTGGAAAGAATATTAAGGCACTACGGTCGGACCGAGGTCGAGAATATTGAAGCATGATGTGAGCGGGCGGAAGTTTTCTTTACGGAGGGACCCGGGGTGCGGCTCGTGGGGCGCTTGATTCGGTGCAATTTAGGGAAATTGCGGTGTTTGGTTTGGTTTTAGAAAATCCAGTTTGCTTAAATGCGGTGGCTTTGTAGGCCAAAAATGTGATTATATTGAGAAATATATTTGCACATTTTATTGAGAAAAGATATTTTTAAAATAAATCATTTTTTACTTTATTTAAAAATAAAATAGAGTCGCCACCCGGTTCTGCTCCACCGGGAATTGTGGTATACTGATCCTTAACGGGATTTTTATACCAAAAAGAACATGAGATTTTGAGTTCGGACATAATACTTAATCATATTATTCAAATTGTTTGGATTAATTTTGGAATTTGTGGTGATTTTTGCATTACAACGGCTTTATTTAAGAATTAAATTCAGGAAACAAAACGGACATTAAAACGGCTTAATACATAGACATTTTCTACCAAATTTTTGGTAGCGTAACGGTAGCGCTCGGGTCTCGGCCCGAAAACTCGGATAGAGTTTCCTCACATTTTAGCCCCACCTTATTTTGGCCAAATTCAATCTTTTAAGCCCTCAAAATGGCGTTTTTTGGGTTTTCAGGACAGTTTTACCATTCAACAGTTTGACTGTTTTGCTTATTCGGAAATGGATTTCAAGCATTTCAAGGATGCGACTTGGAATATTATGACGAATGGGAATTTTTGGGATTTTTGGATTTTTTATGACAATTTGGTCCTTCTTGGCTCCCTTGTCTAATCGTTGATTGAAATATGTATAATTCTTATCGGGTCGAGCAGACCGTGTTAACAGTTTACCCCACGCGTACAAATTTTTTACCGTGGAGGTAAAATTGCATGTATGCGGATGAAAGAGCGACTGCCAAAATCGGTTTTCTTGTGTGATAAGGACATGAAAAGCCTTTTTAGAAAGAATCAACATTTCTTAATCGATAATTTTGAAAAACAAAAATTTTTGCCCCTTCGATTAAGAATGTTGATGAAAATATTTAAATAAAAATCTGTTGGGGAGTAAATGTAAAAAGAAAATATGTTGGGGATAAAATAAAAGGCAGGTTGGAAAAACTTTAAGTCCTTAACGGTGCATAGAAAATTTTGGTCCACCCATTTTAAAACACAGTTTTGCATGATGCAGAAGATAAGTGAAGGGTTATACTTACCTGTGGTGTTGCATTCGCTAATCAAATTTTTTCATCAGCGAGGATGTCATTGTCAACCATGTCTTGATCAATTTTCTCATCGGGGAGGATGACACTGTCAGCCACGTCTTGATCAACTTTCTCTGTTGAGGAAATGTCAAATAGTGTGATCAATCTCTCATCCGAGAGGAGTATTGTCGGCCACCATCGATCATTTTTTTCCTTAGGGAGTACTGCACTATCTGTAACTATCGAGCAGTTTTCTCACCATTAAGCTAGGCACTATCTGCCACAGTTAAGCAGTTTGTCTCACCATCGAGTTAGGCACTGTCTGCCACCTTTGAGAAGTTTGTCTCACCATAGAGTTGGGCACTGTCTTGCCACCATTGAGCAGTTTGTCTCACTATCGAGTTGGGCATTGTCTAGCCACCATTGAGCAGTTTGTCTCACCATCAAGTAGGGCACTATCAGCCACCATTAAGTAGTTTATCTCACCATCGAGTGTCGCATTGTCAGCCACCATTGAGCAGTTTATCTCACTATCGAGTGTGGCACTGTCAGCCATGTCTTGATCAGTTTTCTCATCGAGGAGGATGGCACTGTCAGCCATGTCTTGATCAATTTTCTCTGTTGAGGAAATGTCAAATATGGTGATCAATCTCTCAGCCGGGAGGAGTATTGTCGGCTATCATCGAGCATTTTTCTCCTTAGGGAGTGTTGCACTATCTACAACTGTCGAGCAGTTTTCTCATTAGGGAGTGTGGCACTGTTAGCCACCATTGAGCAGTTTTCCTCATCAAGGATTTGGGCACTGTCTGCCATCATTGAGCAGTTTATCTCACTATCGAGTTAGGCACTATCTACCCCCATTGAGCAGTTTGTCTCACTAGGGAGTTGGGCCCTATCTGCTCCCATTGAGCAGTTTGTCTAACTAGGGAGTTGGGCACTATCTGCCATTATTAAGCAGTTTATCTCACCATCGAGTAGGGCACTATCAGCCACCATTGAGTAGTTTGTCTCACCATCAAGTGTGGCACTATCAGCCACTATTAAGTAGTTCATCTCACCATCAGGTGTGGCACTGTCAGACAATGTTAAGCAATTTATCTCACTATCAAGTATAGCACTATCAGCCATTATTGAGCAGTTTGTCTCATCATCGAGTGTGGCACTGTCAGCCACCATTGAGTAGTTTATCTTACCATCGAGTGTGGCACTATCAGCCACTATTGAGCAGTTTGTCTCACCAACGAGTGTGGCACTGTCAGCCACCGTTGAGAAGTTTATCTCACCATCGAGTGTGGCACTATCAGCCACCGTTGAGCAGTTTGTATCACCATCTAGTTGGGCACTGTCAACCAGCATTAAGTAGTTTTCTCACCATCGAGTTGGGCACTGTCAGCCACCATTGAGCAGCTTGTCTTACCATAGAATGTGGCACTATCATCCACTATTGAGTAGCTTATCTCACCATCGAGTGTTGCACTATCAGCCACCATTGAGCAGTTTATCTCACCATTAAGTGTAGCACTGTCAGCCCCCATTAAGCAGTTTATCTCACCATCGAGTGTGGCACTGTCAGCCACCGTTGAGTAGTTTATCTTACCATCGAGTGTGGCACTATCAGCCACCATTGAGTAGATTGTCTCACCATCAAGTGTGGCACTTTCAACCACCATTGAGCAGTTTATCTCACCATCGAGTGTGGCACTGTTAGCCACCGTTGAGCAGTTTATCTCACCATCGAGTGTGGCACTGTCAGCCACCATTGAGCGGTTTGTCTCACCATCGAGTGTGGCACTGTCAGCCACCATGGAGCAGTTTATCTTACCATCAAGTGTTGCACTGTCAGCCACCGTTGAGCAGTTTATCTCACCATTGAGTGTGGCATTGTCAGCCACTATTGAGTAGTTTCCTCACCATTGAGTGTTGCATTGTGAGCCACCATTGAGCAGTTTTTTTTACCAGGGAGTTTAGCACTATCTGCCGCCATTGACATGCTATTGTAATTCCTACAAAATACAAGCTGGCATGGCACTGCATGTCGCAAGCACAATACATGACACTATAAAACTTAAAACTACTGGACTTGATATAGTGCTGCATGTTATTGAAATAAATTGACATGACACCACATGTCATCAAAATAAATTATGAAGATCTCGCTTGATCTAAGTTTGGCTATGATGTACCGGGATAAAGATCTCACTGGATCTAAGGTTTGACTATGATGTGCCAGGGTAAAGATCTCACTGGATTGAAGGTTCGACTATAATGTGCCTAGGTAAAGATCTCAATAGATCAGAGGTTCGGCTATAATGTGCCTGTAGTTTAATTTTGAAGCATTCTTATTTAATGATGCATGTGAGGTAGTACATTTACTGACATATGATGAGTTGTGCAAGTACATGATGCATTAAGTTGGCATTTGCCCCTAGTCAAATTCTGAGGATGCATCACTCAGTAGCTTTTCACTACTGAGGAAATGTCAAATATGGTGATCAGCCTTCTCCTCTGGGAGGAAGTACTGTCAAATAGGGTTATCAGTTCTCTCTATTGGGAGGAGAGCTGTTGGATTTGGTAATTAGTTCTTTATACTGGAAGGATAACTATCAAATTTGGTGATCAATTATCTCTTTTGAGAATTGTCGAATTTATCTCGAATGATTGATTTGTTGTCTATATCATTGGGTAGCCAATATTTTGGTGACTTTGGAGTCTAGTACTACTGTGTTTTGATGTTAAAGCATTTTCTCAGATGCTTCTTTATCTTAGAAAGCGTCTGAGCTGATTTTGCATTATGTTGCATTTGTTGGTGACTAACAATGTCTAATTGGGGACTTGTTACCTTTGCATCTGCGTATATAAATGTGATGCATAATGCATCATATGTGATGTTTATGCAATGCATTTTATCGTCATAGCATGGAATCGTGCAGCAATAAGATGAGGCTTACTTGGTTATGAATAGTATTCTATTATATCATTGGCTTCTTGGTTTTGTCATTCTCAGTGATGATGAAAATTTAATATTGGGTTGGAGTCCTAGATGTAGGCTTTATAACATCACGGGATGAGCTTTTCATTTTCATTGTAGTTGTGTGCGCTTTGGATCCATTTCACTACGGTTATTGGGTTGGCCATGCATATTACTATTTGAACAATGCAAGCTTTCGGGTCCTTCTCAGACCCAATGAATTCCCAAGTTGCAAAATTTTTGGCCCTGGTGGCATATAGCATGAGCTTGAGCAGGTAAACTCTAGTTGCTTGGACTGACAAAGATTAGCTTTTATTCTTTTGACTTACCGTGCAGATAGAATGGCATGCATCAGCAGTTCTCAGAATTCTTGTGTAGTTGAGTGCAAGAAGATTGTCTTCTCATATTTCGGAGATGTGGGAGATTCATACGCTCGTGTTGATGAAGAATATTGCTCCTTTGCGAAGGCTTTAGATTGAGTGACTGTGCTTGTTGTCATTTGATGAGTCATGGAGATAAATGACTTTGATTGTGCTTTCATGTATAGATTATGCCCTAATTTTTGCCTGAACTAAAGCACAACGGGCCCTTTTTTTCTTGCTCTTTTTTTCTTACCTTAATTTTTGCATAAACCGCCTTTTTAGGTTTTCAATTTATCGGGTCGCCTTAACTTTTGCTTGGACCGCTGTGAGCACGGGATTTTGCAGTCCCTCTCGCGAGACGATGATGACGTGTACCCGATTTTAATACCTCAAAATAAAAATTCTCTTCAGAATTTTTATTAATAAAATAATATTCCTTATGAATTTTATAATGGTAGAATTCAGTTCGGTGTGGCCGATAACGCGTTCGGTAGGAGCTTGAACCGATGATTTACACCCAAATAAGAAATACCCTTTAAAATAATGTTAAAAGTCATAAAGATGCCTTTTTTCCACTATTAAGCCACTTTTCCCGACTTTTTGGCTTTTTTTGACCCACTAACTGAAGGCATGTGAAGGCTGATGCCGCCAAAACCATCACCCATGTCGCCGGCGATATCACCATACCGCCGGCGACATCGATCATGCCGCCTGCGACATTATCATGTCGCCGGCGATATGACTCGAAGCGGGTCCTCTTACAGACAGCCTTTTCGACCACATTCGGTGGAATTATTAAAAAATGCCCCAAAAAGCACCCCATTTCACCTATAAAAAGGCACCTTGGGCTGCACTAAAAAAGGGAGGAGGAGAAGAAAAAGAAAGAAAAAGAGAAAAGGGATTTTTAAGGTGGAAATAGATGATAGTGAGATAAGAATTAGATAAAACAGAAAAAACGGGATTCCGACCCATTTTTCCTGGTTTTTCTTCTTTGAACTCTCTAATTACGAGTTGAAACCGACAAACCTTTAAGCCAAAATCATCTTAGTAGAACTTAGAAACCAAAAGACACTAAAAATCATTATTAAATCATCGTAACAAGCTCCCCGAAGGTGTTTCATTCGGATCACGAAGAAGTGGATTCACAGCCTCGAGGTGAAAATCCTGAGTCTCATAGCTCTTTGGCATTATTATTACTGTTTTGCAAGAATTTTTGTTCATTTACGTTCTTTTGAGTTTTCGGTCATTTTGGCTACAAACCGCTGCTGTAGCAAGGAATTGGAGTCGTCGGAGACATGCAATGTTGCCGGCTGTATCACCCATGTCGTGAGAGGCATCGTTGGTACCGCCGTTAGCATCACATTCCCGGGAGACCTCGCTTTCTCGCGGAACCCTTTCTTTATGGTATTCAGAAAGCCCTATGCCCATCTGCATGCTGATGTCGCTCGTAACATAGTTGATGTCGCCGGCGGCATCATCCATGCCGCCATCGACATCAACTATGTCATCGACGGCATCAGATGCCATCGGCAGCATGGCCTTCTGGATAGCAGTATTGTTTTCGCTTGTTTCCAAATTAATTCATTTTCTAAAGCTAGGACCTATAGCGTAACGAGGGAATCTCGAAACCTCCTGAAAACAGATCTGCCCCACAACGAGTGGTATATTCATTTGTAATCCGATTAAAGCAACGATCAAATCTGAAAATTGAGTAAAAAATGGAATTTCCCCTCAAACACCATTCGAATCTCATTTTAGCTATTCAATCGGGCTCCATGATATTGTGAATAAAATTTGCCATATTCGTGTCAACCATCCTTTGCAGGTAGATGTATATCGGACATTCGGGTATTTCATTTGTTACGTAGAAAATGTATAGGACTCGAAAACCTTGTAATAATTCCACTTTCCGCACTTACTTTTCTTTTACGATTGTAAATATTTTATTTATCGCTTTAATTGCTTGATAAATGCGAAAACAACAAAATAACTGAAAATACAAATAAATAGGGTGGATTAAACCGATTAAGAAAGAATGAAGTATCCTAAATTGGCCTAATGAAAAGTAGATAACATCATCCGAACTCGTAATCTCTACTTAAGGTATGGTCCAACCACCCGGTGGGAAAATCGTACCGAAAATTTCTCGGTTGAGCTGAACAGGGTGGCGACTCTATTCTAAGTACGGGGTTTCGATCTCGTATCTTTTAAGCATTACAATATGCAAAATCATTTTCTTTTCAACCACATCACACTCTCTCCCCGACACGCCAAAAACGGGCCGGCCCGACCGGGTCCGGCCCCGCGCCGCAGCCGCGTAAACAGCCGTCCGCTCATAGTGGCGACTCTGCAGGGGATAAATTCTTTAAACTTGAACCTTCTTTCATAGTTTAAAAGATTTTGATGATGTATTGAAATCATTGGCCAAATTAAAACTTCATTCTTTTCTTATGACATCTTGTCCTCACGCGTGTAGATAGTTCGGTAATTTTAGGTACCCTATTTTACCCGAGAAGCTCACAAAGTATCACTCATGCCCTGTTGGAATTGAGGATGCCTAGTGGGTGGATCACTCGTTTTAACCAACACGTAAACTCCTATGACCACGCCCATTCGGGTAGTGATTGAGTAAATGTGGAATCAAGGTAAACGGGAACCTTCTACATCAACAACCCTATACCAAAGCTGCGTTAGAAAAAAGCCTTAGCACATCATTCCCCTTAGGGTTACCCAAAATGAATAAAATAATTGGGACGCGCTACTTTCGCCATTACCGGTGAAGCAGCCAAACTCCATCCTACCAAAGAGGCGTTACGCGGGAGTCAAAAGGTTGGAACAGGGCCGATTCGCATGCTAAGTGCTCTATGATCATGCACCCCCATACATCGGCTTTAAGGGCAAAAAATGAATCAACTTACCCTTACCACTTCCACCCGTGGAAGAGGTTTAGCAACATGTGTAGGACTTCTCTTGTACCTCCGTTGCGTCACCACAAATCGCTATGTATGACGTGAAGTACACACGTCTCGTATATGTTGGAGGGTTAAGCCATTACATCATCTCTAACCACATCTACGTGCAGCCATGAGCACTACACGTCACTCCCAAGACACGAAAAGCATGCATACCAAGCATATCATTCACCCATCCACGTATAGCCTGATCCGCTGCCTACAATTTCAGCTAGAAAGAGGCGCACTGACCGTCGCACCCCGGCCTGGAGAAGGATAGAACATCGCCTGATACGTCATCCTCCGACCCCGGTTGCCACCACGGAAGTTGAAGGAATCCCCCATACCGATTCCAGCGAGGAATCAGATTCAGAGCGAGTTCAGTTAAGCCAAAGTTCCCTTCGACCGACCATGTCTTTCCCAAGAAATGAAGGGACCCCCCCTCCAGAAGAGCCCTTTGGTCCCACTTCCAGCTCGAGAACAGGATCCCAACCACCTCCTGGCTTTGACTTGACCAGTACTATGATGCAGTTCTTAAACTCGGATGCTTTCCAAGCCTCTATCCAAACTACGGTTGAGGCAGCAGTTATGCGAGCTCTGGAAAATAGGAATTCCGATCGAGTATCGGCATCCGACATCCAAGCCCCGGACGGTATAACACGGATACTGACCAGTTTAGTAGAGGCCGGACCTGTCGCACCTGTACTTCAATCAATCCAACCCTTGACGAGTCCATTCCAGTTTGGACAGGCTTCGGCTCTCTTGTCGGCTTCAACCACTCCACCAGCTGTACCTTTCAACCCAAGACCTTTCACCCAAACCTCAACTCCTCTGACATTCAATCACCAAAGCCCATCGTCTCGGCCTCTACCCTCATTCACACCTCCACAGTTTGTCGTAACTCCTAAAGGCACCACTTACCCCCAGAATCCAGTTGCCAGCCATCTGACTGTCCATCCTGCGCTACCTCCAACATTCAACGACCAGGTCACACGACCTCCGGGTGTGACACCTAAGGTAGCCGCTTTCGTTCGACAAATAATAGCTTCTCAAACCGTCAGCGACCTGGTCATGCATTCTCCGGGCACGACACCCCAAGCCCCGACCATCTCTCGCGAACCGGTCAGCGACCAGGTCACGCAACCTCCGGGCGTGACACCAGAAATCCAAGCTTACATCAACCGCCTCATCATTAATAAAAAACCTGAAAGGGACGAGGATTGGGTCCCCGACAATTTTACTATGCCAAACATGGCTCATTATGATAGCTCGGGAGCTCCCGCCTCTCACATCATAATGTACGAAAGGGTGATGCGCGTAAAGAAACTAAGTGACAAAGTGCTGGCTGAGATGTTTCCTTATTCTCTTCGGGGACCGGCACTCGAGTGGTACCACACTTTGCCGCAGCATATTGTCGCCGACTGGACGCTCTTATCTGAGGCTTTGAAAGTACACTATGGGTTCAATACTATGATGGAGACGACCCTCCAACATCTTGAGAGGATCCGTTAAATGCCCAACGAAACCTTTAAGCAGTACTTCAATAGGTGGATGTCGACCCAGGTCTTGATGAAGTCTAAGCTTAGCCTTGAGGAAATGATTGTCAAACTCCTCGAAGGATCTCTCCCCTTGTTCCACAAGGAAATGGCTATGGATTCTTTCCTTTCTTACAAAGCTGTGTTTGAGAAAGCAGAAAAGATTGAGCGTGAGGCAGAACGCGAGAAGGCCGAGAGAGCAGGAAAACCGTGGTTCAGGAAAAATGAAGCGCAACCCTCGACCCTAGCGCCGGTTAAGCCAAAAACACTGGCTGCTATCCAAAACATTTCTCATACCCCTGCTACGCCACTTACAACCAATCTGACTCCATCAATGATTGCCACGGTCCAGCCTCCTCGGCCCCCTTTTGTTTTGACCAACCCCTATAAATTGCCCATGCAGGTCATCTTCCAAAGGTTGAGGGAAGTGGGTTTTATACAGTCCCTTCAAGAATACAAGCCACCCAAACCTGAAGATAAGAATAACTTCTGTAATTATCACGTTCAGGTGGGGCACCAAACCAACAACTGCAAGGCCCTACTCTCAGCTATTCAGCGATTGGTTAGCGAGGCAAAGATTGCTGAACCAGAAAAGCCCCGATCACTATGAATAACCCTTTACCAAGCTTCGAAAGTAAGGTCGGAATGGTCCAATCAGGTTTACTTGAAGCCACGGTCTTCGACCTCCTTGCCCAGGGGCCGGGCAGTAGTAATTTCATCCTGGTCATCGGTTCAGGCCTTCCATCTTGCTCAGTTTTTGAACTTATCAATCAGGCTAACCTAGGAGTTAACTCCATTCAAGGAATGGAAAGGGATCCAAGCCAACCAAAACAAGAGGCTTGTAGGTCTAAACCATTTGTGGCAAAGAGAAGGAAAGCTGAGAGAAAGGCACTATTTAGTGTAGATTCCTTTATTTCAAAGGAGAACTATTCTGATGAGGAGGGGGAAATGGCTCGGGAATCCAAGGCCGTAAGTACCAACTTGTTCAAGGTCGACCACCATGACCTTTTTAGTGTGGATAAATATGAACTACGAGACCCAGATTCGGACGCTGAAGAGCAGCAGTACCTATTTGAGACGTGAGCCACCAAGAGCGTCTTACTCGACAATGTCCTCAATATCACCCAGAGTGGTCGTGTATATCAGCCGGAAGACCGGTATCTCCGTTTAAACAAAGACCCGATTCCTGGCAGGGTTGGAACTACAACGAGGCCCCCTTCTCCACCTCCACCTGTCCCTACTAGTCTTGAGGTTGACCCCCTCGTTACCCAGTTGAAAAACACCCAAGCCCGATACAGCATCTGGCAACTGGTAATTGACTCAGAAAGGCATCGTAAGGGTTTGATCAAATGACTCCTTGACCTGGAGGCTAGTCCGACCACCTCGGTCGTTGAGATGTGTGCCACGATAGGAGAAGGCATTCCCCCAAGAAAAGGGCCTCAGATCGTATTTGATAGTTTCGATCTTACACTTGAAGGAAGGGATCACAATAGAGCCTTGTTCATCCGGGTTCAAATTCTTGATAAGGTCATCCCGTGCGTCATGGTGGATGATGGCTCCGCCCTAAACCTATGCCCTTTAAAGATCCTTCCTCATCTGGGACTGTCAGAGGACATGCTCGAAAGGTCCAACACTGTTATTAAAGCTTACGACGATTCAAAGTGCAATGTAATTGGGGTCTTTGAGGCAGGGGTTACTGTCGAAGGTATCACAAATAATGTACGTTTCACCGTCCTTGACATTCCTGTTACCTATTCTCTGCTGCTTGGCCGACCATGGCTCCATGCATTGGGCATAGTACCCTCCACACTACACCAAAAGATCAAGCTAATCCATGGTGATAGAATGATAACTATAGAGGCCGATCCAGCTTCTGTCATGGCCGTTATGGAAGCCAAAGCAAGCCTAGAAAAGAGCCTCCAGATTGCCGTGATTAGTAAGGCTCAAAAACCCCCTCCCCTTTGGCACAGCTAACTCCACGCGGGTATGGGCAAGCTAATGAAAAAGTCTGGTTACAGGCTTGGCAGGGGTGGAGGAATACATGAACAGGGGATTATTGAGGAATTGGAACCAAAGATCCTCATTCGTGGAGTTGGACTGGGGTATAAGCCTAGAAAAGCCTATCGTCGCGTCCCTTACTGTTATTGCCGCATGGTCACTACCTGTGAAATCCAGGGAAAGAGGCTTTATAAAGGGGAGCCCGAACCAATCGAGCATGACGGGAAAATGTGGCCCGGCTTTGAAATCTTTAAAGACGTCTACGACTTTGAGGCCGGTCACATGATTGTTTCAGCTGAACCTGAACCTACAGAGTCTGACGTGCCTGTCAACGTGATTTTCGAAAAGGATAAGGGGAAAGATAAGACGTATCCTGAAGATGAGTCTGTTGATCCAGAAATTAAGGATGCCGTGGCAACCGTGATAAGAGCTATAGCACTACTGATGAAGAAGGGCTGGAAGGGTAATGTTAAAGGAGATACCACGACGGCTATAGTAGAAAAGCTCGTCAGGACTATAACCGAAAAGGCTGACCTGTCTGAGGAGCCATCACTCACCACTACCCAAAAGACCACTCGGGAGCACAACCTAAGCACCACCCCGACTGATAATATAGAGAACACACCTCCCATCGACGCGACCGCTGAAGTCCCTCCGCATGTGGAGGAAGATATGGATGATGTAATTTTCAATATTTCTGATGTTTATGATACGAACAATGCCTCTTATGAGGCTTTTTACGCAATGAATAACTCCCGTTCAGCTTACTTGTTTGATGTCTTTCCGAATGGATCCATGCATTCATGTAACAATATGCATAACATTTTTGGCATTAGTGAAACTCTATTAAGTGAAATAAACCTAAGTACGGATGACAATCCAAAAATGGTAACCATTTCCAAAGACTTAACTCCCGAGGAAAAAAGTGAGATCATAAAAGTGCTTAAGAATCATGTTAATGCTTTTGCCTGGTCATACGAAGACATGCCTGGGGTTGATCGACGAATCGCCGAACACAGGATCCCAACGGATCCTAAATTCCGACCTGTCAAACAGAAGCTCCGCCGGTTGAGACCTGAATGGGCAGAACAAGTTAAGATAGAGGTTTCAAGGTTGATCGAAGCTCGATTCATAGAAGTAGTAGAATACCCAACTTGGTTGTCCAACATCGTCCCGGTACCAAAGAAGGATGGTAGAGTTTGAGTCTGCGTAGACTTTCGAGATCTCAATAAAGCCTCACCGAAGGATGACTTCCCTCTCCCGCACATCGATGTCCTAATTGACAGTGCCGCCAGGGCGGCTATGTATTCATTCATGGATGGATTCTCAGGATACAATCAAATCCTGGTTAATATCGCCAATAAAGTCAAAACAGCATTCATTACTGAGTGGGGGGTTTATTGCTACAAAGTAATGCCATTCGGGTTGAAAAATGCCGGTGCCACTTATCAACAAGCTGTAACTGCCCTACTACACGACATGATACATAAAGAAGTGGAAGTGTACGTGGACAACATGATTGTGAAATCCACCACTCGAGAAGAACACCCTGCTGTTCTTGACAAGTTCATGACTCGCATTGAAAAGTACAATCTTCGTCTAAATCCAAAGAAATGCGTGTTTGGAGTTACCTCCGGCAAGCTGTTAGGACACGTGGTTAGCCAAAAAGGAATTGAAATGGACCCAGACAAAGCCAAAGCCATCAGGGATATGCCTTCCCCTAAGACGGAAAAAGAGGTCCGATCGTTTTTAGGGTCCTTACAGTATGTTAGTCGATTCATTGCCCGCCTCACTACCGTCTGCGAACCCATCTTTAAGTTGTTGAAGAAACAGCAACCCGTGGTATGGAACAATCACTGCCAGGTAGCGTTCGACAGAATCAAGGCATACCTTATCAATCCACCGGTCTTGACGCCTCCCATCTCAGGGAAACCACTCATCCTTTATCTGGCCATTGAAGAAACGTCCGTCGGAGCCATGCTTGTCCAAGAACATGATGATAAGCGCGAGCATGCCATCTACTACCTAAGTAAGAAGCTGTTAGATTATGAAACCCGATATTTAATTGTAGAGAAGACTTGTGCTACCATGGTTTGGCTCACTAAGAAGTTGCGACATTATTTTCAATCCTATCGAGTCCAGGCCGTAGCCAAAATTGATCCAATGAAGTTTCTTCGTCAATCCCCTACTCTAGCCGGCAAATTATCACGATGGCTACTTCTCCTATCTGAGTTTAACATTGAATATGTAACCCGAAAGGTCATTAAAGGGAGGGCTGTAGCCGAATTCTTGGCTAATCAACCCCTCAGCTCCGATTATAGGGAAAATTTGGAGTTCCCTGACGAACAGCTAGCCTCTGCTACAACCCTTGTTGACAGTTGGACAATGTACTTTGACGGCGCTGTGAACCGCCGGGGAGCGGGACTCGGAGTCATCATTGTCACACCAGATAATGAGATAATCCCGTTGTCCAAACGTTTAGAATTCACTGTCACCAACAACGGCACTGAATACGAAGCTTGCTTGTTTGGCCTCGAGGCTCTTCTTCAGGTTCAAGCACACCATGTATCCTACATCGGAGATTCGGCTCTAGTCGTTTGTCAGGTTGTTGGAGATTGGGAAGTTAAAGAAGAATCCCTTCGCCCTTATGTTGAGGCCGTCCGCGAATTGTCTGGGAAATTTATCTCGTGCTTGTACCACCATATCCCTCGAGATGAGAACCAAATGGCAGATGCTCTCACCACTCTCACATCCTTATGGGAAGGACCCCAACAGCAACCTATCCGCCCGTTGGTTTTGCTATCCACTAAGACCCCATATCGCGTTCAATAAACTCCTCCAGTTCTCGCCATTTCATCCGAACCTTGTTGGTATTCTGACATAGTCTTATTTCTTCAGACCGGCCAATACCCCACAGATTCTTCCGACTCAAACCGTACCACCCTACGGCGGCTTGCTACCCAATTTCGTATTATAGATAATGACCTATTCAAGTGCACCAGTGACGGCCTACTCCTCCGTTGCCTCACTGATTACGAGGCTCAGAACGTAATGATCCAGGTCCATGCCGGCGACTGTGGCCCTCATATGAATGGTCTTGCCCTTGCAAAGAAGGTCCAGCGACTAGGGTATTTCTGGCTCACTCTCACAGTCGATTGTATCGCCCAAGTCAAACGATGCCACCAATGCCAGATTTACGGGGATATGCGACATTTGCCACCGACCGAGCTCCATCACTTATCCAAACCTTGGCCATTCTCGGCATGGGGTATAGATATAATTGGTGAAATCCGTCCTTCCTCAACGAATGGCCATAAATTCATTGTGGTAGCAGTAGATTACTTTTCAAAATGGGTTGAAGCCGAATCCTTCACCAATGTCACTGCCAGACAGATGGCCAAGTTCATAGAAAAGCATATCTTTGCGCGGTATAGGCTCCCACATCATATAGTCTCAGATAACGGGGTACAGTTTCAAGGAGCAACCGCTTCATTAATCGAGAAGTATGGGATCGAACACCATAGGTCTTCTCCATATAGACCACAAGCCAATGGAGCTGTTGAGGCAGCCAATAAATCGGTAAAGAAGATTCTTTCTAAGATGATAGCCGGTTATAGAGATTGGGCGGATAAGTTGCACTTTGCTATTTGGGGATATCGCACCAGCATACGTACTCTGACAGGGGAAACGCCATTTTCTTTAGTCTACGGAATGGAAGTGGTCTTGCTAGTTAAAACTCAGGTGACCTCATTAAGAGTTGCCCTGGAAGCTAAGTTAGAAGAATCCGAATGGACTCGGACAAGGTTCGAACAGTTGAACATGATGGATGAACAAAGGTTGAAGTCCCTTGACAACCTCCAGATGTACCAACAACGTGTGGCTCGGGCATATAACAGTCGGGTAAAACATCAAAAGTTCCCCCTAAAGGTCGGTGATCTGGTCCTCAAGCAGTTAAAACACTCTACCACTGATGTGAGGGGAAAATTCAGGCCAAACTGGGAAGGACCATATGTGATAAAGAAGCTGCTTAGCAAAGGGGCAGCTAAACTTATGGATATGGATGGGAACGAGTTCATAAATCCAGTAAACCAAGACAGGCTTAAGCGCTATCCTGTTTAAAAGAAACAAACCAGAAAAGCAGCACACGAAAAAACACATACATAATAATCTCCCGCCTTTCAGTCTTTCATTGATCGGGCAAAAATTAGGGCGATACCCGACGATTGGTATTCTGCGAACCAACCGTGCAAAAATTAGGGGATAAGACAAACCTGCTGGATCGAAAACCCGAACAGGGCGATCTAGGCAAAAGTTAGGGTATGTGAGCACAGAGCGAGTGCCTTTTAGAAAACCAAACTCGGCTAGTCGGCACCGGGAGTTAAGTCGATGGAAATGACAACCAAGCATCATGTACTTTATTTTATTTCGATTAATAAAAAGTTTTCTTTTGTTAAAATCTAAATGCTTATGCTTACGTGAATCCTGTATTCATAAATTCAAGACAACTTCGACAAGCTTTGAACAGGGTTCATTTTGTTCCATTTTAGAGTATTAAAAAAACCTGATGATTCCGACAATGGCAAGACTCAAAACGAACTTCCCGCATCATCATCTTGGTACCTAGAGATCCGCCTCGGTGTACTAGTAGAGAGGGGATCTTCCCCTCGCTCCGCACATTCCCCCTCCAAACGGGCCCATGACCACTTTCGACGGGTCGGCAAACCTCTTATCTCGGCAAGCCATCCTCTGTAGTATGTGTCAGTTTCAGTGGTTTCTAGTTGATCGTAATCCAGAATCTCGAACACAGCCTCACTGGACCACTTCTCCTGAATATGGTTGACCCACCTAGCCTTGTAAACTCTGATCTGGTTGTGGGGCAATTTGATCGGGACCCTCTGCCTTTTACCATACTGACAACATAGCCGGTAGGGGGTATAAAATGAAGATTTCTCCAAGCCTATCAGTTGAACACATGCTCCCCAAGATTCTACAAACACATCCTGAATTCTCCACCATGGACTAACCCACTGAACCTGCGTGTCAGTATACCCCCTCAAGATAGCCACCCAATCATCATATGTCAGCTCATAAAAATCAGCCCGCATAAGCCCTCTCTCCCTCAGATGGACGGGTAGATACTTTTTTGGATTCCCTCGGGGTGCCTACCTCAGCTTTAGCTTCTCCATCAGCCAGACCTATAAATGCAAAACTCGGGTAAGGATAGGAGAAAGAAATGCTGGGATCAAAAAGAACAAGAGATACCTGTAATAAGGTGAATTGATCCCCAATGAGCGATGAGTCAACAGAAGCAGCATCCACGTTTAACAAAACATCGGCCAATCCCACAATCACGGGGGAAGCCCTTGTCGATATAGGACCAATGAGGGAAATTAACCTAAGCGGAGCAACCAGGCTCACTCCACACATAAACTCCGCCATGAGTAACAAGGCCATCATAAATGGCCAAGCAGGATGGGATCGGGACACTCCACAACACCACTCCAAGACTGCTTCGAGCTGAAAACCAGGTCTGTCAGGCAACTGAGATAGAAATAGGTCGATAGAATCTAAATTCCATAGCTCTCGCAGAATTCCATTTATGCCAAAATGAAGGTCCGGTAATGCCAGCAAAACGCGTTTAGGACACGGTGTCCCTAAAATAGCATGGAATTCTTCGAGCAAGGGGCAAAGCTCGAACGTTGAAAAGCGGAAAACATGGTCCATTGGATCCCAAAAGGACAGTGCCGCTCGAAGAAATTCGCGGCTCACATGCCACGTTACGACATATCGAAGACCCCAAAGCCTGAATTTTTCGAGCCTCTTCCAGTCGACATTCCCCAAACTCTGCAGAAAACACCGTAGTTTTTGATTATGGGTTGCCATGACAAGTAGTGGACAGAATGGTTGAAATCAGATTGCTGGAAAGTTGATGCCGCCGGCGATGTGGATGAAGCCGCTGACGGTATGAGTGAAGTCGCCGGGGATGTGGTTGATGCCGTCGGCGATATAAAGTCCAAGTAGGGCGATATCAGATGATGTCGCCGGCGATAAGGACTTCAGACAGCCCTGTATATATTATTTAGCTCGATCCATTTGGGCGATATGGGTCATGCCGCCGGCGACATGGAGTGAATTTTCCGGCGACATCTGAAACATTTCTGCCATCTCAGACCTGTATAAAAGCCTATAAATAATCCTATGTTATGTTTCCAATGGCTTATCAAACAGCAATTCATTTTCAAAATAAAAGCCCGAAGGCGCAAATTGTATCAAATCATCTGGCCCATGACAAAGTCAAATTATCGAAACCCCAATGTATCGGAGGTACAAACAAGAACTCAAAGGCTAAACGAAAATGAAAAGTAAAACTAAGCATGCCCGCCACTACAGGCTGGACGGGATGAAACGTCATCAGGACCTGCGAGCCAATCATCAACATCGTCTTCCTCTCTTCCCTCCGTCATGGGAACACTACTAGACTCCTCAGCCGCGGTAAACGCACGTCGGCCGGCAGACTTCTTGACCCCCCTACGACTGGTACCCCCAGGATGCGCACGGTCCAGGTTTCGTTTACTTCTCTGTTCTTGAGCGGTGGCCGCCAGCTGACCCTCGAGATCGCCCACGCGGCGCTGTAAAGCTGCAGTCTCCTCCTTATACCGCCGCCGGGCTGCGTCAGCATCAGACAAAGAAAGGGCTAAAATATCCTGCAAACCGGAGAAAATATCAGCCTTGCATGTCATGCATAACATCCATACATATATCCCATCTTAACATGTACATAATATACCTGAACGAGAAGCGATTGCCCAATAAGGGTATCCCGGAGAACAAAATTGTTCTCCGCGAGTTGCTCCAGATGACTCCGTGCCACCTAGCAAATCCAAAGAGCAAATCCTTAGACACCCGAATCTAAGACTTAATAAGAAAATAATTATTAGGTCTTACGTAGGTTGTATTTTCAGGCATAAAAATTGGGGCTTGCCGGCTCGAGCCAACATTCCTATGAGAGAATTCGCCTCGGGAGTTCATCAACAGGAAGGTGGTTTCCAACGGATTGACCAATCTCCCCTCTATGAAGTTCATGCCCTTCGGCGCGCCGTAATGTCGGGTCCAACTTTGGTTATCCCGGCCCCTCTTTCTTGCAGGCTCCTGCAAAACGTGAAAGTCACACGTCAACAACATCCTTAAACGACTCCAAAATCATACACACAAGTATAATTATACCTCGAAAGAACGTTGCTCCCCCTGGGACGTCGGCACACTCCCGCCAGCTACACTCGCACCTACCTCATCCTCCCCCTCAGGGTCGACCGCAACATCCCCTTCCAGCGCTTCATCCTCATCATCATCCTCCTCATCAACATCCACAACGCCTTTGAGGCGCCTCTTTTCATCCTCCAATCGTTGCTCGTTATGATACGAAATTGTATCGTTGCCGTGGATGCGAGGACACACAGGGAGTAGGCGCTGAAAAAGCTGCTCGTAGAGACCAGGAACGCTAGGGATCACTCGGCCATTCCCTTCAATATAATCAGCTTTGTCGGCCTCGGCAGAAATCACCAAATGAGGCCACCACAAGCCCCGCGGAGGATCGGCAGGCACCGGTCTAGCTGCAACCGGAAGGGACCTCCAACCCCGGACGCGCTCGCCCAGATACCACTGCTGGGATAGTGGGCACTCAATAACAAACCGGCGGTCATCCACCTCCCTCTGGACCCGTGCAACCTCAGCCAAGTTCTCCACCCCATCGAACGGGTCCAAGATGAGCTACATCAAAACAACCAACATAAGTCCATAGACCAAAAAAAAATTTGCATACCGAACTCAACCGCACTCTCCTTAGGACCTCCCTGTACTGCGTAGGGTACTTAGCCTTCCCGCCGATACCCCCGCACCAGCGAACAAGGAAATGAGAGCCCGGCGGCACAACCTTCTTAAACTCCACCGGTGGGAGGATCTGATGCTCAAAGGCCCAGGCCTGTACAAATGATGACCGATCGATCAATCCAAAAAACATCATGCAATAAACGAGAACACATGCTATCAAGGAGAATATCTACAAAAAGTTATACCTGGAGTAGTAGATGGCAAAGGTGAAGGGCTTTCTCCTTCTTTCGGGCTCCCACGTCCAGCCCGTGGTACAACTGGGCCAAGATGGCCCTCGGCCAATTCTTCCTCCTGATTCCCAGCACATCTTCCACTGCGGTTATGAGCATGTAGTTGATCTTACTCCCCGAGATTGGGAGAACAGCACGGTGAGTAGTGAGATCACAAAGGAACGGACACAAGCCTCCCTCTCCTCCTCGGGTACCACATTCACCCGAGTCCAATGATGGTACAACTCACCATAGGACAGCCGCCTAGAGACGGGCTTTAGACCGAACAACTCCTTTACCCGCCTCACCATGGGCCTCTCAACATGGTACTTGTCCATGTAGACGTCAAAATGTATAACCTCATCCATCCAAGGAAGGCCGGTCATGGCTACCACATCAGAAGGGGTAATTGTAACTTCCCCAATGGAGAAATGGAAGGTATGGGTGGTCTCGGACCACCTTTCAGTCAGGGCCATTACTGAAGAATGAGGAAGCTTAGGCATTAACATGGGCATGATCCGCGCCAAATCTCCATACCCCGTCTCGTTAATTGCAAGCGCGAGCTCAGGATCGTTCTCTGAGATGTGGTGCCACCACTCACTGATGGTACCCAACCCCCCTATGTAAGTCAGTTCGTATGGCTGCAAAATCGAAAATAAAACGGATCAATTCTGTGCATTTCTGTCCAAAAGGCTGCTGATGTCGCCTCTGTTAAGAGCGATATCGCCGGCGGCATCAGTCCATGCCGCCAGTGGCATGGCTCATGTCGCTGGCAACATCAGCTTCAATAGAAGCGACATCAGACTCCCATAAAGCCTTCGGCAAAGACTGATGTCGCCAGCAACAACACTGATGTCGCTAGCAGCATCACTCATGCCGCCAGCGGCATCACTCTACGCGGGCAGAACCAGTTTTCTCCCTAAATCGCACCCATCGTGCCAAAAATCACAATCAATCGAATAACAAGGCAAAAACCGATCCTAAAGCATGCAATATGACTGATATATTCCACATATCAAACCCCTATCATGGCATGTTTTTAAATCTAAAGCAAAATCACATCGAATTCGAAAAGAAGTAATTCGGGTTTTTATTGGATTACCTGGACATAACAGAGGTGTTTCTCCTTCTCCGGAGTCAGATTGGTGATAGGAGAGTTAATGCCATAGCCATACATTTTGGCTGTCTCCTTCGGGCCGTATGCAGTAGGAACGGAAAGGATTTTTAATCCCTCAACGGAAGAATCGGGCAGGCTCTCCCTAGCCTTTGATTTGCCCCTGAAAGCTCTGCTAATTCTCTTCATAATTTCAGAAACAAAGGAAGAAATCAAAAAGCTTTGGAAGAGAAGAGAGGGAGATGCGGTTTGTGAATAGTGAGAAAGAAGGGGAGTCCCATCTCTTTTTAAACTGCTGTGCGGAATTCGAGGAGTTTTAATTTATCTGAAACCGTTCCTCCATACCGCCGGCGGTATCACACATGCCTCCAGCGATATCACTGATGCCGCCGGCGGCATCGCCTCATTTAATTCAAATTTTAAAATCATTTGACTAGTCAAAGCTGCCACGTGGCATCCATACCGCCGGCGACATCAATTCATGCCGCCGGCGATATCAATCATGCCGCCGGCGATGTTGCACCTCCAAATCAGATTTTCATAGCGAGCCCAACCGAAGGGCAATCTCCTCATTCAAAATAAGCCCAACCGAAGGGCAATCTCTTCAAACGAGCCCGACCAAAGGGCGATCTCTTCATAGTGAGCCCGATCAAAGGGCGATCTCTTCAAAATGAAAGTCCGGCCAAAGGACAGTCACTGTACCAAATAAAAGCCCGACCGAAGGGCGATCTCATCAAAATGAGCCCTAACGAAGGCCAATCTCTTCAGAACGA
This sequence comes from Euphorbia pulcherrima, assembly GCA_947683365.1. Taxonomy (NCBI): domain Eukaryota; kingdom Viridiplantae; phylum Streptophyta; class Magnoliopsida; order Malpighiales; family Euphorbiaceae; genus Euphorbia; species Euphorbia pulcherrima. Next base: position 12,820,652 of record CANTUS010000013.1, read on the forward strand.
AAGCCCGACCGAAGGGCAATCTCTTCAAAATGAGCCCGATCAAAGGGCGATCTCTTTAAAATGAAAAGTCCGACCAAAGGACAATCACTATACCAAATAAAAGCCCGACCGAAGGGCAAACTCTTCAAAATAAAAGCCTAACCGAAGGGCGATCTCTCCAAAACAAGCCCAGCCGAAGGGCAATCTCTTCAAAATGAGCCCGATCAAAGGGCGATCTCTTCATAGTGAGCCCGACCGAAGGGCGATCTCTTCAAAATGAAAGTCCGACCAAAGGACAATCACTATACCAAATGAGAGCCTGACCAAGGGGCAATCCTCTCTATTCAAAGCAGAAGCCCGACCAAGGGGCAAACCTCTCTATTCCAAGCAGAAGCCCGACCAAGGGGCAAACCTCTCTATTCAAAGCAGAAGCCCGACCAAGGGGCAAACCTCACTGTACCAAATAAGAGCCCGACCAAGGGGTAAACCTCTCAATTCAAAGCAGAAGCCCGACCAAAGGACAATTTCTCCATAAAGCATAAGTCTGACCAAAGGACAATTTCTCCATAAAGCATAAGTCTGACCAAAGGCCAAACAATCAACGAACTGTAAGTCCGACCAAAGGACGAACAGTCGACAAAGCGTAAGTCCGACCAAGGGACGAACAGTCGACAAAGACTAAGTCCGACCAAGGGACGAACAGTCGACAAAGCGTAAGTCCGACCAAGGGGCAAATAATCGACAGAGCGTAAGTCTGACCAAGGGACAAACAATCGACAGAGCATAAGTCCGACCAAGGGATAAACAATCGATGGAGCATAATTCCGACCAAAGGACAATTACTATACCAAACGAGAGCCCGACCAAGGGGCAATCCTCTCTATTTAAAGCAGAAGCCCGACCAAGGGGCAAACCTCTCTATTCCAAGCAGAAGCCCGACCAAGGGGCAAACCTCTCTATTCAAAGCAGAAGCCCGACCAAGGGGCAAACCTCACTGTACCAAATGAGAGCCCGACCAAGGGGTAAACCTCTCGATTCAAAGCAGAAGCCCGACCAAGGGGCAAACCTCTCTATTCAAAGCACAAGCCCGACCAAAGGACAATTTCTCCATAAAGCGTAAGTCCGACCAAGGGGCAAACAATCGACAGAGCGTAAGTCCGACCAAGGGACAAACAATCGACAGAGCATAAGTCCGACCAAGGGACAAACAATCGATAGAGCATAAGTCCGACCAAGGGACAAACCAGTCATCCTTCAGGTATCATTCCTATCCCTTGCTCTTTCGTGTGATCATACTGACCTATGGCAGCAGTGATCCCCCGAGGGGCAGCCTGTGAGCACGGGATTTTGCAGTCCCTCTCGCGAGACGATGATGACGTGTACCCGATTTTAATACCTGAAAATAAAAATTCTCTTTAGAATTTTTATTAATAAAATAATATTCCTTGTGAGTTTTATAATGGTAGAATTCAGTTCGGTGTGGCCGATAACGCATTCGGTAGGAGCTTGAACCGATGATTTACACCCAAATAAGAAATACCCTTTAAAATATTGTTAAAAGTCATAAAGATGCCTTTTTTCCACTATTAAGCCACTTTTCCCGATTTTTTGGCTTTTTTTGACCCACTAACTGAAGGCATGTGAAGGCTGATGCCGCCAAAACCATTACCCATGTCGTCGGCGATATCACCAAACCGCCGGCAACATCGATCATACCGCCGGCGACATGACTCGAAGCGGGTCCTCTTACAGACAGCCTTTTCGACCACTTTCGGTGGAATTATTAAAAAATGCCCCAAAAAGCACCCCATTTCATCTATAAAAAGGCACCTTGGGCTGCACTAAAAAAGGGAGGAGGAGAAGAAAAAGAAAGAAAAAGAGAAAAGGGATTTTTAAGGTGGAAATAGATGATAGTGAGATAAGAATTAGATAAAACAGAAAAAACGGGATTCCGACCCATTTTTCCTGGTTTTTCTTCTTTGAACTCTCTAATTACGAGTTGAAACCGACAAACCTTTAAGCCAAAATCATCTTAGTAGAACTTAGAAACCAAAAGACACTAAAAATCATTATTAAATCATCGTAACAAGCTCCCCGGAGGTGTTTCATTCGGATCACGAAGAAGTGGATTCACAACCCCGAGGTGAAAATCCTGAGTCTCATAGCTCTTTGGCATTATTATTACTGCTTTGCAAGAATTTTTTTTCTTTTACGTTCTTTTAAGTTTTCGGTCATTTTGACTACAAACCGCTGCTGTAGCAAGGAATTGGAGTCACCAGAGACATGCAATGTTGCCGGCTGTATCACCCATATCGTGAGAGGCATCGTTGGTACTGCCATTAGCATCACATTCCCCGGAGACCTTGCTTTCTCGCAGAACCCTTTCTTTACGGTATTCAGAAAGCCCTGTGCCCATCTGCATGCTGATGTCGCCCGTAACATAGTTGATGTCGCCGGCGGCATCATCCATGCCGCCAGCGACATCAACTATGTCGACGGCGGCATCAGATGCCATCGGTAGCATGGCCTTCTGGATAGCAGTATTGTTTTTGCTTGTTTCCAAATTAATTCATTTTCTAAAGCTAGGACCTATAGCGTAACGAGGGAATCTCGAAACCTCTTGAAAACAGATCCGCCCCACAACGAGTGGTATATTCATTTGTAATCCGATTAAAGCAACGATCAAATCTGAAAATTGAGTAAAAAATGGAATTTCCCCTCAAACGCCATTCGAATCTCATTTTAGCTATTCAATCGGGCTTCATGATATTGTGAATAAAATATGCCATATTCGTGTCAACCATCCTTTGCAGGTAGATGTATATCGGACATTCGGGTATTTCATTTGTTACGTAGAAAATGTATAGGACTTGAAAACCTTGTAATAATTCCACTTTCCGCACTTACTTTTCTTTTACGATTGTAAATATTTTATTTATCGCTTTAATTGCTTGATAAATGTGAAAACAGAAAAATAACTGAAAATACAAATAAATAGGGTGGATTAAACCGATTAAGAAAGAATGAAGTATCCTAAATTGGCCTAATGAAAAGTAGATAACATCATCCGAACTCGGAATCTCTACTTAAGGTATGGTCCAACCACCCGATGGGAAAATCGTACCGAAAATTTCCCGGTTGAGCTGAACCAGGTGGCGACTCTATTCTAAGTACGGGGTTTCGATCTCGTATCTTTTAAGCATTACAATATGCAAAATCATTTTCTTTTCAACCACATCACACTCTCTCCCCGATACGCCAAAAACGGGCCGGCCCGACCGGGTCCGGCCCCGTGCCGCAGCCGCGTAAACAGCCATCCGCTCACAACCGCCCTTTTGGGTTTTCAATCCAGCAGGCTTTTTTTTGAAAATTTTTTATGTGCATGCACTATTATGAGCAAGAGTGTTTACATGAATGTTTCTTTTAACAATTACGTGTATTCATTAAGTGCAGACATTTAATAATTTAGCAAAATGACACGTCAGTCAAAGAAATATTTTTGGGCACAAAAGTTTGGTATCTATTCCCAAGAACTTTCTCATGTTATCAATGTCCTTTTCAGGTTTTACCGATTGATTTCCCTCCTTCTTTTGACTTTATTTTTGCCTAAAAGCCCTCACTAGCTTTTAGCAGACACAATTTTTTTAGTTTATGTAGTATTTCCTGAGCCTGTTTTTGTTCGAGGGATTCATGAACTTGTCTCCTTTAATATCCTCGATGCATAGCACTCCCTCGATGAGAATCTATTTCACCATGTTTGTCCTTTGGGTGGAATTTTCTCCTAGCATTAGCATGCACTACTTTCATTCAATTTAGGATCAGTTTCATTGATTTTGACTCTGTTGATTATTTTTGTTGTCCTAATCATCCTTTGTTGACGCATCTTTACGTTACTCGACTTTGACCTATTCATTTGGTTCATAATGGTTCTCTTTGCTAGAGGAAGGGTATGTCATTTTAATGATGTCATGCCTCAGGTTGAGGCATTTTTATACATTTGTTCGGAGATATTCCATTTGCTAGATATTTCTTATTGATTTGACTTTATTCCTGTGTGTTCTGCAAGATCCTTATCGACCTTTATCCTTCTTGTCGAGTAGCACGCCGTAGGGAAAAGCAAACCTTTACAGATTAGTCCCGTCGGATTTATTAGTTTAGTTTTCATTTTGGTTGTGTTGTTGATGAGGTCCCTTTGACATGATGCTAGAGTTGCTTGGGAGTCTACAATCTGATTCTTTCTCGTGTGGCATAGAGTAGATTTCGTCTAGATTGCTTTGAGGCATGGTTCGAGTGATTCTTCTCTTTGTAACTTGTCTGGTGACTTATCTGTTGAATTGAGCAGATTCTCTGATGATCTTTTCTTCATTTACCCCTATGAGTAGTAAGGACATTTTATTGATTGGACATGCTTAATTGAACCAGGCAAAGGCAACCATACGATTTTTTTATTTTCTTTTTATTTTCTCTCTCTTTTGTAGGAGTCAAGTTATTTGAAATAGATACCATTTTTGGGTTTATCAAATATGCCTAAATTTATTTCCTTAATTGGAGCGTCATGAATGTTGAATATGTCAAATGTATGCTGGAATGAATACATGGAATAATTAGCAGAAACATTGCATATGTAAGCGAATTTATTCGTAATATTGTTTATTACAATGTTTATTTCAAAAGCACTGCGGATAAAAATAGAAGAGCAATCTTCATTATTTAGCGTAGCAACCACTTCTTCAAGGATGCTATTGCCTGCCATACTATTCCCATTTTGGGCTTTCATCTTGGTCTTCTAGAGTTTCTTAATCTAAATGATATTCGATCTCTGGGTCCACAAGATCTGGTTGGTCATCTTCCGTGCTATCATCTTGCATTATTTGACTGAGCTCATCTTCCCTCAGTTGGTCCTCTTCATCATACTTTTGTATTTTCTTAGCATATTCAACTACCTCATTGAAGGTCTTGAATTGCAACATTTTCATCTCATCGCGGAAGCGTGGGTTGGAACCTTCCACTAGCTTGACAATCAATGCTTCCTGATCAAGAGCTTCCCTTACTAGAACTTGGATTGCCATCCACCTTAGATAATAAGCTTTAAAGGTTTCATTCGGGAATTGCCTTACACCTTCAAGGTCTTAGAGAGTAGTCTTAATCTTTACATTAAATGCAAAGTTCTCAATGAAAGCTGAGTAGAGCAACTTCTATTCAGACTTGACATTGGTCGATTCTTATATACCAATCAGTCGCTGACCCACGGAGAGTTGTCTAGAAGAGATTGATGATAGGAACTTTAGGAACTTTCATACTTATCATGAGTCTAAGGTAACCTTCAACATGGGCTATTGGTGAACCAGTTCCATCATATGGTACGATGTAGGGCATCACAAAGTTTGCAGGTAAGGGCTCTGTTAGAGAAAGCAAACTTTTATATGTCCATGTATTGGTCAGTAGACGAGCTCGTAATCTTCTCAACTTTTGGCATCATGGCCTCCAATCTGGCCATCTTAGCTCTTAGTTCAGTCAATTCAACTTCTTTTTGCTCCATCTTTCTAGAGTTAGATGCGTTCAGGCTCTCCAAAGTGTTTTAGAATTCTTGAGACCTCATAATCCTTATAAAGGACTGCTTAATAGCATCATCATCTGCCATGGTTTCTTTAGGCTCAAGTGACTTAATTATCGATTGGGGTTCGGACTCTTCGGGTATGTGATACACATCTTAGTCAAATTTTACCTCATTTCCCTCCTTTTCAAAAAAATAAAATTAAGGCCTCCCACGTTACAAGGGTCCTAATGGTTTTTCTAATGATTGAATGAATGGATGAATGAATGAATGTGCGAATGAATGAATGAATGAATGGATATGACCAAATAATAGGGGGTAGGGTGCACGCCAGTTGTTCAAGGAGCAATCAGCAGGGGGAGTCTGTAATATTTGTAGAATATCACAAAAGCACGGTTTGAAGACTAAGGGTTTGAGTCAGATTTGACTTGATAGCTGGGGGTGAGTTGACTCACTGGTCATAAGTGGGTTGACTCATTGGTCCAAGGATAAGCTGATTCTATAGTCACTCGAAAGGTTTTGACTCATTGGTCCAAGGGTGAGCTGACTCGCAGGTCACTCGAAAGGTTTTGACTTATTGGTCCAAGGGTCAGCTGACTCACTGGTCACTCGAAAGGTTTTAACTCATTGGTCTAAGGGGTGAGCTGACTCTCTGGTCACTCGAAAGGGTTTGACTCATTAGTTCAAGGGTGAGCTAACTCGCTGGTCACTTGAAAGGTTTTGACATATTGGTCTAAGGACAAGCTGACTCTTCAAAGGGTTTTGACTCATTGGTCCAAGGGGTGAGCTGACAGAAGGGTCACTCAAAGGGTTTTCACTCATTGGTCCAAGGGTTGAGCTACACAAGGGTCACTCAAAAGGGTTTTGACTCATCGGTCCAAGGGTTGAGCTGACACAATGGTCACTCAAAAGGGGTTTGACTCATTGGTCTAAGGGGTGAGCTGACACGTGGGTCACTCAAAAGGGTTTTGACTCATTAGTCTAAGGGTTGAGCTAACACTAGGGTCACTCAAAGGGTTTTGACTCACTGGTCTAAGGGTCGAGCTGACACTAGGGTCACTCAAAGGGTTTTGACTCACTGGTCCATGGGTCGAGCTGACACTTAGGTCACTCAGAGGGTTTTGACTCACTGGTCCAAGGGTTGAGCTGACTCTAGGGATACTCAAAAGGGTTTTGACTCATTAGTCCAAGGGTTGAGCTGACATTGGGGCAAAGGGTTTTGACTCACTGGTCCAAGGGTTAAGCTGACACTAGGGTCACTCAAAGGGTTTTGACTCACTGGTCCAAGGGTTGAGCTGACACTGGGGTCACTCAAAGGGTTTTGACTCATTGGTCCAAGGGTTGAGCTGACACTGGGGTCACTCAAAGGGTTTATGTCTTTCAGCTCATGGGTTGAGCCTAAGTTGATTTACTGGTCTTGATTATTTTGAGCTTAGGTGGACTCACTAGTCTGGGTTCATTTCACCTCATGGGCTGAGCCTAAATGGACTCACTGGTCTTAGTTCAGTTCGGCTCATGGGCTGAGCCTAGGTGGACTTACTGGTCTCGGTTTATTTTAGCTCATGGGCTGAGCCTAGGTGGACCCACTGGTCTCGGTTCATTTTAGCTCATGGGCTGAGCCTAGGTGGACTCACTAGTCTCAATTAATTTTGGCTCATAGGCTGAGCCTAGGTGGACTCACTTGTCTCGATTGATTTTAGCTCATGGGTTGAGCCTACGTGGACTCACTGGTCTCGGTTAATGAAATGGCATGGCATACGTTAATGTCATAGTAGCACAAAGATGTGGTTAGTTTTCATAAAATCATGATGTTTGTGATGTCCATTTTCAATTTATTTATATTTAATAAACCTGCATAGGTAGCAAATGATTAGATCGTGCCTACCGCCCTGTTAACTCCATTTGGTTTACTTCACTTTAAAGCCAATGGGGACTTAGCGAAGTCTGCTTGCGTGCACTCAAGGTTTCTGGGTAGACCTATAAGAAAGTGTCCATGGTTCATCTATATGTGGGTTTCGGTCTAAGGATTGGGTGCGATTTAGGGTACCCTGCGCCTTTGTGTACCGAGTCCCATTGGCCCTAAGCGAACCAAAGGAAACTTTTCCACATATAATAGGTAGTCTTGCCCTTAAGCGAACAAGGTCCTCGTACGTTATGCAAGGGGTGTGATCAAATCCATATCCATCAAGCCCTAAGCGAACTTGGAGATACTTCACCAAAAGACACCTAAATTATTTTAGGGGTAAAGAATGCAGATGCTATGCAGTCCTAAATTTTGCGTAATGCAGAAATTATCACAAATTCCGTAATTCCAAAATTTAATTTGAACAATATTTTAATTATTATGTAAAAAAAGAATTTTTATAAAAATCAGGTTTTTATAAAAATAATTCCCCAGCAGAGTTATCACTTTGAGCGGGCGGACGTTTTCTTTACGGAGGCACGCGGGGTGTGGCCCGCTGGGCGCTCGATTCGGTGCAGTTTGAGGAAATCGCAGTGTTTGGTTTGGTTTGAGAAAATCCAGTTTGCTTAAATGTGGTGGCTTTGTAGGAAAAAAATGTGATTATCTTGAGAAATATATTTGCGCATTTTATTGAGAAAAAATATTTTTAAGATAAAGTATTTTTTACTTTATTTAAAAATAAAATAGAGTCGCCACCCGGTTCAGCTCCACTGAGAATTGTGGTATACCGATCCTCAAGGGGATTTTTATACCAAAAAGAAAATGAGATTCTGAGTTCGGACATAATAGTTACTCATATTGTTCAAATTGTTTGGATTAATTTTGGAATTTTGGAATTTGTGGTGATTTCTGCCTTACAACGGCTTTGTTTAAGAATTAAATTCAAGAAATAAAACGGACATTATAACGGCTTAATAAATAGACATTTTCTACCGATTTTTTGGCAGAGTAACGACAGTGCTCGGGTGTGGGCTCGGAAACTCGGATAGAGTTTCTCACATTCTGGATGTTTGTTCGTACCTGCGAGCTTATTTACACATATTATAGTTTAAGTGGCACCAATGGTTCACTTAACCAGAGGAATGGAATGCAATATTTTTTTGAAAAACTATGTAATAATAAAGCTATAAAAATGTGTTTTAATGAATTTGAAAGTTGGACTTAGTGCCAATTACCCTCAGTTTACCTTTTCATTTGTCCAGGATAACTTGAGAGCTGGTTCGGGACCGAAGTTGTCGGAGAGTGAGATTTGGTTGGAAAATACGTTTAACCCAAGTTATGGCTATAATCTTGGTTTATTTCTAAAGGGAATGCGGAATTTTTGAGAGATTGAGTCATTTTTAGACCAAAGATCGCTGTGAGATCTGGATCTAAAAAGACATAAAATTGAGTTTATACTTAGTGTAGGTGATAAAGCTCGGATTTGGAAGTGTTTTGTCAGAGTTTCTGGGCTTTTAGGACTCCTGGAATACAAAAATGGCGTAAATGGGTTTTAGGGCGGTTTTAGATGTGTGAAAATGAGGGGGGAGCACCCTTATTTATAGAAGGGCGGTAATTAGTCGGTGGGCTAATTACATACGTAATTAGCTGGCGGGCCAATTACATATCTGACAAAATCTTGCTTTAAATCCTGCAAATCTCGGTGAAATCTCAGTCAGATACTATTTTTTTACTGGTCATAGGTAATTAGCTGGCTGGCTAATTACATATGTAATGAGCCTACGGGCTAATTGCATGTTGGTGTAAATATCTAGATATTTTTTGGATGACATGGCAGAAATAGGTACTTAGCCGCTATTTGACCATATTTTGACTGAAAGGGCCCAATGAGCAAAAATAGTGGCCTTAGGCCTCTAGCACCACCTTATTTTCGCCAAATTTGATCGTTTAAGCCCTCAAAATGGCATTTTTTTTGTGTTTTCAAGACAGTTTTACTAGTTGACAGTTTGACTGTTTTGATTAATCGGAAATGGATTTCAAGCATTTAAAGCCTACGACTTGGAATATTGTGACAAATGGGAATTTTTAGGATTTTTAGATTTTTATGACAATTCGGTCCTTCTTGGCTCCCTTGTCTAATCGCTGATTGAAATAGGTATAAGTCCTCATCGGGCCGAGCGGACTGTGCTAACACAAGAGTTTTAAGATTATCTAAGGGATAATGGAATATTACCCCATTGGACCCCTCCTTATACTCCTCAGGACAATGGTGTGTCTAAGAGGAGGAATAGAACTTTGTTAGACACGATTCGGTCTATGAAGTCTTAGCAAATCCTTTTGGGGATACACGCTTGAGAGCACAGTTTATATACTAAACTATGTACCCTTAAAAGCAGCACCATACGAAAGGTGGTGTGGTAAGAAATTCTCTCTTTCTCACCTGAGAGTTTGGGGATATAGGTTATCCAAAAGAGACAGAAGGATATACCTTTTATGATCCTAAGGAACAAAAGTTGTTTGTTTCTTGGACCGCTCAATTCCTTAAGAAGGAACACATGCTTGCAATAGCTTGTGGGAGTGACCTTGCATTTGAGGTTCAAGTAGGCAAACAAAATGATCGACTGATAATTCCTATGCCTGATACACAATAAAGTATGATAGAGGAACAACCTGTTATATAACAACCATTATGTAGATCTGGTAGGGTTCCCAACACTCATGAAAGATATGGATTTTTCATAACGGATGATAATCAAATCTTTCTAATGGAGGATGATGAACCTAAGACCGACAAGGAAGCAATGGAGTGCTCAGACTCAGATAAATGGTTAAAAGCCATAAAATCAGAAATGGATTCCATGTTTGAAAACCAAGTATGGGGATTGGTCGATGCACCTGATGAGGTTAGACCCATAGGTTGCAAATGGGTTTTCAAGAACAAAACCGACATGGTTGGAAATGTAATTACCTGTAAGGAAAGGTTGGTGGCAAAGGGCTATAGTCAAAGAGAAGGAATTTACTATGACGAAACCTGTTCACCAGTAGCCATGCTTAAATCCATAAGAATACTCTTAACTATTGCTGCTCATTATGATTATGAGATCTGGCAGATAGGTGTGAAAACTGCTTTCCTAAATGGAAACTTGGATCTAGATGTGTATATGATACGACCTGAGGGTTTTACATCTCAGAATGGCTCGAAGGTATACAAGTTGCAAAGATCCATTTATAGACTTAAGCAAGTATCCAGGAGTTGGAATATAAGGTTTGATGATACGATCAAGGAGTTAGATTTTATATCAAATGCTTATGAGCCTTGTGTATACAAGAAAGTTAGTGAGAGTGCAGTCATTTTTATTGTGCTATATGTCGATGACATACTGCTAATAGGAAATGACATTTATACTAGGCATAAAGATCTATAGAGATAGATCCAAGAGGCTGCTGGATCTTTCACAAGATACATACATAGATAAGGTATTGACTAGGTTCAACCTTGAGCATTCAAGAAAGGGTTATCTTCCAATTTCTCATGGAATTAACCTTTCTAAATCTGAGTGTCCGGGAACACAAGACGAGAGATTGCGCATGAATGAAATACCCTATGCATCTATAATAGGATCTATCATGTATTCTATGTTATGTACACGGCCTGATGTCTCACATGCGTTGAGCATCATAAGCAGATTTCAATCTAATCCAGGTGAGAAGCACAGAAAGGTCGTTAAGAATATCCTTAAGTACTTGAGAAGGACTGAGGAAATGTTCTTAGCATACGGAGGAGGTGATCTCTCAGTAAAGGGATTCACTGATGCGAGGTTACAATTTGACAGAGATGACTACAAGTCATAGTTAGGTTACCTATTTATGTTAAATGGAGGGGCGGTTGTTTGGAAGAGTTCCGAATAGAATACAACTGCCTATTCAACCACTGAATCTGAGTACATTGTTGATTTTCAAGCAGCAAAACAAGCTGTCTGGTTAAAGAGATTTATTGGTGATCTCAACGTTATGTCTAAAAGTGAGGATCCAATAGTATTATATTGTGATAACACTGGGGCTATTGGTCAGGCAAAAGAACCATAGTCTTGTCAGAGAAACGGACATGTACATAGAAAATATCATATAGTTCAAGTTATGATAAAGGACAAGGATATACAGATGGAATATATACCCATAGATTAGAACCTGGTGGATTGTCTGACCAAACCTTTAACACAGATTAAGCATGATCAGCATGTAAATAGTTATAGCTTACGGAACGTAGCTAATTAGCTCTAGTGCAAGTGGGAGATTGTTAGACATGATGTACGCCCTAGAGGCAATTAGGGCGATACGTCTTAGTTAGTTTTATTTGTACGAACAAAGTTATAATAATAAAGGCATTCTTTTGTAATATCAATGACTGTGAAAATATATTATGACTGGTTTAGAATATATTCATTGATGTATTTGTAAAAGTCCATGACATAATCATAGCATGAATTGTAAGGGCATAGTGAGACTATGTTGGCGAGAACCGATTTGTGTGCAATTATGATTCGTCTAAATTTCCCTAGTCGTAGTATCATTAAGACTGAACATTGATGAATATAGATAGACTAGCATGTGTCATCATACCTCTTGAAGTTGATTCAGAGTAGTATATCTCCAATGCTAGAGGGTGGTACCTTGGGTTAACACATGAATGTATACAGGGAGATACATTGGAGATCGCTATGAGAGAACACTTAGTAATCTATATTATGTGTTGGTGTTTTAATCATCTCATTACAATAGCAATACAAATATCCTTAGACCTGAGATACTAGTTACCTTGTTCAAATGTTGCTATACTTTGTATTATACCTATACATTCTATAGATTGGATGATATGGATAATTACAGGTATAGTTTATGTTTGTCCGTTACTAAGCTGAGTAGTCAAGATGGAATCCATCACTCCACTGTAGCAATATAAGGGAGATGTACCTTGGCCACTTGTTAGAAGTGACACACTCATAAACCTCTGATCCGAGTATGAGTTGATAGGTTGGGATCCTGATCATCACATTAAATGGTTGAGTAGTGTACTTTGGCAGCAAGACTAAACTACTGGGGTAGCTATTTTAGCTACTAGTGGACTAACACTTAAACCGAGTCCTAAAAACTAGATGGTACTTAACAGTTGATAGAAGGAGTGAATTGTATTGATACTATTGCAGAACCGCGATCAAGTCACAATGCACATGATGTTCAGAATATTTAGGGTTCATATGCCTTTGCTAAAGTGCTATTGGAGATGTGAGGTGATATCCCACATTGGAAATATAATAGAATTGTGAGTGGTATATAAGTGGACTAGATTGGACCTTAACACAAGCCAATTTGTTTTGTGTTAGATGGGCTCAACCCCACTTGTATGCTCACTCAAGCCATCAAGTCCAACACTCTCGGCCCATGGATTCCCTATATAGTATTAGAGCAGAGTAAGGCCTAATAGTTGAATGATCCAGGGTTTGTGTTTAAAGTCTTGGTGGAGGTTGGGCTAGCAGAGAAAAGGCTAGACCCGGTGTTTACTTATTGCAAGTGGCAACTGGTCCAGGCCCAGTTGCACTTGAGAGGGAGTGTTGGAGATGTGAGGTAATATCCCACATTGGAAATATAATAGAATTGTGAGTGGTATATAAGTGGAGTAGATTAGACCTTAACACAAGCCAATTGGTTTTGTGTTAGATGGGCTCAACCTCACTTGTATGCTCACTCAAGCTATCAAGTCCAACACTCTCGGCCCACGGATTCCCTACAAGTGCCACACTGACCAATCAAAGTAATTGGAGTCCATAATGGTCTGGAGCTCTGAGCTGGTCAATGCCTAAAAGGGATTGAGCCAGGTTAAACTTCTGACGGCTTGATATTACGAGATCCTATAAGGTCACACACTTTGAGTTACGACCGAGCTATGTAAAGAACTGTTAGAATAGGTCTAATCTAGAAGAGAAAGGAAATATGGTTAGACCATAACATATTGGTTAGACCAATGTTCACCAATGAAACTGATAAATAATAAGCAGGATAAAATAAATAAAGGGAAGACTGGACTGAACTTAGCGAGATTTACTAATATTGGATGTTGAATAAATCTGCGCAAGTGGGTCTATAAATATATTGTGAGAAAGTACATAAAAGACCTACGCATGGGCCATATAGCAGCAATGATTGGAACAGTGCTACGCGTGGCCCATTAGGCACGCAAAAGTGGGCTACAAGATGGAGCCCGCTTGTGCATTGTGCAAGCCCAAAGGGTTGCGCTGTAGGCCGTAGCACACAATGGATTACACGCTGCGTGGAGCATAGCCCATGATGGATTGGCTGCCCGTGGGCCTGCGCACCAGCACAGGCCCATGCGCAGCTGCGCAAGCCTTATGGGCTTGCGCTCCTGCGCAAGCCAGCAGTATCCTAGTATTTTAGTTGGTTCCCAACTCTCCTAGGGTTTAATTAAAATACTTGTTTGCCCTCTTTGTTTTATTTCTGATTGGTTGAGGTTAGGGACTTTATTGTCCTTTGAATAATTCCTAACCACTATAAATAGAAGCCTCCGCCTTCATTATTTTTCGTCTTAAATTTCGTAATCCCTCTCTTGCTCTCTTATTCTCTTAGTTGTTCTGATTCCTAAAAGTAATCCGTCGAAAGACTTATTTACTTGGAATTGAAAACTAAGGGAATTTCTTCTAGAATAAATTAGTAGGGAAGATCTAGCTATCCCCTGCTTATTTATCAATTCTTCCTTTCTAGAAGGTTTTGGTCAGTGGTGCTCGTGTAGACTACTTATAGAGGGCTTCTACTTTGGAGTCTGTGCACGTAGCTGAGGGGTCTTTCTACTGACTATGGGATTCACGCTTCAACTGGTAAGTGGTTAAATTATTATTAGATCCTTTTAATAACTATTTATAACCTAGAATAATTTAATACTAGCACTATTATCAATCATGCCATGCTTAGGAGATCCAGAGAACTAGATTAAATTTTTTAAAATTTCGCTACACATGTTTTACTTGCTAAAACCCTTAATCTAGACCAACAAAAAGGTGTTTGATTAGTGGGGGTTCTTATACTGGTTCTATATCCCTAAATTGCAAATGGAAGTTTATCAGCCCAATTCCTGTATGTAGCCACTATCTTGGACAAAATCTTCTTGATTAATGATTAGCTTCTCTTTAGAGTTTCTAAGGGATTCAAGTATCTTTTTGTTACCTGAGATGTTCTTTCCATTCTTTATAACCAGAACCAGCCTGCTGTTGATGTTCCCATGAGTCTTTTTTGTCTTCTTTCTTGACGTTGTATACTCTTGTACCCTTTTCCCCCTTCATGAAGAAAGATGGACTAAGACTTATCGCTATCATGATTGCTAACTACTTTTATTATCTCTCTTTTATTTGGTGATAATTTTTAACCATTGGATATTTATACCATTGCGATATATTCCAAGTCAACTTCATTAATAAATATGATGATATTTTAAGAATGTTATTGTTATGAGTGGATGATGCCATTAGAATGAAATACTCGAGTGAAATATGAATGAGAGATGCATCAATTTATTCATGACATGTTTTAAAAGGTGCTGAAGTTACAACTTATCCATGATATGCCTTATAAGCGGCATTGTTTACGTAAAAAATGTTTGCAACATTAAATCATTTAAATCGTCCTCCACAGGCAGAGGGCCTTGTTGATTAACTTTGGCAATACTGACAACTAAACTGGTAGCTCTGGTGCACAGGTTTGCATGCGTTTCTTCGGCCACTACTCTTGCTAAGTTTTTGACAGCCTTGCTGATGGGATTTGATTTCCCACTTCCGTTCCAATTCTTCCTCATATGTACTGCTAAGGCCTTAGTGATGGACTCAATTACTTCATTCATTTCATCTTCTTCAGCATTCCCATATACTTACACAAAAATTGAGGCTTCAATTATGCAGCCTTTCTTATAGTCATATACATCATTGAAGATCTCAAATCGGGGACCTTCTTGCCTCTCACCTTGACAGATTCTTCCTCTCGCTTGAATACCTTTTGTTTGACCTTAGCCCTTATCATAAGGCAGGACTGGGGTTTGGACTTCTTAGCACCTGGGCGATTCCCCAAACCAAGTCTG
The DNA here is from genome assembly GCA_947683365.1 of Euphorbia pulcherrima. Taxonomy (NCBI): domain Eukaryota; kingdom Viridiplantae; phylum Streptophyta; class Magnoliopsida; order Malpighiales; family Euphorbiaceae; genus Euphorbia; species Euphorbia pulcherrima. The sequence goes on from CANTUS010000013.1 coordinate 12,836,225, forward strand.
AATGGCCATAGAAGAGGAAAAATGGGTTCCAGCATACCCTGAAGATTCTTTCCGAGCCCCTTTCCTTTCCCCTAACCTTACTTCATCATAATCTTTTCAATTTTAAGCGATATGTACCCCTTAACTGAAAACTTTATACCCTGGTGAGCTATAGCCACCCTAGATTCTTTTTCCTCAGCTTTCATAGCTGGTATAATAGATAGTTCGTCGGCTACCATGGTCACTAGCTTATCATCATGGATGAGCTTGACTTTTTGGTGGACTGTAGAAGGGACAACCCCTAACGCATGGAGCCAAGGACATCCTAACAATAACTAGTAAGTGACAGGAATGTCAAGGACAGTGAATAAGACTAAAGACTTTACTCCCCCAACTGTAACCTCAGCTTTAAAGACCCCAATGACACTCCTCTTCATATCATCATACGCCCTTATGACAGTATTGGATTTTTCCAACATGGATTCTTCCAGCCCTAAGTAAGGAAGGATCTTGGCAGGGCAGAGATTAAAGGCGGAACCATCATCCACTATGACACATGGGATAGAGCGATCAAAGATTTGCACCTTAATGAAAAGTGCCTTATTATGCTTGTTTCCTTCGACTGGGAGGTTTGATGGATATAACATAATGGGTTCAACTTGACTAGGAGAAGACACTCCAATGACTAAAACCACTTTAACTAAGGTGGTGGAGGGTGTAGTCTCCATGCTTAACAACTTTTCTATCAAACCCTTGCGATGATCTTCCGAGTCAATAAGAAGCTGCCAAATGCCGTACTTGGAGGGGTAACTTGCAATTACTGGATAAGAGGGTTGACTTTTAAATCTTTCTTTCCAGTACTAAATGGTGTTTGAGTCTCAATAACAGGTGTAAAAGTCGGACCTTGATAGACACCCGGGGATGACTTGGATATCCACATCTCTACCCCTTCTTCTTTTAGGAGGGTACTATGAGGAACCCTTCCACTTCGGGTAACATGCAACACCCCATATTTCATATAACTCCTCCCGTTGAAAGTTTTCACCAACAAGGTTGGCCCTTCGAGTTCATCATTCTCCAACACATAAGCATCGATATTAATTGGTTCTAGTTGAACCAACATAGCCTTCTTATTATAAGTACCTTCTAACTCATACGCATCAATATTAATGGGGACCGGTTCATCAGGTAAAGCCACTACTAAGTGAACCATAGGATTATCTTGTGAGATCATATTGAAGACATGGTAGGAGGGCAACCCTGACTCGACAGGCGTAACTTACTTCTCAAAATTTAGCAGAGGGTTATTCATGGTACTGGGTTTAAGCTTGAGTTTTTGGATCTTCTTTTCCCTAATCAGACCGTGAATAGCCTCAAGCAGATCTCTACAGGCACTAGTGCGATGGCCCTTGCTAACGTGATAAGCACAAAATTGATCTCTATCTTCAGGTTTGGGCGAGATATAGGGTTTGATACTCTAAAGACGACCAAGCGCGCTTAACTTACTAAAGATAGCAGGTAATGGTGCCTTGCATGGGGAAATACTATCCTCGATGGTGCAGACTATGGACACTTATTCTTGCACTACCGCTGCTTTGGCGTCAGAGCTAGACCTCGGCATAGAAGCCTGGGCCGGGGCTGAAGGGTCATTCTTTTTGAACCAAGGTTTGGCCAGCACACTTGACTTCTTTAATTCCTTGATCCTTTCCTCTTTCTCGGCCTTTTTAAAGACCTCCACATAGCTAGAGAATTTATCCACACCGAAAACCATACGATAAGCGGGCAGGGCACCATCCATAAACTTTACGACCATCTCGGGGAGACTTATTCTATCTTTCAACAAAACTTGAGTGGTCATTCACCTTTCAAAATAGGGCTTAAATTTCTCATTGGGTGCCTGCTTGATCGCCTCCAAATTCTGTATGGTAGTCTTAATAGTGGCATTAAAACCATACTGCTCAATGAAAGCCTTAGATAAAGCTTTCCAGCTGTGAGCGGGCGACCTTTTCCCGACCCGCATGAGATTCGGGATGAAGAAATAATAAGGCGCTGTGAAGCGTGTAAAGGGATTGATCCTCATTTTAGAGGTGTGATGAAAAGATAGACTGATAAAATCAATGTTGAAGTTGATGTTTTAGTCCAATTTAAGGGTTAAAAAGATACGAGACCCAAAATCCCGTATTTTAAGATAGAGTCGCCACCCGGTTTAGCTCTACTGGGAATTCGGGTACGATATTCCATCGGATGGTTAGACCGTACCTTAAAACAGAGATCCCGAGTTCGGATGATGTCGCTTACTTTTCATTTATTAAATCGAAACATTTACATTTTAATAAACGCCACTTTAGTACTTATGCGATTTAAATCCAATTAATTTTTAGAGTTTTCGGTTTATATAGAGATACATCACACAAAAGCAATAAATAAAGTAAGTAAATAATTTATTACATGGCTCTACAAATACCTATACATTTTTCTAATGCGGGAAAAGTAAAAGAACGAATAAATAAAGCAAATAAAGAGAGACAAAAATCGGGCCTCAACCGAATTCACCAGCACCGAAATAGATCAAAACACGATAAATAAATCACAAATAATGACTAATAATGCATAAATAATTAAAGACAGAAAAATAAATTTTATTATGGAGAAAACCATTTTTTGGGAATTTTTAGAGTTAAAAAGGCATTTTTAAGCATTTAATGGCTATTTAATCAATTAAATAATAAATAAATAAAATAAATCAGATAAAAAAATAATTTTAATTTATTCCAGAATTGTTCTAATTTTTAGAAAAATTTTGGGTGCAAATCAGTGAGAAAAACGCGAAAAGAGCACGAAATACGATCGAAAACGAACCGAAAATGAGCTAAAAGCAAACTCAGATAGGCAATGCTTAGTGACAGCCTTCACCGATGGCACTATAGCGGCCAATGCTATAGCGGCGCTAGTCAAGGCTGCAACTACAGCCTTGCCGTCAAAATTCGCTTTTAAGGGGGAAATCGGGTGTTTTTATATTCATAAACTCAAAATCATTGAGGTTTTAAGTCGTAATCATTCATATTTCAACAGATCTGGACTTAAAACACACAAATAACGTTGATTCTACGGATTTGGGTGAGAAAACACCCAAAAATCGTGAAAAATGACGTAATCTTTATAGGGGTAGGGTTCACCGCTATAACTATCCTTCACTGCCATAGGAGTAGCGGCCAAGGATATAGGGATAGCGGTGAAGGCTATCCTTATAGAGGTCAGACCATTTTCTGACGATTTTACAAGAACACCAAAGAAAAGCAAAAGAACAAACACCAAAATCACCAAGAACAGCAGCAAAATGCAATGAAAAGAAGTAAATAGATAATGGAACTCAGTTTTGTTACATCTACCCCGTGAATCTATCTTTGGAGACTCAAATAAACCTTGATGAGGTCTTTTTGATGATTTCAGATGAAAAGGTGACAGAAGTCGTGATGGAATCAGCGACAGATTAGTGACCGAATTTTTGGGTAGTATTTAAGGAAAGTCTTTAAGACCCTATTTAATCCTTTTTAACCTATGATTTCTAATTGATTTTAGTGTTTAAGCTATAAGATCAAGCCTAAGAACAACTAAGAATCGTGATTAACATGAATTAATTCGGATTCTATGCCTTTCTTAAGCTTTCTCTCTCTAGTTCTTAAATTTCTCTCATTTGTTCTTATTTTCTCTCTAAATTTAGATTTGTCCTTCAAATTCTAGAGAAAAAGTCCTCAATTCTCTCTCTAACATGGGTTTAAATAGTCCCACACTCAAAAATACACCGACTTTGGGTGAAATTCGGTGAAAAATACGTGACCCAATCGTGAAAGAGAGAGAAAAAGAAGAGACACGGCTCAAATCTCCCAGTGCCAAGGTGAGCGCTACAGCTATAGCGGTCACCGCCGCCGCTATGAAGGTCACCGCTATAGCTATGGCGGTGGCCGCTACTATGGTAGCGGAGAAGGCTATCATAGTAGCGGGGATGGCCACAACGGGGGTGGCCACCCCGGATGGCGGCAACCGCCACAAAGGTGGTGGTGGCGGCCGCCACTCCAGTGTAGGTTAGCGCCGCCACCGGAGCACCGCCGCTTCCGGCAGCATTGGCGGCGGCTCCGGCCGACGAGAAGAGCGGGAAAAAATCTGCACTTCGATGCAAATTTCTCTAAACTTCAAAAATTCATAACTTTCACTGCAGTTATCCGATTTAAGCGATTCTTAACATTTTGGAAACCTCAAAGAGTCTAGAATCTAGGAAAAATAACGAAAATTCCAGAACTTGATCGGGTTTAAGAGAAAATTACGAAATAGTTTACTTCAAGCGAGAGACCGATTATAGTGAATTATTAAATGTATTTTAATGATTCTTAAGTGCGGTCAGAGGTCCAAAATCATAAAAAAAAAAAGGTACTTATCAAACGTGATTAGACCCTCAAAGAATAGAATAATAGGCCCGTCAAAGGTCAAAGCAACAAGTCGTCATCGTTCTGCGGGTCTCCGAAAAGCCCATACTCACAGCTAGGTCTGATTTTCTTTGAAATATTTTCGAGTATGTTTTTTGCCATGCCTACGAATTTATTTCTTGCAATAGAAAATATTGTAATAACTAGATTAAATGTTGTTCAAACTTAGTCAGGGTAGTTATCTAAGAATTAATAATGTTTTACTTGAGATTGTAAATGCTTTAATTTTTGAATTAAGTGGAATAATTCTTAAATTAGAAAAGAATGAAATCTTTAATTTAAATAGTATATGGTTAACTGAGTTAGTAGGGCCCGTGTTTGTTCTGGCAAGGATTGGACATGGCTGCTCATTTATTTCAAGGGGTCTCTCCTACTTGGGAATTTGCAGCAGTTCTAGATTCTAATTACCAAATGGACTATTTTAAATTAGTTGATTTCTAGTATAATGAATTGGATTCATTAAATGGTTTTACAATGAAAGTTTAAATTGTTAAATTAAAACTTGTAGACATAGGTGCAAGAACTTAAAACAATGAACACCCTTGTTTGTTTTGCATGCTATGTGGAGTCTTGGCATGATGGAATGACTATGAATTACAAGTTGAGCATAACCCCTAGGTTGGACCTACTAATTCCTTATAGCCCGAAATTAGTTATAGTTTTATAATCATGTCCATGTGTAAGTCCTAGATTAGGCGAGACATGTTGCACCAATAAATACCTATTAAAATATTAAGACAAAATTAGGTATCCTAAAAATCGAATATGTGATTCTAAGCTCTTTTATTGAATGAATTGCTTCATGCACTGCATGCTTTCTTCTTTAACATTGTCTGTTTGTATGATTCGAATTAGGGTTAAGTCTTAACTGGACTGGGTTAGTAGTTCCATAAAAGCAGAGCTAATGCCGGGCTGAAGGCATCATTTGAGGAGTCATATAATTGGTTATGCACGTCCATTGGTTGGAACTCAAATGGATTAGCAATTGCATTAGATGCAAATGGACTAGATCCTCCTATAATTGCTTAAGTTAGCTTGACTCGTGATAGCGGGGGTTAGCTTAAATGAGTTATAGATGCCACCTACAAAGCAAAATGGTTAGACCATGTTTCCCGAAAGACAATAGAAGGGGCTATTATGTTTTCGAATAAACCTTAATAAAATAGTAGGAAAATGTATTTAATTAAAAGTCCTTAAATTAAATGCATGTACAAGAACTAAGTCTAAAGCAATAATTGTTTCTTATATCTAGGTTGAATATGACTACAAACATAAACTTTTGCACTATTCTTGAGAATAAATTAGATGGTACCAATTTTACTGATTCGTTCAGGACGGTGAGGATAGTCCTCAGAGGCGAATGTCTGGCTTATGTTTTGGATGAGCCCCTTCCTGATGAACTTGATGTTGGCACTCATGAGGAACATGAGGCATGGAAGAAGCATAGGAAAGATCGTGAATCTATAACATGTTTAATGTTAAGAACTATGAGTCCTGAGCTTCAGAAACAACATGAGAATATGAATCTCGATACCATGATTCTCCATCTTTAGGAACTCTTTTCTAAGTAAGCAAGGACTAAGAGGTTTGATACCGCGAGACTTTTGTTTGGAATTAATTTGTAGGTTGGTACTTCAGCTTCTCAGCATGTTTTAAAACTTCTTGGCTATGTCAAGAAGCTTGGTCGATTGGGATTTGTCTTGGATCATGAGTTGACATAGATCTCATTTTGACTTTGCTCACTGATATTTATTCACAGTTTATGACTAATTATTATATGAACAAATTGAAATGACAATCCCAGAATTGATCAACAAGCTGAAAATAGTAGATACTAATATCAAGCAGGATCATAAAAATCTATTGATGGTTGAGAAAACCAAACCTTCGAAGGGTAAGACCCAGAAAAAGAATGAGCTGAAGGCTAAGAAAAAGATCTATAAGAAGAAGAAAAATAAGAAAGGAGCTACAAATGTATGTTTCCAATGTGGAAAATAAGGGCACTGAAAAAGGGATTGCAAGGCACCTGTCTTTGAGCATATGAAGAAGAGCCCTAAGAAGGGAACTACTTCAGGTATGTTCATGATTGAAAATTTCACTACATTTCTTTTTGAGTCTACATGGGTATTAGATACTAGATGTGGGACTCATATCTGTACTTCTGTGCAGGGGTTGCGGAACCGTAGAAGGCTGGCTAAAGGAGAGTTGGACCTATGACTTAGAAATGGAACACGGGTTGCTGCATCAGCTGTAAGAACATATATTATCAAGTTGCCAAGTGGCCTAGTTTTAGAATTAAATAAATGCTACTATATTCTGGTTGTGACTAAGAATATTATTTCTGTTGCATGTTTAGCAGCAGAAGGATTTGAAGTTTTATTTAATAATAAAGATTGTCAAATTCACTAAAATAGTGTTATTTATGGCAATGGAATTTTGATTGATCGCATATATGTTTTAAATACTAAAGCTAAAACTTTTAATATGAATGATGCTAAGAGATTGAAATTAGATAAAGACAAATCATCCTACTTATGGCATTGTCATTTAGGCCATATAAATGAAACCTGCTTAACTAAGTTGCACAAAGGTGGTGACTTAGGCTCAATAGACTGGGAGTCTTATGGGGCATGTGAACCTTATTTATTAGGTAAAATGACAAAGAAACCCTTCAAAGGAAAAGGGCAATATGCCATAAGTACATTGGAAATAATACACTCAGATGTATGTGGTCCAATAAATGTGGAAGCACATGGAGGATTCGTCTACTTCATATCTTTTATCGATGATTACTAACGATATAGGTATTTGTACCTTATGAGGCACAAATCTGATAGTTTTGAAAGATTCAAAGACTATAAGAATGAAGTTGAGAAAAAGCTTGGAAAGAATATTAAGGCACTACGATCAGACCGAGGTGGAGAATATTTAAGCCAAGAGTTTCAAGATTATCTACGGGATAATGGAATATTACCCCAATAGACCCTCCATATACTCCTCAGCACAATGGTGTGTCTAAGAGGAGGAATAAAACTTTGTTAGACATGGTTCCGTCCATGATGAGCCAAGCAAGTCTCAGCAAATCCTTTTGGGGATGCGCACTTGAGAGTTCAGTTTATATACTAAATCATGTGCCCTCAAAATCAGTTGATACAACACCATTCGAAAGGTGGTGTGGTAACAATCCCTCTTTTTCTCACATGAGAGTTTGGGGATGTCCTTCCTATGTTAAAAGGACAATGTCAGATAAGCTGGGAGTTAGAGCTGACAGATGCTTGTTCATTGGATATCCTTAAGGGATAGTAGGATATACCTTTTATGATCCTAAGGAACAAAAGGTGTTTATTTCTAGAACCTCTCAGTTCCTTGAGAAGGAACACTTTCTTACAAAAGCTAGTGGGAGCGACCTTGAACTTCAGGTTTAGGTAGGCGAACAAGATGATCAACTGATAAATCCTACGCCTGATACATAAGAGAATGTGATTGAGGAATAACCTATTACACAACAGTCATTGAGTAGATCTGGTAGGGTTCCCAATGCTTCTGAAAGATACGGATTTTTCATCATAGATGATAAATAAATCTTTCTAATGAGGATAATGAACCTAAGACCTACAAGGGAGCAATGGAGTGGTTAGACTCTGATAAATGGTTAAAAGCAATGAAATCAGAAATGGATTCCATGTATAAAAACCAAGTATGGGAATTGGTCGATGCACCGGATGAGGTTAGACCCATAGGTTATAAATAGGTTTCGAAGAAGAAAACTGACATGGATGGTAATGTAATTACCTATAAGGCAAGGCCGGTGGCAAAGGGCTATAGTCAAAGAGAAGGTATTGACTATGACGAGAGTTTTCACCAGTAGCAATGCTTAAATCTAAAAGGATACTCTTAGCCATTGCTGCTCATTACGATTATGAGATCTGGCAGATGGATGTGAAAAGCGCTTTCTTAAATGGAAACTTGGATCAGGATATATATATGATATAACTTGAGGGTTTTACATCTCAGAATGGCCCAAAGGTATGAAAATTGCAAAGATCCATTTATGGACTTAAACAAACATCCAGGAGTTGGAATATAAGGTTTGATGATATGATCAAAGAGTTAGATTTTAAATCAAACCCTTATGAGCCGTGTGTGTACAAGAAGGTTAGTGGGAGTGCAGTCATTTTCCTTGTGCTATATGTTAATGACATACTGCTAATAGGAAATGACATTTCTCTTCTTCAAATGTTTAATTTATGGTTATCAAGAATGTTCTTCATGAAGAACCTTGGAGAAGCAGCATTTATTCTAGATATAAAGATCTGCAGAGAAAGATCCAACAGGCCGCTAGGTCTTTCATAAGATACATATATGGACAAGGTTTTGACTAGATTCAACCTTGAGCAATCAAGAAAGGGTTATCTTCCAATGTCTCATAGAATTAACCTTTCTAAATACGAGTGTCCAAGGACACAAGAGGAGAGATTGTGCATGAGTAGAATATCTATACATCTACAATGGGATCTATCATGTACACTATAGTATGTACACGGCTAGATGTCTCACAAGTGTTGAGCATCACGAGCAGATTTCAATCTGACCCAGGTAAGAAGCATTGGATGGTTGTTAAGAAAATCCTTAAGTACTTGAGAAGGACTAAGGAAATGTTCTTGGTATATAGAGGAGGGGATCTCTTAGTAAAGGGATTCCCTGATGCAAGTTCTCAATCTAACAAAGATGACTACAAGTCACAGTCAGGTTACCTGCTTATATTAAATGGAGGGGAGGTTGTTTGGAAAATTTCAAAACATGATACAACTGCCGATTCAACCACTAAATCTGAGTGCATTTGTGACATCCTAGTACATATATTATAATTGCATTTGTAAACATCCATTACGTGTCCTGAAATTAGATTATTTAATATTTTACATGTTATAATTATTAGAAATTGATTAGTTAAAAAATAGTAACTTGGTGATAGAAAATACCATAGTTTAATGTTTAGATACTAAATTATATAACTATAGAATTTTAAGAATTAAGTATAGTAAAGTTAAAGATATAAAGTGATTTAATAGATAAAATATCGGTATTGTTTATTAGTATTATTGTTTTGGTATTGAGGATAAGTATAAGGGTAGAGTTATAGTATATAAATGTATATAGTTATAAATTTATTAGTTACACATGATATATTTTTATAAATAGTTATTATTATTATTATTAATGTAATAATGGTATGTTAAAAGGGGTATAGTTGGAATATATAGTAAGCGTAGATATATATGAGAAAAGAGGTAGGATTAGGATCAGAACTCTCATCCTTACAAATTCTCACACACATAGAAGAGAGAGAGAGAGAGAGAGAGAGAGAGAGAGAGAGAGAGAGAGAGAGAGAGTTAGAGAAGAAGTGAAGAGAAGAGAAGAGAAATAGAGAGAAGGAAGAAATCAGGTATGTCTATAGTTTAGTATTATGATTTTCCAGATGTCAGAGATAATATTTGAGGTTATGACAAAAATATGAATTGATTCCATACATCTATAGGTTACTTCTGTAAAATTTGGGGATTTTTAGATGAGTAGATCAATAGCTATGATTTTTATAAGATGACATGTCCAGAATTGGATGATCAAAGAGATGAGGTGAGTTTTAAAATTAATCTCGGATTGTTATAATGCTTAGATAATTCTAAGTTTTTGATATGTTATTCCCTTATGTGTATAGTTTAATTACGAAAATGAATCAGATCGATTCATGTTGTTTATAGAAAGTTATGGTCATTTTACTAAGATGTTGTCCAGGTAGAACGGGTTGAAATAGAGCATTGAAGGAAAATTCACTATAAATTCTATAAGGCTTTGAAAATTTTGAGGTTTTATTATGTTTTGTAATTGTGTATTAGGAAATGAACAAAAGAAGAATCAGTGCATTTGAGTAAGTAAGTCGAAAGTTATGAATTTTGAAGTAAATGTAAGAACACTAGTTCTAAGTGCAAGCAAAATAGTACATAATTAGAGTTTAAAATATAAAATTCATAATAAATGGAAAAGTGATAAAAAAATTATAAAAATTTTATATGTTATAAAGCTATGTGTTAAGAGTAAAATGAAACTAGAATCATGTCATTTGGTTGAGTACTTTGAGAGACATGATTGATTATAGTCAGTAAGGTCACAGAGATAGTAATTCTATTCTAGTTTATATTAGTCTTTATATATTTACAAAAGGATACAAGATTTATATATTCATGCTTGATATATTAATATGTATGTTATAGGAGCTCAAAGCAGTGAAGAGATTCTGGAGAAAGGTCCAAGTCATTCCGAGAGAATTAGCTCGGATAATTTTGTGAGTATAAACATGATATGAATTTATAGGTGAAATGTGTTGATGTGTTATTTGAATGGATATGTGAGTTTTATCTTGGTGTGAATTAATTTGATTAAGTGCTATTATATGTGAGTATCGAATTGGTATGCATTGAGCTTAGTTGAACTCTCTGATATAAAAATGTACTAGAATTGTATTGTATGTGACATGTGTTTTATAGTTAGTTATTAGTTATTGATAAGTATATGTGTACAAGTGAATGTCTGGTGTGATTGTGCATATGATTTGTGTAAACTGTCTTAATGTGAATTGAGTGATATGATTATTTTGATTTAAAATTGTATTTGAATTGTGTTATATGTGTTGTGTGGTTATAACTGATATGAAATGTAAATTGTGTTGAGATGGTATTGATATGTGAATTATGAATATTGGTGAATGGTTAATGTGAATTATTGGATACGTACAAGTGACTATTGTATTTCACATACGAAACTGATATGATATATGTGCTTGAAATATTTGATAGGATTCAACTTGAATTCATATATATACATGAGCATGAATAAGTAGAAAAGTAAAAGACACGTTGTGACGTAGCTAATCAAACATTGCAATACATGTTCTGTTCAACTGGACCTATATGGTCAACCAATTGCAATATCTGACAAATGGACCAAAAGGTCAACCAATTGTCTATCTTGACTGAAAGGTCAACTAATTGTTATACAGGCTGGCCAGCAAAATCAAATATTATATGTTACATGTATCTCGGGGCAATAGTTCAGCCAGAAATGTCACAATGAATAAATAAATGAATCATTCAGGAGCATATTTGAATGTCTACATGTTGACTTTTTGAATGTGTGTATACATGTGGTTTGATAAATTCATAAATTGTTAATATTCACTGAGTTGCGTCTTATATAAAGCGCTAAATTTTTTAGAGGTGATAAAGTTTTAGTAGAAGCTCACTACTTGTAGATATCATGAAAGAAAGATTGGCTGGCTGTGTTCCATCTCGTTCTCTCTCTTCACATGACATGCATATAGTATAACATGTCGGATTTTGGTTTTGCTTTGTATAAGATTATTTTAGAAAAAGATATAATGTTAGAAGTAATATATATATATATATATATATATATATATATATATGTATGAAGTACTAGTTTAAAAATATGTACATATATTCTGTGAATATTATTATCATATGCTTAGTATATGGTATTGGGTTGCTCTAGTTGGTATCAGAGCGGAGATATGATCATAGGGGCATCATATGCATACACATATAGAAGTTCATACATGTTAGGATTGTACATTTTATCACCTTTACATAGGGCTGATGAAAATGTTAACCCCAGGAGAGAGGAACCAGCCAAAACGCCACCTATAGAATCACTTGTGCATGCACGTAAATCAAAAGTACGTCAAGAGGCTCTGTAGTACAAGAGCCTCCATCATTTGCTCAAAGGAAAAGGATGCTTGAGAAATAGAAGAAGTATTATACAGTAGAATTGAAAGGAATTCTTTCAAGTGAATTGATTGTTATAAATCAAATGTACAAAATTGTTCAATTAATTGATAAAACAGTACAAGTTGCTGATCTGATTAGATGAAATATTAGAGACTTTTTTATGTGATATTGAGTTTGAATTGGTTGATGAAGCAACGTCAAGTACTGATTGTTTCACCAAAAAAGCTAATTTAGAGTCGTCAAGTCAGTCACGAGTTATTTTTAAATTGAACGTAAGGTAGTGCCTACTTGTTTGATTCTTGCAATAAGAGTTTTATAAGGACCAGTGTGTCTCCTTGGGGTGCTTCAATATGATTTGTCAATAAAAAGGATAGTACTACTCGAATTGATTATAGGTAGTTGAATTGAGTCACTGTGTAAAACAAATATTCTTTACGTCATATTAGTAATTTATTTGATCAATTACAAGGAGCCAGGGTATTTTATATGATTAATTTGAGGGATAAGAAAGATAAAAATCTGATATTAAACTCTTCAAAACATCTAGAAGTTCCAAAAAAATATAGGAGGAAAAAGAATAGCAAAAGAAGAGATAGGGAAGTAAAGGGAATCAGGTAAGTAGCTAAACTTGTTATACAATTTTCTTGATATTAGAGATAGGATTATGGTTCAAAATATTAAACAGAAAATAAGAGAAATAGATAGAGAGAAGGAAAGGCATAAGAATAAGGTATTTCAGTAATTTGTGATGTGATTTTTGTTATGTTAGGAATAGAGTTAGAAGTTATCATATGAAGATGAATTGTTCCTCTGTAAGATATGATTTTGTTTACAAAATTGGGGAATTCTTAGATGAGTTTATAGGGAGTATGACTTTTGGTGGTGAAAGTGTTCAAAATAACATGATCAATAAGTTAGGGTAAAGTTTAAAATTTATCTGGAATATTTTACTACATAGAATGCTATAAAATTTTGATATATTGTTTAAGAGTATGTCCTCTATACATAGCAAAATGAATCAGGTCATTTGAGGTTGTATAGAAAAAGTTATAGTCGTTTTACTGGGTGTTGTACATGTGAAACGGGACAGATTCAAAGAGTGAAAGAAAAATTCAGCATAAACTGTATACTAATCAGATGGTTATAAAATTAAAGTATGTTATAGTCATGTGTGTGGTAGAGAAAACGAGACAGGAACCTTATCATTTGATTTAGTATTGTAAGAGATATGAATTTTGAAGTCAGTTAGGTAATGAAGAATATGAATCTGGATTAAGTATAGTTTTGAAAGGATTGAAAAATTCACTATAGAATTAAGTATAGTTATTGTTATATCTTACGATTCATAAAGAAGGGAATTTTAAGTACATAGTATACAAGACCTTATGAAATTCTTGAGAAAGTTAGTCCATTTGCTTATAGATCGACATTACCACAAGAACTAGCCCAATTTCACAATGTTTTTCATATTTGCTTGTTAAGGATGTATTCAAAAGATCCTACACATGTACTGGAGGATTAAGAATTAGATATTGCACATAATTTGAGTTATGTAGAGGAACCAGTGGAGATTATAGGATATAAGACCAAACAACTACGACACATAAAAAATACCATTCGTCACAGTACATTGAAGATGTCATTTAGTGGAAAAAGCTACTTAAGAAACAGAAGAACGAATGAGAAAGGACTATCTTTATTTATTTTCTGATACAAGTATTTAAATTTCGAGGACAAAATTTATTAAGTGGGGGAGAATTGTGACATCCCAGTACATATATTATAATTGCATTTGTAATGTTAACCCCAGGAGAGAGGAACCAGTAAATTGTTAATATTCACTGAGTTGCGTCTTATATAAAACGCTAAATTTTTTAGAGGTGATAAAGTTTGTACTAGAAGCTCACTACTTGTAGATATCATGGAAGAAAGATTGGTTGGCTGTGTCCCATCTCGTTCTCTCTCCTCACATGACATGCATATAGTATAACATGTCGGATTTTGGTTTTGTTTTGTATAAGATTGTTTTACAAAAAGATATAATGTTTGAAGTAATAATTATATATATATATATATATATATATATATATATAAAGTATTAGTTTAAAAATATGTACATATATTCTGTGAATATTATTATCATATGCTTAGTATATGGTATTGGTTTGTTCCAACATTGCTGCTTCAAAAGCTGCAAAACAAGCTATCTAGATAAAGAGATTTATCTGAGATCTCGGGGTGGTGTCTAACAGTGAGGATCCAATAGTATTATATTGTGATAACACTTGGGCTATTGCTCACGAAAAAGAACCACAGTCTCGTCAGAGAAATGGATATGTACTCATATAGTTCAAGATATGATAAGGATAAGGATATATAGATGGAATATATACCCACAGATCAGAACCTGGCGGATGGTCTAACTAAGCCTTCGACACAGATTAAGCATGACCAGCATGTTAATAGTTATGGCTTACGCCACATAGCTAATTGGCTCTAGTGCAAGTGGGAGATTGTTAGATATGATGTATGTCCTAGAGGCAATTAGGTTGATATACCTTAGTTAGTTTTATTTGTACGAACAAAGTTACATTAATAAAGGCATTATTTTGTTATATCAATGACTATGAAAATATATTATGACTGGTTTAGAATATATTGAATGATGTGTTTGTTAAATTCCTTGACATAATCATAGCACATATTGCAAGGGCATAGTGGGACTATACTGGTGAGAACTAGTTCGTGTGCAATTATGATTTGTCTAAATATCCCTAGTCATAGTATCATCGAGACTAGACATTGATGAATACGGATAGACTAGCATGTGTCGTCATACCTCTTGAATCTGATTCAGAGTTGATAGGAAACAATGATCCGGATAACAATCTAAAAATAAATCCAGATCAAGTTTGAAAGAAACAAAAACAATGTATGTAATACTCCCAAATCCAAATGGAAATATCCAGACAAAGATCAAGGTACAAGTCATACATTGAAGAAATTAAATACCTAAGCAATAGAGGAAATCATCCGGACAAAGTTGGAAAGGAAACAAAATTCTGTCCATGAAGACTAGCATCCAAAAGAATTGATTGAAGCTATCTCCTGAAGAAGATAGATTTGGAGAATATAGGTCTAAAAGACATCTGGAAGACCTATATTTCAAACATAGGGAAAGATACAAAATATAACTTTCCCTCCATCCTTTTGGTCTCCAAGTCAAAGATTCTTTCCCCTCTAGAAAGACAAAAAAATTGACAGCTCACATTTTCAGAGAAAGGACAAAAGGATTAACACCGGACAGAAAAAGGAAACTACCCTTTTCATCTAGACCAATAAGGACGCGCGTGGAGCTCACACCAAAAAGTAAATGGTATAAAAGTTGGTGCATCACAAAATGACAAGCAAAATGATCACTGACAACTTTGTAGCCTCAATCCCAAGATTTTAAAAGGGTCAAAATACAATCTAATGGATTGATCAACGGCTCCGGAAGCTCCACATCACGACTTGATCAAGGGTGAACATTGAATGAAAGCTCACCAACCGAAATGGTTACATTTATGATCAAAGCCTATAAAAGGAGCTCTTCATCGATTGAGAAGATTGACTCGTTGACTTGAAAAACAAGCAACAAAGCAATACACATTCAATCAGTTAATATAATCACTCCAAGAACAAAGTACATCAAAAATCTGTTTGTAAGGATTCCCAAGTGAAACTATAAATTTGAGGAACTCCAAAAACAAACTCTTTGTTAAAAACCAAAGAGTTGAGAGATTGGGATATAGCTTGAAGTAGGTGCTTTGAGTGGGATCTCCCTGTAGGACTCAACTTAGATTCGAGGTAGAAGGCTAAGTGGTATATCCTACTAAAGACAAGAGGACTCAGCTAGGAGTTGGTGCTTCTAATGGTATATCCTACTTCCGGAAGGGGTTACAATCCAGAGACAAACCTATAAGGCTTGATTCCTACAAGTTGGAAAGGAATCCACTAGTGGATAAGCTCAGAGGAAGGAAACTCCGGGGACTGGACGTAGGTAGGGACGAACAGTATAAAACACCTGCGTTTGATTTTCTTTCTCTTTTAATTTATTGCATATTATTGTCATATTTGCATCATCTGGATCCATCCCCTGGATCATAATCAAACACGCTACACTAAGACTTTTCTAAGTCTATAAATTCCATGAAAAAGGGCCATTCACCCCCCTATACCATTATAAATACTCTTACAAGGACCAACAAGTGGTATCAGAGCTAGTGCTCAAAACTAGAGATCTAACAATCTCGAGCTAAAGGTCTATATTTTAATCTATAACAAGATGAGTTTTCGAAACTCACAGGTTCTTCCAGAGGGTATGTCTATTACCCATCCTCCACACTTAACCGGCGAACACTACACATTTTGGAGAAACTAGATGAAGAATTTCATACAATCTCAAAGCATGCAAACATGTGGGATGAAAATGATTTTAAAAAGTAGCATGAAAACACAAATGCTATTAACATGCTTCATTGTGCTCCTAGTTCATCTGAATTTAATAGGATATCCGGATACGAGACTGCAAAAGAGATCTAGGATAAGCTGGAAGTAACTTATGAAGGGACCACCAAAGTTAGAGAAGCTAAACTTGACCTACTCCTGCAGAAATTTGAAGCCTTCATGATGAAACCAAAGGAATCCATCAGCGAAATGGATACTAGATACACAAATCTAGTGAATAAAATGAAGAGGCTGGGCAAGGAGATTTCGGAAGTAGATATGGTAAAGAAGGTGCTCCAAAGTCTCACCAAAGAATGGGATAATAAGAAGACTGCCATTGAGGAAGCTCACGATCTAAATTTCTACAAATATGATAAGCTCATTGGCAATCTACAAACTTAAGAACTATCCTTGAGGAGGTATAGTCAACAAGAAAAGAAGCCTGAGGAGAAAAAGAAAGCAATCGCACTCAAGGCAGAATCTACCGGATCAGCTTCATCTGGAGAAGAAGAACATGTCTCAGAACCTCAAAGCACACAAGAACAATTAGCCTTGTTGACAAGAAGGCTAAACAGGTTCCTACAAAAGAAGGACAGAAGAAAGTCCAGGAAATATGAGTCTTGAAAATCCAAGGAAGGAAATTCCAAAAGAGATAGGCCTAGAAGAAATCCGAAAGAAAGGAAAGATCCAAAGAAAGATGCTGCCTATTTTAAGTGTGGAGAGAAAGGCCACCTCAAAACTAAGTGCCCCAAGCTAAAAAAAAAGGCCAAGACGTATAAAAAGAAGGCTATGGTGGCTACCTGGAGCAATAGCGAGGAAAGTAGCAGTTCATCTTCAATAGAGGAAGAAGAAACTGGAAATTGTGCATTCATGGCACTAACTGATCCAGAAGCAGAATAGTCCAAAAGAAATGTCTCTAGATAAGACACAATGTAAATCAAAGAATCAAAATCAGAAACTGTAAACACAGAGGTGAACTCTTACTCTAATTCTGCTTCTAACTTTGATCTTGCTAGAGCATTATCTGTTATGATTAAGAGTGTGAAGAAGAATTCTTGAAGAGACAATTATAGGAGATTTTTGAAGATCATGAAGCCTTGACATAAGATGTACACTCAATAAGAACAACTAAACACATGGAAGTGGTTAAGAAAAACTTCCTAAAGAACCAAGTGGAGATATTGAGTGGAAACCTAATGGGGTTAGATAGGGAACTAACCCCTAATGAAGGAAGTATCCAGAAGAAGAACAAATCTTCCATAAATAGGAAGAACCCTAACGCAAGCCACTCAAAGAAATCAACCACAAGCTGCCAAAGGAAATTGCAAGCCTCTTAACCAAAAGGTGAAGGAACTTAGAATACAGCCACAGGCTCAAAGATACACTGCTGCTAAAAAAAGAAAGGCTAAAATTACAAGCAACGACCTATCGAACTAAGAAAGAATCTCTTAGTAGAAATTGCACCTCCAACTAGCTTCCGGATACATTCCAGACCATCCTCCAGTATACAAGAAGCTAGATACAAAGGAAATTATGGAAAAAAGATCTTGAGAAGATCAGAAAGAACAATGAACAACACAGACCCATTGCAGGATGCAGGTTTTGTGGGAAAAATAACCATATTACTAAACTTTGTAGATTAAAAAATGGTTATTATGATGTAAACCCTTGGCCTGAGATGGCTATTAACCCTAGAGGACCCACATCTGATTAGGTACCCAAACCCACTTGATCTGTTTTGCAGGTATGCCTTAGATCCATAGTAGATCAACACACTTGGTACATTGATAGTGGATGCTCAAGGCACATGACAGGTGATAAGAAGGCCTTCATCACATTAACCCGGAAGAAGGAAGGCAAAGTAAGCTTTGAAGATAATCAAAAGGGACAGATCATTGGAAATGGAACCATTGGATATGAATTAAAGATTGAAGATGTCTTACTAGTTGATGGACTGAAGTTTAACCTATTGAGTGTAGCCCAACTCTGTGACAGAGGAAGAAAGGTCACTTTCGATTCCGGAGGCTGCTCAATATATGATTGTAAGTCCAACCAACTAATTCTTTATGCACCTAGAGTAAATAATGTATATTCAGTAAACATTAAAAATGAAAAGAATAACATCTGCTTGGTTTCTAAAGAAGAAGAATCATGGCTATGGCACTGGAGGTTAGGACATGTTAGCATAAACCTCCTATCCACGTTAGCCAAAAAGGAATTAGTAGTGGGTTTGCTTAAGGTTGCTTTTGATAAGGATCATCTATGCACTGCATATCTATTAGGTAAACAACATAAGAAAAGTTTCCCTTCCATATCCTACATCCCTTCCAAAAGAGTACTTGAACTCTTGCACATTGATCTCTTTGGCCCAATTAAACCATTGTGTTTAGGTAGAAGAGAATACACAATGGTCATTGTTGATGATTATTCTAGATATACCTAGGTTCTCTTGCTAGTAAGCAAAGATGAAGCCTTTGACCAATTTTCAAAAACATTCATCCGGATAGAAGTAGAACAGGGCATAAGCATTGCATGCATTTGGAGTGATAATGGTGGGGAGTTCAAAAATAACCATTTTGCTGAATTTTGTGACTCCAAGGGCATTGAACACAACTTCACTGCCCCTCACACTCCCCAATAGAATAGAGTTATTGAGAGAAAGAATAGGACCATAGTAGAGATGGCTAGAACAATGCTTTATGAAACTTGTTTGCCAAAGCACTTTTGGGGTGAGGCCGTAAACACAGCATGCTACATCTTAAATAGAGCTCTCATTAGAAAGACCATAGAAAAGACCCTATATGAAATCTGGAAGGGAAGAAAACCCAAAATTAGGTACTTCAAAGCATTCGGATGTAAGTGCTACATCCTAAATGATAGAAAGCAACTAGGAAAATTTGATCCTAAATCTGATGAAGCGATTTTCCTTGGCTACTCAACACATAGTAAGACTTACAGAGTCTTCAACAAAAGAACACAAACAGTGGTAGAGTCTATACATATAGATTTTGATGAGACTAACCCTGCAGGTAAGAAAGACTCCATTCTGGAAGTTCCAAATCCGGAAGATGAAATCTCTAGAGAAAAGAAGGAAGGAGAAAATCCTGATACATTCCAGATCAGGAAGTACAAAGGGGAAGTTGAAGAAAATTTTCTTCAATCCAGAAGACCAACAAGTAAATCTCAATCAACAAGATATTGACTTCAATGAAGGCTAAGAAGAAGTTGAAGTAACTGATATAGATCTAGTCTAAATCCAACATGAAGAGCTATAGAGGGAGATCTGGACTCACAGAGATCATCCGGTAGAAGCCATTTTGGACAATGTCCAAAACCCAGTTCAAACCAGAGGAAAACTTAACAGAATGATGAGTCCTATAGCCTTTGGCTCTCTCATTGAGCTAAAGAAATTCCAAGATGTTAAAGGAGATGATAGCTAGATGATGGCTATGCAAGAAGAACTAGATCAATTCACCAGAAATAATGTTTGGAATCTTGTTCCACCTCCTAAAGGAAAATCTATCATTGGCACTTAATGGGCATTCAGGAACAAGCTAAATGAATTCAGAATAGTGGTGAGAAATAAGGCAAGACTGGTGGCACAAGGATATAATCAACAAGAGGGGATAGATTTTGAGGAAACATTTACCCCTGTAGCCAGACTGGAAGCAATCCGGATTCTATGTGCCTTTGGATCATTTATGGAATTCACACTATTCCAAATTGATGTCAAAAATGCGTTTCTAAATGGGGTAATCCAGGAAGAAGTATATGTTAAGCAACCACCTAGATTTGAAGACCCCAAGTATCCGGATCATGTCTACAAGTCAAAGAAAGCTCTCTATGGATTAAAACAAGCTCCAAGGGCATGGTATGAAAGACTCACTACATTTCTCATATCCAAGGGATATTTCAGAGGGAGAGCTGAGACAACCCTCTTCATCAAGAAGAAGAAAAGTGATATAATCCTAGTCCAAATTTATGCGGATAATATCATATTTGGAGCCACTGATGAGAAGATGTGTGAAGAATTCAGCTCTCAAATGCAAAAGGAATTTGAGATGTCCATGATGGGAGAACTCAATTTCTTCCTTGGTTTACAAATCAAACAAAGTCCGGATGGGATTTTCATAAACCAGTCAAAGTATACCAAGGAGATTTTGAAGAAGTCTGACATGGACAAAAGCAAGACCATGTCCACTCCAATGGAATTAGATACAGTCCTTTCCAAGGATTTTAAAGGAGAAGATGTAGATCAAAAGCTGTACAGAGGAATGATTGGCTCACTTTTATACTTGACAGCTAGCAGACCTGACATACATTATCTAGTTTACAACTGTGTAAGGTATCAAGCCAATGCTAAGGATTCTCATCTCAAAGCAGTAAAAAGAATCCTTAGATATCTCCTAGGGACCACTGAAGTTGGATTATGGTATCCTAGTAATGGAGATTTCACTCTCAAAGGGTTCACTGATGTAGACTATGGATGGGAAACTCTTGAGAGAAAGAGTACATCCCGAGGATGCTACTTCCTTGGAGATTTCTTAGTATCATGGTACAGCAAAAAGCATACTTTAGTTGCATTATCTACTACAGAAACAAAATATATGGAAGCTGGAAGTTGTGTAGCTCAACTCCTATAGATCAAGCAACAACTAACAGATTATGGAGTTCAATCCAGAAGTGTTGATGTAATGTATGACAACAACAGTGCTATTGATGTCTCAAAGAATCCGGTACTTCATAGCTGGATGAAACATGTCAATATAAGACATTACTTTATTAGAGATCATATGATAAAGAAGGATGTTGCATTGGTATACATTCCAACCAATGAGCAAAGAGCAAATATCTTTACTAAGCCCTTAAGTAAAGATCAATTTGGGAAGTTAAGGGAGGCCATTGGTATGTCAAATCCAATTTGATGAAAATCTGAAAGAGAATCCATGGTCAGTTAAGACTCCTGTCAAACTAGATCATCCGGAAAAGAGGTAATTGAAAATACAAGCCTAATCTATAGGAAAGTATACCACGTCAGCAGACAAGAAGGACAAATGGCAGAAAAAGCGCTTTAAAGGTAACTGTTACTTTTTGAATTTTAAAAGTCTATTGGTGGTTACATGTGCGATAAATTTGACAGTTATTTTCAATATAAACCGTCCACATTCTCTAGTTAAATTGAACTTACCTCTCTCCTAAATTTCTGACTGCCATGTCATCAATCCAGTCAAAACTGTCGAAATCCAGATTACCAAAATACCCTTATCTTGAAAAATCTATAAATACCCCCAAAATTCATCTTCTTCCTCACGCGAGCAACTACTCTACTCTTACTCTCCAAAAATTCAAACCCAAAACCCTAGCTTTCTAAAAACCTCTAAAATGGCAGCCACAAACACCTCAAACACCATCGAGATCTTACCTAGTAAAAATTTCTTTCAAGTATGTGACTTAAAGGATACTGATTTTAAACCCCTGAATTTCAAGACCTCCGAATCCGTTATTCCCACTGATCACTTAGGTGATGATTACTTATTCAAAACCCCTCCTTTCTTCACCCTAATCGAAGATCAAAATCTGGGTGACTTCCTGAAGATAAATTGCCATACATACCCAAAGCTAGTGAAGGAATTTTACGAAAATCCCAGCGCTCAAAACCATATCAATGCCTTACGCACTCAAGTCCAGGGGAAGGTCATAACTATCACTCCAGAATTCTTTGAGAAGAATCTGAACATGAAGAACTCTTGTGTATTGATGAGAAAAGATGGCGATGAAACTGGAGTTGACTATGATTTAAAACTATGGCTTCACAAGAATTATTTTGGAGATAAATTCTCCACATACTTCCCTAGAACACCCAAAATTCTGCAACATACTTTGGCAAAACTTATCCTAATCATTCACTAATACAATATACTTCTGTAGCATTGGGTTAGAAGTAGGGAAGTAAACTGGCTAGTCTTGATCATTCACTATCTCAAGACGCATGTGAACTCTCATGGTGCCCTAATTACAAGAATCCTACAAGCGGCCGAAGTAAATCTAACTGGACTAGACGATATCTATGGAAAGCCTATTCTGAAGAAGAATTTCCTCAATCTTAGATATAATTAGGAATGGAATGAGGAAAAAGCAAAATAGAAAAGGGATGAGAAAAGAATTAAATCCTAAAAGGTAGTGGATGCGGAAGAACAAGCCCTTGTTCCCAAGAAGGCTAGAGCAATTTAGAGTAAGGCATAAAAGAAGCCAGAACCAATTCTTAAAGAGACAGTTAATGAAGACGCCCTAACAATTAGCCAGATCATGAAAACCAGTCCTAAAAACCCAAGGGGAAGGGAAAGCTAATAAAAAAGGCGGCCAAGAAAGGAATTGTAGTTGATTTACCTCCATTTGCTGCAAAAGCAATTGAGGCTGGAAGGACGAAAGCTAAGAGAAGCTTAGCTAAAATGGAAGAGGAGGAAGATGATGAGGAGATGGAGGATGAGGCTCCTGAACAAAAGAAGTTCAGAAGAAAGGGGCTAACTAATGATGAAGCCGTTGCTGCCTAAGAGAAGAAGGGTAGTGAAGGAAGGAAACTAGCTGGAGTAGTTCTGAATGAAGAAGCAAAGAAGTATAGGGAGAAAGCTACTTTGGAAAAAGCAAAATCAAGTAAAGGGAAAAATGTGCCAGAAGCAACAGAGATTTTAAGGGAGAGATGATGCGCAATACAAGCTACGATAAAGGACAACATCAAAATAAACCGGGAGAGAACTGAAGGACCCGGAGACTCATCTCAAGTACCTCCAATTCTTATTGACCCATAGGATATGGATACACTATCAAAGTTTCTGGAAGCTGGTCAATTCATCTTTGCTAACAGACCAGGAGCTCTTTCAGAAAATCTGCTTGGATCCAGTACTCTAGTAATCAACCTAGCAAGTCCTGAAAAGGCATTGGAGAAGGGTGTTGAGGAAAATGCCAACATGCCTGGGGGAGAGAGAATAAGTCCTATAAAGGGAAAGGAAGAGGCAATTTAGGACAATTCCAATCATCCGGAGGAAAGGTTGGAAGAAAATAGGGAAGAAGTTGAAGCTAAACAGAATCATACACTACAAATCGATGAGGTAACCCCTACTCTACTCACTTTTGATTCTGATCCTGATAACATTTAGAATGATGATCATAACTTATCTACAGACTCTCATAATGTAGGTAAGGACATAGTGCCAAACCTGGATGAAATAACTCCAGAGGAGGGAGCGAATCTGGGATCCGAGGAAAATGCTTCTAAAGCGGATTCTAAGGGCGAGGTTCATCTAGAGGATAGGGAAGAAGAGAAGAAGTGAGATGAAGTGGAGGAAAGAGTGAATGAAGATTGTGAAGAAGAGAAAGAAGAAGAAAAGAGCTCTAGCTCAAAAGAAGCTGAAAAGGAAGAGCAAAATCAGCCTTCGAAAGCAGTTCAAGCTCCAGAGATAAATCCACCTGATTCGGAGAAAAGCGACCCCTCATCGCTAATCCTATCAAGATTCCCACTGCCAAAACCAAAAGTGCCAAAGTTACGGCAGCACTCAAGCCACTTCAAGATGCATTATAGGAGGAATAAGAGGAAGGGTATGTCAAGCAGAGCCTTCGAAGCATCTGCACACACTTAAAATCCATTGAAGCAGTGCTTTATGAAGAGTTCTAGCCCTTGACTATTTAGAAGGAGTTTGGAGAAATTAAGGAGAGTTTGAAAAGCCTTCCTCGAATTGAGAAGCAAGTTATGGAATCTCCCACTCCCGGTACTATAGCTGAAGCCTCTATATCTCAAATCCTGCCAATTTTGAATGAGCTCAAAGAAATCGCCACTACAGCAAACTGGACTGCCAGTCAAGCCAATACGTTGGCCTCTGATAACTGCATAACTATTCTTGAAAGAATGTCCTCATTTGCTACTGACCTATCCACCGAAATAAAGGACTACATTGATTCTAAGTTTGAAAGCTTGACAAAATTCATGGAAGAAAGAGACCTGAAACTTGCTCTCTCCAACCTAGAAACTGATCAACAAGTGACCTAGGACATGCTTGCTCACTTCATAGATGACACAGTTCCCAAACTCAAAGAAAAGATCCTTGATGATATGGGTGATGAGATACAGTCCAGAAATTTAGGGATCGAACAATTGGTCAATGAATGGAAGAAGTCAGTTTCCAAAGAAATAAAGGATCAAACTGAATCACTTCACAATATCCGGAAGGGCATCTCAGAGCAAATAACTTTACTCAAAACTGGAATCAATAATCTGTCTATCTCCGGACCCTCTTCCCCTCTGGTTATTCCAGAAAGCCAGCTCATTCCAGTACTACACAATCTTGTTCAAGCCATAGGGGACTCCGAGTTTATGAGCCAAAAAGGTATGACTACTCTTATTAAGGCTATATTCCCCTACTATGACCCCAAGGACCAAGAACACATTCTGCGGATTCTTACCCAAGTCTCACAATCTTATGATCAACTCCAGAAATCTCTCCACCCTTATTACTTGACTCCACCTATAGTTGATCACATCATTGATGAGAGAGCAAACGGCAACAAAGACTATTCTATCTACTCTTCTGCTTGGTAGAAGTCTTGGGAAAACGCACATACATGGTCATAGACCCCCTTGATGGAAGCAAAAAGGGGGAGGAAGATTCGAATCAACCAGGGGAAGGAAGTGGAAATGGCATAGCTAGATTCACTTATATGTATTTCTGTATCATGTAAAAATGAACTTTATGATGTTAACCATTGTTAATAGCAGAGGTATATATATAGTGAATACGTTAACCACATAAACAATCACTTCTAAAGTATAATCTGTAATTGTTCTAAAATAAACTTAGAAGCTAGTATTATAAAATCATGGGGGATTTAAAAGAGTTAGGATGCTAGAATTATGGGGAAGCATTGTAAATGACTAAGTATTAAGAATCATACTTAGTTCATATACCCTTATCCTATGCTTAGTTGACTTAGTTTTTGTTTCCATCAAATGGGGGTGATTGTTGGGAAACAATGATCCAGATAACAGTCTAAAAACAAATCTAGATCAAATTTGAAAGAAACAAAAATAATGTATGTAATACTCCCAAATCCAAATGGAAATATCAGGACAAAGATCAAGATACAAGTCTTCCATTGAAGAAATTAAATACCTAAGCAATAGAGGAAATCATCTGGACAAAGTTTGGAAAGGAAACAAACTTCTGTCCTTCAAGACTAGCATCCGGAAGAACTGATTCAAGCTATATCCAAAAGAAGATAGATCCGGAGAATATAGGTCTAAAAGACATCAAGAAGACCTATATTTCAAACATAGGAAAAGATACAAAATATAACTTTCCCTCCATGCTTTTAGACTCCAAGTCAAAGATCATTTCCCCTCTAGAAAGACAAAAAAAATTGACAGCTCATATTTTTAGAGAAAGGACAAAAGGACTGACACCGGACAGAAAAAGGAAACTACCTTTTTCACCTAGACCAATAAGGATGCTGGTGGAGCTCACACTAATAAGCAAATGGTATAAAAGTTGGTGCATCATAAAATGACAAGCAAAACAATCACTAATAACTTTCTAGCCTCAATTCCAAGATTTCAAATAGGTCAAAATACAGTCTAACGAATTGATCAACGGCTCTAGAAGTTCCACATTATGACCTGATCAAGGGTGAAGATTGAATGAATGCTCACAAACCACAATGGCTACATTTATGATCAAAGCCTATAAAAGGAGCTCTTCACCGAATGAGAAGGTTGACTGGTTGATTTGAAAAATAAGTGACAATGTAATACACATTTAATCAATTAATATAATCACTCCAAGAACAAAGCACATCCAAAATTTATTTATAAGGATTCCCAAGTGAAATCATAAGCTTGAGGAACTCTAAAAACTAACCCTTTGTTAAAAACCAAAGAGTAAGAATCTCCAACTAAGGTGAGTTGAGAGATTGGGATATAGCTTGAAGTAGGTACTTTGAGTGGGATCTCCCTGTAGGACTCGGCTTAGATTCAAGTTAGAAGGCCAAGTGGTATATCCTACTAAAGACAAGAGGACTCAGCTAGGAGTTAGTGCTTCTAGTGGTATATCCTACTTTCGAAAGGGGTTACCATCCAAAGACAAACCTGTAAGGCTTGATTTCTGCCAGTTGGAAAGGAATCCACTAGTGGATAAGCTTAGAGGAAGGAAGCTCCAGGGACTGGACGTAGGCGGGGCTGAACCAATATAAAATTCTCGTGTTTGATTTTCTTTCCCTTTTCTTTATTGCATATTATTGTCATATTTGCATCATCCGGATCCATCCTCCGGATCATAATCAAATACGGTACACTAAGACTTTTCTATGTCTATAAATTCCATGAAAAAGGGCCATTCAACCCCTCTGCCCTTATAAATACTCTTATAGGGACCAATAAGAGTAACATATCTCCAATGCTAGAGGGTTGTAGCTTGCATTAATACATGAATGCATTCAGGGAAACACATTGGAGACCACTATGAGACAACACTTGGTAATCTATATTATGTGTTGGTGTTTTCTCGTCTCATTATAATAGCAATACGAATATTCTTAGACTTGAGATACTAGTTACCATATTTGAATGTTGCTATACTTTGGGTCATACCCATGCATTCTATAGACTGGATGATACGGATGATTACGACTATAGTTGATGTACGTCTGTTGGTAAGCTGAGTAGTCAAGATGGAATCTATCACTCCATTATAGCAATATAACGAATATATACCTTGGCCACTTATTAGAAGTGACACACTCGTAAACTTCTGATTAGAGTATGAGTTGATAAGATGAGTCCCTGATCAATATATTAAAATGGTTGTGTGGTGCACTTTTATAGCAAGATTAAATACTGGGGTAGCTATTAAGGCTACTAGTGGACTAACACTTAGTCTGATCCTAGATTCCATATGGTACTTAACAGTTGATATAAGGAGTGAATTGTAGTGACACTATTACAAAACCAGGATTAAGGCATAATGCACATGACGTTCTGAATATTGGGGGTCATATGCCCTATGCTAGAGAGCCACTATGACAGATCAAAGTAATCAGAGTCCACAACGGTCTTGAGCTCCAAGCCAGTCAATTCCTAAAAAGAATTGAGTTACGGCTCGATATTATGGGATCCTATAAGGTCACACACTTTGAGTTACGGCTAAGTCATGTAAAGAACCGTTAGACTAGGTCTAATCTAGAAGAGCAAAGATATATATTTAGACCATAAAATATGGTTGGACCATAATATTGGTTAGACCAATAATCATTGGTTGAACTAATGAACCTGTTAAATAATAAGGAGGATAGAATAAATAAAGGGGAAAATGGAATTGGAAATTAGAGAGATTTATTAATATTAGATGTTGAATAAATCTGCTCGAGTAGGCCTATAAATGTACTGTGGGATAGTACATATATAAGGCCTGTGCACGGGCCACACAATAGCACTGTTTAGAATGGTGATACCCGTGGCCTATAGGGCACGCTCAAGCAGGCTCAAAAGTGTAGCCCACAGTTCGTATGCGCGTGTGTAAGCCTAAATGGGCTGCACAAGCGAACAACCAATGGGGCTTGAGCTGCATAGAGTGCAGCCCATAAGGGGTTGTGCACCATGCGAGCCTACGCACCATGTGTAGGCCCATGGGCAGCATCCGCAAGCCCAAGGCTTGCACTCCTGTGCAAGCCCACAAGGGACTATTGGCCGAATGGCCAGTAGTCTCCCAGTGGTTGAGTTGTTCCCTAACTCTATTAGGTTATTAAATTAACCTTTTTCCCCTTTTATTTCATTTCTGATTGATTGAGGTTAGGGACTTTATTGTCCTTTGATTATTTCCTAATCACTATAAATTGAAGCCTCCACCTTCATTATTTTTCATCCTTAATTTCATACTCCTTCTCTTGCTCTCTTATTCTCTTAATTGTTCTGGTTCTCATAAGTAATCCGTCGAAAGACGTATTCACTTTGAATAGAAAAGTAAAGGAATTTCTTCTAGAATAAATTACTGGGGAAGATATAGCTATCTTTCGCTTATTTATCGGTACTCCCTTTCGAGAAGGTTTTTATCGCTGGTTCTCGTGTGGACTATTTATAGAGGGCTTCTACTTTAGAGTCTATGCAGTAGCTGAAGGGTCTTCACGCTTCAACTAGTAAGCGATTAAATTATTATTAGGTCCTTTTAATAAGTGTTTATGACCTAGTATAATTTAAGACTAATATTATTGTCAATCATGTTAGGAGATCCTTGAACTCTAGATTAAATTTTGAATTTTCGTTGCGCCTGTTTTACATGCTAAAACCCTTAATCTAGACCAATACTAGGGAAATCTTAAACTGTTTTACACTACTCCTTGTAGGATACGACCTTGTGCTTACCACACAACTTTGACCCTAGTGCACTTGCTAGGTAGTCCATTTCGGAAGCAACATGTTTTTAGCGTCGTTGCTGGGGAGCAAAATTAAATAGTTTGATTAATTTAACTATAGATTGGTGCTTATTGACCTTGTTTGTTTAGGTTATGTAGTTATTTTGTTCTTGATAACCTGATGACAAAGGCAGAAAGCTAGAAGAATTTCCAGTAATCTCTAGAGCAAGCATCCTTACGAGTGAAGCAAGCAAAGGCTTTTCCGATGGTAAATTATGAAGCCTTCCTGCCATAAAAGACTCTCAAGAAATATGAAAGACCTTCTATATCAGGACACATGTCATGCATTGTAATATCGGAAGAAGGAGAAGATTGTGTTGAAATTAAGGCTTCCATGATTAAACTTGTGCTAACAAATGCTCAATTCAAAGGATTGCCTAACGAGGACCCAAATGACCATCTTTGTGATTTTCTTGATATATACAATCTTTTCAAATATGATCATGGTGTATCTTATGATATGTTTAGGATATAGTTGTTTCCTTTCTCTTTGTAGGATAAGGCAAAATCTTGGTTCAAGTCATTACAACCTGGTTCGATCATAACTTGGAAGCAGATGGTCGAGACTTTCTTGACAAAATTATTTCCACCTTGTAAAGTTATCCAACTCAGGAATGAAATTTTTAGGTTTTTGCAATTTGATAATGAGTCTTTCCAGCAAGCTTGGGAAAGATTCAAAGGCTTATCGATAAGAGTATTAAACCATGGTATACCCAAATGGATGTAAATTTAAATCTTTTACAATGGGATAATCGATGAGCATAAATTTTGATAAGAAACTCTTGTAAATAGAGACTTAGAAGATATGGAACTCGAAGAAGCCTTTGCCATCATTGAGAAAGTTGTGAATACAAGTTACAAGTGCCATTCAGAGAAAAGCTTACATTTTCCCGTATCTGAGGTTGTAAAAAAAATTCAGGACAACCTTTACCATCTTTCAGACAACCTCAGTTTCCTACCCAACAACCTCTAATGTCATTTCAAAAACCTCAGTTCATCTTACCCTAACCTCAAAGTTCTATCACTGAACATTGACAACCCCAATTCTCATTCCGGCAACCTCAAGATCTCTTCCAGCAAGATTCCCCACCATGCAAACCAATGCAACCTAGCTTGAAAGAAGTGATGATGGAGTTCATGAAGCAAACACAAGCATCACTTAAGAACTTGAAGACCAAAGTTGAGCAAATAACCAATATCGTGATTTCAAAGGATGAAGAGGTCTGTCCAAGCAACATTATGATGAACTCCATCAGGTTGTTGATTATTCTAACAATATAGTTGTGGATGATCTTTATTATGCAGGTGGGCAATCTGAGGTTTTGACTGAGCAACTTGATCACAACCTAAACTTTTCTACTCAACACCATGACGAGATTGTGATAAATGGTGAGCAACATCAAGAGCAATCTGAGACTGCCCTAACTTCGGAACCAGAGAAGACTTCCCTGGAAGAAAGGGTTCCAGAAATCTTGAAAGATAAAGAAAGACTTGTTGAGAATGTCCTCACTCAACCTTTGATTGAAGATCCATTAAAGTCATGGAGAGATGTGGATGAGCTTCATTAACAACATCAATACATTAATCCCTAATTTTCAACATTCGTATATGAGCCTCCGTAAGCAACCTCCGATTTGGTGTCCGCTTCAAACACCAATCGAAGTAACTTGTTGGGAAAACCCCAACTTTTCTTACTCTTACATTCTTATTTAGTTTATTTTTGTTTTACTTTTTTTAGTTCTTATGGTTTTATTGGATTTTTTTATACGAATTAATAAAGGACAACTTGAAGTATTGGAGAAGTCTTCCTCATCGAACAACCTTGAGATAGTCTGTAGTTGTGCCTGTTTCACGCACCAAGTGAAGCAACTATGGGAGAAACCTCGAGGTTTTCTCAATCTCTCTTTTTTGTCATGGTGAACAGTGACATTTTGTTGGAAAATTTGCTCTTTAAAACTTTGTTCCGGAGTTGCTTCCGGACAGAGGCAACGCTTTTCTTCAATAATTATTGCAGAAGCTCAAAAGTGGATCAGAGGCAACACTTCTAGGGGCAAAATCTGTTGCAATAGATCCGGAGGCAACTTCCGGATGAAAAATGATCCGGACTGATCCGGATGGATCCAGAGGCAAACAGATCCAGATGCAAACTAGCTAAAAGGCAACACTTTATGTTGCAATAGGGATCCGGATGCACAGCTTAGGCAATGCTTTACTATTCAAAATCCGATGCAATAGATCTAAAGTCTTCTGATAGATCCGGATGCTCAGCTTAGGCAACACTTTACTTACAAAAGGCAACACTTTCTGCTGAAATTGATAATCTCCTTCAAAAGCTATAAATAATGATCTTAACCACTTGGAATATCCCGGAAACATCAAGAACAAACTTTTAAGCGTTAGGATGAGTTGAGTCGAGTATGAGACTCTATCCTTAAAGGATACTTCATAGTTTCTTCTAGGATTAAACAACTCCTTCAAACTCGATTTGAGTTTGGATACAGGAATCAGAAATGTATGTATATATATATATATATATCCAAAAAAATAGAGGAAGAAGTGAGTATGTAAAAATTGGATTGTCTTTTCATCATTAAAATGAAAAACCCGCCAACCTATTTATAGGTAATAAAATAGTTGTTATAAAACAATAAATAAAAGCTATTAAAACAGTAACCAACAGCAGTTACAAAACATTAAATAAATGTAACCGTTGGAGAATTAAACACACACTTAAATAGGCAAAGTCCACCATTAAAATTTTTACCACAAGATATTTTTCTCAACAAAAATATCACAAAATATTCTTTTGAAAGTAACATAATATTCTCATTTTTCCAACACATTTAGCCTTTCCTTATCTGAATATCTTAGGAAAGTTTTTCCTCACCCTCTTTGTATTTCATTCTTCAATGCTTCGAGGAAAAACCATAATTTAAGTGTGGGGGAGGGATTAAGACTTTCATACATGATTTTTCAACTTTTGACTTTTAGATTTTCACTACCTATGCTTAACTATTTCTGGAAAACTTAAGATTGTCCCTGTTTGACTTTGCCTGTCTAATTGAATTTGCTTTGTGCTCTTTGTTAGATTACCTTGCTGAATAATGAAACTTGTGAAGTCTATGTAAAGTGGAAATTAAATAGTTTTTAGCAAAGATTCAGAATGAAATTTGAGGACTTTGAAAAATTTAGCAGAGTTGATCTTATAGGACCCCTGAAAATACATGTTAATTATGTGCTTAATTAGTGTGAAAAAAATCAGCTTTTAACCTTGATTTAAGGCAATCTCAGAAAATCAGCAGATTTCAGGGAAGCCTTTCCCAGCAGAAAACACAAGCTGAAAAGTGAAGGAAAATATGGAGCAAAAGAAGGGAAAAGACACAGCTGAATTTGTGCCATAGTTTAGGGGATGAGCTGATATGACAAGCTGTTACAAGGAGAGAGTAAAATGTTGACTATGCCACATGCTTGCTTTGAAAGATTTAAAGAGTGGGTGCAAGTTGGCATAGTTTAGTAATTTATTTTGTGGACAAAAATTATTGCAGGATTTTATATTATCCTTTTTAAGATTTTTTCTATTTTCTCTTTCCATCTTTGTTGGGTATTTATACCCACCTTCTTCTTCTTTGTAAAGTGCCACCCTTTAGGGATGTCATTCTTCTCTCTTATTTCTGTAACTTTTCTTTCTTTTAGGCTCCATTTGGATGTCATTTATGTTTTCCTTCATGTAATCTCGTTTTATTAATGTAACTTAATGTTTTCTTCATGTTTTTGTGTTGGTAACCTGCCTGCAGGCAAAGCTTGTCCCGAATAGGCTATTTGAGACTTCCCCAATTTAAAGTATGTATTATTTGCTTGATATCTTTTGTTGATTATGTGTTTGAGCAAACATTCTTAAAGGAGTTTAGGTCAAATTCATGCATTGCTATGGCAACAAGTACCTAGGGGAGACTTGCTATAGTGGGAATCACAAACACACACATGCATACCTTGAGATTGAGAGGGTGAACACCTTTCTACCGAGAGGAGATAGGGTGTATGCTAAGGGTTTTAATTTTAAGTTAAATGTTCAACTAAACTTAATGCAAGGTTACTAATTTAACAAGTACCTAGGGGAGACTTAAGTTAGTAATCTTAGAAACCAGGTAAGGCTGAGAGGTAAGCTTGGGGAAATTAGGTTGAGATACCTTGGATCTATGTTCTAAGACAGGCTGTTTGCATATTTGTTTAGAGGAAAACCTTAGACTGTCTGCGGGTAGGGAAAACATATGTCTATTTTAATTATTATTTTCTTACTTCACATTTCTGCACTTTTATTTATCACCACAACCTAAAAATTAAAATAAAACCTTCTGAGCCAATCTATTAGAAAAATTACCAACCATTTAAGACTGCTCCCTGTGGATACGACCTTGTGCTTATCACTCTACACCGACCCTAGTTCACTTGCTAGGTAGTACCTTTAGGTAGCAATAACCCCTAAGCATGTTTAAGTTTTTGAAATTTTTATCTTTATTTTAATTTGATAGCCTAAATCAGATACACAACCCTTTAATTTTGGTAAGAACTTGAGTTTATTCATGGACAATCTGTTTGCTCTTGACATTCTTGCTGAGTGGGCAACTTTTCTGTTTTTAGCTAGAACTTACCATGGGAAATACATGATTATACTTGTTATTGTATGTTAGTACTTATCAAGACCACCATTGAATGCTTGTATTAAATGATTAAGGCATTAGGATTTACCCTTTCTAGCCAAAAGCCTACCGTTTTCAACTTTTATCCTTAGATTATCCCCTTTGAGCCTTAGCCTTTTCTTTCATACACACATTACAAATCTGACAACCTTCACTTTGATTTTCCAAAAATACCCTGAGTTTTCCAAAGATATTATCATCACTCAATGCAACAGCAATATCAACCGAGGAAGACTCTCCAGACTCAGAAGATCTTCCCTGATAAAACTGTCTGAAACCAGAAGACAACCTCAAATATCAGCACAACCTGAAAAAGCCTCTTTATCTTTTGTTTATAGTTCTTCGAGAAAAAGAAAATTTGAAAAAAAATGAAAAAAATGAAAAGAAATGAAAAGAAATGAAAAGAAATGAAAAGAAAAAATGAAAAAGAATTTTTTTTATGTTTTTAAATTTTTAGTTGTGTTTGAGTCATGAATAAAAAGTTTCTCAAGGTTGTCGCATTTAGATATGCTAAAAGGATAAGCTTATGTGGACAACAATGTCAAAAAGTTTCTTGTGCTTGAAGACAGTCTACTTCTAAATGAGGTTTTCCTGTCTCAAAAGAAGTTGCATTTTCATAACCATATACCCTTACCAAAGCCGACATTACAACCCCTTTAACGACCTTTTGATGACATTCAATACTTTGTGGTGGACATTTGACCGAGTGGCAAGCTTATGGTCTAAAGGTAGTAAGGTTTTGCTGAATGAGGGAATTCTTAAAATCACCCTAAACACATGAGAGTGAGTGCATCCTTTGGTGAGGTATTCTGATTTTGTTGCTATTCCATTGAAGTAAGAAGTCTAATTTCTCTTTCTTCGTATGCTTTATGTGGAAATATGAGATTTCTTTGCTAAGGTTTTCCTTGTTTTGGAATTGATTTCTGAACTTGTTTAAAGCTGTTTGACTTTCCAAATTGCAGGAGACTTTTCTTGTTTTGTTGTGAAGTTTGTGTTATTCTCTTTATCTAAAGTAAATTGCTTGAGGACAAACAAATGTTCAAGTGTGGGGAAATTTGATAAGTTATAGTGATTTATTGTGCCTTTTATGTGTTTAAGTTTCTTAAATTAAATAATTATTTATTTTTTTAGCACAGTTTCAGGTTGTTGCCGAATCTGGGGAGACCTGCCCAACAGACTGTGCTAAATAGGAAATTTGATGAAAAAGAGTCCAAAAATGAGAAGTATCATAATTCAAGTCAACCACTTAATTAGAAGCTGAAGCTTGACATGATCCATATGAGAAAGGGAGAGATTTTATCTTTTAAATATTATTAGTTGGTTATTAGAGTCCTTTTCCTTATTAGATTAGTTTTTCAATTTAAATTAGGATTAAGTAGAATTTTTAATTATCTTCTTTTATTTCTACCGAGAGGAGATAGGGTGCATGCTAAGGGTTTCATTATTTAATGGATGCTTAACTAATCTTAATGCAAGTTTACTAATTTAACTACCTAGGGGAGACTTAAGTTAGTAAGCTTAGAAACCTAGTGAGGCCGAGAGGTAAGCTTGGGGAAATCTGGTTAAGATACCTTAGATCTATGTGCATAATGAAGTAGTTTTATATGTCTTGCTAGGAGGGAAACCTTACATTATCTTCGGTAGGTTAAGCTTGTGTCTTTTATTATTGTTTATATTTTTTTATCTAATTGCTTTTTAACCAACAACCAATTTTCGTAGTTGACAAGACTTCCCCTGAACCAATCTACTAGGGAAATCGGAAATTGTTTTACACTGCTCCTTGTGGGATTCAACCTTGTGCTTACCACACTACTTTGACCCTAGTGTACTTGCTAAGCAATCCATTTTGGAAGCAACATACATAGGGTTTGGACTGGGTCACAGCTTTACAAGGATTGGCTTATAAGTAGAGACAGGCTCGTTTCTATAATTGTTTACATAGAATTCAACTTGAAATATATTAGAACTATCAATCCTAAAGGTTTTGCTCAATTTTTTCATTATGCATTGAAACATTCACATAAGATATTAAGAATGGTATAAGTTTATGGGATTTGTAAAAATGTACTGAAAATTAAATTTTCTATCAGCCTAACATTTTGGGCCTTAACTTTTCTAACCAAATAAGTTTCAAAATTTAAAACAAATACGTTCTAAACAAACTATTCGCCTCTCTTACTCCCACTATTCACGCGTACCCTTAACGTTTTTTCATTATCTCATCTTATTTTGACATTATCATTCAAACCGTTCATTTTTTTATATGCCACTTTAGAGTATTTTGTTCGTCTCATTTTTTTCTTTAAAATGCCATTCATTATGATATACTTTTTTGAAAACTTTTTCAAGTTGTTTGATATCTGGTAGCTAACTGGTAGACATCTGATAAGAATCTTATATTTCATTGAAAGTTTG
Source organism: Euphorbia pulcherrima (assembly GCA_947683365.1). Classification (NCBI taxonomy): domain Eukaryota; kingdom Viridiplantae; phylum Streptophyta; class Magnoliopsida; order Malpighiales; family Euphorbiaceae; genus Euphorbia; species Euphorbia pulcherrima. Next base: position 12,872,540 of record CANTUS010000013.1, read on the forward strand.
TTTAATCCATCAATTTTATGTTTATACCAGGTTTCTACTATATTTCATAAATATACTAGCATTCTACCAGATACCTTCAAAAAAAAATTTTCAACTATTCAATACCTGATAGGAATCTTATATTTCATTAAAAGTTTGTTCAATCCACCAAGTTTATATTTGCACCTGTTTTTTTTACTATATTTCATAAATATATATCAGCATCCTATAAGATACCTACCAGATTCTATTGAATAATTAACAATAATTCAAACATGTAATATAAGGTTCTTACCAGGTATATACCAAAAAACTACCAGATATCAAACAGCCGAAAAAAAGTTTTTGATAAAGTATATTACAATAGATGGCGTTTCGAAGATAAAAATGAGGCTAACAAAATTCTCTAAAGCGATATGTAAAAAAAATGAACTTTTTAAAAGATAATGTGAAAATAAGATGAGATAATGAAAAAATAAAGCATGAATAGTTCCTTGAATAGTGCTAGAGCATATTCATTGATAGTAGAAACTTAAAATTTGTTAAAAAGTATAAAGAATAAACAAGAGGTAAAAAATATAAATACGAAACTTAATTAGTATATTTTTAACAATTTTCCTATAAGTTCCTTGCAAGTTAATTAAAATATAAGCTGTTAAATACACTTTATAAAAGTGCTTTTATAGAAAATGATAATAGACTGTTCTGACCACCTTATAAGCGTACCCCCATCTTGACACTTTGAAACCATAAGTAAAATAATATAAAAAGCGATAAAATAGGCATTCATTAAGAAAAATAATAATTAAAATCCAACTTTTTTTTTTAAACTAAAGGCATTCAAGTCCCCTCACTGTAAACACCTCATATGGTGGGAGAGCTGGCTAAAGTTACTAACCTTAACTAATGTCTATTTCTACCTTCCCCAAGTTATTAACTAAGAATCTAATTAAAATACTTTTTGGGCCCCTTTTTGCCATGAACCCTTGTCGGTCGCACCATTGGCCCACTTTATTGGGTCAATCCTGCTTATAAGCAAAGAAAAACACTAATAAGTCAAGTGTGTAGGAGATGATGGAACATGGGAGGCTAGACTGGTTTGCGGGAAATGAGAATAAACTTTCTTGGTTTCATGCTCCGAGGATTTGGATTCTCTAAAGTTGGGAAATGATAAAGTTGTAAATTTCAATTTACTTCTCATATTCACGCTGAACTGTGTAGTGTCATGAACTATCACCCCAACCAAATTTCTGTTGTTGGAAATGGAGAGAATATATACAGGTATGAATATACATCTCAATTTATGATGAAAGGTCAAGAGAAAATTTATTGAGAGCTCGGACCCAAACTAGATAACATCATAACAAAGTGGGATAAGCCCAATAGCAAATCGGTTTAGCCCAAAACGGACAACATCAAATCCATGTGAGATATATGGTGTCCTTGAGTTTTGCTCTTGGTCTTCTAGCAATAAAGATATATATCCTCATTTATACTTATATACTCGTGATTCACCCAACTTTTAGTCGATGACATTTTTTTGTTCCAACAAATTTAGTGCCTGTAATTGTAGAAGGTCTGTAGGCCTTGAAAGTGTTGGGTTTGATAGCTTGAATGAACATATAAGTGAGGTTGAGAGCTCATCTAACATAAAACCAATTGGCTTGTGTTAAGGCCAAATATACTCCACTTATATACAACTCACCATTCTCTTATATTTCCGATGTGGGATATAACCTCACGTCTCCAACACTCCCCATTAAGTACAATTGGGTCTGGACCAGTTATCGATTACCAAACATTCCACTTATATACCACTCATCATTCTCTTATATTTCCAATGCGAGATATAATCTTACATCTCCAATAGTAACTTGTGTTAGTTACGTTCCAAAATATCAGCATTCGGTTCGTGGTATATATTAAGATCAACCAATGAACCTATAGGGAGACAACCTTTGCTTAAATTTTTATTATCACTACTGTTGATATGATTATTTTGGTAAAAAAAAGTAGCAACTCGTTGGTACGGTAGAAAGTAAATTATTACTTACCTAAGTAGCTGATTTATGACTTATGCTCAATATTTTAAAAAGCGCTAGGCGCTAGTTGGAACTTAAAAACGTTTAAGTGGGGTTTGAGGGGAGCCTAAGCGAAACCTAGGCGGGAGTTAGATGAATTTATATTTTTTATTTTTAAATATTTATTATATATATAATAATATAAATTAAACTAAAATGTAAATTATAATAATATAAAGTATTAAAAAATATAATTTAGATCCTATTTTAAAAATCATTAAGTGGTATAGATCATATTGTTTCTTATTTTGAGACTCAAAATGATAATTTTATTATGAGAACACTTTAGTTTTACCAATTAAACTACTTTTTATTGATAAACTATGATTATTATAAATAATTGTATCATAGAAAATCTAAATTAGGCGCCGATTAGATTGAAAAAATCGGACTAAACGGTGCCTATGTGACAATAAATCAATCAAACGTCTGATAACGTCTTAAAAATAAAAAATCGAATAATAAATTTTAAAATAATATTTAAATAAAGCCTAGAATAGCCTGAAATATTTAAAACAACGGTTATGGTAGGTAAAAAGACAAAGTTTCAATGTAGGGGTAGCTTGTATTGAACCTCTGATTGTTAGTGTTACAGGCTACAGCATTGACTTAAGTCCTCCATTGTAGCTGACAGTCAAAGGTTTTAATCCTTTTGTTGCATATCGTTTTCCTTTGTTCTTAATCCTTGGAAAAAGTGAACACATCCTATATGTACGTCCTTTGTGATCCTAGCTCTTTCACCTATTGTCTTAATGAACTCACATAAAAAAAATGCTTGTTATGACATTGGATCGACACTATTCCTTGTCACGGGTAAATTCCTCAAAAAATTTTGGATTATGGTTTTTGGCGTATTTTTGCAACTTGTATTCTTCGACAGCGATAAGGGCACTGGGAAAAATACTTGCTCTTCAGTTGTATATGACGTACAGTTAAAAAACTGTCAATAATAGAAATATGACATTGTTGAATTATGCTTTAAAATCTAGTTTAATATTTTTAATTAATAGAAATTGTTTTAGTAATGGGTCATAATTTGTTGTGATTAATGTATTACTGGTTGATTAATTTCCTAAATTAAAGTAGCATATTCTAGGTAGTTATTATATTGTGGATAGTTTCATATTCCCACTTCTTATGTATTTCTAAGCCTATATAATGGCTATTGTTCTTTTTGTTTATTGAATAAGAAAGTAGCAAGTATTTTGTGTTCTAATTTTATTTCTCTACTTTACTTTTTTAATTCCAATATTTGGTATCCGAGTCAATCGATCTTGTGAGCCTTTCCGATCTCTCATTTTTTTTCATGGCATCCAACAATTTTTCAATCTCCATTCCCTTCTTCAAACGAGAAAATTATCACTCATGGGCAATCAAGATGAAAGCTTACTTAAAAGCCATGAGTTTATGGGATATTATTGAAAATGGTGAAAATCCTACCATTCCATAAAATCCAACCATTGCCCAAATGAAACATTATGATGAACAAATGGCTAGAAAGCCTAGAGCACTTTCGTGTCTACATTTCCGGTGTATCCGAAGAAATTTTCACAACTATTATGGGTTGTGACTCTCCTAAAGAAGCATGGGAGAAACTAAAGGAGGAGTTTGAAGGCAATGATCAAACTAAGCTAATGCAAATTTTGAATCTCAAGAGAGAATTTGAGAAAATGGGGATGAAAAGCAGCGAAGGTGTCAAAGAATATGGAAGTCGGTTGATGTCCATAGTCAACCAAATCAAGCTACTCGGTGGAGAATTTACTAGCGAAAGAGTGGTGGACAACTTTTAGTTACTCTTTCGGAAAGGTATGAATCAAAAATTTCCTGACTTGAAGAAACTAAAAACCTGTCACAGTTAACATTTACAGAATTGATCAACTCACTTCATACCGCTGATCAACGAAGAGTAATGAGAGATGGAGGTGATGAAAGGGTTGAAGGTGCGCTATTAGTGAAGTCTTCATATCGAAAGGGAAAGGAAAAACTTGTCAAATGCAATCATTGTGATAAAAATGGTCATGAGGAAACTGATTGTTGGCATAAAGGTAAGCCACGATGCTTCAAATGTACAAGATTTGGGCATATGGCTAGGAGTTGCAAGTTCCAAAATGATGGAATGCGTGATGAGAAAGAGCCAATGGCACAAGTGGCCATGGAAGAAACTTTATTTTAGCAATGTGGATGATCATGTGCACCATAGAGAGAAGTGCTCTAAAGATTGTTGGTGATAATGTGCGTTAACAAAAAAAAATTTTGGTGATCAGACAGGCATCATAAAGTGAAGAGAAGTGCTTCATAATATTTAGTAGATTTTGAAGCAAGGGAGTGTGTTGAACTATGCTTCAAAATCTAGTTTAATATTTTTAATTAATAGAAATTGTTTTAGTAATGAGTCATAATTGGTTGTGATTAATGTGTTAGTGGTTGATTAATTTCCTAAATTAAAGTAGTATATTTTATATGGTTATTATATAGTGGATAGTTTCATATTCCCACTTCTTATATATTTCCAAGCCTATAAAATGACTATCATTCTTTTTATTTATTGAATAAGAAAATAACAAATATTTTATATTCCAATTATATTTTTTTACTTTACTTTCTTAGCGCTCCCAATATTAATAAGAGAGTTAAGTTTGTAACAGTTAATACTATAATTAATATTTGTTGAGACACTCTCTTGCTGTACGAGTGACAAGACAGATGTACGTAATTTATAATGAATGGAAAGAGAAGGTTTGAAACCTTTGATTGGTAATAATAACAGCACCTGTGAATGTAAGGAGATGGATGGAACTAATTAAGATACCAAAACAAAAAAGAATTCAGCTGCATTTGCCATTAGTAAACCTTCCTGATGATAGTTTTGTTGGGAATTGTAAGGAAATTCAGGTTTGGCAATGGCAATGGCAATGGTAGTTGTCTACATCCACTATCGGATTGACTCTAGAAATGAAAAGTCTTCGTGGTTTGAAACTGAATACTGGAACGAAGGGAAAAGTGTTTGGTATCTTTAGTCCGTAGAATAAAAATTCAATCTATCACTATTTATAGGGTTGAAAGTGGGGCAAAAATTCCCCTAATCTGATGGGGATCCGCCTCAATGGAAACAGGAAACTTCCGATAAAAATACCCCTGGGGCGAAAATGGAGATTTTTTATTCTCCAAATTCTTAATGGGAATGGGACAACAACCCCCACCCCGAAAAATCACCGAACCCGATAAGAAAAATTAATTTTACTTATAATTAGTATTAAAATATAAATTTACAAAAATTCTTGAATAAGTATTAACAATATATTATAAAATGTAATAGTATAATAATTATCCTTGTTCAATATAATTAAATTTTTATTAACTATGAAATATGTTTTAACATTGAATTGATACTAACTATATTTGTATTGTTTTTTTTGTTTATATAGTTATTTTCACTAATTGTATATATTTTTATCAATTTTTTTATGTATTAATATGAAATAATTTTAGTTATTTGTTACTTTGACAGAAAAAATTTACATATATTTTTATTTAGTGGGGAATTGGGGAACCTCCAACGGGGAAATGGGGAAAATCATTCCCCCAAAACCTTAATGGGGATAGGGATGGGGAAATGTTTTCCTCGAAACCTTGTTAGGGATGAGGAATGCATTTCCCGCCTCAATAAGCCCCAGTGCATTTCCATTAACGATTTGGGAAAAATTGCAAGTTTCATATTTCTTACGTTTTTATAGTAAATTGTTAGTGTTAATTTAATGATTTTGAGGAGTTAGTTCTATTGTTTATTTTTATTGGATTTCGGTTTTTCGGATTGGAAGAGTTATCTCGGTGTCTATTTCCCATTAAGAATACTAGAGGATTAAAATGATCATCCGGACCGTTGAATATTTTTGTACATAATTTTGTGTCCCTATTGCGTAAGGAGAATTTTGTCCTATTTACAGAAAAAAGTAAACACCAAATGTAGTGACAATCAAATAGAGTAGACAATATGATGGGTTTTTAAAGGAGAGAGACTTGGAATATAAGACAAATACTCTCAAATTTAAACTCTATAGTAATATTTCGAAATTTTGAACAGGGTAAAAAGCATGGTAACTTAAATAACTTTTTTGGTGTACATCTGGTTCACCGGAGATTTGCTATGACTACATTAAAATCCGACCAAAGTCGCGCATCAGGCCGTGGTGGGCGAGTCTCCCAATAAAAATTTTCTGCATGCACTAGGGCTCAAACTCAAAATCTTGCTTAAACGATATCAAATTACTTACTACTTATATCAAACTTAAATTACTTTAAACCAGTATACAGTACGAAACTTCCAAAAAGAAAACAGTAGAATACAGTAGAGCCTTTCAACATCATCTCTCTTTGGAACATGAAAAAGTGAAAAATTTTGACATCAAGGCCCCGATTACTCAGCTGCCGGGAGAAAGTGTCAAACGTTTTTTTTCCGGTTATCTCTACTTTTTCATTACCTTTCTTGATGTTCAATGTAGGGTCCAACAATTCCTTGGATTAAGGCTCTGTTTTTCAATTTATAATGCACTTAATTTAGTACTTATAAGTATAATATATATATAAATTTACACTAAAATAACCGCTTCAGTTTAATTCAATACATTTCAATACAGCGACTTATAAGTTGAAAAGAATAGCGCTTAAATCATCCAAAATATATATTGAATTTGGGTGTTTTTACACGGATGAATAATATATAATATGAGGTCACATGGAGATGAATTTGTTAATTAGGATTGATTAATTTCTGTCAGGATTCGGGAGACTTCGATTCGAGGGAACAATGATCACATAAGTGAATGATATACTTCATGGACTTGATACCACTTCATACCCAAAACCCTAACGTGATGGGTTAATGGGCCCTTCCAATTATATATCATTCACTTAACTCATTAACTTTCCATGTGAGATATTCCAACTTCGCACTTGCCCCCAACAATTTCATACGAGTAAAAAGTTATGTGATATTTTAGGTCGAATTTTAGGTTACCCTCAATACTTTTTGCTACGTTATCAGTTTGAACGGTGTTAGAAAAAAAGCCTCATTTGCTAACGTCACAAAACATCGGATCCCCTTTTGGGATAAAAAAATTTCACATGTTCCACTTTGAAACCGAGTGAAACCGCATTGTATGTTTTTTATGTTTACCCTAAATATTTTTTTTTAAAAGTACAAAACCATAAAAGACATGCATGCTTTTAGAAAAGGGGGAAGTAATTGATTGTGTGAGAACATAGAGAAGCAAAAATATGGTCCGTAACTCAGTTTCACAGACTTGTAACAATTAAACATTTTGATTCATTGATGGTCTTTTTTATATCAGTAACATTTGAGAAGTATTTACTCTTTGCTATTAAAATCTGCAGTATACGTTTCTCTCAACTGTTTTTGTATTGAGTTGCCTCAATTAAACTTGCAATTTGGAGGGTACTTGTTCACCTATTTGTCTGATCAAGATGGAACCGCCGCAATAGTTACTTCTTCAAGCTACAATAATTTTTCAAAACAAAATAAATCTTAAAATACAGTTTAAATATTAAATAATACTATCACTTTAAGTTTGAAAATGTGAGAATGCAAGACTTTTAATGTTGACAAAAGAGAAGTTATTTATCTTTATTTTAAATATTTTCTGAGAATAAAAAATAATTGCAAACAAAATCTTGTTTAATAGAACTTAATGCAATTCCAATATGAAGGAAAATTATAGAAAGGATGGGATTCTTCGATGTGTATAGAGGACTTTAAATACATATTCCTATATGAGTTTAAAGTGTTAAAAATTTGGATATAGAAATGTATATTAATGTTTTTTGTAACTGTAAAAAGACATTGTCCTTTGTATACAAGTAGCAAGGAGGAGTACAACCTATTTTTACAGTTACAACTAACAAGTTACATCATTGCTGTAAACTCCCAGCTATGAAAGCTGAACAAGCTATAGGGTAATTTTACAAACTTTTTCTTTTTCACTTGGCTACTTACTAGGAATTAAGTTAAAATTAGTTCAGAGTTGCTTTCAACTTATTTTCTCATAAGTAACTTTTAAGTTATAAAAAAATAATAAACATTTATATGTTATGGACAAGCTCCATTACTAAAGTTATTGTGCATGAACTTTTTTCTAAGGCTTCTATTTCAGACGTTAAATCCTTGTGGAGTATATAAAAGATGCACGGTGAAAATTAATATAGACCAAAAAAAATGTTTATAAAATATACTGGTAACAGGCTATTTATTGAAAATATTATATTTGGATTCGATATTTCAGAACTGAATTATCACGAACTTGTCTGAATTTATGAACGGATTCCTGCAAAACAACACATAACTTGGGGGCGATCGGTGTTACCCTGTGGGGGACCCTGCGATGCCTAAGTCAGTAAAGGGTTCTGAGGAATATAATGAAAGTAAGTGTGAGAATGTTGAGATACTTGTTGAACTGACCTAGGGGCCTATTTATTGGCGCAGGAGCTACCCTGATGGAATAAGGAGTCCAAATTTAGATAAGTTTAGAACTCGTTATACATATCCGATCCTTGTATCCCAAGGTGATAGGGATAAGGATAGAGGAGAGAATATAGGGACTAGAGTCAGACCTGGATTCTCCTTGCTTGTAGGGCATGGAGATGCCTTTGAGACGGTCATGAGCCGTCGCGAGGCTGTGATCGTTCAGGGCTCCTCGCAGTCTCTGGTTCGGTATGTTCTCCGGCTGGAATGAGATTCTAGCCGGCTTCATTTTTTTCCAACCTAGTCGATGGAGCGAGCCACGCGGCTCTTTATTGACCCGGTCTCTAGAACAAGAGGGGCGAATTATATTTAGTAAGTTATCAAAAGCCCCCCCACAAGTGTGAGAAGTTCTTTAGGTCTTCAGACGACATGAACTGGCTCAAATTTTGAGCGGTCTTTTGTTTAGGGGTACATGGCCCGCTGTGGCCCAAGCATTCTCGAAGCTTTCTTAAAAAGCTCGAGTCACATATCCTTTGGCGGTAGGCGTGATTTTTTAAAATTTAAAACCAGTCCAACCTTGATTGACACATGGCACTACGCCTTTGTTCTTTAATGATCTTAACTGTTAACTTAGCATTGCCAGAATCTGGGCTTATGTTGGCCGGATTCTGGGTTTAGGTATGAACATTGATGAACATGATGAACATAGGCTTAAGGTTGAACCTCACCCGGCTGAAAAAATAACCATAGATCTTTATAAAGTGGCTAGATCCGCCTCTAACTTGTTCTAGAATTTTTGCTTTCTTTCTAGGCGATAATGTCCTCCACTACCTCCATAAGTACCGGCTCGGCCGATAGGTTGTTTGATGAATATTGTGTCGAGTTTCCTAACTCGGTGTCAAGGTGTTATGTTAGTGTTGACCCATTTAACATTCGTTCTAACATTAGGACTAAAAGAACAGTCTGGAGGATGGACCTAGTAGAGGGTAATAAAGAGAGGGCGGCATCCAGTTAGGCCATCTCCAGCTGACAAATACATTCTTCCGACCCAGTGTGGGCAGGCAGTGGAGGTGAGGGCGATGAGGTAGAGAAGCTGGCATTTCTTGAGTGCCCCGACCATGGACCCAGAGGGTATAGGAAGAAGAGAGCTGCTAAGAGGGTCAAGGCGAAGGCGGTGGTGGAATCGTCTAGGCTAGCTTTAATAGAGAAAAAGGTGACTTCTTGTATTGAAGATACGGTATCAATAGTTCATTCGGTGGACGTAGACTTTGAGAGGGCCACCTTCGCTTGGATGCAAAAATGCAGAGTGATGCTACCGATTGAAAAGCAATGGGTCCATCAGCCGCCTGAAGGATGGTTCAGCCTATACTTAGAGCAGGCTTGGTTTGACTTCATCTATCCTCTCCTCCAAGGTATATGCAACCTTCTCAATTATTGAAAGGTGTGCCACGGCTCAAATTAACCCTAACTACTAGGGTGACATAGTTGGTCATTATCACCTCTATGAAAACTTGGGTCTGGGTTTTGATGAGAAGTTCTTCAGGCGGATCTCCTCCTATAAGATGAATAAATGCGAGGACCACCTACATTTTTTGCACAAGAACGGGTTCTATTCCTTTATCCATAGGGCTGATTCAGTGAAGAGTTTCAAGCAATTCTTCGTCTTTATTGAGCTAAAGGATGAGGCCCCTGCATTTCCTACCCAGTGGTCGTTCGCTGTCCCGCCACTCTTCAAAGTTCATAAGAATGACACAGATGTCCGAGTAGAGATCTTTGAATGTTTGAGGAGAGGGATGTGGTCTTTGGTCGATGTTTCTTATGCTTTTATTCGTAATCATAGACTAACCGACTACAACTTAGACTGCGCCGATGGTTATGAGTATTATGTTAGCCCTCCGCCTTCGGGTGAGTTTATTTTCTGCCTTATTTACTTTTGTTTATGTTTTCTAGCTATGTCAGGAGTTAAAGATGCGGTTTCTGATGCTATAGCCAAGCGGGTGAAAAACCTGCAACAAGTTAACAACCGTCAGGCTCCCGAGATTGTCGATGGTGCTTCTAACAAAACTACTGATACGATTTTGTTAGGTAAGAGCGGGGAGACGGTTCTCAAGAAGGGAGTCAAGAGAGGAGGTGCGGATGCAGCCGAGGCGTCCAATAAAGAAAAGAAGAAAAAAGGCAAGGTCGTTGATGCGGTATACTTTTATCCCCTCTAGTGCTTTAGTTTTCTTCCCCATGGTTTGATTTACTAACATGATTCATGGTAGGGGAATGACGTTACCTCGGTTGAGAAACTCGAGGTCCCTCTCACTTTGGTGAAGGATGCCTTGGTTTATATTACAGGTAACAAGCCTTCCCAAAATCTGCCGGTCGTCCAGCAGTCTCTTCTTCAAGCCTTTCCATTGGAAGAAGAGGATCGTATATATGACCAGGGGGACGACCAGACGACAACGGCCCGCTTATTCGAGTCGGTTGCTCAGGTATTATTCCCCTTTGAAAAATATATCTTATGAATTCTAGTTCACGCTTTACACCATTTTTTTGTACAGTCTTTGTCTCGGGCGGCCGACCTATTCCACTGGGTGGATGCGGAGAAAACTAATGCTGAGAAATTGATGGAGGCGATTAATATGTGCCGCAAGCTAAAAACCCAAGTGAAGGAGGTGACTGGCCAAAATAAAACTTTGGGAGAGGGCCTGAAAAAACTGAGAGAGGAGCATGGGCTTCTCCAGTCATCACACGAGATGGTAAGGAGGCCAAAGTCGACTTGGCGGCCACCCGAGAGGATCTAAAAGTCGCTATTAGCAAGAAGGAGGAAGATGCGGCTGAGTACATCCGAGCGATTGAGGGAATGGTGGATGACGGTTTTGAATTTGCAGGCGCATTTATAATGCTTGCAAGCAGCTCCATTCGGATCTACCAGATGACTTTTTGCAAGGCGTTGAATATCTGGGAGCCAAGGCAGAAGGAGGTGGCACCCCGAGTGAGCGAGTGAAGGATGATAATTTGAATGAGAAGGTTGGCGAGGCCGGGGTCCTTCCAGAGGGGGAATTGGAGCCGCCTGCCAATAATGATTCCTCTATTGTATAGGATTATTATTTTGTACTTGGCCAATTTTCGGCTTTCAATGTTTTATAAGTACATTATTTTATTTAAGCCTTTTTTGGCATATTTTATTTTCGGAGGTCTTATTTCTGTGCCTTTATTTATCTGGATCGGTCTTACATTGTTGGATATGATGTATGCCCTTAAGGTAATTAGGGCGATATATCTTAATTATGTAATAGTACGAATAATTTGTTTAATCAATAAAGGCATTTGTTCTTTTGTTTATATCAATGTGTTTATATATATATATATATATTGTTATAGCTGGTTAAAATATATTCATTGATGTATGTATACAAAAGACCTTGACATATCATAGCATGAAGTCAGAGAAATTATAGTTAGACTATATTTGGTGGAACCTACTTCGTAGGTGCAATTACGATTATCTCTAAACTATCCCCAGTCATAGTTTCATCAAGAAATGATATTGATGAAACGGAAAGACTAGCATGCGGTCAACTTTCTTAGAAATGGTCCAAGCAGTTAATCTCCTAAAGACTGAAGGTGGTGCTTTAAGCTTGACACATGGGTATATCTGGGAGATATATTGGAGACCGCAACAAGATAAACACTTGGTATAAATATCAATGTGTTAGTGTTTATCTGCATACAATAAGCTTTGTGAATATCCTCATACTTGAGATGCTAGTTGCCTTGTGTGGTACTATTGTTATACTTTGGGTCATTACTATACACTAATTTATTTAAGGTGCTACGGGTGATTACGGGTATAGTGATGACAACACGTTGGTAAGCTGAGTAGTCAGAAAGAATCCATCGATCCGGATATATTAAGGAATTGTACCTGGCCACTTGTTGAAGTGATGATTGCTTTAAACCTTTGATCAGAGTATATGTTCGGTAGAAATGGTTTCTAGTCAAACACACTATAGTAAAAGGCAATATACTTCGGTAACAAGTAAATAACTGGAATAGCTTGGAGCAACCTTGCTATTAGTGGGTTAACTAATATTAAAGAATGAAAGGAATTTATCGCACTGGATAACTATTGCATTAACCGAGATTAAGTCATAAGCATAAATGACGTTCCGAGTAATGGGGGATGGTAGACCCTTGCTAGAGGAGTACTACAGTTGTTTAAGGTAATCAAGTTCTATTCACGGTCTAGAGCATCGAGCCAATGGTTCCATTAGAACAAGGGTTGGTTAAGCCTTAACAGCTCAATACTTTGGGATCCTATAAGATCACACACATTGGACCTTCATCGAACTAAGTAAAGAACTAATAGATTTATTCTATTACAAAAATATAACATAAATAATAATTGGATTGTTATTTGATTGGTTAAAATTGACTAGATCAATTTTGGTTGGACCAAGAAATCTATTTTTGACTGGTGACTAATTTATTAGGGTCAGAAAATAAATATTTGAAAAGGGATTAAAAGGGGAATTTTGCATTGGCGAGTTTAATTGGACCGAGAGTACAAAAGTATTTTGTACAGGCTCGAGTGCGCGAAAGTACCCCGAAAGGTGTGCGAGCAATGTTAGGCACCAGCCCATTTTGGGTGTGCCGCGGGCTGGGCTCGTGGCATGGGCCGTAAGGGCTTTGCCTTGTAGCATACAGCGTGCTATGGGTCATCACGGGGATCTTTTGGATCCGCGTGTATGACCCGTATGGGATAGGAGTAATTACTCCCATCCCACATCGCCCAAAGGGGGAGCATTTTTGCTCCCCCAAACGTATATATAGGCTGTCCCCTTTCCATTCAAAATGCACCAAACTCAAAGCATAAATCGTAAGCGAGATAATTAATCTCTCGAGGTAATTGAGCAAGTTATATTTTAGGAGCCTGAATTTATTCGGGCACCTTTAGTTTATATTTTTTTGGGTGAGGCTTCTAGAGTGGTCTAGCAATTACTCGAGGCTTCTTAGTTCTTCTTCACGGGGAGGTTTTGGTTGGTGGGGTTCATGTGGATACTGATAGAGGCTATCCTACAATTGGAGACTTGTGGAAGAAGGTTCTGCAAAAGCACGCTTCAACTGGTAAGTTCTTTTTCTTTCTCTTTTAATTATTAGGTCTTTTTCTTTAAGTGTTTTTAGACTTAATAATTATGCTTAGGTTATTTTGCATGCTTAGTTTATTTTATGCTTAGGTTATAACTTAGAGTTATAACATACTTAGTATAAAATAAATGTGCTAGGATATAATTTGGAATTATGGTATGCCTAGTCCTTTAGCATGCTAACCTAAGTAGAGAATTATTTAGTAAAGGCTTTATTTAACTTATATGCAACTAATAGGAGTTCCTGGGGACAGGGACAAAATTTTGAATTTCCGCCATGCTTGTTATACATGTTCAATCTGACAGTCAGTTCCTAACAGTGGTATCAGAGCCTGCCTATTTAGTGCATAATTAAGTTAGAAGAAAACTAAATATTATTTTTTAAATAAAATGATTTGTTTATTTAATTGTTTGGAACAATATATATATAAATTGTGCCTTTCATTTCAAGGTTAGAAAATGGTTATGAATAATTTTAAATAAGCCTGCTCAACTTACTCAAATTATACAAGTATCAATAATTTATTTAAATTACATGGGTTATAGATGCTCCCAATTTACATGAATTGGAAGAACGAAATTTATTAGTTCAAGAGAATCCATTAGTCTTCAAGTTTGTGCCCGTATTTGTTCTGGCTAAGGATTGGACTTGCTGTCTACTCCTCATAGGGCACCTCTCCTACCTGGGAACCTATATCAGTGCAGTTTGAATTGACCAACTGGGGGATTAATATGAACTAATTTATTTCTAGTATATAAGATGGTGCTTATATATGTTTCTATAACAAAGTAAAAAATTAAATTTATTGAATAAAAGCTTAAAAGAAATGCAATATAAATATAATAAATAAAAGCCTTAATTATTTTGCATATAATCTAGGTTGATGGAATAATTATAATAAAGAGCTGAACCCACCTAAGGTTAGACCTTATAAATTAATTCTAAAATTCCCTGAATTAATACAAGTTATTATAATTTTATCCATATGATAAAATCCTAGATTTGGGTGAGACGTTTAACACCAATAAAATCTTAAAGTAAATATAATAAGGCAAGTTGTAGTCTTCCTTACTCAAATTTATAATACGTTCTCTTTAGGCTATCAAAGTGCTATGCAAAGCGTTCCTTCTAATCCACATTGATTGATTGTAAAATTTGAGATAGGGTCTGCCTTAACAGAGCTGGGGTAGTCCACCATAAAATTGGGGGCTAGGCCCAGATCTGAGACATATTCAAGGAGATGCTAATATAAGAGCACACGTCCCTTGGGATTAGGGAACTTGAATGAATTAGCAATTGCATGCGATGCAAATGGAATGGGATTCCAACTGTGACTTACTATTATGACTTGACTCATAAAATTGGTGGTTGTAATAGACTAGTTATAAATGCTACCTACTAGGAAATTTAACTGGGCTAAAATTCACGAATTCAATAAAATGAGCTATTGTAAATTAAAAGCAAATAGTAGGAAAATGTATTTTATTAAAATTCCTCATATTAAATACATGTACTTAGACTAATATCTAAACACTTTTCTTTTGTTATATCTAAGGCTGAAAATGGCTTTCAATTTTAATCTCCGTATGTTACTTGAAACTGAATTAAATGGCTCTAACTTTTCTAATTGATTCTGAGTAGTGAGTTATTCTCAGATCCGAGGGAATTGCCTACGTCCTAAGTGAAATTTTCCCTATAGAACCTGATGTTGAGGATCATGTGGAACATAATGCTTGGTTGAAGCACAGGAAAGATCGTGAGACTGCCATGTGTATTATGTTGGGGTCTATGAATCCTGAGCTTCAGAAACAACATGAGAACATGCCCTTAGAGGATATGGTTCTCGATCTTGAAGAACTCTTTTTGGAGAGGGAGAGGACAGAGAGGTATGAGACATCCAAGCTCCTTTTCGGGACCTAAATGCAGGCTGGCGCCTTTGCCTCTCAGCATGTACTGAAACTCTTAGGATACCTTGAGAAATTGAATCGATTGGGATTCGAGATGAATCATGACTTGAGCATTGACCTTGTGTTGATGTCACTGACAGATAGTTACTCAGGCTTCGTGACTAACTATTATATGAACATGATTAATTCTACTATCCCTGAATCAATCAACATGCTGAAAATAGTAGAACCTCAGATCAAGATCAGAAACCTCTACTGTTGGTTGAAAAAGGCAAGGCTTCAAAGAAGGAGAAGCAGGCACTAGTTGCTAAGAAAAGAATCAGTAAGAAGAAGAATGAAAAGATGGCATCTAAGTATGTCTGCTTCTAATGTAGGAAACCGGGACATTAGAAGAGGGATTGTAAAGCTCCTGCTTCTGAGCATTTAAAGAAGAAGCCTACAGATGCGTCTACTTCAGGTATGTTTGCAATTGAAAACTTTGCTACTTTTCCTCGAGAATCCACTTAGGTATTAGATACTGGTTGTGGTTCTGATATCTGTACTTCTGTATAGGGACTAAGGAACTGTAGAAAACTTGTAAAAGGGGAGATGGACCTACGCTTGAGAAATGGAGCCAGAGTTGCTGCATTAGCCGTAGAGAGCTTTAGTCTTGTTTTCCCAAGTAGACTTCTTTTAGTTTTGAATAATTGTTACTACATTTCAAGTGTTACTAAGAATATTTTATCTATTGCGTGTTTAGCAGCAGAGGGATTTAAATTTTATTTTCGAATAATAATTGTCAGATTCGTTTAAATAATATTCTTTATGGTTATGGAATGTTGAAAGGTGGCATTTATGTTCTTGATACTAAAATAGAAGTTTTCAATGTAAAATGCGTGAAGAAGGTTAAATTAGATAATGAGAATTCCTTCTACTTATGGCACTGCCGTTTAGGCCACATAAATAAAGATTGCTTCACCAAGTTGCATAAGCGTGGAGACTTGGGCCCAATAGACTTGGAGTCTTATGGTGATTGTGAACCTTGTTTAAAAGGAAAAATAACAAAGTTACCCTTTGAAGGAAAGGGTGAGCGGGCCATAAGTACATTGGAACTTATAAATACTGATGTGTGTGGTCCAATGAGTGTTCAAGCACTAGGAGGATACTCCTACTTCATAACCTTTATTGATGATTACTCACGATATAGTTATTTATACTTGATGAAGCACAAGTCTGAAAGTTTTGAAAAGTTCAAACTATTCAGGGCTGAACGAGTAAAACAGCTTGAGAAAAGTATTAAAACACTTCAATCGGATCGAGGTGGAGAATACTTAAGTCAGGAGTTTCAGGATTATCTAAAGGAAAACAGAATAGTTCCCCAGTGGACCCCTCCTTATACACCACAACACAATGGAGTGTTAGAAAGGAGGAATCAGACTTTATTAGATATGGTCAGGTCCATGATGAGCTATGTAGTTCTTAGTAAATCCTTTTAGGGATATGCACTGGAGAGCGCAGTTTATGTCTTAAACAGAGTGCCCTCTAAATTAGTTGATTTTGCACCTTATGAAAGATGGTGTAACAAAAACCCATCTCTAAGTCACTTAAGAGTATGAGGCTATCCTACTATGGTAAAGAGGATAGCATCAGATAAGCTAGATGCCAAGGCTGACAAATGTCTGTTCATTGGATATCCAAAGGAAACAATTAGATATCTGTTGTACCAACCCGAAGCACAAAAGGTATTTATTTCTCGGAATGCTCACTTCTTGGAAAAGGAACACTTGCTTGCAAAAGTCAGTGGGAGCAATGTTAAACTGGAAGTTCAAGAGAAAGAAACAGAAAATCAACTAATTGACACCATTCTAGATACACAAGAGAGTGTAATCCAAGAACAACCTGTCGAAATACAATCATTGCGAAGATCAGGTCGTGTTCATAAGGGTCCCGATAGATATGAGTTTGTCATCTTTAATGATAAAGAACTATATCTTATAGAGGATGATGAACCAAAGACATATGATGAGGCAATGAAAAGCTCAGATTCTGATAAATGGTAAAAGGCCATGAAATCAGAAATGGATTCCATGTACGAGAACCAAGTTTGGAATTTGGTTGATGCACTGCAAGAGGTTAGACCAATTAGGTGCAAATGAGTCTTCAAGAAGAAGATAGATATGGACGGCAATGTAATTACCTATAAAGCAAGGTTGGTTGTGAAAGGTTATAGTCAACGGGAAGGTATTGACTATGATAAAACCTTCTCACCGGTAGCCATGCTTAAATCCATAAGGATACTCCTCGCCATTGCTGCTCATTATAATTATGAGATCTGGCAGATAGATGTAAAAATAGCATTCCTAAATGGGGATTTAGACCGGGATGTGTATATAACACAACCTGAGGGTTTTATATCTCAGAATGGCTCGAAGGTATGCAAGTTACAAATATCCATTTATGGACTTAAGCAGGCATCTAGGAGTTAGAATGTAAGGTTTGATCAGACAATCCAGGAACTGGATTTCTACCCAAATGCAAATGAGCCTTGTGTTTACAAGAAGGTTAGGAGGAGTGCAGTCGTTTTTCTAGTATTGTATGTTGATGACATTCTACTAATAGGAAATGACATTTCTCTTCTTCAAAATGTTAAAGTATGGCTGTCAAGAAAGTTCACCATAAAAGACCTTAGTGAACCAACAATTATACTAGGTATAAAGATCTACAGGGATAGATCCAAGAGGCTATTAGGTCTTTTCCAAAGTACATATATAGACAAGGTATTGAATAGGTTTAACCTTGAGCATTCTAAGAAAAGTTATCTCCCGATGACAAAGGGGATTAACCTATCTAAGGCTGAGTGTCCAAAGATAGCTCAAGAGAGAATGCGCATGAAGGATATACCCCATGCATCCACGATAGGATCCATCATGTATGATATGATATGTACTAGGCCGGATGTCTCTCAGGCTTTGAGCTTTACTAGCAGATACCAATCAGATCCAGGTGAAAAGCACTGGATGGTCGTCAATACAATCCTTAAGTACTTGAGAAGGACTAAGGATGAGTTCTTGATTTATAGAGAAGGTGACCTCACTATCAAAGGTTACACTAACGCGAGTTTTCAATCTGATAAGGATGACTTAAAGTCTCAGTCAGGTTTTATGTATTTGTTAAATGGAGGAACAGTATGCTAGAAGAGTTTCAAGCAAGAAACTACTGCTGATTCAACCATGGAATCTGAATACATTGCTGCATGTGAAGTAGTAAAAGAAGCTATCTAGTAAAAGGGATTTATTGGTGATCTCGGTGTGGTGCTTGAGGCCGTTGATCCAATGACTTTATATTGTGATAATAATCATGCTATAGCTCAGGCAAAGGAACCATGGTCTCATCCGAAAAACAGACATGTATCCAAAAAGTATCATGTAATCAGGGAGATTATTGATGCTAAGATAATAGGATTAGAATATGTACCCACTAATCAGAACCTCGAGGATGGTCTAACGAAGCCATTGACTCAAGTCAAATATGACCAGCATGTTAAAGCATATGGATTAAAACATATGGCTAATTGACCTTAGTGCAAGTGGGTGTTTGTTACATATGATGTATGCCCTAAGGCAATTAGGGCGATATATCTTAATTATGTAATAGTACAAATAATTTATTTAATCAGTAAAGGCATTTGTTCTTTTATTTTTATCAACGTGTTTATATATATATATATGTGTGTGTTATAGCTGGTTAAAATATATTCATTGATGTATGTATATAAAAGTCCTTGACATATCATAGCATCAAGTCAGAGAAATTATAGTTGGACTATATTTGGTGGAACCTGCTTCATAGGTGCAATTATGATTATGTCTAAACTATCCCTAGTCATAGTTTCATTAAGAAAGGATATTGATGAAACGGAAAGACTAGCATATGGTTAACTTTCTTGGAAAGGGTCCAACCAGTTAATCTCCTAAAGACTGAAGGTGGTGCCTTAAGCTTGATACATGGGTATATCTAGGAGATATATTGGAGACCGCAGCAAGATAAACACTTGGTATAAATATCAATGTGTTAGTGTTTATCTGCATACAATAAGCTTTACGAATATCCTCATACTTGAGATGCTAGTTGCCTAGTGTGGTACTATTGCTATACTTTGGGTCATTACTATACACTAATTTATTTAAGGTGCTACGGGTGATTATGGCACATTGGCAACCTGAGTAGTCGAAAAGAATCCATTGCTCTGAATATATTAAGGAATTATACCCCGCCACTTGTTGAAGTGATGATTGCTATAAATCTGATCAGAGTATGTGTTTAATAGAAATGGTTTCTAGTCAAACACACTATGGTAAAAGGCAATATACTTCGGTAACAAGTAAATAACTAGGATATCTTTGAGCAACCTCGCTATTAGTGGGTTAACACTTTAACCAAATCCTAAAACCAGATGGTACTAATATTAAAGAATGGAAGGAATTAATCGTATGGATAACTATTGCATTAACCGAGATTAAGTCATAAGCATAAATGACTTTTCGAGTAATGGGGGATGGTAAACCCTTGCTAGAGGTGTACTACAGTCGTTTAAGGTAATCGAGTTCTATTCACGGTCTTGAGCACCGAGCCTATGGTTCCATTAGAACAAGGGTTGGTTAAGCCTTAACAGCTCAATACTTCGAGATCCTATAAGGTGACACACATTGGACCTTCATCGGACTAAGTAAAGAACTAATAGATTTATTTTATTACGAAAATATAACATAAATAATAATTGGATTATTATTTGATTGGTTAAAATTGATTAGATCAATTTTGGATAGACCAAGGTATTTATTTTGACCAGTAACTAATTAATTAGAGTTATAAATAAATTATAATTGATTAGATCAATTTTGGTCGGACCAAGAAATCTATTTTTTACTGGTGAATAATTTATTAGGGTCAGAAAATAAATATTTGAAAAGGGATTAAAAGGGGAATTTTGCATTGGTGATTTTAATTGGACTAAGAGTACAAAAGTATTTTGTACAGGCTCGAGTGTGCGGAAGTACCCCGAAAGGTGTGCGAGCAATGTTGGGCATTGCTCGCGGTTGCCAATAAAAATTGGCTGCACATGTGCAGCCCATATTGGGTGTGTCGCGGGCTGGGCTCGCGACATGGGCCACAAGGCCCAGCTTGCAAGGGCTTTGCCTTGCAGCACACAGCGTGCTATGCATGCTGTGTGCTATGGGTCATCACGTGGATCTTTTGGATCCGCGTGTAACCACATCGCCCAAAGGGGGAGCATTTTTGCTCCCCCAAGCCTATATATAAGTTGTCCCATTTCCTTTCAAAACGCACCAAGCTCAAAGTATAAATCCTAAGCGAGATAATTAATCTCTCGGGTAATTGAGCAAGTTATTTTTGAAGAGCCTGAATTTATTTGGGCACCTCTAGTTTATATTTTTTTGGGTGAGGCTTCTAGAGTGGTCTAGCAACTACTCGAGGCTTCTTAGTTCTTCCTCACGGGGAGGTTTTGGTTGGTGGGGTTCGTGTGGATACTGATATACGCTATCCTATGATTGGAGGCTTGTGCAAGAAGGTTCCGCAAAAGTACGCTTCAACTAGTAAGTTCTTTTTCTTTCTCTTTTAATTATTAAGTCTTTTTCTTTAAGTGTTTTTAGACTTAATAATTATGCTTAGGTTATTTTGCATGCTTAGTTTATTTTATGCTTAGGTTATAACTTAGAGTTATAACATACTTAGTAAAAAATAAATGTGCTAGGATATAATTTGGAATTATGGTATGCCTAGTCCTTTAGCATGCTAACCTAGGTAGAGAGTTATTTAGTTAAGGCTTTATTTAATTTATATGCAACTAATATGAGTTCCTGGGGACCGGGACAAAATTTTGAATTTCCGCCATGCTTGTTATGCATGTTCAATCTGACTGTCAGTTTCTAACATACATTTCATTGCCTTTTTAGAAGGTTGCTTAGGTCTTACTTGTAGCCTTTTTTCATCAAGTATTTAATGTTGATTCTATATTGGTGTGACTGCTTAAGAACTGTATACCGTAGTTTTAACTAGGTCTTACGCGTGCGAAATATTTAAGCCGCTCTTACGTGATGACGGAGATATGCCATAAAGTGTGATCAGTACTTATTGAGGCGAATGTATAAATAAAAGAATGCTTTTATTTATAATTTTGTGTACAAGTCTGGGACTTCTATGCATCCGGAGTTCTACTTGAGGGGAGTCTCCTCGTTAAAAACTTCCTTAAGAAAAAACCCAAATGGGACAAAAAAATCCTTAAGGTAGGAAAAGAGTGCGGCTGCTAGAGTCCCTAAGTATCTACTGCGTAGTAGGGCCTAAGATTTGCAATGTTCCATGGGCGAGGAAGCTCCTTGCCTTTTATAGTCCCTAGCTTGTGGGTGGCCAGGCCGATGACTTTAGTGATCTTGTAGGGGCCTTCCCAGTTGGCGCCCATCTTCCCTTTGCCTTCCCAGGCCTATGAGGCGGCCGAGTCTTTGAGAATTAGGTCTCCTTCTTTAAGGCGAATTTCTCATATGCGCCTGTCGTGATATCTAGCGATTTTGGCTTTATAATCTGCCATTCGAATCCAAGCTCTCTCTCTCCTTTCGTCCAAGTTATCCAAATGGTACTTTATGTTAATGTTGTTCTCTTCCTCCGTGTAGTACGCCACTCGATCCGATGGAGCTCTGGTCTCCACTGGGATGACCGCCTCGACTCCATATACTAAAGAGTAAGGAGTTTCTCCGATCGTTCTACAAGGAGTGGTTCTGTAGGACTACAGGACTTTGATTAATTCATCCGTCATCTCCCTTTTCGATCCAGCACTCTCTTCATCAACCCTTCTCCTAGGGTTCTATTAGTAACCTCCATTTGGCCATTGGTCTATGGGTGCGCCACAGAGAAAAAGTGATTCTTTATATTCCATTTCCTGTAAAAATCTTTGAATTTCTCTGGGATGAATTGCGAGATGTTGTCTGCTATTATTCTCCTCGGTACACTGAATCGAGTAATTAAACGCTTCTATACGAAGTCGATTATCCTTTCGGCTGTGACCGAGCTAAGTGCTTCTGCCTCAACCCATTTAGAAAAATGGTTGATTGCCACCAATAGCCACTTCCTTTGGCCAGATGCTTCCGGCATCGGTCCAGCGATGTCAATACCCTAGGATGCGAATGGCTAGCCGGTAGTTATTGGCCTTTGATTGGCTTTTGGGATGTGTGTTATTCTTGCATGTATTTGGCATTGGTGGCAAGTCCTCACATATTCTTCTGTGTTAGCTTTTATAGTTTTCCAATAGTATCCGGCCAGGGTGATTCTCCTAAGTAGTGTCTCTACTGCCTGGTGGGATCCACAGCTTCCTTCGTGAACTTCTTGTATGATGAGTTTTCCTAGCTCGGGGGTGACACACTTGAGCTAAACGTCCGAGTAGGGTTTCTTGTATAATTCATCGCCCACCAATGCAAACCGTATGGACATTCAAGTTATTTTCTCTGCTCCAATTTTGTCCTTGGGCAACTTATAATAAGCTAAATAGTCATACGGAGGTTGCATCCAACCGAGGGACTTCTTTTGGATCCACAGGTTTTCACCTTGCTCTTCATAAGTTGGCCGAGTCAAGACCTTATTAGGGTAGCTTAGCTCTTACACGATTCTTTTCCTGAGGCCGCTTTTGCTAATTCATCCGCCTTCTCGTTCTGAGTTCGAGAAATATATCCAGTCTTCCACTCGGTTCCCTTATCTTTGAGTTTTTCTAATAGTTTCCCTACCTTAGCTAGGTATTTAACCATTTTAGCTCATTTGGTTTCATACGTCTGATTAATTTGATTTGCTACAACCCTGGAATCACTCTTAAGCACAACTACATCGGGCGCAATCTCATTGGCTAGCTCTAACCCTTGGATCACTACTTCGTATTCGAAGGCATTGTTGGTAGATGGGAAAGCCAACTTAGCGACATATGATAGTCTGATCCTTTCGGGACCCTGAATGTAAACTCTAATGCCGACCCCTTCTAAACAAGAGGAACCATCTATAAAGATTGTCCAAGTTTCAGAGGGGATGGTTTTCTCCTGGTCAATGCCCGCAAATTTCACCACGAAGTCGGCTAATGCTTGAGCCTTCAAATCTTTTCTTGCCTCAAATCGAATATCATATTCTCCAAGCCTGATGGCCGACTCGATCAAATGGCCAGAAGTATCTGGTCGTTATAACATTTTCTTGAGAGGGACACTGGTTCTAACTACGATGGTGTGTGCCTGGAAGTAAGCTCTAAGCCTCTCAGCCGAGTGAACGAGGGCCAAGGCCAACTTTTCTATTTTTGGGGATCTTAATTCTGTGTTTCTCAACACTTTACTGGTGTAATAGATGGGATACTGCTCTTCTTGATCTTCTCAAATCAGGATGGTTCCTACCACCTCGTCTGTTGTTGCCAAGTAGAGATAAAGTGTATCCCTAACATTGGGGCGGCTCATGAGAGGAGGTTTGGTCAAGAAGTCCTTCAGTTTATTAAAGGCCTCTTGACTATCTTTATCCCACTTGAAATCCCAATCCTTCTTGATTGCTTTGTAAAAAGGCATGCACCTCTTTGCTAAGAAAAAGATGAATTGTCCTAATGCGTTAATCCTTCTGTTGAGATGCTGAACTTCATTTACCATTCGAGGAGGTTCCATCCCGATAATGGCTTCAATTTTTTCAAGGTTCACCTCGATGCCTCTCTCTGAAATCATAAAGGCAAAAAATTTTCCACTCTTTACCCCAAAGACGCATTTCTCCGGGTTGAGCTTCAGTCGGTAGGCCTACAATGTTTTGAAAACTTTCTCCAAGTCATCTGCATGTGATTCTTCATTTTCGCTCTTCACTATCATATCATCCACATAGACCTCAACCATTTCACCAATCATATCCTTAAACATTTTATTTACCAGCCTTTGGTAAGTTGCTTTAGCATTTTTTAATCAAAACGGTATGACCGTGTAACAAAATGTCCCTTTATGAGTAACGAAGGAAGTGTTTTCTTCATCTACTGGGTCCATGGGAATTTGGTGTTACCCGACATTTTCGTCTAAAAATGAGTAGACGGCATAACTAGCTATGGAGTCCACCAACTGGTCAATGCTTGGTAGAGGATAACTATCTTTTGGAGTTGCCTTGTTCAAGTCTGTGAAATCTACATACATGCGATACTTTTTGTTTGGTTTCTTAACCAACACGACGTTTGCTAGCCATCTAGGATAATTTACTTCTCTTATATGCTTGGCTTTGAGTAACATGTCTATCTCTTCTTCTATGGCCTTCTGTCTTTCGAGGGCATGTTTTCTTTTCTTCTGTACTACTGGGGCTGCCTTCGGGTCGAGGTTGAGACTATGCTATATTATTTTGGGCCGAACTCCCAACAAGTCATCATGACTAAATGTGAATGAATGTTGTTGTCAAACCATGACTGCATTGATGCTAGCCTTTATGTCTACTTTTAAATCTTTAGCCACCTTCAACGCTCTACCCAGTCCTACCATCAGTACTTCTTGTTCCCCCACCAGCTCGGCTATTGAACTGTTACCATCTGAGCTAGTATCTCTACTTTCTTCTAATCTTTCATGTTGAGGCAGTTGTTTGTCTCCTTTCAACGAGGCTATATATATTTTGTGAGCCACTATTGAATTTCCTACTGCCACTATCGTCCCCTTTTTCATTGGTATTTGTAATACCAAGTAAGTGGGAGATATTAAAGCAAATGATTTGCACAAGAAGGGACGTCTCAATATGATGTTGAATCCGACTAAAATTTCGACAATGGTAAAGTCTACCTCCACGGGGTATACATGCTTGTTCTCCTATTTCCACATTTAGCTTGACTTCTCCTAAGGAAATGGTTGTGTCTCCTCTTAAATCAGACATTGCCGCATAGCTTGGCTAGACCCTATGATTATTTACTTTCAACTGCTCAAATGTCGATCTGGTGATCAGATTCACTGAGCTTCCCGTGTCAACCAGTACCCGATATACTATGCATTTTTCTACCATTGCTTCAATGATAAGTGGGTCCGAGTAGGGCTTGGTTACCATGGTCATATTCCTGTAGGATTTATTTGCTTCCAAACTATCGCTTAGCATAAGTGAATTCCCGGGAGAATGTCTTGCTTTCTTAGAAGGCAGTTCTCTGTGTTCGCCTCCGTGTATAACCATTACCTTGATTCCTTTGTTATCACCAGCCTTTTTTTGCTTCTTTAGGCTTTTCCTTTGAATCATCCCAGTCATCACGCCTATCTGCTCTCTTTGTCACCCCTTTAACGAATTGGCTAAACTTTCCTACCTTGATTAAGGCGTGTACTTCCTCTGCTAGGACTCTACAGTCATCTGTATGATGTCCTTTGGCCTTATGAAATTCACAATACTTGTCATAATCTCTCCCCAACGTCTTTCCTTTTGGGACATTTGGAAAGCAAACGCTCCTTCTTTCCGGTCCATTCTTGATGGCTACCAAAATTCTGCTCAGTGATGTATTAAGTTTTGGCTTGTCTTCCTCTCGATCATACCGACTGGATCCATGGCCCCCGCCTAGGCTTTGGTCCCTCTTTCTCTTCCACTTCTTATCATCCCGCCTAGGATAGTCACTGTCATTGGAGTTTCGCTTGTTAGAGCGGCTTACCTCATCCACTTCTACTAAGTTTTGGGTCATGCCAATCATCTGGGGGAAGTGAGTTGGTTTTCTAGTGATAATTTCTTGCTTGATGCCGTCATTTCGGGTTCCTTTTATCAAGGCTTCCTTGGTCGTCCCTGTTGGGAACTAACAATCAGATTGAACATGCATAAGAGGCATGGTGGAAATTCAAAATTTTGTCCCTGTCCCCAGGAACTCCTATTAGTTGCATATAAATTAAATAAAGCCTTAACTAAATAATTCTCTACCTAGGTTAGCATGCTAAAGGACTAGGCATACCATAATCCCAAATTATATCCTAGCATATTTATTTTATACTAAGCATGTTATAACTCTAAGTTATAACCTAAGCATAAAATAAACTAAGCATACAAAATAACCTAAGCATAATTGTTAAGTCTAAAACACTTAAAGAAAAAGACTTAATAATTAAAAGAGAAAGAAAAAAAACTTACGAGTTGAAGTGTGCTTTTGCAGAACCTTCTTGCACAAGCCTCCAATCGTAGGATAGCCTCTATCAGTATCTACGCGAACCCCACCAACCAAAACCTCCCCAGGAGGAAGAACTAAGAAGCCTCGAATAGTTGCTAGACCACTCTAAAAGCCTCACCCAAAAATATAAACCAGCGGTGCCCGAATAAATTCAGGCTCCACAAACATAACTTGCTCAATTACCCGAGAGATTAATTATCTCGCTTCGGATTTATGCTTTGAGCTTGGTGCATTTTGAAAGGAAAGGGGATAGCCTATTTATAGGCTTAGGGATCAAAGTTTTGCTCCCCATCAGCGATGTGGGATGGGAGAAAAACTCCCACATGTATTATTAGTCACATGCAGCATGCACCCTACATGTGTGGGCTTGCTTTGTGCAGCCCATGAATATGGGGTGCCGCGAACACTGCCCAGCAGTGTTCGAGTACCTTTCTATGTATTTCGCGCAACCGAACTTTGTACAAAATATTTCATATTTTTCTATTTTAAAACGCCAATGCAAAATCTCCTTTAAATCCTTTCAAATAAATATTTATTTTTGACTCTAATAAATATTTTACGAGTCAAAATAAATTTCTTGGTCCAACCAAAATTGATCTAATCAATTATATTTTATTTATGACTTTAATTAATTAGTTACCGGTCAAAATAAATTCCTTGGTCTATCCAAAATTGATCTAATCAATTTTAACCAATCAAATAATAATCCAATTATAATTTACGTTATATTTTTGTAATAGAATAAATCTATTAGTTCTTTACTTAGTCCGACGAAGGTCCAATGTGTGTGACCATATAGGATCCCGAAGTATTGAGCTGTTAAGGCTTAACCAACCCTTGTTCTAATGGAAACATTGGCTCGATGTTCTAGACCGTGAATAGAACTCGATTACCTTAAACGACTGTAGTACGCCTCTAGCAAGGGTCTACCATCCCCCATTACTCGGAACGTCATTTATGCTTATGACTTAATCCCGGTTAATTCAATAGTTATCCTGTGCGATATATTCCTTCCATTCTTTAATATTAGTACCATCTGGTTTATTGAGTTCGGTTAAAGTGTTAACCCACTAAGAGCGAGGTTGCTCCAAGTTATCCCAATTATTTACTTGTTACCGAAGTATATTGCCTTTTTAGCATAGTGTGTTTGACTAGAAACCATTTCTATCAAACACATACTCTGATTAGAGGTTTATGGCAATCATCACTTCAACAAGTGGCCAGGTAGAACTCCTTAATATATTCGGAGCGATGGATTCTTTTCGACCACTCAGCCTACCAACGTCCTGTTATCACTATACCCGTAATCACCCGTAGCACCCTAAATTAATGAGTTCATAGTAATGACCTAAAGTATAGCAATAGTACCACACAAGGCAACTAGCATCTCAAGTATGATGACATTCGCAAAGCTTATTGCATGAAGATAAACACTAACACATTGATATTTATACCAAGTGTTTATCTTGTTGCGGTCTCCAATATATCTCCCAGGTATATCCATGTGTCAAGCTTAAGGCACCACATTCAGTCTTTAGGAGATTAACTGCTTGGATCCTTTCCAAGAAAGTTGACCACATGCTAGTCTTTCCGTTTCATCAATATCCTTTCTTGATGAAATTGTGACTAGGGATAGTTTAGACATAATCATAATTGCACATGAAGCAGGTTCTACCAAATATAGTCCAACTATAATTTCTCTGACTTCATGCTATGATATGTCAAGGACTTTTGTACACATACAACAATGAATATATTTTAACCAGCTATAATAAATATGTATAGAAACACGTTGATATAAACAAAAGAACAAATGCCTTTATTGATTAAATAAATTAATCGTACTATTACATAATTAAGATATATCGCCCTAATTGCCTTAAGGGCATACATCATATCCAACAAACTCCAACTTTCACTAAGGCCAATTAGCCATATGTTTTAATCCATATGCTTTAACATGCTGGTCATGTTTGACTTGAGCCAATGGCTTTGTTAGACCACCAGCGAGGTTCTGATCAGTGGGTACATATTCTAATCTTATTATCTTAGCATTAATAATATCCCTAATTATATGATACTTTATAGATACATGTCTATTTTTCTGAGACCGTGGTTCGTTTGCTTGAGCTAACAATATAAAGTAATTGGATCAACAGCCTCAGGCATCACACCGAGATCACCAATAAATCCCTTTAACTAGACAGCTTCTTTTACTGCTTTGCATGCAGCAATGTATTCAGATTCCATGGTTGAATCAGCAGTAGTTTCTTGCTTGAAACTCTTCCAGCATACTGCCCCTCCATTTAACACATACACAAAACCTGACTTAGACTTAAAGTCATCCTTGTCCGATTGAAAACTCGCATCAGTGTAACCTTTGATAGTGAGGTCACCTTCTCTATAAATCAAGAACTCATCCTTAGTCCTTCTCAAGTACTTAAGGATTGCCTTGATGGCCATCTAGTGCTTTTCACCTGGATCTGATTGATATCTGATTGTAAAGCTCAAAGCCTGAGAGACATCCTGCCTAGTACATATCATAGCATACATGATGGATCCTATCGCAGATGCATAGGGTATATCCTTCATGCGCATTCTCTCCTGAGCTATCTTCGGACACTCAGCCTTAGATATGTTAATCCCCTTTATCATCGGGAGATAACCTTTCTTAGAATGCTCAATGTTGAACCTATTCAATACCTTGTCTATATATGTACTTTGAGAAAGACCTACCAGCCTCTTTGATCTATCCCTGTAGATCTTTATACCTAGTATAAATGCTGCTTCACCAAGATCTTTCATAGAGAACTTTCTTGACAACCATACTTTAATGTTTGGAAGAAGAGAAATGTCATTTCCTATTAGCAGAGTGTCATCAACATACAATACTAGAAAAATGACTGCACTCCCACTAACCTTCTTGTAAACACAAGGCTCATTTGCATTTGGGCAAAAATCTAGTTCCTGGATTGTCTTATCAAACCTGTTATTCCAACTCCTGGATGCCTGTTTAAGTCCATAAATGGATCTTTGTAGCTTGCATACCTTCGAGCCATTCTGAGATATAAAACCCTCAAAGTGTCTCATATACGCATCCCGGTCTAAATCCCCATTCAGGAATGTTATTTTTACATCCATCTGCCAGATCTTATAATCATAGTGAGCAGCAATAATGGATTTGAGCATGGCTACCGGTGAGAAGGTTTCATCATAGTCAATACCTTCCCGTTGACTATAACCTTTCGCAACCAACCTTGCTTTATAGGTAATTACATTACCGTCCATGTCTATCTTCTTCTTGAAGACCCATTTGCACCCAATTGGTCTAACCTCTTGCGGTGCATCAACCAAATTCCAAACTTGGTTCTCGTACATGGAATCCATTTCTAATTTCATGGCCTTTTGCCATTTATCAGAATCTGAGCTTTTCATTGCATCATCATATGTCCTTGGTTCATCATTCTCCATAAGATATAGTTCTTTATCATTAGTGATGATAAACCAATATCTATCGGGACCCTTATGAACACAACATGATCTTCACAATGATTATGTTTTGACAGGTTGTTCTTGGATCACACTCTCTTATGTATCTAGAACGGTGTCAATCAGTTGATTGTCTGTCTCTTTCTCTTAAACTTCCAGTTCAATATTGCTCCCACTGACTTTTGCAAGTAAGTGTTCCTTTTCTAAAAAGTGAACATTCCAAGAAACAAATACCTTTTGTGCTTCGGGTTGGTAAAACAAATATCCAATTGTTTCCTTTGGATATCCAATGAACATACATTTGTCAGCCTTGGCATTTAGCTTATCTGACGCTATCCTCTTTACCATAGCAGGACAGCCCCATACTCTTAAGTGACTTAGAGATGGCTTTTTATTACACCATCTTTTATAAGGTGTAAAATCAACTGATTTAGAGGGCACTCTGTTTAAGAGATAAACCGTAATCTCCAGTGCATATCTCCAAAAGGATTTACTAAGAACTACATGGCTCATCATGGACCTAACCATATCTAATAAAGTGCAATTCCTCCTTTCTGACACTCCATTATGTTGGGGTGTATAAGGAGGGGTCCACTAGGGAACTATCCTATTTCCTTTAGATAATCCTGAAACTCCTGACTTAAGTATTCTCCACCTCGATCCGATCGAAGTGTTTTAATACTTTTCTCAAGCTGTTTCTCTACTTCAGCTTTGAATAGTTTGAATTTTTCAAAACTTTCAGACTTGTGTTTCATCAAGTACAAATAACCGTATCGTGAGTAATCATCAATAAAGGTTATGAAGTAAAAGTGTCCTCCTAGTGCCTGAACACTCATTGGACCACATACATCAGTATGTATAAGTTCGAATGTACTTGAGGCCAGCTCACCCTTTCCTTAAAAGGGTAACTTTGTCATTTTTTCTTTTAAACAAGGTTCGCAATCACCATAAGACTCTAAGTCTATTTGGCCCAAGTCTCCACGCTTACACAACTTGGGTAAGCGATCTTTGTTTATGTGGCCTAAACGGCAATGCCATAAGTAAAAGGAATTCTCATTATCTAATTTAACTTTCTTCATATTGTTTATATTGAAAACTTATGTTTTAGTATCAAGAACATAAATGCCATTTTTCAACATTCCATAACCATAAAGAATATTATTCAAACGAATCTAACAATTATTATTCAAAAATAAAATTTCAAATCCTTCTGCTGCTAAACATGCAACAGATACAATATTCATAGTAACACTTGGAATGTAGTAACAATTATTCAAAACTAAAACAAGTCCACTTGGCAAACCAAGATTAAAGCTCTCTACGGCTAATGCAGCAACTCTGGCTCCATTTCCCATGCATAGGTCCATCTCCCCTTTTACAAGTTTTCTACAGTTCCTTAGTCCCTGTACAGAAGTACAGATATGAGAACCACAACCAGTATCCAATACTCAAGTGGATTCTCACGTAAAAGTAGCAAAATTTTCAATTACAAACATACCTTAAGTAGATGCCTTGTAGGCTTCTTCTTCAAATGCTCAGAAGCAGGAGCTTTGCAATCCCTCTTCCAATGTCTCGGTTTGCCACATTGGAAGCAGACATACTTAGATGCCTTCTTTTCATTCTTCTTCTTACTGATTCTTTTCTTTGCACCCAGTGCCTGCTTCTTCTTTCTATAAGCCTTGCCTATTTCAACCAATAATAGAGGTTTCTGATCCTTCTTGATCTGAGGTTCTACTGTTTTCAGTATGTCGATTAATTCAGGGATAGTTGAATTAATCCTGTTCATGTAATAGTTAGTCACGGAGCCTGAGTAACTATCTGTCAAGGACATCAACACAAGGTCAATGCTCAAGTCATGATTCATCTCGAATCCTAATCGATTCAGCTTCTCAAGTTATCCCAAGAGTTTCAGTAAATGCTGAGAGGCAGAGGTGCCAGCCTGCATCTTGGTCCCGAAAGGGAGCTTGGAGGTCTCATACCTCTCTGTCCTCTCCCTCTCCTAAAAGAGTTCTTTAAGATGGAGAACCATATCCTCCAAAGGCTTGTTCTCATGTTGTTTCTGAAGCTCAGGATTTGTGAACCCCAACATAATACACATGGAAGTCTCACGATCGTTCCTATTCTTCAACCAGGCATCATGTTCCACATGATCCTCAACATCAGGTTCTACAGGGAAAATTTTAATTAGGACATATGCAATTCCCTCGGATTTAAGAACTATTCTCACTGCTCGGAACCAATCAGAAAAGTTAAAGCCATTCAATTTGGTGTCAAGTGACATACAGAGATTAAAATTGGAAGCCATTTTCAACCTAAGATATAAGAAAAGAAAAGTGTTTACATATTAGTTTAAGTACATGTATTTAATATGAGGACTTTTAATTAAAAACATTTTCCTACTATTTTTCTTCGAAATTTACAATAGCCCATTTTATTGAATTCATGAATTTTAGCCCATCTAAATTTCCTAGTAGGTAGCATCTATAACTAGTCTATTACAACCCCTAATTTTATGAGTCAAGTCATAATAGTAAGTCATAGTTGGAATCCCATTCCATTTGCATCGCATGCAATTGCTAATTCATTCAAGTTCCCTAATCCCAATTTTAGCATCTCCTTGAATATGTCTCAGATCTGGGCCTAGCCCCCAATTTTATAGTGGACTACCCCAGCTCTGTTAAGGCAGACCCTATCACAAACTTTTCAACCAATCAATGTGGACTAGAAGGAAGGCTTTGCGTAGCACTTTGACAGCCCAAAGAGACCGTATTATAAATTTGAGTAAGGAAGACTATAACTTACCTTAATATATTTACTTTAGAATTTTATTGGTGTTAAACGTCTCACCCAATCTAGGATTTTATTAGATGGACAAAATTATAATAACTTGTATTGATTCAGGGAATTTTAGAATTAATTTATAAGGCCTAACCTTAGTGGGTTCAGCTCTTTATTATAATTATTCCATCAACCTAGATCATATGCAAAATAATTAACACTTTTATTTGTTATATTTATAATGCATTTCCTTTAAGCTTTTATTCAATAAATTTAATTTTTTACTTAGTCATAGAAACATTTATAAGCACCATCTTATATACTAGAAATAAATTAGTTCATATTAATCCCCCGGTTGGTCAATTCAAATTGCACCGATATAGGTTCCCAGGTAGGAGAGGTGCCCTATGAGGAGTAGACACCAAGTCCAATCCTTAGCGAGAACAAATACGGGCACAAACTTGAAGACCAATGGATTCTCTTGAACTGATAAATTTCGTTCTTCCAATTCATGTAAATTGTGAGCATCTATAACCCATGTAATTTAAATAAATTATTGACACTTGTATAATTTGAGTAAGTTGAGCAGGCTTATTCAAAATTGTTCATAACTATTTTCTAACCTTGAAATGAAAGGCATAAGTTTACATATATTATTCCAAATAATTAAATAAACAAATAATTTCATTTAGAAAATTATATTTAGTTTGCTTCTAACTTAATTATGCACTAAATAGGCAGGCTCTGATACCACTGTTGGGAACTGACAATCAAATTGAACATGCATAAGAGGCATGGCGGAAATTTAAAATTTTATCCCTGTGCCCAGGAACTCCTATTAATTGCATATAAATTAAATAAAGCCTTAACTAAATAATTCTCTACCTAGGTTAGCATGCTAAAGGACTAGGCATACCATAATTCCAAATTATATCCTAGAATATTCATTTTATACTAAGCATGTTATAACTCTAAGTTATCACCTAAGCATAAAATAAATTAAGCATGCAAAAATATCCTAAGCATAATTATTGAGTCTAAAAACATTTGAAGAAAAAGACTTAATAATTAAAAGAGAAAGAAAAAAAATTTACCAGTTGAAGCGTGCTTTTGTAGAATCTTCTTGCACAAACCTCCAATAGTAGGATAGCCTCTATCAGTATCCACACAAACCCGACCAACCAAACCCTCCCCAGGAGGAAGAACTAAGAAGCCTCGAGTAGTTGCTAGACCACTCCAGAAGCCTCACCCAAAAATATAAACTAGCGGGGCCCGAATAAATTCCGGCTCCACAAAAATAACTTGCTCAATTACCCGAGAGATTAATTATCTCGCTTAGGATTTATGCCTTGAGCTTGGTGCATTTTGAAAGGAAAGGGGACAGCCTATTTATAGGATTGGGGAGCAAAGTTTTGCTCCCCATCAACGATGTGGGATGGGAGAAAAACTCTCATCCCACATGTATTATTAGTCACATGCAGCATGCACACTGTATGTGTGGGCTTGCTTTGTGCAGCCCATGAACATGGGCTACCTTTGTACAACCCATGAACATGGGCTGCCGTGAACACTGCCCAGCAGTGCTCGGGCACCTTTCTGTGTATTTTGCGCAACCGAACTTTATACAAAATATTTCATATTTTTCTGTTTTAACACGCCAATGCAAAATCTCCTTTAAATCTTTTCAAATAAATATTTATTTTTGTATCTAATAAATTAGTTACCAGTCAAAATAAATTTCTTGGTCTAACCAAAATTGATCTAATCAATTATAATTTATTTATGACTCTAATTAATTAGTTACTGGTCAAAATAAATTCCTTGGTCTATCCAAAATTGATCTAATCAATTTTAACCAATCAAATAATAATCCAATTATTATTTATGTTATATTTTTGTAATAGAATAAATCTATTAGTTCTTTACTTAGTCCGACGAAGGTCCAATGCGTGTGACCTTATAGGATCCCGAAGTATTGAGCTGTTACGGCTTAACCAACCCTTGTTCTAATGGAATCATTGGCTCGATGTTCTAAACCGTGAATAGAACTCGATTACCTTAAACGACTGTAGTACGTCTCTAGCAAGGGTCTACCATCCCCCATTACTCGGAACGTCATTTATGCTTATGACTTTATCCCGGTTAATGCAATAGTTATCCTGTGCGATAAATTCCTTCCATTCTTTAATATTAGTACCATCTGGTTTATTGGGTTCTGTTAAAGTTTTAACCCACTAATAGCGAGGTTGCTCCAAGCTATCCCAGTTATTTACTTGTTACCGAAGTATATCGCCTTTTACCATAGTGTGTTTGACTAGAAACCATTTCTGTCAAACACATACTCTGATGAGAGGTTTATGACAATCATCACTTCAACAAGTGGCCAGGTGCAACTCCTTAATATATCCGGAGCGATGGATTCTTTTCAACTACTCAACCTACCAACGTGTTGTTATCACTATACCCGTAATGACCCATACCACCCTAAATTAATGAGTGCATAGTAATGACCCAAAGCATGGCAATAGTACCACACAAGGCAACTAGCATCTCAAGTATGAGGACATTCGCAAAGCTTATTGCATGAAGATAAACACTAATACATTGATATTTATACCAAGTGTTTATCTTGTTGCGGTCTCTAATATATCTCCCAGATATATCCATGTGTCAAGCTTAAGGCACCACATTCAGTATTTAGGAGATTAACTGCTTGGACCCTTTCCAAGAAAGTTGAGCACATGCTAGTCTTTCCATTTCATCAATATCCTTTCTTGATGAAACTGTGACTAGGGATAGTTTAGACATAATCATAATTGCACATGAAGGAGGTTCCACCAAATATAGACCAACTATAATTTCTCTGACTTCATGCTATGATATGTGAAGGACTTTTGTATACATACATCAATGAATATATTTTAACCAGCTATAATATATATGTATAGAAACATATTGATATAAACAAAAGAACAAATGCCTTTGTTGATTAAATAAATTATTCGTACTATTACATAATTAAGATATATCGCCCTAATTGCCTTAAGGGCATACATCATATCCAATAGTCCCAAAGTCCTAGTCGGCAATGCCTACACAAGCTTCATTAAGCCTTTTTAAATAATCTCGTAAGGATTCATCCGACCTTTGCACTACACTGTGGAGGTTACGGCTAACATTTTCTGGTTGAGCCGATCCCAAGAAGTGCTTCTAGAATTTTGCTCTTAGCGTCTTAAAATCTTTGATTGAGTTAGGCGCTAAGCGGAGGAACCAATGTTTGGATGTCCCGGTTAAAGTAGTGGGGAAATATCTGCACCGGAAGGCTTCTAGAGCGTTTATCAAATCCATCCGGTCAATATAATCTGTCATATGTAGTTTTAGGTCGTCTTTCCCACTGTATTTATCCAAGATAGGCGGGAAGACGTATTCAGGTAGCTTTTGGTTAAGAATATTCTTCTTGAATGGGGAGAGGGTCTTCTCGCTGATTGGTTCTTGGAACGAAATATCATACTTCTTGAGTCGCCTTTGCAACTTGGTATCAAAATCTTCTAAACTTCCCGACTAGGAATGGGAGGAAGGTGAGGAAGATTCAGAAGAAGAGGTAGTGGGGGATCTGTGTTTTTTCCCCTTTCCTTTCTTCCCTCTTGATTTACACCGAGGCCCGGTCTTGTCTGCTCTGTCTTGCTCTGTGGTTATCGCCTTTGAGTCGGTAACTACTCCTTTAAGTTTAGGGGTCCCGTGCTATAGCGATATTCCATCTATGATTTCCCTTCCTTCTTGTGCCATCATAAGAATTCCTCGCAATGTTGCGAGATCTGACTTTACGAAACCACCTAGAGGCATCTGCGTCGGAGTCGGTACCCCAACTATTGGTACGACCGGCTGGACTGTTGTCGGTTGGATATCATCATCTACTTAAATCCTTCTGTTACTTAGGACACGGGTGTGAGGACACTAGTGGCTGAGTCAAATTAAGGGAGGAGGTTCCGATTGAAAGCTATTTCTGGCGAAACTACCATGTCTTCATTTAGTTCTCCTCCCAATCGGCCCACAAACACGAAGTGGTT
The DNA here is from genome assembly GCA_947683365.1 of Euphorbia pulcherrima. Taxonomy (NCBI): domain Eukaryota; kingdom Viridiplantae; phylum Streptophyta; class Magnoliopsida; order Malpighiales; family Euphorbiaceae; genus Euphorbia; species Euphorbia pulcherrima. The sequence continues at coordinate 12,909,601 of CANTUS010000013.1, forward strand.
GTAGGCCGATCGCATCATTAGTTCCTACTGCTTGGGTGTAAGTGCCGCTTGCCGAGCAATCTCTATGAATGGGTCCAGGTCCTTCAGAGGAAGGGAGGAGCATTCCTCCACCTCTTTAGTTCCTGAACTTCCTGCTATTAACGGCGTCTTGGTCACGGGATCTGTCGTAATTAGCTCCTTTCCAGTTGAGTTGGCGTTTCCAGCACCACCTTGGGTGTTTTCCACGCCGGAGTTGATGATGGGATTAGAGTTTTCGAGCGACATAGTCACAATGAGAACTCATAAAAATCTGAATTCATGTGTTTCATTCGATGAACAACGATTCCTGCTGGAGCAAGTAAACGAAGTCCATGATCACCGCACCACTGAAAATATCGTACCTGGATCCGATATTTCAGAACTGAATTATCACGAACTTGTCTGAATCTATGAACGGATTCCTGCAAAACAACACACAACTTGGGGGCGATCGATGTTACCCCGTGGGGGACCCTCCGATGCCTAAGTCAGTAAAGGGTTCTGAGGAATATAATGAAAGTAAGTGTGAGAATGTTGAGATATCTGTTGAACTGACCTGGGGACCTATTTATAGGCGCATGAGCTACCCTATTTCTGATGGAATAAGGAGTCCAAATTGAAATAAGTTTAGAACTCTTCATACATATATGATCCTTGTATCCCAAGGTGATAGGGATAAGGATAGAGGAGAGAATATAGGGACTAAAGTCAGACCTGAATTCTCCTTGCTTGTAGGGCACGGAGTTGCCTTTGAGCCGGTCATAAGCCGTCTCGAGGCTGTGACCGTTTAGGGCTCCTCGCGGTCTCTGGTTTGATATGTTCTCCGGCTAGAATGAGATACTAGTCGGCTTTAAAATTTTTCTAACCTAGTCGATAAAGCGAGCCATATGACTCTTTATTGACCCGATCTCTATTATATTTAATAAGTTATTATTTATTATATACACACTATATGCGACTTATATCTGCTTGTTATGAACTGAAAGAAACTGTACATACAAAATTAAAATCATGAGGGAAAACTATGCTTGTCTTTTCCTATTATTTTTTCTTTTTCATATTTCCATCAAAACGTGATTGACTATAATTATGGTTACTGTATTTGAAAAGATGAAAAAAAAAAAAGCAAACTTAAAAAAAATATCACGTTTGTAAAATAAAATTAAAGAATTCTCTGAGTTTGTGATTTTAAAAAATTGGTGAAAAAAAATTTTCGATACAAGATTAAATTATATCACAATAATAAATAATTTGTTCGTTTCATCTAAAATTTTATGGAGTTTTTCAAAAAATCTAAAATTTTATGGATTAATTAAAAAAAATGCAATATAAATCAATGATAATTTTTGAAATTTTTTTAATATTGTAAATATTTTTTTAATTAAAATATGATGATAAATTTTAAAAAATATTAATGGAAAATGGAAAAAATCTCCTAGACGTTCTCAAATCGTGACGTATAATTTTTAAATATTAATGTTAAATTATAAGAATGTTGAATTAATTATGCTTGTGTTTGAAAACAATTATACGAGAAAATAAAAATGAATTGAATTGAATTCACTTGATAGAATTGAATTGAATTGATTTCTTCGGACAAATTCTTTATTTGAAACGTTTATTTATATTAGAGAATTCAATTGATTGTTAATAAACTTATTTAACATTTTTTTTAAAATTGTTAATTTCACTTTTTAAATAAAAATCATGTAAAGGATAATAAGGTAAAGATAATATTTGAAAGTTTAGCTCAAATGAATTTCATCAAAATCATACAATTTTTGGTAAGATTTCTATTTCTTATATGATTTGAATTCTATCAATATTTTCTGGTTCCAAATAAGAGAATTTTGATAAAATGAATTCAATTGAATTGAATTGAATCCTTCAAAAATGAGTTTTTCAAACGCACCCTAAAATATTTTCTATAGCATTACTATTCTAAACAAAAAATTATTTTTTATCATTTTTTATCAATTTTAAAAACACAAAGCCCATTTTAAAAAAAAATTAAGGGAGTGAAATTCTAGGGTACTTTCTGTAAAGTTTATCCAATAAAAAAACTGACAAACTGCATACGACAAATATCGAAATTACACGTACACGTAGTACTGAATTATTCATTACATTGTTTTCTTGAATAACAAGTAAATTAAAATAAAAAAGAATTAATGCCTCAGCCAATTACTGATAGCATTGAAGTTGTAGCCAGCAAGGATTTTAAAAGTTGAGACAAATCAAAATTAGAATACTTGAAATAATAGAGAAAATACAAAATTTGTCAAAGAGTAATTAGCTGCCTTATATTCATAGGAAAAGTGTAGTGAGAGGAACCATTAAACATAGTATTAACCAAAATCTGAGCAGTGGCCTCTGTTGGGTGAACTATATCCCAGAACACATGATTACTTCTGTTCGAACAATAGCTTGATATCGGTATACATGGAATTTCGGCTTGCAGTTTTCCTATCCCGCAACATGCTGCTTTTACTTCCCTAAATCCTATTAGTTGTAATAAACAAAAAGAATGAGACCTCATTCCTTTATTTTAGCAGTACAAAGAACATAACATAAAGGACTAATGCATCGTGACTATCTCAACTTATCCCATTTCGCCTTTTGTCCATTTCAACTTTTAAAATGTTTCCGTATACGCCACATGTCAGCTTCTGATTAAATTAAAAAATTAAGAAAACAACATCTTTAAAAAGTCAAACCAACTAGAAGCTCGCATGTGACATTCATGGTCAAACTTGTGCAGTTTTTGAAAGTTACAGGGGTCTATATATGATGACCTTTTCAAAGTTCATGAAGACGGTAGGCGAAATGAGATAAGTTGAGGGAGCTAGTGATACATTAAACCTTAAATGATGTTACATACCATAAGCAGCTGGTCTTTGAATGATGTTATTCAAGATAGAGTAAGTGTCAAAATAAGAGTAGTTTATGTCCGGAAGCTCTAGTTTTAACTGTTTCAACATTAACTTGAGTCTCCCATTGTACTTTTTAGTCAAAGAATTTGCTACTTGGTCGCATTTTTCGCCTTTGTTATTTAGCCTTCGAGACGGTGCACATCCCACCGGCCCCACCCCTGCTACCAAATATTTACGCGCTCCACACCTATGCACTCTCTACAACCAAAACATTTTAATTAGTACTACTACTGCTTTCGACCAAGCATGTTTAATTTAAGTTTAATCAATCAAACACCTTTAGCTGCGCTTTAAGTGTGGCTAGAACCAAATCTACATACTGTAGTGAAGTGGTCTTTTTTCGGAGATCGGGTGAACCCGAGTAGCTTAACATGTCGTTACTTCCTGTTACTATGACGAAAAGAGATTTCGACAAGTGCTGTTTTGCAGCAAAAGATCCCAACTTCTTCACTATATCTTTATGTACTCTTGAATAGTAATCGAGTTGTTTTGTTAAAGGGATTAATGTACCCTGCGAATTAATTAAATTAAAACCCTGAGTTTATTATTGTGCATAAATATATAAATGCCGATTAATGAATTTAATTACTAGTTTGTTTGACTTACTAGAGATTCTCCGGTCTGGTTAAGAATCCCAGAAGCTCCAGAGGCAAAGTTGATTCCATTTTGGAAGCATCGTTTTGTTTTGTTCAATAAAGACAGGTATGGTGGCGATGTAGGCAAACCTAATTTTTCGGCTGTTCAATTTATAACATATTTTTTTTTAATAAGAACCCGATTTAGAAACAGAATGGAAGCTAACAATTCCAACTATATTGACTTTTTTTTTTACTACTTTTAATTCTAACGGGAATAATATATTAAAAAAAATTTATGTTATAAACAGCTTGAATGATATTATTTATTTTATCGTCGTTTACGGTCAATCACACGACTTTAAAATTCAATGATTAAATTAAGGCCTTCAAAACTCCATCTAAATAAAAATTTAATAAATTATTTAAAAGTGATGTGATATTGATAGCTAACATTTCACAAATGTTAAGTCCGAAAGCAATATCAAGTACAGTGAAAACCCCTATACCTTAATAGATGTTATTATTACGGTATCCAGAAACTATGGCACGTGTCAACTACAAGTATAGGCCACAGGCAAAATTAATAGCGACAGTTATTGCTTCTTCTTACATTTTTCAACCGTTTAACGCTAACTCTTGCAACAAGTTGAAACACAATTTCTTGCAAATCTTAGCATAGATATTTTACCATAAACTCAAAATAAATTTTGTTAGGAAACATTCTTTCGAAGAAATTCAGCTCTATCTCAAATCATTTTATGTATAAATTTTTTGAATTTTATATATAAAATGATTTTTAATAAATGGGACTCCTTGTAAATGAATTCTTCAACTAATTAGATTAAAAGAAAGACAAAACAAATTTTAAGTGTTTTGAACCGGCTCCAAAGTGCATATTAATATAAGAGTCACTCAGAATTTTCCGAAATGCATGAAAATGTAAAAACACGAAGAAAAAGAAGAAGAAAAAACGTAACTTACCAATAAAATCAGCAGCGTTTTTGCCATTACAAAACCTGCCGGTTGGTTTTCGGGTAGGAAAGTCGATACCATTGTAAGGAAAATCAGCTTTGGCAATGGTAAGAGGAAGGTAATTATTGTTGCCAACATCAACTGCAGAGTCGCCAAAAATGAAAAGTGCAGGTACCATATGCGACATTGTTGATTTGAAATTTGATACCCATACTATTACCAGACAAATTATCAAAAACAATTTCATCTCTGCAGAGAGAACACTGAATACCATTTTGTAGAAATAGTTTTTTTGAATGATTTGATGGGATAAGATAGGCTATCAGTCTCTTTTTGAAATTATAAATATATGCTAGCAAATTTATTGATTGCTGGGTGCTGGGTGTTGCTGTTCTACTAGTTGAAGGGCCCCCGCATTCAATAAAGTTAAAAAACAGTCTCAGTTAAGTATCTAAAATTTTAGGGTTGTAAACAGAGCCGATATTGCTCGAATTTGACGAGTTGTGTTTTTTTTTTAATGAATACACCCTCAACCTATGATGGCGATAGTGATTTTCTATGAAGCATGGATTCAGATTTTGTTTTGGTAAATTTCAAAAATATATCCTATGGCTTCAGTCATGTTTAAAAAGAGAATTAGAAAATTTTTATTTTTAAAACGGGACTGAAGTTTAAAACGCTATTAAACAAAGGAAAAAATTTACAAAATGTTTCTTTTCTAATATTATAAATGGTATTTTAATCAATTCAACATTCCTATAAATTAATCATATTATTTATGAATTATATATTAAGATTTGATTAAATTTCAAAGATTTTTTATTTTGTTACAATTTTTCAAAATTATTACAGTCTTTTAAATAAAAAAGATACTTATACTTCTCAAAAAATTTAAAAATTATCATGGAGGTGTATAGTATTTTTATTAATCAATCTGCAAAATTTTAATTCGAAACGGTTATAATTACTCTTTATCGTAACATATTTTTAAATTTAGGATTTTTTTTCATACATTTGCTAGCCTTTGTATTTTTTAAGCGTCGGAATTGTGATTTTATTCACCAAATTTTTTAATAGATGTAGGGTGGCGATAGTATTCTTTATGCCAAAAAATCATCGAAATCAAAAGCTATAAATAATTTATTGGAAAAATAAGTGATTTTTTGTTACTTTAAAAAAAAAGATTTTATGCTAATTTTTAATGAGAAAAATATCGTGTGGTCAAAATAGTTTATAGTGAGAGTTACTCTTTTGACTTATGTTTTAATGCCAAAATAAATCACCAACGGTTATATTTTTATTAAATGTTTTGTAACATCAAAACGTTTATTTGGTTTTAATGGTGTGACATAAAAATGATTCTAATGAGTAACGACTCTTTTTCCTCATATAAAAAGATGAGTGGTTTTCTTTTGGAATAGAGACAACATTCAATTTTTACTCTCTTCCCTCTCTCTCTTTTCTGGATATCATAAGCATTTCTGATTCCTGTACCCAAAACTTAAATTGAGCTTGAATGAGTTGTTTAATCTTGGGAGGAACTACGAAGTATCCTTTAAGGACAGAGTCTCCTACTCGACTCAACTCATGCTAACCAGTAACCCATTTCTTCTGCTATTTTTGTGTCTCAGATTTAGCCTCCGAGTTCAAAATCATCTGCTGAATTCCTGCCCGGAATTTCTGTTTTAAGCAACTGCTTCAGGGAAAAAAGCATTGCCTTTGGTCCAGCTTCTGAGCTCCGGTGACAGATTCAGATCCGGAATTGTTGCCTCTAATCCAGTATTTGAGCTTATGCAACTGCTTTTAGAAAAGCGTTGCCTCTGTCCGGAAGCAACTCCGAAACTAGCTTTAAAGAGCAAATTTTACAACAATCTTAAAGGATAATTCTGAAATGGAAAATTATACTACTCCATGGGGATCGAATTCCTTCGAGAAAATGAAAGCAGTTGTTCCACCACTATAAGCTAAATTGTTTATTTACAAAAATTAAATTTGGTGTCATTTTTCGAAAATTGAAGCTAATGAGATTTTGAAATCTTTGATTTCCAAATATAATTATGAGGGTACTCGTAAGTAAAAGTTGCATTGGCCTAAATAAAGTCAGTTGGAAGGAGATCGGAATAACTAAAGAGAAGGAGATAGTCTCAAAGGCAAATACCATGGAGATCAATCCTCGCTAAGAAAAAAGGTACGAATTTCTCTATGGTGAATTTATAAAGCTCAAAAGTAATAAAACCTTCAATAATATAAAAAGGGAAGTTTTATACATGTGACCACCATGCTCCTAAATGGAGGAAGAGAGTTGTGAAATGTGACAATCCTACTCAACTTATAGTTAAGTAGATGATATTATTTTGTAGTTGTGAGCACGGGGATTTTACAGTCCCTCTCGCGAGACGATGATAACATATGCCCGATTTTATTCCTCGTAATAAAAATTCTTTTTTGGAATTTTTATTACTGATATAAAATTCTCTATGAATTTTATTTTTGAAAAAATTCAGTTCTGCGTGTCCGGTAACGCGTCCGGTGGTAGCTCAGACCGATGATTTACACAAAAAAAATAATTTAGTCCAAAACACCCACAAAAAGTCAAAAATAAACCCCAATATTTCAGTTTTTTCTTCAAAATCATCTTTTCCTGGATTTCCTCTCCCTTTCCCCGATTTTGGGCACGAATCGTGCTTGCATTTTAAACCTGTCAGGAAGCCGAGGCCACCGGCGGCCTCGTCGATACCGCCGGCGGTATCATCCATACCGCCGGCGGCATCATTTCCTCTGCAGAATAGTTGTCTGCCTTTTTTGCTCGATATCCGATGAATAATTGATCGCAGGCAATTTCGAACGGATTTTAGCCTAGATAAGCAGCATTTCTAGGCCATTTGAAGGACTTAAAATCATACACAGATTTTGAGTATTTAGCTAGATTTAGTGGGATAAAGTTTAGAAAAGGTAAGAAAAGAGGTTTCAATCCATCTTTTTCTTGGTTTTTCTCTACTGAACTCTCTAATATTAAGTAGATTTTCAGGTTTAGAATCACCAAAAATAGGATTTAGAGCCCTAAATCACCCTTTACTTCCCAAAATCATCATTTAAGCTCCCCGGAGGTGTCATACGGATCACGAAGAGGTGGATTCAGGGCCCCGAGGTAAAAATTCTGAGTCTCATAGCTCTTTGGCTTTCATTTTACTTGGTCGTTGTGTTTTAGTTGCTATTTGTGCTTAGTTTTGGGTATTTGGTAGCTTTCTGGCCAAATACAGTTGCTGCAAGAAACTGAAGCCACTTGAGGCATTTGAAATCACCGGCGGCATCAACCATGCCGCCAGTAGCATCGTTGAGACCACCAGTGGCCTCATTTGCCCCTAGTGGCCCCATTTTCTTGCAGGACCCTTTTTTTATAGTATCCAGAAAATCATGTAGCCTGCCTGTGTAGTTGAGATCACCAACGGCATCATCCATGCCACCGGCGGCATGGATTTCTGGACAGCATTTTTCATTTCATTTATTTTCCGACCTAGTTTAAATTTCTGAAGCTAGGATGTACAGTGCAATGACGAAGGTTCAGAACCTTCTGAAAATAGACCCCACCCCATACCATGTAGCATTTTCACTAATAATTTGGTTAAAATAACGATCGTGTCCAAAACGGACTTTTTCCCTAAAATTCGTTTGTAAAATGAATTTTTCAAAGGGAACTTATATTTTAAAATCAAAAATTTTTGAGCTAACTTGGTAGCTTGACCCCAGCCAGGGGCTCTGCCCCCGGAACCCATCTGGGACGCTGCCCCGGAACTCCGTGAGGGGCTACCGCCCCTCGACCCCATCAAGGTTGCTGTCCCTCGACCCCGCCGAGGGCGCTGCCCCTTAGACCCCGCGAGGGGCTGCCACCCCCAGACCCCGCTGCCGTCGGTGCCTCTATGTATGATATACCCCATATACGTGTTGTATGTTGGTCCCTGTGAGAGTATTTATAAGGGCAGAGGGGGTGAATGGCCATTTTTCATGGAATTTACAGACTTAGAAAAGTCTTAGTATAGCATGTTTGATTATGATCCGGAAGATGGATTCGGATGATGCAAATATGACGATAATATGCAATAAAGTAAAATAGAAAGAAAATCAAACACAAGTATTTTATATTGGTTCGGCCCTGCCTACATCCAGTCCCCTGAGTTTCCTTCCTCCAGGCTTATCAACTAGTGGATTCCTTTCCAACTGGCAGGAATTAAGCCTTACAGATTTGTCTCCGGATGGTAACCCCTTTCAGAAGTAGGATATAGCACTAAAAGCACCAACTCCTAGCTGAGTCCTCTTATCTTTAGGAGGATATGCCACTTAGCTTTCTACCTCGAATCTAAGCTAAGTCCTACAGGGAGATCTCACTCAAAGCACCTACTTCAACCTATATCCTAATCTCTCAACTCACCCAAGTTCGAGATTCTTACTCTTTAGTTTTTAAGAAAGGGTTGGTTTTTGGATTCCTCAAGTTTATAGTTTCACTTGGGAATCCTTACAAAACAGATTTTGAATCAAAATGTTCTTGGAGGGATTGTATCAACTGATTGAATAAGTATTGCTTTGTTACTTGCTTTTGTAAATCAACCAGTTGACCTTCTCATTTGGTGAAGAGCTCCTTTTATAGGCTTCGATCATAAATGTAGCCGTTGTGGTTGGTGAGCTTTCATTCAATCTTCACCCTTGATCAGGTTGATGATGTGGAGCTTCAAGATCCGTTGATCAATCCGTTAGACTGTATTTTGACCCTTTTGAAATCTTAGGATTGAGGTTATAAAGTTGTCAGTGATCGTTTTGCTTATCATTTTATGATGCACCAACTTTCATACCAATTGCTTTTTGATGTGAGCTCCACGCGCCTCCTTATTAGTCTAGGAGAAAAAGGTAGTTAGCTTTTTCTGTCCGGTGTCAGTCCTTTCTTTGAAATATGCAAGCTTTCATTTTGTCTTTATCTTGGGGAAAGGATCTTTGACTTGAGAGACCAAAAGGATGGAGGGAAAGTTATATTTTGTATCTTTCCCTATGTTTGAAATATAGGTCTTCCGGATGTCCTTTAGACCTATACACTTCGGATCTATCTTCTTTCGGAGATAGCTTCAATCAGTTCTTCTGGATGCTAGTCTTGAAGAACAGAAGTTTGTTTCCTTTCCAAACTTTGTCCAGATGATTTTCTCTAGTGCTTAGGTATTTAATTTCTTCAATGGATGACATGTATCTTGATCTTTGTCCGGATATTTCCATTTAGATTTAAGAGAAATACATACATAGTTTTTGTTTCTTTCAAACTTGATCCGGATTTATTTTTAGATTGTTATCCGGATCATTGTTTCCCAATAATCTCCCCCATTTGATGGAAATAAAAACCTAAGTCAACTAAGCATAGGACAGGGGTATATAAACTAAGTATGATTCTTAATACTTAGTCATTTACAATGCTCCCCCAAAATATTAGCATCCTAACTCCCCTAAAATTTTATAATTCTAGCTTCTAAGATTGTTTTTAGTATAATTACAGCTTGTACTTTAGAAGCGTTTGTTTTGATAGTTAAGAACTTCACTTCATATATACTTCTGTTGTTAACAATGGTTAACACCATGAAGTTTAGAGTTAAAATTACAGAAATACATATAAAGTGAATCTAGCTATTATATAACTATTACAATATCATCTAGCTAGCTTAACTATCTCTACAGAAGGACCACTCTTCCTGACTTGCAGCATTTTTCCCTTGCCACTTCCTTCACTTTAATGACTCGGATCTTCCTCCCCATTTTTGCTTCCATCAAGAGGATCAATAACCATGTAGGTTCACTTGTCCCAAGACTGTAGCCAAGCAGAGGAGTAAATAGAGTAGTCTTTATTGCCTTTAGCCCACTCATCAATAATGTGATCAACTATAGGCGGAGTCAAATAATATAGGCGAAGAGACCTCCAGAGTTGATCATAAGATTATGAGACTTGAGGAAGAATCTGCAGGATGTGTTCTCAGTCCTTGGGTTCAAAATAGGGGAACATAGCCTTGATAAGAGTAGTTGTACCTTTTTTGCTCATGAATCCAGAGTCCCCTATGGCTTGAACAAGGTTGTGCAGTATCGGAATGAGCTGACTTTCCGGAATAGCCAGAGGATGAGAGGGTCTGGAGATAGACATGTTGTTGATTCTGGTTTGGATTAGGGTTATTTCCTCTGAGATCCGTTTCCGGATATTGTGGAGTGACTCCATTTGATCCTTTATTTCTTTAGAGACTGACTTCTTCCATTCATTTATTGATTGTTGAATACTGGAGTTTCTGGCCTGCATCTCATCACCCATATCATCTAGTATCTTCTCTTTGAGTTTGGGGATGGTTTTATCAATAAAGTGAGCAAGCATGTCCTGGGTTACTTACTAATCAGTTTCCAAGTTGAGAAGAGCAGGTTTTATGTCTCTGTCTTCCATGAATTTTGTTAAGTTTTCAAACTTGGAATCAATGTAGTCCTTTATTTCTGTGGATAGATCAGTGGCGGATGAGGAAGTTCTTTCAAGGATCATTGCATAGTTATCAGAGGCCAAGGTATTAGCTTGACCGGCAGTCCGGTTTGCTGTAGTAACGCTTTCTTTGAGCTCATTCATAATTGGCTAGATTTGAGATAGAGAGGCATCAACTATAGCACCGGGAGTGGGAAATTCCATAACTTGCTTCTCAATGCGAGGAAGGCTTTTCAAACTCTCCTTAATTTTACCAAACTCCTTCTGAATGGTCAAGGGCTGGAACTCTTCATAAAGCACTGCTTCAATGGATTTTAAGTGTGAGCAGATGCTTCGAAGGCTCTACTTGACATACCCTTCCTCTTGTTCCTCCTGTGATGCTTCTTGAAGAAGCTTGAGTGTAGCCATAACTATGGCACTCTTGATGCTGGCAGTGGGAATGTTGATTGGATTGGCGATGGGGGGTGTCTTTTCTCGGATGAGGTGGATTCATCTCCAAAACTTAAACTACTTCTAGAGGACTGATGTTCCTCTTCTGTTTCAGTTCCTTTAGAGTTAGAGCTCTCTTCTTCTTCCTCCTCTGCCATCTGTTCCTCCGAATGAGCCTCGCCTGTAGGGTCCACTTCAGAAGTGTGCCCTTTAGAACTCAGACTCGCTCCCTCCTCTGGAGTTATATCATCCAGGTTTGACACTATGTCCTTAGCTATATTATGAGAGACTGTAGCCAAGTTATGCTCATTAAGGTCAGAATTAAGATAGGGTAGATCAGGGGTTACCTCATTGGTGTGTAGCATCTGATTGTGATTAACTTCAACATCCTGCTTCTCTTCTTCCAGCCTAGCATTCGGATGATTGGAACTATCCTCAATCACCCATACATGTGCCTTTACAAGACTTATCTTTTCTCCCCCAGGCGTGTTGGCATTTTCCTCAACACCCTTCTCCAGTGCCTTATCAGGACTTTTAAGATTGATGATTGGAGTGCTGGATCCAGGCAGATTCTCTGGTAGATCTTCTTTATGAGAGGCAAAGATGAATGAATCAGCTCCAGGGATTTCAGACAATGTGTCCATCTCACCAGGATTCCCTAAAATTAGAGGTACCAGGGCTGGATTTACTCTAGATAAAGCACATGGACCTTCTGTTCTTTCTCAGTTTATTTTAGTGTTTTCCTTCATGGCAGCTTGTATTATAGCATATTGTTCATCATCTTCCCCTACTATCTCTGTTGCTTCGGGCACATGTTTCCCTTTGCTTCATTTTGTTTTTTCTAAAGCAGCTTTCTCCCTGTGCTGCTTTGCCTCTTCATTTAGCACAATTCCAACTAGTCTCCGCCCTTCACTAGGTTTTTCTCTTAGGCAGCAATGGCTACATCATAACTGAGCCCCTTTCTTCTAAGTTTCTTTTGAGGAGGAGCCTCATCCTCCTTTTCTTCATTATCTTTCTCCTTTTCCATTTCAGCTAAGCTTCTCTTAGCTTTCCTTCTTTTAGCCTCAACTGCTTTGGCAGCAATTTTCTCAATCGCATTTCGACCCTTCTTAGCCGTAGCCTTAATCGATCTCCCCCTAGGCCTAGGCTTCACTGAACTTAGAATCTGAGTGAGGGGCAGAGAGTCCTCATTAACCTCTTTCGAAACCACTTCTATTTGCTTTTGAGCTTCGGCTTTAGTGGTTCTCGGTTTCTTAGGAACAAGAGCCTGCTCTTTCAGATCCACCATCTTTTGGGACTTAATTCTTTTCTCATCCCTTTTCTGCTTGGCTTTTTCTTCATCCCATTCCTCATCATATCGGAGATTGAGGAAATTCTTCTCAAGAATAGGCTTTCCATATATGCCTTTGAATTCGGTCAGATCTACTTCTGCTGCTTACAGAATTCTTATGATTAAGGCGCCATGGGAGTTTAAATGGGTCTTGAGATAGTGAATGATCAATACTAGCCAGTTTACTTCCACACTTCCAACCCAGTGCTGCAAGATGTAGTGCTGGAGGGAAGAAACTATAGTCAATGATCCTTTCCTTATCAGGATGAGTTTAGCCAGAGCATGCTACAAGAATCTGGGCATTCTAGGGAAGTATGTAGAGAATTTATCTCTAAAGTAATTCTTGTGAAGCCATAGTTTGGAATCGTATATAACTCTAGTCTCATCGCCATCTTTTCTCATTAATATACCGGAGTTCTTCATGTTTAGATTCTTCTCAAAGAACTCTAGAGTGATAGTTATGGCCTTCCCCTATACTTCAGTACGTAAGGCATCGAAATGGTTATGAGCACTGAGACTTATGAAAAATTCTTTCACTAGCTTTGGGTAGGTAGGGTGATTTATCTTTAGAAACTCACCCAGATTTTGATCTTCTATCAAGGTGAAGAAAGGAGGGGTTACGAATAAGTAGTCATCACCTAAGTGATAAGTGGGAATGACTAATTCGGAGGTTTTAAAATTTAGCTCAAAATCATTATCCTTAAAGTCGGATACTTGAAATAAATTTTTGCTTGGTAGGATCACGAGGGTGTTTGAGGTGTTTGTGGCTGCTATTTGAGAGAGATTTTGAAAGCTAAGGTTCTGGATTTGAATTTTTGCAGAGTAACAGTAAGAGTATGTTGCTCGCGTGAGGAGTAGGATGAATTTTAGGGGTATTTATAGATTTTTAAAGGTTGGACTCCAGCTATTTTAGCTGGATTGATGACATGGCAGTCAGATTTTTAGGAGAGAGGTAAGTTCAGTTTAATTGGAGAATGTGGATGGTTTATTTTGAAAATAACCATCCAATTTACCGCGCATGTGACCACCAATAGACTTTTAAAATTCAAAAAGTAACAGTTACCTTTAAAGCGCTTTTTCTGCCATTTGTCCTTCTTGTCTGCTGATGTGGCATACTTTCCTCGGATTAGGCTTGTATTGGTAATTACCTCAATTTTGGATGATCCTGTTGACAAGAGACTTAATTTACCATGGATTTGACATACCAATGGCCTCCCTTAACTTCCCAAATTGATCTTTACTTAAGGGCTTAGTAAAGATATCTGCTCTTTGCTTATTGGTTGGAATGTATACCAATGCAACATCCTTCTTTATTACATGATCCTGGATGAAGTGATGCCTTATGTTGACATGCTTCATCCTACTATAGAGCACCAGATTCTTTGACACATCAATAGCACTTTTGTTATCATACATAACATCCACACATACGGATTGCACTCCATAATCTTCAAGTTATTGTTTGATCAATAGGAGTTGAGCAACGCAACTTTTAGCTGCCATATATTATGCTTCTGTAGTGTATAATGCAACTGAAGTTTGCTTCTTGCTATACCATAATACTAAGCAATCTTTAAGGAAATGGCAGCCTCCGGATGTACTCTTTCTCTCAAGAGTATCTCTTCCATAATCTGCATCAGTGAACCCTTGGAGTGTGAAATCTTCATTACTAGGATACCATAATCCAACCTAAGTGGTTTCTATAAGATATCTAAGGATTCTTTTAACTGCCTTCAGATGGGAATCCTTAGGATTGGCTTGATACCTTGCATAGTAGCAAACTGTATAGTATATGTCAGGTCTGCTAGCTGTCAAGTATATAGTGAACCAATCATTCCTCTATAGAGCTTCTGTTCCGCATCTTCTCCTTCATAATCCCTAGATAAGATTGTGTCTAAGCCCATTGGAGTGGACATAGGTTTGCTTTTGTCCATTTCAAACTTCTTTAGGATCTCCTTGGTGTACTTTGATTGATTAATGAAAATCTTATCCAGACTTTGCTTGATCTATAGACCAAGGAAGAAGTTGAGTTCTCCCATCATGGACATCTCAAATTCCTTCTGCATTTGAGAGTTGAATTCTTTGCACATCTTTTCATCAATGGCTCCAAAAATGATATCATCCTTATAGATCTGAACTAGAATAATATCATTCTTCTTTTTCTTAATGAAGGGAGTGGTATGTGCCTTACCTCTAGTATATCCCTTGGATATAAGGAATGAGGTTAATCTTACATACCAGGCTTTTGGTGCTTTGCTTTAATCCATAGAGAGCTTTATTCAACCAGTAAACATGATCCGGATCCTTTGGATCTTCAAAACCGGGTGGTTGCTTAGCATAACCTTCTTCTTGGATGACACCATTTAGAAATGCACTTTTGACATCCATTTGGTATAATGTGAACCCCATGAATGATGCAAAAGCACATAGGATCTGGATTGCTTCCAGTCTTGCTATAGGAGTAAAAGTTTCTTCGAAATCAATTCCTTCTTGCTGGTTTAGCCTTGAGCAACTAGTCTTACCTTATTTCTCACCACTACTCTAGATTCATCAAGCTTGTTCTGGAACACCCATTTGGTGCCAATGATTGATTTCCCTTTAGGAGAGGGCACTAGATCCCATACATCATTCCTGGTGAATTGATCTAGCTCTTCCTGCATTGCCATCATCCAGCTTTCATCGCCTTCAGCATCTTGAAATTTCTTTGGCTCTATGAGAGAGACAAAGGCAGTATGGCTCATCATCCAGTTGAGCTGACATCTGGTTCTAACTGGATTCTAAACATCGTCTAGAATATTTTCGATAGAATGATCTCTTTGGGTCCGAATCTCTCTTTGTAGGCCTTCATATTGAGCTAGGACTTGCTCCATTTCAGCTTCAGCCATTCCTTCTTAGCCTTCATTAAAGTCAATCTCCTGTGGGTTGAGATTAACTTATTGTATCTCTGGATCAAAGGATATTCCTTCATCTTCCTCTTTGTACTTCTTGACTTGAAGTGAATCACGAATTCCTGCTTCTTCCTTTTCTCCAAATTTTTCAGCTTCCGAAACTTGATCTTCTGGAGTGTAGCTTTTCTTTCCTGCAGCATTAGTCTCATCAAAATCTACATGTACTAACTCTAATACAGTTTGGGTTTGTTTATTAAAGACTCTGCAAGCCTTACTATGTGTTGAGTAGCCAAGGAAAATTGCTTCATCAGACTTAGGATCAAATTTTCCTAGTTGCTCTCTATCATTAAGGATATAGCATTTACATCTGAATGCTTTGAAGTACCCAATTTTGGGTTTTCTTCCCTTCCAGATTTTATATGGGGTCTTTTCTATGGTCTTTCTAATGAAAGTTCTATTTAAGATGTAGCATGCTGTATTTACGGCCTCACCCCAAAAATATTTTAGCAAACAATTTTTATTAAGCATTTTTCTAGCCATCTCAACTATAGTCCTGTTCTTTCTCTCAACAACTCCATTCTATTGAGGAGTGTGGGGGGCAGATAAGTTGTGTCCAATGCCCTTAGAGTCACAAAAGTTAGCAAAATGCTTATTTTTTAATTCTCCACCATTATCACTCCCCGATGCGTGCAATGGTTATGCCCTGTTCTACTTGTATCCGGGTGAATGTTTTAAAGAATTAGTCAAAAGCTTCATCCTTGCTTGTTAGCAGGAGAACCCAGGTATATCGAGAATAGTTATCCATAATGACCATGGTGTATTCTCTTCTACCTAAACTCAATGGCTTGATTGGACCAAAGAGATCAATATGTAAGAGCTCAAGTACTCTTTTGGAAGGAATGTAGGATATGGAAGGGAAACTTTTCTTATGTTGTTTACCTAATTGACATGTAGTGTATAAATAATCCTTATCAAAAGCAACCTTAAGCGAACCCACCACTAATTCCTTTTTGGCTAACTTGGACAGAAGGTTCATACTAACATGTCCTAACCTCCGATGCTATAGCCATGATTCTTCTTCTTTAGCACTAAACAGATGTTACTCTTTTCATTTTTAATGTTTACTGAATATATATTATTTAATCTAGGTGCATAAAGAACTATTTGGTTGGACTTACTATCATATATTGAGCAGCCTCCAGAATCGAAAGTGACCTTTCTTCCTTTATCACAGAGTTGGGCTACACTCAATAGGTTGAACTTCAGTCCATCAACTAGAGAGACATCTTCAATCTTTAATTCTGATCCAATGGTTTCATTTCCAATGATTTGTCCCTTTTGATTATCTCTAAAGCTTACTTTGCCTCCCTTCTTCCGGGTTAATGTGATGAAGGCCTTCTCATCACCTGTCATGTGCCTTGAGCATCCACTATCAATGTACCATGTGTGTTGATCTACTGTGGATCTAAGGCATAACTGCAAAATAGATCAAGTGGGTTTGGGTACCGAATCAGATTTAGGTCCTCTCGGGTTAATAACCATCTCAGGCCAAGGATAAACATCATAATAACCATTTTTTAATCTACATGATTTAGTAATATGATTATTTTTTCCACAAAACCTGCACCCTGAAATAAGTATGCTTTACTTTAGCTTTTCGCTGATCTTCTCCAGATCCTTCCTTCCATAGTTGCCTTTATATCAAGCTTCTTGCACACTGGTGGATGGTCCGGTATAAATTTAGAAGTTGGTTAGGGGTGCAACTTCAGCTCTATAATTTCTTCTTTGTTTGATAGGCTGTTGGTTGTAGGCTACCTTAGCCTTTCCCTTTTGAGCAGTAGTATATCTTTGAACTTGTGGGTGCATGTTAGGTTCCTTCATCTTTTGATTGGGGGTCTTTTATAATCTGTTCTGAGTAGGAGGAGGATTATCTCTTCTTGGAGTCTTTGTTTCGGGCCTCTTCCTGGATGCTTCCTTCAGTAGATTGATTTCCCTCTCCAGTCTATTACATTTGCATTTAGGATCTGGACTTGATTCCTCAGGAAGTTCTCCTCAATAACATCAATATGTTTTACTGCTCTAACCAAATTGATGTCTTGTGCCATTACTTCAGCATCTTCTGCTAACTCCATTACTGCTCTTTTAAGGGACTTGATTGCTCTTCCATTCTTCTTTACACCCTTGATTACAATTGACAGAGCTCTAGCAAGATCAAGATTAGAGGTAGAATTAAAACAAGAATTTACCTCAGTGTTTGCTGTATCTAATTCTGAATCTTCAATTTGCTCTATTTCTTGCTTGGAGGCATTCCTTCCGGATTGCTCTACTTCCAAGTCAGTCAGAGCCATGAAGGCATAATTTGCAGTCTCCTCTTTTTCTGTTGAAGATGAGCTGCTACTTTCTTCATTGTTGCCCCTAAGTAGCAACCATTGCCTTCTTTTTGAACTTCTTGGTTCTCTTGAGCTTAGGGCACTTTGTTCTGAAGTGGCCTTTCTCACCACATTCAAAACAAGTAGTTTCTTTCTCCGAATCCTTCTTTTCTTTCGAATTCTTTTTAGGCTTATCTCTTCTAGAGGTGCCTTCTCTTGGTTTCCGGGATTCATACCTTTTTTATTTCCTTCTATCTTTCTTTTGTATGAATCGATTTAGCCTTCTGGATAGTAGAGCAAGTTGATATTTGGTGCTCATTAATTCATTGATTTGCTCTTCCTCTCCGGATGAAGCAGATCCGGTGGATTCTGCTTTAAGGGCAATGGTCTTCTTTTTCTCCCCAGGCTTCTTTTCTTGTTGGCTATACCTCTCCAAGGACAATTCTTGGGTCAGAAGATTACCAATGAGTTCATCATAACTGCAAAAATTTAAGTTATAAGCTTCCTCAATGGTAGTCTTTTTATTCTCCCATTCCTTGGTGAGACTCCGGAGCACTTTCTTGACCATTTCTACTTCCGGAATCTCCTTCCCTAGCCTTTTCATTTCATTCACTAGATTTGTGTATCTAGTGTTCATGCTGCTGATTGATTCTTTAGGCTCCATCTTAAAGGCTTCAAACTTTTGCTGGAGTAGATCAAGCTTAGCCTCTCTTACTTTGGTGGTTCCTTCATAGGTTACCGCCAACTTCTCCCAAATCTCTTTTACAGTCTCGCATCTGGATATCCTATTGAATTCATCTATAGTAAGAGTATAATGAAGCATGTTAATAGCATTTGCGTTTTCACGCAACTTTTTAAAATCATTCTCATCCCACATGCTTGATGGCTTTCGGGTAGTCATACCCTCTACTTCATAAGTAGGCTCATATGGACCATCTTTTATAACTAACCATGCTTGCATACTTTGTGACTGGATGAAATTCTTCATCCGGTTTTTCCAGAAAGTGTAGTGTTCACCGGTAAAGAGTGGAGGATGGGTAATAGACATACCCTCGGGAAGGAGTTGTAAGTTTTAGAAACTCATTTTGATATATGAATCAAAATATATAGACTTATAGCTCGAGATTGTTAGATCGCTAGTTTGAGCACTTGCTCTGATACCACTTGTTGGTCCCTATAAGAGTATTTATAAGGGTAGAGGGGGGTGGATGGCCCTTTTTTGTAGAATTTACAGACTTAGAAAAGTCTTAGTGTAGCTTGTTTGATTATGATCCAGAAGATGGATCTGGATGATGCAAATATGACAATAATATACAATAAAGTAAAATAGAAAGAAAATAAAACACAAGTATTTTATACTAGTTCGGCCCTGCCTACATCCAGTTCCTATAGTTTAATTCCTCCGGGCTTATCCACTAGTGGATCCCTTTCTAACTGGTAGGAATCAAGCCTTACAAATTTGTCTCCAGATGGTAACCCCTTCCAAAAGTAGGATATACCACTAGAAGCACTAACTCCTAGCTGAGTCCTCTTAATTTTAGTAGGATATACCACTTAGCCTTCTACTCTGAATCTAAGATGAGTCCTACAGGGAGATCTCACTCAAACCACCTACTTCAAGCTATATCCCAATCTCTCAACTCACCCAAGTTAGAGATTCTTACTCTTTGGTTTTTAACAAAGGACTGGTTTTTGGAGTTCCTCAAGTTTATAGTTTCACTTGGGAATCCTTATAAAACAGATTTTGAATCAAAATGTTCTTGGAGGGATTGTATCAACTGATTGAATAAGTATTGCTTTATTACTTGCTTTTGTAAATCAACTAGTTGACCTTCTCATTTGGTGAAGAGCTTCTTTTCTAGGCTTTGATCATAAATGTAGTCGTTGTGGTTGGTGAGCTTTCATTCAATCTTCACCCTTGATCAGGTCGATGATGTGGAGCTTCCGGATCCATTGATCAATACGTTAGACTATATTTTGACCCGTTTGAAATATTAGGATTGAGGTTAGAAAGTTGTTAGTGATCATTTTGCTTGTCATTTTGTGATGCACTAACTTTCATACCAATTGCTTTTTTATGTGAGCTCCATGCGCCTCCTTATTGGTCTAGGAGAAAAAGGTAGTTAGCTTTTTCTGTCCGGTGTCAGTCCTTTTATTCTTTCTCTGAAATTTACAAGCTGTCATTTTATCATTAGCTTGGGGAAAGGATCTTTCACTTGAGAGACCAAAAGGATTAAGGGAAAGTGATATTTTGTATCTTTCCCTATGTTTGAAATATAGGTCTTCCGGATGTCCTTTAGACCTATATACTCTGGATCTATCTTCTTCCAGAGATAGCTTCAATTAGTTCTTTCGGATGCTAGTCTTGAAGGACAGAAGTTTGTTTCCTTTCCAAACTTTGTCCAGATGATTTTCTCTAGTGCTTAGGTATTTAATTTTATGGATGACTTGTATCTCCATCTTTGTCTGGATACTTCCATTTGGATTTGAGAGAAATACATACATTATTTTTGTTTCTTTCAAACTTGATCCAAATTTGTTTTTAGATTGTTATCCGGATCATTGTTTCCCAGCATTGTATCTGTGCTAACCTTTCCGTGTAGGTAGATTTAGGTTAGATGTATGCTAGGCCTTTGGGTGTTTTATCTTTCGCTTTAGAAAAATGTATATGATTTGGAAAGCCATGTAATTATTATTTATTTTCCACATTTTCATTTGTTGGATATCTGTAATAATTATTTATTTCCTGCTTTGGATGCTTGCTAAGACATGCTAATAATATATAAACCGAAAACATAATAAATAGGGTGGATTAAAATCGATTAAGAAAGAATGAAATCTTTTAACTTGGCCTAATGTAAAATAGATAACATAATTTGAACTTGGAATCTCTGTTTTAAGGTACGGTCTAACCACCCGGTGGGAATTGTTAGATATGATGTGTGCCCTTAAGGCAATTAGGGCGATATATCTTAATTATATAATAGTACGAATATTCTGTTTAATTAAGAAAGGCATTTAATCTTTTGTTTATATCAATGTGTTCATAAATATATTATTACTGGTTAAATATATTCATTGATGTATGTTTACAAAAGTCCTTGACGTATCATCGCATGAAGTCAGAGAAATTAGAGTTGGACTATATTTGGTGGAAGCTGCTTCATGTGCAATTATGATTATGTCTAAACTATCCCTAGTCATAGTTTCATCAAGAAAGGATATTGATGAAGCGGAAAGACTAGCATGTGGTCAACTTTCTTGGAAAGGGTCCAAGTAGTTAATCTCCTATGGACTGAAGGTGCCTTAAGTTTGACACATGGCTATATCTGGGAGAATACATTGGAGACTGTAGTAAGATAAACACTTGGTATATATATCAATGTGTTAGTGTTTAACTTCATGCAATAAGCTTTGCAAATATCCTCATACTTGAGATACTAGTTGCCTTGTGTGGTACTATTGCTATACTTTGGGCCATTCCTATACACTCATTAATTTAGGGTGCTATGGGTGATTACGGGTATAGTGATGACAGCACGTTGGTAAGCTGGGTAGTTGGAAAGAATCCATAGCTTCGGATATATTAAGGAGTTATACCTGGGCACTTGTTGAAGTGATGATTGCTATAAACCTCTGATCAAAGTATGTGTTTGATAGAAATGGTTTCTAGTCAAGCACCCTACGTTAAAAGACAATATACTTTGGTAACAAGTTAATAATTGGGATAGCTTGGAGCAACCTTGCTATTAGTAGGTTAACACTTTAACCGAAACCCATAAACTAGATGGTACTAATATTAAAGAATGGAAGGAGTTCATCGTATTGGACAACTATTGCATTAACCGGGATTAAGTCATAAGCATAAATGATGTTCCGAGTAATGGGGGATGGTAGACCCTTGCTAGAGGCGTACTATAGTCGTTTAAGGTAATCGAGTTCTATTTATGGTCTAGAACCTCGAGCCAATGGTTCCATTAGAACAAGGGTTGGTTAAGCCTTAACAGCTCAATACTTCGGGATCCTATAAGGTGACACACATTGGACCTTCATCGGACTGAGTAAAGAACTAATAGATTTATTCTATTACGAAAATATAACATGATAATAATTAGATTATTATTTGGTTGGACCAAGGATTTATTTTTGATAGGTGACTAATTAATTAGGGTCATAAATAAATTGGCTAAATTCATTATATCAATTTTATAAGCCAAGGAATTTATCTTTGACCGGCAACTAATTTATTAGGGTCCAAAAATAAATATTTATTTGAAAAGGATTAAAAGGGGAATTTTGCCAGGACGAGTTAAATTGGATCGAGAGTATAAAGTGTTTTTGTACAGGCTCGGGTGGGCGGGAGTGCACCGAAAGGTGTGCAAGTAATGTTGGGCATTGGTTGCGGTAGCCCATGAAATGGGCTGCACATGCACAGCCCATAAGGGTGCAAAGGGTTTGCCTTGCAGAACACACAGCGTGCTATGCACACTGCGTGGCTGGGTTGTGCCCGCGGGTCATGGTGACCCACGGGCATAACCCGCGTGAGATGTGCATATTATGCACATCCTACATCGAAAGTGGGGGAACAATTTTGCTCCCCCAAGTCTATAAATAGGCTCCTATGCTCCCCCTTTTCAAATGCACCAAGTTCAAAAGTAATTCCTACGATAAAGGTTATTTGAACAAATTATATTTTGAGGAGCCTGATTTTATTCGAGTACCCCTACTTTATATTTTCGGGTGAGGCTTCTGGAGTGGTCTAGCAACTACTTGAGGCTTCTTACTTCTTCCTCTCGGGGAGGTTTTGGTTGGTGCGGTTCATGTGGATACTCATAGAAGCTATCCTACGCTTGGAGGCTTGTGCAAGACGGTTCTGTTAAAGCATGCTTCAACTGGTAAGTTTTCTTTCTTTCTCTTTTAATTATTAGGTCTTTTTCTTTAATCGTTTTTAGACTTAATGATTATGCTTAGGTTGTTTTACATGCTTAATTTATTCTATGCCTTGGTTATAGCTTAGAGTTATAACATGCTTAGGTTATAGCGTAGAGTTATAACATGCTTAGGTTATAGCTTAGAGTTATAACATGCTTAGTATAAAATATATGTGCTAGGATACAATTTAGAATTATGGTATGCCTAGCCTATGCATGCTAACCTAGGTAAAGAATTATTTAGTTAAGGTTTTATCTAATTTATATGCATCTATTAGGAGTTCTTGGGAACAGGGACAAAATTTTGAATTTCCGCCATGCCTGTTATGCATGTTCAATTTGACTGTCAGTTCCCAATAGGAATATCGTACCCAAATTCCCGATGGAGGTTAAGTGGGTGTCGACTCTATTTTAAAATATGGGATTTCAAGTCTCGTATCCCTTAACGTGAAAATTGGACTTAAATTCAACATCAACATCGTTTAATCAATCCATCTTTTTATCACGCTAAAATGAGG
Organism: Euphorbia pulcherrima; assembly: GCA_947683365.1. NCBI lineage: Eukaryota > Viridiplantae > Streptophyta > Magnoliopsida > Malpighiales > Euphorbiaceae > Euphorbia > Euphorbia pulcherrima. The sequence goes on from CANTUS010000013.1 coordinate 12,933,051, forward strand.
ATCAATCCCTCGGTTCGCTTCATAGCACTCGTTATTTCCCCTCACGCTACGCATGTCATGTGGTCCTTACGTGAAGAAAGGTCGTCCGCTCACAGTAGTCATTTCAAAAGTAAATATGGTGATTGATGTGAATGAGTGGGTTATTGAATATGGAGTAACGAGGCGCATTTGTGAGAATAAATAAAAATGCTCTCTAGTCATATACACCCAAGTTAAAAGTGGAGAATAAAGGTTATCCTCAATCTCACATCTTTAGCACATAATGAGGTGCTACTTGTTCCCAATTTCAAACCGAATTGGTTTTAGTGAGCCTTTTAGGCGAAAATGGAGTGAAGGTAACTTTTGAGTCCGACAAGTTTATAATGACCAAATATATTGTGTTGTCAGAATGAGCTATATGAACCATAGAATATCTTTAATGTTTTTGAGATTGTTAATTATATTGCTTGCTCTCTTTCTCCTATTTGGTTGATTTGTGAGATATGCATTGTGGTAGTTAAGGTTTATGAATTTGAGTAATTTTATTTCATAAGTTCGAACTTTCAAGTTTTGAAAATTGTATTGAATCAAAATATTTATTTGTTGAGAAATAAATGAGGTTTTGATATGTTTTATGTGAATCAATATGTTTTGATTTAAGTTATTTTGAGACATCTTGATTTCATTTTTATTCGAGTTTGTTGATACCCTATTTGTGATAAAACTTTTATTTTATATTTGCTAAAAATTTCAGCTTTAAATACTCTTGCTTGTATATGAGTTTTCTTGAGATTTACAACTCCTTTTTGAGTGATTCTTGTTTCTATGGTTTCATGAGACATAGATAAAATTATGTTTATAAGGATGTTTTTCAAATTCTTTCATTTAGTGTGTTGAAATATTTATTGAAGTTGAGATAAAAATCTCGTTTTTCTGAAAATTTTAACTTTGAGCGCAGCTGATTTTTTGTGACATACTTGAGATATATAAATCGGTTTTATGTGTTTTTAGTGGCATTGAAAACTTAAGACATATATGTTTGTATGCATAGAAGAAAGTTTTGTCTAATAACACCGTTTACATGTTCAAAATTTGAGTTGAAGTGGACTCACGAAATCTGAAACTGAGCAGATTTTAGGTTTGCAAAATTGTTAGTAACCATGTGTGGTTATATGAGTATAATTTTGGTATGTTTACCTTGAAATTTGATGGTTTATAATTTCTAGTAAACTTTAGACACATGAGAACATGTTGTGAGTTATTATTAAGTATATATATGAGTTTCATATTTAATATGTTAAATATATACTTGAGATATTTGTTGGTGGAACTATTTGTTAAGTTTGCTATACAAATAGAATTTCACATGAGAAACCGATAAGACACTATATGAGAAATGAGAGGATCATCATTCTAATTTGAAATATTCAAAAGTGTGGGGGTGTCGTCTTAAGGTTATTATTGTTGAACCTATATAAAGAGAAATAGGTACAATATGTTATGTTTGTATGGTAATAGATTTTGTTGAACATATTGATGTGCTTGGAAATAATATCTTTGAGACAAAGAACACAAATTCTTTGTGAATGTTTTCAATAAAGACTAGAAAGATTTCCATTTTTAAGTATTGTTCCGAATGTTGACCCGATTGCACCTAATTTTCAAATTGAGTTTGAAAATGATAATTTGAGGAAAGGAAAGAGAGCTCTTAAAAGAAAGTTTTGGTGAAAATTTTTATGTGTTTGATTGAAGATGAATTTTTGTTGTTGGCAAAACTATTTCATCTTTTGAATCAAAGGTTTTGAATGAAGCTTCTTGTTGTTTGAGTTTGTTTCTATTCTTTGGAATATAGAACTTGTATTTTAGTTTATGATTCTTCTATATTTTTGTTATAGCTGCTTTTTACAATTAAGTTCACCACATGGGTGTTAAAATTGCCTTTCAAAATAAAGTTTTTTTATATGGTGCAACTTGAGGGGTATGTAGAGCCTGGACATGGATGGAAAAGTTGATAAAGTCTTTATATGGTTGTGAGCGGACGATATTTTACATGACGGCTGCTAAGCTGGGCCGGTGGACCGGTCTCAATGAAAATGATGGGCATGATGGTGATTGTGAAAATGGTTTATCATATTTTATGTTTAAAAGATAAGAGATCGAAATCCCGTACTTAAAATAAAGTCACCACCGGTTCAGCGCAACCGAGAAATTTTGGAACGATTTTCCCACCGGGGGGTAGACCATACCTTAAGTAGAGATTCCGAGTTCGGATGATGTTATCTATTTTACATTGGCCAAGTTAAAGGATTTCATTCTTTCTAAATCGGTTTTAATCCACTCTTTTTATTGTGTTTTCGATTATATATTGTCTGCGAGTCATCAAGCATTCAAAGCAGTAAATAAATAAATTATTATAGTCACCCCAAATAAAAGTGCAAAAAATAAAATAATAATTATAAGGCTTTCAAATCCTATATATTTGTCTATACAATAAATAAAAATACCCGAAGGCCTAACACACATCTAACCTAAATCTACCTGCACAAAACGGTTAGCACAGATATAGCACTTATACGGGATGTATCACACAAAACGGCGCCCCGGCAGTGGGGTCTGGGGGCGGCAGCCCCACACGGGTTCACGAGGCAACGCCCTGAGGGGGTCCGGGGACAGAGCCCTCGGCTGGGGTAGAGCTAGCAAATTATGTCAAAAAATTTTGATTTTAGAATATAATTTCCCTTTGAAAAATTCATTTTCCGAACGAATTTTAGGGAAAAGTCCATTTTGGACACGATCGTTATTTTAGCCAAATTATTAGTGAAAATGCCACATGTTATGGGGTTTGGACCATTTTGGGGAGTTCTAGACTCCCGTTGTTGCACTGTACAGCCTAGCTTCAGAAATTAAACTAGGTCAGAAATAAAAGAAACAAAAATAAACTTGCCGTCTAAAAGGTCATACCAGCGGCGGTATGATTGAGGCTGCCAGCGGCATCACTGATACTGCCGGCGATCTCAATTACAAAGGCAGGCTGTATGACATTCTGGATACCATAAAGAAAGGGTCATGCAATAAAATGGAGCTACTGGGGGCAAATGAGGCCACTGGCAGTATCAATAATGCCCTGGCAAATGAGGTTGAGTGAATCTTTGATTCATATGAGAAAAAATTCATTAGTGAATTTCCCATTGTTCTTGAGGGGAACAATGACGTCGAGTGAATTTTTAATTCATATAGGAATAATTTCATTAGTGGTTATGTTCTCACATTTAGTGGTAGAATAATAACATGAAAACCAACTAAGCAAGCTGTGTTAAGAGTTAGTTGCTTGAGAGTTGGAATAAAATGAGACTAAGTGGTTGGAAAAACCTTTTGAGTAAATGTAACTTTAAAGTTAACACATTTAATGTATATACAATGAGATTGCAAAAATGCAATATATATTGAGACATAAGATCTATAATGGCAAAAATAAAATGTATACGTTTGAGAAATATATGGAATTATATTCATTTAAGTCTAGAGTGATTCTGATCAAATCATCTGACTAATATTTGAGGAATAAATTTTTGAAAAAGAAATTTATTTTTATACATCCGAGAGGATGGAACTTAAGCCAATTAGAAATTAATGAAGTGCGGGAACCTAACCTACATGAGTGGAGATCCCACGGAATAGGTTCATATGGATACCAACAAGCCTTCCGTTAGTTTTGCTAGCACTACAAAATATTGTCGCAATCCTAGATGTGAGAAAAGTGTTATGTTGCATATCTTGAGAGGTTGAGTCAAAAGAACTCTTAATGAGATTTCATAGCTCTTATGAGTGGTGTATAAAGTGCAATATACACTTGATGATATTACCTATGTGAGTGTGAAGTGGGGCCGCTTCTATGAGATATAATATTGGCAATATCTCTAGAGCACTCATCAAAGACCAGGCACACGCACGGCCTATTTACGCAAAACCTCATTGAACAGAATTGTACTTGGTATAATGCGATATGGTAAAATCCCTATCTTGCAATAGTATTTATTTGGTTCATAGAAACTAAATATTTCATCAAATATTCCATAAGTTAAATTTTATCTATCAAGTTCTGGTTCATAGTCCACAAGACATCAGTTCCATGCATTATATGTCAAACTCGAAATATCCAGAAAAATCTTTTTGTTTAAACTTCTTTTGAAAGTTGTAGGAGATTGTAAGAAAAATAAGCGATTTTTGTTACTTTCAAAAGAAAAGATTTTATGATATTTTTTAATGAGAAAAATATCTTGTGGTCAAAATAGTTTATGGTGTGAGTTACTTTTTTGACTTGTATTTTAATGCTAAAGTAAATCACCAACGGTTATATTTTTATTAAATGTTTTGTAACATCAAAACGTTTATTTGATTTTAATGGTGTGACATAAAAATGATTTTAATGAATAACGACTCTTTTCCTCATATAAAAAGATGAGCGGGTTTTCCTATGGAATAGAGACAACATCCAATTTTTACTCTCTTCCTCTTTTCAAGATATGATAAGCATTTCTGATTCATGTATCCAAAACTCAAATCGAGTTTCAAGGAGTTGTTTAATCCTGGGAGGAACTACGAAGTATCCTTTAAGGACAGAGTCTCCTACTCGACTCAACTCATGCTAACCATTAACCCATTTTTTCTGCTATTTTTTGTCTCATATTTAGCCTCAGAGTTCAAAATCATCTGTTGAATTCCTGCTCAGAATTTCAGTTTTAAGCAACTGCTTCAGGGAAAAAAGCATTGCCTTTGGTCCATCTTCTGAGCTCCGGCGACAGATTCATATCCGAAAATATTGTCTCGGGTCCAGTATTTGAGCTTCTGCAACTGTCTTCAGAAAAATATTACCTCTGTCCGAAAGTAACTCTAAAATTAGCTTTAAAGAGCAAATTTTACAACATATTCTTTAATTTACAGGAAATATAAAATTTCAACTTTATAAAAAAAATCATGTAATAAATATCTACGATAAAATATAAAACTTATAATTCTTAATTTTTTATATAACTATCAAATAAAGACAACCTTATTAAGAATTCATAATCAACCTCATTCAACTTTTATTGATTTTAATATTATTGCTTAACTATATAAAATAATATATTATTTTTTATTAAATAAGAAATTTTCAGTACTAGTTATATTTGAAATACATCTTGACGCCTACTTGTTACTGTGAGAAGTTGAGGCGGAGTTTTTTTATTCGTAGTTTTGAAAGAGAACCGTGACGGAAAAAAAAATAATTATATATCTTAAACTAAATATTTTTCAAAGCATTCAATTAATTTTGATTCTATATACATAACTTTAATAAAAATGTGCATTTTGGCTATTTATAGCCGGGGGATTGTTTCACAGTAAATGAGAATTCTGGGAGAAGGGAAAATATTAATCTGGGGTCCCCGAGATAAATCCTATTTACATGAAATTTGGACAGCTCATATTTTAACTTGTTTTACATTGTGGAATGGGTAAAATTAAAATTGAAACTATAAAGGGACAGAATCTTAAATGAGTGAAAAAGAGACATCAGTTTGGAAGGTAAAGGATGGCTGATCCATATTCATCAAATTCACAATTTATTGAATAAAACAACCGTCTCTATTTCGATGCATTTCTGAGATTTCATTTTCCCATTTATTGTGTTTATTTTATAGGGTGATTATTATATATGTAAGACCTTCGATTTTGACACCTTTTTTGTGCTGCTTTATTTCAGGAAATCTCCGTAGCATATTGCATACACGAAGACCTGTTTTTACTTCGATTGGGCATCTCCGAACCATACCCCGTGCTTTTTCATTTCAAACTCTATAATTTAAAGTTGATATACTGTTTTGATTTAATAGTTGAGCCTTGAAGCTGTGATCCTAAAGGTCGCAAGTTTGAATTCACACTCAGACAGGATGAGATAAAGTTTTCCTTTATTATTATTGTAAGCTCATAAAAAGTTGATACACAATTTATTCTTCAACCTTTCACTCCAAATTCCACTTCAAAACTAAAATATTTTTACTTTATTCCACAATACCGAACATTTTATTTTTATTATATTCCCTCATAATCAATTATTTGATAAAAAAAATACTCTCTTTGGGTTTTTTTACTTGTCATTCTAGAGTTTTCATCAAAATTAGTAAAATATTTATTATAGCATTCAAAAGATTAATTTATCCTTCATACTTCATAAATAATTTCTCTTTCTTCATAATTATTAACTTTTAATTTCATCAAAAAAATAATTAAAGTTACATTGATAATCTAAAATGATAAATAAAAAAATCAAGATTCAAATCCTAGAATAACTCGTAAAAAAAATTGAAGGGAGTAAAAAAAAATAAGGTAAAAAAATAATATTTTTATTATTTAGAGTTGCTACCGTACAACTCCTAAAAATGAAGCTAATGACGCATCATTCTCCGTTCCAACCCCATTTTTGAAGTGGGGCTCGATCCTAACTAAATTAAATAACTCGTTTTTTCTACTTTCAGAAGTGTAGCTGCCCAAGTTCATATATATTCCATACTAATATTATATTTTATTTCACGAGTAAATGGATTTGCTGTTACTATTATATACAAATGGATATATATGTTTATACTTGGATATGGATTTTTAAAAGTTTAAAATTAATTAAATTATATATTTTATTTAATTTCAATCATCTATTAAGTTAAATCATTTAAATTTAATGGATGATTGAGATTTAGTGAAAAGTACAACTTTATCAATCTTAAACTTTAAAAAATCCTAATCCTTTTGTACTTATAAACTCATGATTCTCGTTACTTCTAATTTATGTGAGATACATATTCGTTCCAATAGCATGCTTGCATGTCATGACATATTCATATTGTGCCAAAATACCTATCAAATCAAATTAATGGAATATATATACAACCACGAAGATACCCGTCCATGGAGAATCTTGGAATGTTTTGCCCATATATAGTAGTAGGACCGTAGGAGAGAAACGAGATAACTAGAACGCCACTATAGCGTGGGCTCACCAACAAGGGCACCCTCTACTGCTTGGAACTCAAATTTTATTCTCAGTTCCAACCCCACTTTTGAAGTGAAGCTCGGTCCTGATTAAATTAAATAATTCATTTTTTCTACTTTTAGATGTGTAGCTGCCTAGGTCTCATACATTTCCACACTAAATTATCTCTTTCGTAACTAACCAACACTTGAATTTACTAAATTATACTTATCTCTTTCATTTATTTACTAAATAATCTCTTTCATAACTAACCGACACTTAAATTTTAAATTAAATATTAAAATATTAAGAAAGTTGATGATTTGGCTTTCTAAATGATTATCTACATATAAAAAATTAAATAAAAAATATTTAACATTTATGATGTCACATCACATAGAAAAGAAAAAATAGAAGAGTTTGTGTTGAGATATTATTTATTTAATTATTTATTTTTACTTATATAGACTGTTATTAGAATAGACTATTTATTAAGAGAAATGCAACAAATCACGGTATAATTAAAGATTTTTTTCCTATTCACGAGTGAAGGAAATAAATTAGTGTTTTATACCCTTTTAAGTTTTGTTTTTTCCTTTTACGAAATCTTTTCAACTTCGATCTCTGTCTTTCATTCCTTGTTCTTATGCTTTGGATATAACGATTCCAATTTCCTTCTACCTTTTTTTTCCCATTTCCGGCATCTTTGATTTCACGATTCCTATATTTTCTGATCGATCTTTGATTTTTTTTTTTTAAGAAGTATTTTAAAGAGGCTAGGTATTGAACCTAGGACCTTCCACCACTAACATTAAGTGGTGTACCAATTGAGCTACACCCAATTGATTTTTGTTTTTCTTTTTAAGATTGCGATTATATTTTCCTCTTAAGATCGACATGTTTTCCGGAGTTTTCTTTGCAATTATTAGCGGCTTTAAGATCGTGATTCCTTTATTTTTTTAACGAACTTTGATTTTTTGTTTTCCTTTTTTAGTCTGATTTTGTTTCGACTTTAAGTTCGATATTCTATTTTCTGGCGAGTTCTGTTTCTCTAGATTTTGGTTTCTATTAAGCTTTTCATTTTTTCGACGATTATGTTTTGTATCTTCATTCAATTTCGATGGAGGATATTGCTATTTGGTTCAAAAAGATGGAGTTTATACATATATTATAATTTTTTTCAATTATGATGATGGTATTATGATTGTTGAAAGTATGTAAGTTTCTCTGATTTGGAATGAATAATATCATATAATATTAGGATGAATAAAGATAAAGAAAGCTCTAATATCCACTTTTGTTGTTAGTTTGGTTGAAATGGCCGATATAATAGCTCTTATACTAGGTATACAAGCTCTTATGCCACTCTTTTTACATCTAATGAAACAATTTGATATAAATGACTAGTATAAGAGCTCTTATACCACTCTTATACCTGGTATAAGAGCTCTTATTTTCACTCTTTAACCTCTAATGAAACAAATAACTAATATAAGATCTCTTATACCATGTATAGAGCTTTTATACAATTATCTATTGAAAGATTGGTCAAAGAAAGGGTTTCTCGGACTAACCTTCACAGAAAAGGAATGTAGGATGTAGGTCTGTCTTCGCCGGAGAGGGAGGCTTCAAAGTAGGAAACGTGATCTGGCTCCACCGTAGGTGGTGGCTGGCAAGACAGAAAAAGGGTGTTAGAGCAACTAGCCGGGTGACCGGCTTAGCCTCTCTAATGCCTAAGTCAGCACGGGATGTAAAGAGGAGGCAAGAGAGATTTAGGGTTTTAAGAGTGACATACCTGATCATGGCGGTGAATCCCCTATTTATAATGAGATGTCTCCTAATTAGAATAGGACTGAGTTTTCTGATTAGCATGAGGAGTCCTTGCTGGACAAGGATCCTATTTAAGTCTTCTTTCCTCTTTGAGGAGGATTCTTCCTAATCAGCGTGGGGAGTCCTTCCTAGACAAGGATCCCAATTAGGCCTTATTTCCTACATAGTAGGGTTATTCTTGTTTATCCCCTTAGGAAAGGGATAATCTTCCTATTTATTTGAATAGGAAAGGAGTTAGAGACGGACTCTATCGTAAATTTGAGGGCAGTTCCGCTCGAGTCTTCCACTCGGCAGGACGAATGGTCATCCGTCTGCAAGACTTGCTAGTATTTTGGTGCCACATTGTTGGTCCACATGGACCCTATGTTTTACCGAGTCAACATCCATTACTTTTTAACAATTACTTTTTTCATAATTTTGAAGGAAATGCGAACCCAACCATTATACTTGAGCAGATTGAGCTTCAGATTGGTACTTTACAACTAATACAATCACAACCTTGGCTTAAAGGCATAAAGATTTTGTTGAATAACAATACATTATACAGTGGTTGAGAGTTGTTATAAATTTGTTACACTTCTTTATACCTTGTACACTAGAAGAAATTTAGCATTTTATGACGGGTTTTTTGGCTATGCACATAATTTGTCATAACAAGTAGCTACATAGTGACAAAACTTAATATTTGTCATTATTTTTATTTTTTAATGACAAATTTATTGTTTGTCTTCGTTAATATAAACTTTTGTCACTAATTACATAATATTGTGACGATAAAAGAAATATCATCACTTATTAATTTGGAGGGTAGAAAAAATTTGGAGGGAAACTTACCGTGACAAGATAAAGTCAATTAGTGACAACATAGTCGTCATAATAAAAAAAATGTTGTTAATGACGTTTCATTTTTTTGTGTCATTTGATAAACAATTGTATGACAAAACAAATTTTGTCATATAATTTATTTTTTAGTGACAATATTAAGTTTTTTTCATATATTTTAATGTATTTTAATGACGATATATGGTAATTGCCATTTTATGATAATTAATGATGATTTAAAATTATCACTATATCTTATAGTTTTTATCAAGATTTTCATATGTCACAATTCAATAAAAAAAAATATGACAATTTTGTTTTTGTTATATACTGTTACTTAAAGTAACGATATTCCAATTTTATCATATATTTTTTTGTGTATATTGTGATGATATATAATATATGTCACTCTAATATTAACGGATGACGGTTATACATTGTCACTGTTTATAATATTTATTGTGACAATATATACGTCATCATTTAGTAACCAAGACCATGATAACTTTGACTTAGTTATGCAATTTTTTATATTTAGTGATGATAACAAAATGTGTCACTATTATGTTGACTTTTTAAAAAAAACTGTAAAATTTCTTTTATATTAAATATAAAAAAAATTTCAATTCACCGGTAGTTTAATTCAAACCTTAGATCTTTAGAGGTCATACTTCAATCTTAATTACTAGGCTAAAATATTTGCCACCACTATTTTGTTAATTGGACTGCATATATAATCTCTAATACACGTCTAATTCATATGTTCAATGACAGATAATTAATATGATGAATTAGTTGGTAGAGTATTACATTTTTAAATATAATGGTAAGTGTATGTATTATATATTGTACATGCTAAAATTGATAGTACAGTAAAACCTCTATAAATTAATAATATTTGGATCGAGATATTTAATTAATTTAGCGAGATATTATTATATCGATAAATTAATAATTTATTAATTTAAAGAAGTTTTACGTATGGCCTTTAAATTTTCAAATCTAATGTACATTCACAAATTAATTGAATTTGTCAAGTTCATTGTTTTAGAATAAGTAAAAAGTTAGTTCATGGTACTAAAAAATAAATTACAAAAACAAGTTTCAAGACACATTTCTTCTTCATATACATTAAACATGGTTAGAAATTGATCACTATAAAATGTCCATAAAAAATTTTTAAAATCACATCAACTATGGCTCCTAAACTAAAAGGTGTTCAAAAAGCAACCATGACCAATCAACAACGAAAACTGTTATGTGAATATAAGAGAGATCACCAAGGATGCACTCAACAAGATTTGGTGCAGTGGGTTGACAAAATTTTCAATTTGAAAGTTAGTCAAGGAACAATATCAAACTTTTTGTTACAGTACGAAAAGACAATGCCCCAACTCTTAAGTGCAATGAGGATATTTAAATATGAACTCAATATATATTGAAGTTTAACAAAAAAAAATAAGTGGCTATAGATTCATTTTTTACTAGACAATCTTAAAATATGGAATCTTTTAGTAATTATTAATTTATAGTTTTGTTGGGACCAATATATATACACTGAAATTTCAAAAAAGTTATTATCTTATTATTTTATCGATTAAGGTTCAATTTTGTACTGAGCCTAAGTTAGGACTGGATAAATTATTAAATTTATCGAGGTTATTAATTTATTGAATATTAATTTATAGAGGTTTTACTGTATTATAACGATTTCTAAAATAAAAAACTGAAAAAGATGACAATAAAATGTTTTAATATATGTACATCTTCAAATTTAAGTCAAACTTCTATTGTGATTTAGTAACTTAAAGGTTTTTTTTAGCATAGTTTAAATTTTTAAGTAGCCTTATCTATTTACAAGAAATTATATATTCGATTAATTTTAAGCATGTATTAAAATTGACCACTAATAGTAAGCAATTTTACCAAGAAAATGAAATGCCAACTAATTTTAAAAGGACAAGTACAAAAAAGAGTGTGTTGAACGATTTTTAGTTTAACATATTTTTTACTCAAAACGATAAAAAAACTTGATATTTTATATTATAAGGCGAAAACTTTTTAGTTTAATACACCCCTTAAAAATTACCAATCTTATTATTTCAAGTTTTACCTAAAATAAAAAAATTAAATTTTTTTAGAAAACAAGTATTTCTCATTTATTAGTGTCATAAATTATGGAAAAATTACAAATACAAAAATATAGCTGAAAAAAGCTGCATAAATTTTTTTGAAATAGTACCAATAAATTATTCAATTTTCTATTAAGTTTTCAGATAATGATCTAATTAAAAGTTTACAATATGACATTAGCATATACTTTATGAGTATTACATTAATTAAGTATAATAATAAAATATTTTATATTTCCTATGGATTCGTATATTAGTTTAATGGATTTACAAGTTATAGATAAAGAAGGAACCAATAAACCATGTTATAAACAATCACTACTACTGTAATATATAATATAAATTATAATACTGGTCTAATACTGTAATATATAATATAAATTATAATACTGGTCTAATCTTATAACACGTCTATTAATTCAATTGAGATTCATCAGTTTAATATTTACTTTATTTTATATATTTTTATATTTGTAAGTATTAATATTTATATTAAAAAAATTAATGAAAAATTATGTTAATTGGAAAAATAAAGGATACTAGCAGAAAAAGTCCAAATTATTAGTCTTAACCACTACTATAGTAGAATAATATATTATATGATAATATTTAATATTTATAATTATTTTTTATAATAAATATTAGTTGTTTATGTTAGTTTTCATTATTATAAAAGTTAGTAGATAACTACCTACCTCACACAAGTTCTTCATCTCCACCTCTTCTTTAATTTGATTAAAACCACTTGAAAATAAATTGATCTCTCTCACCGGCTTCGGATTCCTCCGTCGGTGACACCGTTGCTACTCGCTGTAAGGAATATGCAGGCTACTTGTTTTTAGCATTTCGGAGATCTAGGTATGCAATGCCAGGTGAGCTCTCTACTCCATATTATTTGTTATTGATGTTTTTGATTGGTGGTAATACGTTTCTAATTATACTGTTTTAGGGATTTGATTCGTTATGGTTTATGTGGTTATTTTTTATTATACGATTTATCTGGAGTTCAAATCAGTTATCCGGATGTCCCCTACCATGTCTCCATCTAAATTTTTTTGACACATAACGTTGTTAAGACCTATTCTCACTCTGTTGCAAAACTAACTTTTCGGATTCCTCTCAAACGACATTTTTCTCTTGGACGAAGATCGTTTTCCTCGACTATGGCTTCCTCTTAAAGACGAAACCTTTCTATTCGATGATGATCGTTTTTCTCCAGTTCAGAGTTGTTCCCTAAGTTCGACTTTGCCAATGTTACTATTCCTAAACCCGCTTAAGTCCCAACAGATCATGCTAAAACTCAAATGATTATTTTCCACTATTCTTTTTGTTCAAGGTATGTTGATTATTTCAATATATCCACCGTGTAATTTAACCGATTTTGTGCACTATTCTTTCCCTTTGTATGACAAAAAAAAGTTGAAGAATTGAGTTGAAATTAGGGATTAAAATCATGGTAATGCTATTTTGGCTTTTTCCTAATTAGAATAGTAATGGATTTGTTCTATGAGAATCCAATTTTGCCCGAGATTTTCTAATTTGTATTTGATTTGGGCTTAGAAATATGAAATTGAAATTAAATCATTGAATCAGCTTTTTCAGCTTATTTTTTCATTGACCTAGTATCGCGTTTTGCAACTTGTAGTTGAATTGGTTATGGAGCAAGCTCTATTCCTTGGAGATTCTGAACTTCACTTCTGCATAATTTTAAGTCGTTATATGCAACATAATGAAATACCTTTCTTGCAGTAGATAGTGGTTGTTATTTTATATGTTTATTGTTTCATACTTGGATTTGAGTAGGTCTTTATATGTCCCTAATTGGTTTATTACTTCGGTAATGTACTGTTTTTAAATTCCTTGCATCAAATGATGCAATATGACTTTGCAAAGCGCATATATGTCAAAAAGACCATGGAGCATCCTTCAATTATTTGAGCAATGTCATTCTCTGAGAAACAACAAACAAGCAAGGATTAGTTTAGATTTGCAGCATAATTAAACAAGACTTGTGCTAATTCCAACTCTCATTATATGCAAAGTATTTGTTGTCTACATTGCCTAGACGATAGGATCGATTTGTATAAAATGGGACTTGTTTGTTTCTCTTTCTTGTTGATCAAAACCTCTCTACCTCTTTAAAAATAGTTTCTTCCGGTAATGATGTTGTAGTCCATACCTCTCCACAAGGGCAATATAAGGAGTAAAGAATTTTTTTTTTTGTAAAATTTGATCCGGTGTTTTAAAAATCTCCGCTTATGCGCTATTTTGGGGCTTGCCGTCCGACTTTTCATTCCTCGGGGCTTGCCGCCCTACTTTATTACATTAGAATTTATACTTTTATCTATTCATAAATATTAAAAATTAAAAAAAAAATCACATATCCGCCGAGGCCCTGCCTAGGCCGCCCGACTAGCTTAAAACATTGATTTTATGACAACATATATCAAAATGTGATTTTGGGACTAATTTGTAGAAAAGGAATCGAGTTAAAGAACAATACTCTATCCTGCATGCTAACTGATGATCTACTAAATTTTATACATAATCATCTAATTATGCACTTCTCTCCTTTCCTACCAACCAAATGAAGCACGCCAATCATGAGGAAACAGTAGAAAATGTAAAATCTTACCTACTTTAAGAAACTAAAAGCAAGGTTCTAAAATTAGGTGCTGCAGCCCAACTAAAAAAACGATAGAGAACTATCTCTAAACAAATGATATATTATAATAAAATCTATATAGTAGTCTACCAAAAAAACTCATCAGAAAAAGCCAGTATCTGTAACTAAATATGTATATTTCACAAGCAAGCCAAACTTGTATTCACACTCTCAAGACTACATATGCTTCTCTGCTCCTTGCTTTCTCCAAACTATCTGATTTCTTTCAATTTATTGCATATTCATTCTTTTTCTTCAACTCTCTTCATGTTCTTCCCTGCGCTCACAAAGTTATATCCCCATTATTTTATTGAATCAATAATACACAACGACATATATCAAAGTAACCAACATTTAAGCACTAATCGATAATACCAGAATATTTATAAAACAATAAACACTTGAAAGAACCTGAACATTATGATATGGATATATGAATTGTGCGGATGATGTCAAGTCCCATCCTGGAGGTAAATAATTCAAGTGCTGGTGAGAAGAAAACTCCATTCTGCAAGTTAAATTGTGTGAGCCTCTTTTTATTCTTTTCCATACATATTTTGTGATCAAACTTGAAAAAATAGGCTCTAATTAATATAATAATAAAACTATATTTATGAAAACCGTATTGTCGAACCAAAATTTATGGAAAACAAAACTAGATTTTGACCTTATCTCCATACTCTAATATTCAACAACAAATATTTCTCTGATGACCTTTTGACCGTGTCAGTTTATAGCAATTAAGAATAAATTAAATCATGACAAAAACTACTGATTTTACCTCTATCGATATTTGATCGCTGTTTGATTTCAACGACACATCTCCATTGAATTAAAAAAGCAAAGAATTTCGAAACTGGATTGGAAGAAGATTGATTGTAAGAATGACACAGTGATTTTACGGAATAGGAAATTAGAATTTGGGAATTGGAATTAAAAGAATCTGGAGAAAAATCAGTAGACTATGGAAGCCAAAGTCGAGGAAAACAATCATCGGAAGAGTTAGTCTTGCTAGAGGAGTTTAACAGAGTGAGAATAGGTCTTAACGACGTTAATTAACATATCTTTGGAGTTATATGCTGACTATATGACATGTGTCAAAAATTTAGATGGAGACATAGTAAGGGAATTCCTAGCGGGGACAACTGATTTTTTCCCCTGTGAGGGAGTAGATGATTCTGGATTCAAAACTAATGTCCCCAAATTGATGTCCTTCATTTAAATATTGACGCGTGTCTGTTTTTATTATTATTTTATTTTTTTCAATTTATCTCTCCTATAAATATAACATATGTAAAATAATGAATGGAAGGACATGAAAGGAGACACCAATTTCGAGACAGGAGATTTGAATCCGATGATGATTCTACCTTCTCCTTTCATACTCATGACTTGGTCTTATCCCAATTTTATGTATGTAATTAATGTAACTCTCAAAAAATCATAAAGCCTTGATCCTGGAAATACATTCATTCTAGCTTGCTTAATTCATATAATTATATTTACAATGTTTTATTTACCATTGCTATACATTTGTTCTTGTTATTGATTTTACTTTGTAGGAAGAATTAATGGTTTGAAGATTTAAGTTAGAGGGGAATGAATGTGAGCCTTATCCTGATTCGCAAAGGTTGTGTGTTAGCTTGATTTCCTTTGCCATTGTCTATTTACTATATTAATATTTGTTGACTGGTTAATGGATTTGTTCAAAGTAATTGATGAATTGGTGTTATGTAATTGATAAACTGCACAACAATAATTTGTTATGTATGTCTAACAGACAGATCCATTTGACTTTTATTTTGTTATTTGATAAAATCCCTCTCATTACACTATGAGATTAGGACAAAAGCATTGTAATCGCTAATTCATTTCATTTTTTTTACATTTTACTTGTTGTGTGACAAGTGTACATAAAAGTTTAGTTTGTACACCACCTTCTTAGCCATGATTCAAAGATGCTTATTATGTTATTTATTTTATTAGAAAGACATGGTTATTTTTAACTATTCGGTTATCAATGAAGATTGTCATCTTTTCAGAATTTTAATAAATATTTATTATTAATTTAGACGAATTGATTATTTGTCACCGAATCAATATTTCGTTACAAAAGATAATGTTAGTATGACATACTAAAACGTCACAATAAGTTAATCTTTCATGACAAAAACAAGTGTCAATAATTATATACTAACATGACAATATTGTACATTTAATGATATACTAAAACGTCGCAATAAGGGTTCAGACAATGACGACTTCATGTTGTAGCAAATTAATATATTATCGTGACAAACTTATATGTTTCGGTGACAAAATTGCGCATTAATTATGACTATTGCACTGTCACTAAAATTTAATATATTCCGTATTCACTTGAAATTCGTCATCAGAACAAGAATTTTAGATGACGAAATGCAGGATTTGTCATTTTGATATTCATTTTCAGTGACGAAAGACATTATAAAGTGATAATAAAATGTTAATAAAATGACAAAATAGTTCCCAAAATAAAAAAAAAATAATGTGTCATGTAATTTTTGTCACATAAATTCAAAATTTTGGTGACGAAGTAGAAAATCATCACGAAGATAAAATACAACGGACATACTGTGACGAAGCTTGCAACGGTGAATTTTTGTCACCTATTATCTTTAGTGACGAAAAAACATGTTCACGTGACATTCTTTATGTGTCATAAAATGCTTAATTTCTTGTAGTGGTATAAGAGTGCTTTTGTTACAGTTATACTTGTAAGAAATTAGTTTTTTATTATTTTGTGTGAGATCTCTTATACATGTTTTATTCACCGTATAAGAATTTTGTTACCAGTCTTATATCTATAACAATTTTTTTCAACTGCTCTGTTTGAGAAATCTTATATCATTCTTAAACGTGGTATAAGAGTCTTTTTTTATAATTGTTAAAAACTAACATGTTTATTTTTGTGTTTAGGTGCTTTATAAACCTTTTCTTCTTTTTATAAAGCTTTTATATAAATGTTAGAATTGTTATAAAACTTAATTATATTCGAAAAAATACAACTGTTATTTTTCATAAAAAAAACTAGATATTATAGCAAAATATTCTCAATTTTTCAACTGATGAATAAATCTAGTTCAAGAACACAATCCAAGCATTTTTTTGTACAAAAAGTTTATTTAATCTAAGCCAAAACATTAAACAAACATTGTATTTCATGAAACTGAAGCAAAAATAACAATAACTTTGTTAAGCCTACTTCCAAGATCTCAATCATGTGCATTATCAGGGGTCTTGAATGTATTCCTCATCGCTTTGGTTTGAATATTGGCTTTAGTTCCTATAAAAATAAAAGAACTGTAAAAGATATCAATTAGTAGAACATATGTATTATGAGGTGTAAATCTAGTATGTACCAGGTGCTTTTATTTTTATCTGATATAAAGACTATGAATATAAAATCTAATAGGTGAATTGTTGATTTCAAGAGCAAATGGATGTATCTCTTCTAGAGTATCCTCTTGTCTTTCACTTTCATATTCTTCTTCGAGTTTTAACGTAAATTTAATTATTAAATTAACAATTCTTATACATGATATAAGGTTCATTTTTCTCTGTATGATTGCTTTATATCGTTTATATAGTTATTGAACCAGGTATAAGAGCTCTATACTTCGGTTAGGATCTATTATACCTTGTATAAAGCTTCATATATTTTGTTTAATTGCATTATTTCTTTTATGTATCTCTTATACCAGGTATGAAACAAGTATAATGTATCTCTATAAGAGTTTGTATCAACATTTGTTTGCTTTTTTTAAACAGTAAAACCTAAAAACTATTTTTCATTATTTACAATACCATGTATGCAATGCATATTCGTGGTATACCTGCCATTATCACAACTAAACTCTATCATATACTGCCATTATCACAACTAAAATGCCAATGAAAAATCATTTATGATAGAACTGCCATTTATCACAACATGTATGCAACTCAGAATCTTTTTTCATTTACAATCGTAACATAAATTTGAAATCTAACATAACTATTTGAGAGCTTATGATGTATTACTCTGTATTTTCATTTTTTTGAATAATGTGTATAATGTATTACCTGAGTTTTCATTCATTTTTACCGTAGATCCGTGCATTCATCATTTGGATGTTGTTCTCATCTGATTGACAGTTTTTTCATGTTAATATTCTTAAGAAACACAAAAACTCATAAACGAAATGATTCACGAAAATAATACCTCGTTTTAATTTCTTAGTGTGTTTTGAGATTTGAAAACGAAGATGAAGAAGAGTAGAGTTGGGGAATTGCAGAAAATGGGTAGAATGGTGAGAAAGGGGGTTTGTATCATGAGTTTTCGTATTGGAGAGAAGAGATCCCTGTATTGTTAGATTTATCAAATTTTAAACCTATTTTTATGTAATTAAAAAAGAAATAAAGGAAGGGTGGACTTTAAGAAATGTAGTGTATGTATAGGAGGCTTCAAAAGCCCAACTTCATGGATCCAGCTAAGTTGTCCATTTACTAATAATGCTCTTAAGGTGTAGAAATCATTTGTATCCTGGGTTCACCGTTCATTCGAAGCTAATTATTAGAATTATTTGTAAAAATTGAAATCTATCACTATAAATCTAGTAAAAGTACTGTAAAAAAATTTTAAAAATTGTAAATAGCATTAACACTACAAGAAAACAGTTAATATGTGACAATAATTTCAATGTCACTAAAATTATTGTCACAAAAGACTATTATCTGTTACACTAAAATTTTTACCGTCCCAAAAATTAGTTTTGTAAAATTTTATTGTAAAATTGTCACATATTATAGATGTATTTGTGACAATTTTTTAAGATCGTAACTAATGTATTTCCGTTACAACTTAAGTTGTAACCTATAATTAAGAAATTGTTACAATAAAAATTTATTGTCACAAAAAATATTTATGTGACAACAAAAAAATCTTGTTACAAATATTCTATTAGTTTCGTGACAATAACTTTAACTTGAAACAAAAAATACTTCAGTTACAAGTAATAGTTGTCACTAATATTTAATATGTGACAATAACGTTTTACTGTCACCAAATATATATGTGACAACATAAAAATCTTGTTGCAAAAATATATTATTTTGTGACAATAGTTTTAACTTGAAACAAAAAAAATACTTTGGTTACAAGTAAAAGTTGTAACTAAAGTATTCAATATGTGACAATAAATTTTTATCGTCACAAAAACTATATGTGTGACAACATAAAAAGCTTGTTGCAAAAGCTATTTTACTTTTTTGATAATAAGTTTAACTTGAAATAAAAAAACTCTACAATTACAAGTAAAGATTGTAACTAAAAATATTCTGTATGTGACAATAATTTTTTTATTATCACAAAAATAATATATGTGACAACATAAAAAGCTTGTTGTAAAAAATATATTAGTTTTGTGGCAATAAATTTTACTTGAAACAAAAATACTTCAGCTACAAATAAAAGTTGTAACAAAAACTATTCAATATGTAACAACAAATTTTTTATTGTCATAAATGCAATATACATGACAACATAAAAAGCTTGTTGTAAAAAATATATTACTTTTGTGACAATAAGTTTAACTTGAAACAAATAAATACTTATGTTACAAGTGACAATTGTAACTAAAATTATTCAATATGTGACAAAGAATTTTTTTATTGTCACAAAAACTATATATGTGACAGCATAAAAAACTTGTTGCAAAAAATTTAATATTTTTTGTGACAATAAATTTAACTAGAAACAAAAACTTCTTCAGTTACAAGTAACAGTTGTAACTAAAACTATACAATACGTGACAACAAATTTTTTTACTGTCACAAAAACTATATGTGCGACAACATAAAAAGGTTGTTGCAATTTTTTTTGTTTTTATTACAGTAAGTTTAACTTGAAACAAAAATAGTTATGTTATAAGTAAAGGTTGTAACTCAAACTATTCAATACGTGATAATGAATTTTTATACCATCATGAAAATTATGTGTGATAAATGACAAGTTTGTTGCAAATGATTTGTTAGTTTTGTGATTAGTTTAAGTTGAAAAGTTATACAAATTGTATAGAATAATTATATACCATCATGTTTAGTTATAAAAAAAACTTATAGGCATGGAAAATATAAAATAGATTATAGAACTATGATTCATACTGAATATTTAGACCCCGTGGTTGAACTAAAAAACCCTTCAAAGCAAAGGGCTAGAAGGTAAAGATTTTAACAAATTCTTTTTTTTCCTCCGATTTACCACTACCCGGCGAAGAATCAAGTATTATTATATATATACATTGGGTAAACTTCAAAAAAGTACATTATGGTTTCACTCATTTGCAAAATGCGGTTTGAGGAATTTTTTTTGCAAAATGAGGTCTGTGGTTTCAAAAAATTTGTAAAAGGGAGCCTATAGATTCTGAATAGTGGTGTTACATCGAATATTTTTAACAATTCAACATTCTAATAATTTAACCTTATTATTTAAAAATTATACGTCATGATTTGAGTAATTTTCAGAGATTTTTTTATAATTTTTTAAAGTTTGTTATCATAATTTAATTAAAAAAATAGTTGCACTATTCAAAAAAATTCACCAATGTGTATTGTATTTTTAATAACCATTCTGCAAAAATTTGATAAAAACGAATAAGATTACCTATTTTCATGACATAATTTAATATTGAGGATCCTTTATTTGCAAATTTTTTGAAACCAGAGACCATGTTTTGCAAAAAAAAAATCCTCAGACCCCGTTTTACAAATGAGTAAAACCACATAGTACTTTTTTAAAGTTCATCCATATACATTTTCTACTTCTTCTTCCAAGTGCAGAATAACCCAAGGGGTTGCAGGTTTTTTTAACAATTAGGGCTAAGATATTTGGTAGAGGCAAGTAATAAATATTGTAATCTCGATATTACATTTATTATTCTTTGTTATAAATTTAATTAATTATAATAATTAATAAAACTATTTTTATAAATATTTTCTTAAAGAAAGTGGTAAGTTATAATGAATGAGATTTCTTATTATAATAGAAAAGGCTTACTAGAATAATAAGGATCCTCATTCATTCAGACTTACCATTTTCTTTTTTTCGATGTTTAATTCATTCTTTAATTAAATCTTAATAATAGAAAAATTTGGTATTCTAATTTTCCATTTATATAACTTATTCTTTCAATTTTAACACGATTTATGAGACTTTCCTATTCTAAATTAATTATTTTCCATTAACATTCCTCTTTACAATACACCATAGATTGATTCTGCCAATTAAAAATCAAAGAGTTGGCACGAAAGTGTTGATAATTTTAATAAATAATTTGGCCTGTTCCAACACTTATTTGTAAATGTTGATAAAAGCCCGCCAATAGTGACATACTTGCTACATATTTAGAAGTGTTGGCAAAAAGTCAAAAAATGTCTAAGAAGTTGTAAGTTATTTTAAAAGTTATGTATAAAAAGAATAAGAAATATATAAAAATTATATGTTACGGAAGAAGTTATATAAAAGATATAAAAAAGGTATAAGTTATTTAATGAGTTGTATAAAATTATTTGACATGTATAAGAAAGTTTTCTTGAACTTCAAACCATGAACTTTGATTATAAATTAATACATTTTAAAATTTTTTTTTGCAGAAATGGGCTTATGTTATTGAATACAAAAAAAAATCTCCACCCCACCCCGGACATGGTTTGAATCTAGGACCTTTGGAGGTCACAAATTTAGTGTTAACCACTAGGCTAACACCTCAATTATAAGATAATACTTAATTAATAATAATGAATAATAAACCTTAACCCTTTACTCTAATTTCTTTACCCTAAACCCTTAATGCTTAATCCTTAACGCTTTACCCAAAACCATAAACCTAAACCCTTATCCCCATAAATATATATGTATTATTAGTAATTTCAATTTATTTTGTTTCAGTTTAGGTCTATTCATTTCTCACTGTATGTCCTATAAAATTATTTTATAATTAATTATTAAAAAATAAATTTTTTTACATTATTAAGTAAAACTAACCATATATACCTATCAATACAATAATAATTAAAATCATTATTTTTTTATATATATGTTATTATTTTGTGATTATAATTTATTATTAGTACAATATTATTAAGCAATTATAATTCATAATAATAATAATAATAATCAATTATATACCTAATGAATTTAATCTGATTCTCTACCCCACGCACAAAACCCCCTGTCTCACAACTCAGAGCCACCACACCCACAACTCCTTTTTGCTCTCTAGCCTCTCTCATCCTACGCCAACAACCTTCGCTCAACTGCCGTAGGCCGCCATTCCTACGCTGCTTGTCTCGCCGCTGTTACTCCGCTGCTTGTCTCGCCGCCGTTACTCCGCTGCTCGTTTCAACCCGTTCGTCCGCTGCTCGTTTGGCAGCCGTTCCTTCGGGGTTCGTCTCGCTGCCGTTTCTCCGTGGCTCATCCCGCCGCCGTTATACTTCTCTCGCCGCCGGACTGTGGTAATTTGAGTTTTAATTCCTCAATTTTGGGTTCTAGGGTTTCAACCTATTGTTCTGTTCTTGAAAATTTCGATGCTTGTTCACTGTTTGAAGCCATTTATTGATCATATGTCTTGTCAGAAAGGTCATGTCTTTTGTAAAGAATGCATTCTCAAGTTCTTATTAGCTCAAAGAAAGACATCCAAAGGTAAGTTGACTTTCCTGTACTTTAAATTTTCTTTGTTGCTTTAAGAAATATTTTTTTCTCCCAACTGAAGGAATTCTAGTGTAATGTATGTAGCTCGCAATTAAATAATTTCTTGTTTTCATTAGAAATACTGGAGAGTTAAATATTTTCATACATAATTTTGAATGATTATGTATTAAGTTGTGTTGTTGCAGTATTTATGGTGAATAATTGCTCTTATAGGATATCAATTCACATATGGATTCTTTGTAGCATGGCTAAGTTTTCAATTTTTAGTACAAAAGTTGTATATTTTCCTTATTCTTGTTGAGTATGAGCTGTAGCATATTCAGTTACTACCTTGAAGTGGTGTGGGCTGACAATTGATATGAGGCTGTCATTGTTCATAGGATCATGTCTGTCAGTGGCCTTTTAAGTAAATGTTAAGTGAAAATTGATTTCCTCACCCTGAAAATAATCATTTTGCATAGTGGTTATGTTTGTTTGGAATTGGGCATAACTTGTAACTAAGTTATGTATATGTTGAGAGACCATGTTCATTATATGCTAGAGAAGATTATGTGAATTATCGGGTGGGCTTTATGTCACCAATTTCGATTTTTGTTTAAGCTTTAAGTAGATTTTGTTATCTGTAATTGTTTATTATGCTAGAATATGATGATCATTGACTAAATGCAAAGAAACATAAGAAAATTTAGTTTAAGCTTTCTACTCTTTGGTTTTGAGTTGCTTTGTGAGCTTATTTATGCAATGTGGGTTTTCTATTTTGTTAGAGTTGTTGTATTTCATTTATGCACTGTGGGCTTTCTCCTTGAAGACTTGTTCAACTACTGCAGTAGGAAATTATCGTTGAAAATTGTATTGATGCTTGCAGATCGATTGATTTGTATTTACATAATTAATTGAGTAGCCATTATGAATTTTTTTTGTGATTGGATTTCTTTCAGATAAACAGAGTTGAGTATATGCACTCAAAAGGTTTTCTTCACCGTGACATAAAGCCTGATAATTGTCTAATGGGTTAAGGGAGCAAAGCCAATCAGGTGTGTACTCCATAGCCATTTAGTCAATTCCAGTGCATTTTGTGTTGGATTTCGTAATATTTGAGAGCAATTGAACTAGGCATGGAATTAATCTAATGGCACTGTTGTCATTTAGGCATGATATTGTTGCAGTAAAATTTAGTTTTCAATAATGAATACCATTGTCAAATATGTAAGCTCGCATGGAGAGGAGCTTCTGACTCGTCTCCTCTCACTTGCTCTCTCTCGTTGACTATTTGCCAAAGCTATGTATTGCTTTTTCTAACTGTATTCATTTTGCAGTGTTGTCATGTTCTTGTCAGATATGTCTGGGAGGTCACCTTTATACAAAAAGTGGGTGAAGAAAGTATTATTTGTTGTTTTGAAGTTGATCTGTTAAGTCTCGGATCCTGGATTATAAATGGTTTTTGACATTATATTTTTTTCTGTATGGATGAAGGTGCTAGTGTTGGCTTGATAGTTGTAAATCCATTGGAAATGGTAAATCACACGATGAGTATTTTTAATTTATCAACATCAATTACATGATACTTCCGAATAGGTGCAATTAATGAGGTATTGGTTTTTGCTACAAAGTCTACTTCTAGAATATTGATCTTTTTGTCACAAGTCTTTCATGACTTGCAATCTTACATAACTTTTATTTCATTATTTTCTTTCATATTCTGGTTGGTGATGCTCTAAATTTATAATAAGACGGAGCTACTACTTTCATTTTATGTATTTCAACACAATATTTGCAGTAAATCATGTTCATTATATAATGCATGAGCATGAAATGGTTTTCTTGGATATTTAAGCTAGCAGTTTGAAGAATGTCTTTTGAGAATTATTTTGGGACCTTTTTATTTATTTTTTTCTCTCATACACGTGTTGCATACCTATTAAGGAATTTTTTGTCTGGATGAATGACAGCTTAATTATCTTTATAGGAGTGATGTTTTTTTTGGCTTTTGATGGAAATGCTTTCTTAACAGAGGTTGTCTTACATTACTCTGACATACACATGAAATCATCTTCTTCCATTAATTAATCGGGATCTGTTTTTACAATCATCGTCGCTGATAGTTCCCTTCAATCCAAAGTTATGAATATTTGATGTAACAAATATATATAGATAGTGACAAAAAAAGTTGTAACTGATGTAAATGTTGTGACAGTAAAAAGTTGTTACAATAGTATTTTTTGTGACAACTTATAAAAGTTGTCATGCAATTTTAGTGTATTGTGTCATATAATACGTGACAACTCTATTTATTTGTGACAGTCAATTTTATGTGACAAGAAAATTATTGTCACAAAAATTGTAATTTTGTGACAAATAAGGAAATATTATCTATTACGGAGTTATTAGCGATGATATCTTTGATGACTAATCTTGTCACATATAGTCTTGTGTGACAACATCAAAACTTTTTTGTGACGTCAATTATTATCACAAATATTATAATATGTGACAACAATATAATTTGTGACAAGTAGTTTTCTTTTCACTTACAACAAAAGTTGTAACTAATAAAAAATATGTCAAGTAAATTGTTGTCACAAAAACCTGTAATATACGTGACAACTCTATTGTCACAAATAAATTTTTACGTGACGACTTTTTTTATGTTGTCATGTAATTTTAGTTCATTTTGGTGTATTATATGTGACAAGTAGCTTATTCATGACGATAATATTTTCTTTTCAGTTACAACTAATGTTGTCACAAATTATTGTCACAAAAAAACTAAATATTTGTGACAATATTTTGATGAAAAAATGGACATATTATCTGGTACGGAGTTATTAACGACGACCCCTTAAAAACAATTTATTGTCACATAATGTTATCTGTGACAACTTTTTGCTATTCTGTGACAACATCTGTTGTCACGAAAAGCTTGATTTCTTGTAGTGTTACCAAGGATTCTAGGAATTGGACAGTAGATTCGTTATTGATTGAAATTTTTTATGCAAAAGACTTGTAATGTTTGCGCAATGTTCGAAAAATTTGAGACATCCATGACTCATTGGATTGAACATATTTGTACCATTCAAATATATCATGTGCGTGGTACGAAACCTTTGTATAATTTTCGGAAGAAATCTACTTAAGAGAGGCAGCCAGCAGTTACAATGTTGTTAATAATCACTTATATTGTTGCACTAATGCTAGCGATTTTTGGGTTGGTCTTAGGATGATTCGGACATTTCGAGAACCCTACCCAAAATAAGAAATATGGGTTTTTTTATTAAAAAAGTTTGTATAAAATTGAAATATAATTTAAAATATAGTATGTAAAAAATATTTAAAACTTTATAATTTGAGTTAATAATTTATCTAGAATAAACTTAGAAAGTTCTTTAAATATTATACACACAAATCGACATTATAAAAAATATGGATCTCTTTTGATCGTGGGCCATAGATTGTCGTACTCCTGGATTATATTCAGAGTCGGTACTCACTTAATTACCTCAATATCTTCTACATATTGGAGATGATTTACACATTGGACATAAAGATTAATAATATCATTATTATAATAATTTTTAGAAATTAGCTTAGAAAATATTTCAAAATGTCTTAAACATAATATGATTGAAAAATATTTTATAAATTATTCAATGTGATACCAAAACTTCAACATTCTTTATTCACTGCAACAAACTTCAAACAAATATAATGGGCAACATTTTTTTGACTAAATAATGGACTACATTTGAAAACAAAAAAATACATATGTAATATATTTTGGAAAATTACGAATAAATTAAACTAACCAAAAGGCGATCAAATATTAGAATGGACATGTCACATATGGGAAATTGACTTACATTAATGGAAGAACATACCATTAATCAGGAAGAATAGGAGAAAGCCATTAATTAATATAGTGAATCTGAGTACGTGGCGATAGAATGTGAACACATATTTTCGTTTACTTATGTTTTTATGTACGAATTTAATTAGAGAGTCTTTGTCCCATTAAATTTAATATGCGTAGTTGGTTGCGTTGATAAAACATTCAGCAAAGGAGACAAACTTCAAACTTGGAGTAAATACTTCTGTCCCTTACTATTAAATATATATGAAATTAGAAGTAATTATAGCCTTAATTAAAGGTGAATAAATATAAAATAAAATCTTTCTATATGTAAAGAATCAACTACTCAATCTGATAATCGTGCAGTATGATTCACAGACTGATAAATATAGATTAGTCTAAATATACGAAAAATAATTAACTAGAATTAAAACACCGGATAAAACACAACTAAAAAAAATAAACTAAACTTATTATTGACGCAAGACAAATATACCCGTAACACTTAATCCGAAAACAAAAGGTATTGTATAGAAATTTATATAAAAAAGATGAGATTATTTTAGGAAGAAAAACTACGTACATTCAAATTTCTGATATATATGTCCACAAATGCGGTCTAAAATGGTAAACATGTGGAATTTTTTTTTTATATAAAGTAAACATGTGGAATTTATAATTTAAATTACTTTCTTTCTCCACATTTGTATTGTGACGAGTCTTCAGTTCGACTATTGTCCGAACATGATTGTGTTTTGTCTCCTCATAATCTATCTGTTTGAAGAAACTAGCTAAGTATAGTACTACCAAATAACTAAAAATGATTATTTATATATATATTTATAACCTATTGAATAACTGAGGTATGAGCTATCCGGCTTTGTGTGTTGTTGCTCTACTTAAGTTTGATTTTTTGAGTTCAAATCACCATAATGACACCAAACATCATTTAATTGAGATTTGAAATTAAATGCCATAGTCAATTAAAATTAGTATTACAAACCGCAAAGAAATCATTGCCCACTTCAAATATGATTGGAACCTGAATTTCAATAATTTATTGATCAGTCTTAATATTCATCACATATATTTAATAAAATTTTAAGTCCTTA
The DNA here is from genome assembly GCA_947683365.1 of Euphorbia pulcherrima. Taxonomy (NCBI): domain Eukaryota; kingdom Viridiplantae; phylum Streptophyta; class Magnoliopsida; order Malpighiales; family Euphorbiaceae; genus Euphorbia; species Euphorbia pulcherrima. Next base: position 12,961,172 of record CANTUS010000013.1, read on the forward strand.
AAAAAACAGACTTAAATAAAAATATATGATAGATAAGTATTTTAACAATATCAGAAATTATTAGTTTAACGATTAAGGCCCTATTATTTTTAAATTATAAGTAGCAGTATTGAATTGAACTGAATGAGCTTATTTTAGCGCAAATTTATATATATACAATAATGATAAATACTGAACTGAATATAAGTGGAAACCAAGCCAACTTCCCAAATTACCAAACCAAGATTTAGTATATTATTTATTATATAATTAAAAAGTAAACAAAAAGTGGGGATGGCTTAGTTGGGAGAGTGAGACTGAAGATATGAAGGTCGTGTGTTCTCCATCCACGCTCACCGCATTTTAGTTCTGTTTTCTTTCTTTCTAAATTTCCCAAGCTATGGGCCGTCATCTTTCGCTAATTAACTCGGCCATCTTCCGGATATGTAATATTCTTGTAATCCAATAATTATAATTCGATACATTTTGGTTCAAATCTTTACTTGAAAAATTATTCACAATTTCACTTAATAAAACTAATTTTTATAGAACTGATTTATTTTTTAAAAATGTCTATGGTTGGATATGCAGCCATATAATTTTAATTTTAAAATCATCCTTAAAAACATTCAATCGAATCAATTTCAACTAAATATATACTTCGATGGTTGTGATATCTTTTATTCAGAGAAATCGTAAGACATGTATGCTTCTAGAGGCTATGATAGAGCAGTGCGGGGAAAAATATATAAATTTAAGCTCATCAACACAGATGTCAAAATTTGTATTCTAAATTATTTTTCCACGTTGGTTTAATTATTTTGTTCCGTAACCACAATCTTAGTGATGTTTGAAAATTTTTACCCACAGAGCAAGTCAAAAGTTGCAAGAATTTCAACTCTCATATTTATAAGAAATTCAATTCATGAAATAAATGATTTCTTATCATATTTGGTTCCGAACAAAACTGAAGAAAATAAATTTAATTGAATTTAACTCTCTCAAATTGTAGTTTATCAAACACAACGTGAAACTTTAAGACAGTGGATTATAAGTTATTTTACTTATACATTACTCATTGATCTCGTAAGTTTTCCATATGAATGTCTAACTCCACACTTACACCAACAAAAATATAAAATTAAATTAAATATGTATTGCTAGAATGCCAACTTGTTATATTCAATATTAAAATTATACAATATGAATTAAATAAAATTAAATAAACTACTTAAGAAGTGATGAGTGTCCTCAAATTGAGAGGAGTGGAATATTGAGAAGGGCCATCAAAGAGATTATCAACAATAATTCTAGCCGTTGCCTCAGTTGGATGGAAAAGATCCCAAAAAACATGGCTACTTCTATTTGAACATAACTTTGATATTGGTATACATGGTATTTGTGCTTTTAGTGTCCCTAGCCCACAACATGCTGCTTTCACCTCTGTAAACCCTGCATTTATTCCCGAGCGTAAAAAAAATTCGCATCGAAACGAATAAAATATTTGCTACATACGTACCGTAAGAGGACGGACTTTGCATTATGTGGCTAAAAGACGAGTAAGTATCGAAATAGGAGTACGAAAAGCCGCTAAGAACCGAACCCAAATCATGCAACATAGTTTTGAGGTTTGCATTGTAAGAAACAGCCATTGAATTAGCTAGTTCATCACAAGAAGCTTCTTGTTTTTCTTTGTTTCTTCTAGATGGGGTGCATCCAAGAGGTGCCACTCCTACTACTAAAAATTTTCTCCCTCCTTTGTTATGTATTCTCTGGAATTATTTAAAATTTTTTATTATTGAGTGACAAATGTTACATTATTACAGGACACCGGGTCTTTGGTTCCCTCTCTATTAGATGATTGACACGTAGCCACTTTTTATTAAATTAATATAAAAAGTGATTACGTATCAATCATCCAATGAAAAGAGTACAAAATACCTAGGGCCCTGTATAAAAATCCTTATTATATAATTGCAGGTACGTACCGTGATGAGTTGTCCGAGAGTGTTGGACATGGAATGGACATATTGTTGAGGGGTGACTTTGTTGGGGTCGGATGAGTTTGAGTAACCAAAAATGTCATTACTACCAATTACTATGCAAAATAGGGATTTTGATAATAAATTTTGCAAAGCTGAGGCCCCAAGTTTTTGCACCATTTCGGAATGAACTGTTTCGTAGTCTCCTATTTGTTGGGTCAATGGGATAGATTGCCCCTGCCATTATTCAATTTTTCAAAATTTCAATTTTTTAAGTTTGTAATTTGCACAATATGAGTGAAAAAATTTAATTCTTGAGTTCAAACATATATCTTTATTGGTACAAGCTTTTAGGATAAAAACACAAAAGCAAAATACTTAAAGTTGACAGTATCATATTAATATGGTAATATGTGACCCCAATGGGAAGTGATATAAAAATTATGATGATGATATTGAATCTATAATACACATGTACGTGTCTAATTGTTCAATTGACTTCATTGGTATATTGACATTAATTAATTAATTAATTTTTCGACTTATAAAAGCGTGTCATTTTTCATTACAGCCCAAATGTAATGTGAGCCGGGCCATGGACAGGGTGGAGTTGTGACTACTTCTGAAAGAGACCGATTAAACGTCAAGGTCCTTGTTATGGGCTTATATCGGCCTCATGCTACCACAAATTAAGCTATTGGAACATATATTAATTTATTAGAGTTTAGAAAATTGGAATTGCGACAAAATAAGGTCTGTTTAAGTAATTAGTAAATATAATATTGTACTAGTAAGTAATTACTAATTACTCAACGCACAACCTATTGGACTTTGTTCAATACTAGATCCACAAAAAGAGTGGACTGGATCATAACTTTGGATTTAAATCTGTTATCTCTTTCACGTCCTCCATTTAAATTTTATCATTGTTAGATATATAGGAGGGAAAAATAATATCTCACAAAAGAGTTTTTAAAAAGCGTAAACCTCATAAACCTCTAATATATTTTGTTATAAAGGTTTAGTTTATCGATTGAAGAGAATACAATATGAGTGCTCACCAGAGTTTGATCGGACACATTAAATATTCCAGCACCAGCAGATGCAAAGCTAACTCCAGTCATAAAAGCAGACACATTTTTGGATGGTAGGGCTCTATACGGTGGTGAAGTTGGTAATCCCACTTTATCAGCTGCCGAACATTTATTTATGAGGCATAAAATAAGAGACATTATTAGTTTAATTATGAGAAAATTTAATTATATATGAATGGTCTAATACACATTGATTAGCATACAAAAGATAACATTTGTAGGCCAGCTTTGTAATATAATTAAATAAAAGTGATGAACACGATATATATAATTGTATTAAAAGAGAGAAAAAAGGGTAGGCAGTCACAATTACTTAAAGTTTGATTATATTCTCAAACAATCCACATGCTTCAAATTTCCAATTTTCTGATTGTGGTGGTTTATTTTTATTGCCGTCATTCTTACTTCGTATAAGAAACATAATCACCCAAATTAAGCATAGATATGATTTTAGCATGGAGGCTTAATTAAAGCTAGTAGAAGCTATTGGAGCTGCACAAATAATATTAGTTTAACTTTTTACCGGTTAACCAGCTCCGAACACTTATTTTATCGTCCGAACATATAATATATAATCATATGGGATAATAAAATGAAACGTACCAATAAAATCAGCAGCATTCTTGCCATTAGAAAATCTACCGGTAGCTTTTTGGTTGGGAAAATCAATACCGTTATGAGGAAAATTAGCCTTTGCAAAGGAAACAGGAAGATGATTGTTGTTTCCGACATCTATCAAAGAGTCTCCGAACATAAAAATCGCGGGTGCTATTTGACCCGTCGATGTTTTGAAGGCTACCAATAGCACAGTATAGAACAGTACATTCATAATTTTGGTAGCCATTTTTGCTTAAGAAAGTTTTAGAGAATGTTGCTTTTATGGTTGTGTGGAGATGTGTTTATATAGAAGAAAGTTCAGAACTATTTTCTCTGTGTGAAATGAATTTTTTTAATTAGTTTGTTGATTTAATAATTGAAGAAATAACAAAAGAATGGAAAAAAGACTTTTGGTGTTTGGTGCTAACGTTAACCCTTTATGATTGTCATTTATATTTTATTATTAATTAAAAAAATATATTTTGCTTTGATTTTATGCTGTAATCAGTTGAATTTTATTTTCGATTTTTATTGTTTGGATTCATTCTATTTGTATATTATGGCAGTCTTTTGACTCTTTTTTTTAAAAAAATAATATTATTCTGTTTGATATATGTTCTGGATATTGTCAGATTTCTTTTCATTCTACCTGGCTTTTTATTGATCATTCTTTTGGATTTATATTGGTCTGCAGCACCTGTTGATAAGTATAATGACAGTATAAATTAATTGGAGAAAACGTACTTTAAAATTATTTAACTTTGAATTTGACCTTACAAAATAGTTGGTTCTATATGTTAATTAACTCAAATTAAATTTATCAGCTTCAAAATAATAAAAATATATCCTGATTATTTTTTAAGTAAAAAGAAAATTATTATAGATACTAAAATATAAAGTAAATTTTGACTGATATATAAATAAAAAAATCAAACAAAATATTAAACTAAATTTTGAGAAATATATAATCTCACAAAAGATAAAAAAAAATAATCTCACTTCATGAATTTTGATTTATCAAGTGATTATTTGATAAAGTAATGGTCGGCGAAATAAATTTGTTTATAGATAAAGAATAATAACTAAGCAGTAAGTTACGAAACTCAATTATAAAATTATTAAAATACTAAATCATCAATTAAAAAACTAATTTTTAAGTTTTACATGTGCACATATGTATATCCAGTGAGCAAAACTAAAATTATGTACCCTTTAACAGTTCTTATATACACCATAAAATTATGTTAAAACTTTTAAGTTAAATATTTAAGAAGAACTATAACTCAATAAATTATAAAATACTCATGAAATATATTTTTAAGTACTCCCTTCATCTAGAAATTATTATCTCTTTAGTCATTTATTAATTCTCTTTTTAGTCATTAATTTAGATTATCAATGCATTTTGTACAATTTCTCTAATTTGCCCTTGTATTAACTATGAGAGAGATTATGTATTGTTAAAATTATAAGTGAGTAATTAAGAAGAAAGAGAATTTAGTAAATGATAAATTAACCATTTTAATTGTGTAATAAATTTTTTATTATTTTTAATAATTCGATTAAATGGATAATATTTTATAAATGGAGGAAGTATAAAAACTAATAATTTTAATTATTATATTTTCTACCAATTAATTATTACCTTGCTTATGAACTAATGATAAAAAATTAAAATAACAATTAATTTATAAAAAAATAAAATAATCATATAACACACTAAAAAATTACATATATAATATATTGAAAGACAATTTTTTTACTTATCTGAATCATCAACAACAACAACAACAACAACAACAACAACAACAACAACAACAACAACAACAATAATAATAATAATAATAATAATTCAACATATACCTCATTTAAATTATATATTATGAAGATAAATAATACTCCCTCCATATTTTTTATTTGTCTTCCTATAAATTTCATATTTTTTAATAAGCTCATTTATTAAGGATATAAAAATGAGAATTTATCATAATTGAGTACTTTTTTAAATTAATTACAGATTTATTAAAATATCTATAAGATTATCATGCTTGTTGAATATATCTTAACTTACTCCTTTTTTTTCAATTCTATTTACACAATTACCATGATATTTTTTTATTTTTTTTCTTTATTTTATATTTATCTCTCAAACCATTTATTTTTTCGATATTGCCGCTTTAGAGTTTTTTGTTCGTCTTATTTTTATCTTTGAAATGACATCCACTGTGATTTTTCATCATTTTTTTATACAATAGATTTCCTATAGACCATCTATAGATATCCAATAGATCACTAGAAATTTCGTTGTATCCATCGTTACGTGATTACTTTATAAACTGCTACAATTGAGACCATTGCTAATATTTTACAGGTATATTTTAGGAGTCATCTACCTTTTAAAATTGGACATTCATGTGTTATTTAAAGGTCTTCTAGTTTTATCGATTTCTGTTGGACTTCTATTAGATATCTATTGGATATCTGACAGTTAAAAAAAACTCGATAAAAGTATATCATCACGGATCTACTTTCGAAGATAAAAAAGAGACAAATAAAAAACTATATAACGGCACGTCAAAAAAATGAACGGTTTGAAAGAAATAAGCAAAATAAATCAAAAAATAAAAAAAAGAAAATGGAAGAGTGGCGTGTATTGAGTGGGGAAGGTGTGGGGGTTGTAATTATTTTGCAAGCATGGTACATTTGGATTATTTTGTCCTTGTTATGGCATTCGACCCAAATTATTTTATTTTTTTATTCACTGATGTAAAAGCCCCTATAAAAATACTAGTTTACCCTTATATCTCAAATTAATGCCTTAATTTTTCAATCCAAGTGCAATTAATACTAAGGACATAGTTGAAAGAATAATGCAAAAAAATATCTAAAAAAGTGTAAATGACAAGTATTTTGGTTAGGGGTGTTAACAAGCCTAGTGGCTCGCAAACAGTTCGAGATTCGGCTTGGTCAAAGCTCGGTCAGAGTTCGACTCGATAGAGCTTGACTCGAGTTCGGGATCGGCTCGAGATATTAACAAGCCAAACCAAGCCTTTTAAGGTTCGACTCGAAAGCTCGCAAACACGTTTGTATAATTTTTGTAGTTAATAAATTAGTGAAAAATAAATTAATTATATATGATTGGTGATTAATAATTATTCATTTAGGATAATTATTCGTAAAACGATGATTTAAAATAACTTGCTACTTCTTTGCAAGAGTGGTGATAAATATGGAAATGCATAAGATAGAACATAGAAAGAGACGAAATGGGAGAGATTACGGACATGGTAAAAATATTATGATGTTAGTTTAAATTTTTTAAAATTATGTATTTCTTTAAGTGCGAATAAATTACGTTATTTTTTGGAAATGTATTTTCTGATATTATTTTTTGAAAAAGTGTAATAAAATGTAGTATTACTGATGCAATCCTTTTTTTAATTAGTGTTCCATAAATTAATTTTAATCATCAAAGTTGAAACATTTAAGGGCGACACTTTTATTTTATGTTGTAATAATACATATATGTTACGGCTCTTTTAGGCTCACAAACTCGAGCCGAGATTTTCACCAGCCCAAGCCAAACTTTATTTTTTTAAACTAACGAATTTTAAACCGAACCAAACTCAAATAAATAAGTTCTCGAATTAAACCCTATATTATTTGATTTTAATTTAACTCGTTAACACCCCTGTAATTTTAATAATCTAATTTTAAATTAAAATATCTATTTAAAAAATATTTAGAGTGAGTAATAATTTTTGTAAGTGTGGGACCAAATAAGGGATACCAAGACTCGAACCCTTAATAGTCCTAATATATTGATTTTTAATTGGAGTCCCAAATGGGAAGACGAAGATTGATGTGTGAACAAATATTAATTGCACCGTCCCACTTCTTTTTTCCGTTCACTTTTTGGCATTTGTTTTTGGGCCTCTTTTTTCTCTCTATGCCTAAGTATGGTCTACTTTTCTTCACGAAAATAGATTCCATCTTCAACAGAGTCTCACTTCTTTTTTTTTTTAGCTTTCATAAGTTCGACGTTTCAAAGCTCAAGTAGCTTTTCTTATGTACGATGATCAATAAATTAAGTGCCAGTTTGAGATTGTTTCTCGATATGTTTATTTTAAGAGATTTATTTTTAAGTTTTTTTTAGCAGCAGATTTGATTTTTGAAAAAACAAGTCAGATATTTTTTAAATAATTAGTATTGATGTCGTGGGATTCGAAACGCAGGGTTGGTTCGGCTCTGGAGAGATCCGGTGGTGCCTATGCAGAAAACAAACTATTAGAGGACTAGGTCGGCGAGCCGACGTAACCTCTCTGACGCTCAAGTCAATACTTAGCATGTGGGATGATGTAAACATTACTAAAAGGGGATGGAGAGTGAGTGATTAATTACCTGGGGATTTGTGCCCTTATTCCTTATATAGAGGGTGTGAGCCATGGGATGAATGCCATGTATCCTAGCTTGATAGGTAAGGAACACTTAGATAATTGACATGTGGCTTTGTACTTTTTAGCTTGAGGGGCAAACTTGGTGACTGGGCTTTATGAGCCTTATTGATGTTTGGGGTTATATCTTGCCCCCCCCAAGTCAGTTTGAACTCTTTCAGGGTTCGAGGGTCAGTCTAACTTTGGAGGCCAAATGCATCGTCGCATTTCGTCTCTGTTTCCAGAGATGTCCCCCCTAAGTCGGTTTAAACTCAAACTCTTTCAGGGTTCGAGGGTTACTTTGGCGAGTTTGGAGTTTCTAGAGACAAAATGCGTCGTCACATTATGTCTCTATTTCCAAAGATGTCCCCCCCAGGTTAGTTCGAATTCTTTCTAGGTTCGAGGGTTACTTTAGCTAGTTTGGTATCTGTTCCAGAGATGTCCCCCCAGATCGGTTTGAACTCTTTCAGGGTTCGGTGGATTTGATGCTTTGTTCTAATGTGTAGCTGCGGTTTAGTAGTGAAGCTGGTTTTGACAAGAGAGGGAGCCCATCGACTACTAGAGATGCTTGATGATCTAAGTTTTCGAGTAGGAAGAATTTTTGAATTTTGAAAGTTGGCGCTTCAACTTTTCAAGCTTTCAACTGTTTATTATGTTTTCCATGCCTTGAAACTTGCCAGTATTAATTGCGAACATTTACTCTATACTGCCTATAAAAGGAGGGGGGAAGTCCTCTGTAGTTTCTCATTATTCCTTGTGTTCAAGGTGTTTTAGTCGGACCTATTTCCTCTGCTCTCTTTCATTTGTTAAGGTCGGTCATGAGTCGCAATTCTGGTACTATCGAGCCTCGATCTCCTAATGATTATGCAAGATGTATGGTTTGATGCAGAAAGTTCTCTTTGCCTACGGGCGGACGTAGCGTGGTGGGCTCTGCCCAGGGGAGGATATAGTAACCGGGCCTCACCGGCGGTGTCATCGAAACCTTCCTTATTACACACCTTGGTGAAAGGTGCTCCTTTCTGCTACTGTGTACAAGTAGGAGCGCCACCGCCAGCGATGCATCGGCCTGTTGTCCTCTCTCAACTTGCCATTTTTGACTGCTTGGAATCTCTTTTTCTTCCTCATAGGGTAGTGGTTTTTTATTTTTTATAGGCCACAAGCTTGGCTATTGTGAGCTCGGTTTTACTTTCGAGCGTAAACTTGTGTAGGCTACGAGTTTGGTATTTGTGAGCTCAGTTTTATATTCTATGAATAAAGCATTATTCTTATTTGCATGCTCTGCATTGGCTGTCATGTATCACTTCATTTTGGTAAACTGGGGTCATTTATTTGTAGCTTCGGTCGGCTCCATTTCCTTGGGAGATGTCTTGACCGAGGTTTCCACACTTGCTTTTCCAAGGGGCGTGACTGTTCCCCTCGTTGGTTTCACGCGCGCCTCTTCAATTTCAGCGTGTTGGGCACGTAGCCGCTTGGACTTCTCTAGGTCAAAACTTCCTGACAATTCAGTTTTTGAGGTTTAAATTTCAAATTCTTGCCGCCCTTTTTCCCTTATAAATATCGTAGCAATTTTTTCATTCCGCATTATTGCTCTTTGAAGTATTTGCTCTCCCTTTCTTTCATCAGACACTGAAGCATCGGTAAGTTTTATATACTATTATATATATATATATAATAGATCAACGAGTCTCTTTTCCGACATCCGGCTCTACATCCTCGTCGACCACCGCCTCGGCCTCAGTTCCCTCTGCTCCACACTGTTGGGAAATAATGATCCGGATAAAAATCTAAAAACAAATCCGAATCAAGTTTGAAAGAAATAAAAACAATGTATGTAGTTCTCCCAAATCCAAATGGAAGAATCCGGACAAAGATCAAGATACAAATCATCCATTGAACAACTTAAAAACCTAAGCACTAGAGGAAATCATCCAGACAAAGTTTGGAAAGGAAACAAATTTTTGTCCTTCAAAACCAGAATTCGGAAGAACTGATTGAAGGCATCTCCGGAAGATAAATCCAGAGCATGTAGGTCTAAAAGATATCCGGAAGACCTATATTTCAAATATAGGGAAAGTTTTCAAATATAATTTTCCCTTTACCCTTTTTGGTCTATAGAAGTCAAAGATCCTTTCCCCAAGACAAAGATAAAATGACAGCTTGCACATTTCAAAGAAAAGTCAAAAGGGTCTGACACTGGACAGAAAAAAGGCTAACTACCTTTCTCTCCAAGACCAATAAAGGCGCACGTGGAGCACACATCATAAAGCAAATGGTATGAAAGTTGGTGCATCACAAAATGACAAGCAAAACGATCACTGACAACTTTCCAGCCTCAATCTCAAGATTTCAAACGGATCAAAATGCAGTCTAACGGATTGATCAACGGATCTAAAAGCTCCACATCGACCTGATCAAGGGTGAAGATTAAATAAAAGCTCACCAACCATAAACAGCTACATTTATGATTAAAGCCTATATAGGGAGCTCTTCACCAAATGAGCAGGTCAACTGGTTGATTTAAAAAAAGCAAGTAACAAAGTGATACTCATTCAATTAGTTGATGCAATCCCTCCAAGAACCCTTGATTCAAAATCTGTTCGTAAGGATTCCCAAGTGAGACTATAAACTTGAGGAAATTCAAAAATCCTTTGTTAAAAACCAAAGAGTAAGGATCTCCAACTTGAGTGAGTTGAGAGATTGGGGAAATAGCTTAAAGTAGGTACTTTGAGTAAAGATCTCCCTATAGGACTCAGCTTAAATTTGAGGTAGAAGGCTAAGTGGTATATCCTACTAAAGGTAAGAGGACTTAGCTAGAAGTTGGTGCTTCTAGTGGTATATCCTACTTCTAGAAGGGGTTACCATCCAGAGACAAATATGTAAGGCTTGATTCCTGCCAGTTGGAAAGGAATCCACTAGTGGATAAGCTCGGAGGAAGGAAACTCCGGGGACTGGACGTAGGTAGGGCCGAACTAGTATAAAATACTTGTGTTTGCTTTCCTTTCCATTTTTCCTTATTGCACATTATTGTCATATTTGTATCATCCGGATCTATCTTCTGAATCATAATCAAACACGCTACACTAAGACTTTTCTAAGTCTATAAATTCTGCGAAAAAGGGCCATTCACCCCCCTCTGCCCTTATAAATACTCTTATAGGGACCAACAAGTGGTATTAGAGCAAGTGCTCAAACTAGAGATCTAACAATATCGAGCTAAAGGTCTATATATATTTTGATTCACATATCAAGATGAGTTTTCAAAACTTACAACTCCTTCCCGAGGGTATGTCTATTACTCGTCCTCCACTCTTCACCGGTGAACACTACACATTCTGGAAAAATCGGATGAAGAACTTCATCCAGTCGCAAAGTATGCAAGCATGGTTAGTTATTAAAGATGGCCCATATGAATCTACTTACGAAGTAGAGGTTATGACTACCCAAAAGCCATCAAGCATGTAGGATGACAACGACTTTAAAAGATTGCATGAAAATGCAAATGCTATTAACATGCTTATTGTGCTCTTAGTGCAGCTAAATTCAACAGGATATTCGGATGCGAGACTGTAAAAGAAATATGGGAGAAGTTGGAAGTAACCTATGAAGGAACTATCAAAGTAAGAGAGGCCAAGCTGGATCTACTCCAACAAAAGCTTGAATCCTTTAAGATGGAGCCTAAAGAATCAATCAGCAGCATGAACACTAGATACACAAATCTAGTGAACGAAATGAAAAGGCTGGGGAAGGAGATTCCAAAAGTAGAAATGGTCAAGAAAGTGTTCCAGAGTCTAATTAAGGAATGGGATAACAAAAAGACTACCATTGAGGAAGCTTATGACTTAAATTTTTACAGTTATGATGAACTTATTGGTAATCTTCTGACCCAAGAATTGTCCTTAGAAAGGTATAGCCAACAAGAAAAGAAACCTAATGAGAAAAAGAAGGCCATTATTCTTAAGGCAGAATCCACTGGATCGACCTCATCCGGGGAGGAAGAGCAAATCGATGAATCAATGAACTCCAAAGATCAACTAGCTCTACTAACCAGATGACTAAATCAATTTATACAAAAGAAAGATAGAAGGAAATTAAAGAGGTATGAATCTCAAAGACCAAGAGAAGGCACCTCCAGAAGAGGTAAGTTCAGAAGGAATCCGGAAGAAAAGAAAGATTCAGAGAAAGATGCTGCCTATTTTGAATGTGGTGGAAAAGGCCACTTTAGAACAAAGTGCCCTAAGCTCAAAAGAACCAAGAAGTTCAAAAAGAAAGTAATGGTTGCTACCTGGAGCAACAATGAAGAAAGCAGCAGCTTATCTTCAATAAAAGAAGAGGAGACCGCTAACTGTGCATTCATAGCTCTGACTGAACCGAAAGCAGAGCAATTCGGAAGGGATGCCTCCAAGTAAGAAATAGTGCAAATCGAAGAATCAGAATCAAATACAGCAAACATTGAGGTAAATTCTGGCTCTAATTCTACCTCTAACTTTGATCTTGCAAAAGCTCTGTCTATTGTTATCAAGGGAGTGAAGAAGAATGCGAAAGCCATCAAGTCTCTGAAAAGAGCAATACTAAAATTGGCTGAAGATGCTGAGGTAATGGCACAAGACATCAATCTAGTTAGAGCAACCAAGTATATTGATGTAGTAGAAGAAAACTTCCCGAGGAATCGAGTCCAGATTTTGAATGCAAATGTAATAGGGCTGGATAGAGAATTCAATCTATTAAAGGAAGCTTCCAGGAAGAAACCTGAAATGAAGTATCCTAGAAGAGATAATCCTCCTCCTCCTCCTCCTCCTCCTCCTCCTCCTCCTCCTCAGAACAGGGTTCAAAGGAACCTAAATCAAAAGAAAAATGGAGTTAGTAGGCAGCCATAAGCTCAAAGATACACTTCTGCCCAGAAAGGAAAGGCTAAGGTAGCTTACAACCAACAACCTATCAAATAAAGAAGAAATTATAGAGCTGAAGTCACACCTCCAACCAACTTTCGAATCTATACTGGACCATCCACCAGTGTGCAAGATGCTGGGTATAAAGCTAACTATAGAAGGGAGGATATGGAGAAGATTAGCGATAAGCAAAAGCAGAACATACCTATTTATGGGTGCAGGTTTTATGGGAAAAATAATCATATTACTAAATCATGAAGATTAAAAAATGGTTATTATGATGCTTATCCTTAGCATGAAATGGTTATTAACCCAAGAGGACCCAAATCTGATGGGGTACCCAAACCCACTTGATATATTTTGTAGGTATGCCTTAGATCCACAGAAGATCAACACACTTGGTATATCTATAGTGGATGCTCAAGGCACATGACAGGTGATGAGAAGGCCTTCATTACACTAACTCGGAAGAAGGGAGGCAAAGTAAGCTTTGGAGATAATCAAAAGGGACAGATCATTGTTCATGGAGTTATTGGATCTGGATTTAAGATTGAAGATGTATCACTGGTTGATGGACTGAAGTTTAACCTACTGAGTGTGGCCCAATTATGTGATAAAGGAAGAAAAGTCACATTTGACTCTAGAGGCTACTCAATATATGATAGTAAGTTTAATCAACTTATTCTTTATGCACATAGAGTAAATAATGTCTATTCAGTAAACATTAAAAATGATAAGAAGAATATATGCTTGGTGTCTTAAAAATAAGAATCATGGCTATGGCACCAGAGGTTGGGACATGTAAGCATGAACCTCGTGTCCAAATTAGCCAAAAAGGAATTAGTTGTGGGTTTGCCTAAGGTTGCTTTTGATAAGGATCATCTATGCACTGCATGCCAACTAGGTAAACAACATAAGAAAATTTTCCCTTCCATCTCATACATTCCTTCCAAAAGAGTACTTGAGCTCTTGCATATTGATCTCTTTGGTCAAATTAAGCCACTGAGTTTAGGTAGAAGAGAATACACCATGGTCATTATAGATGACTATTCTCAATATACCTGGGTTCTCCTGGTAATAAGCAAGGATGAAGCCTTTGACTAATTCTCCAAAACATTCATTCAGATAGAAGTAGAACAGGGCATAAGCATTGCACGCATCCGAAGTGATAATGGTGGAGAATTAAAAAATAAGCAATTTGCTAATTTTTGTGACTCCAAGGGCATTAAACACAACTTCTCTGCCTCTCACACTCCTCAATAGAATGGAGTTGTTGAGAGAAAGAACAGGACCATAGTTGAGATGGCCAGAACAATGCTTAGTGAAAATTATTTGCCAAAATATTTTTGGGGTGAGGTCATAAATACAACATGCTATATATTGAATATAGCTCTCATTATAAAGACCATCAAAAAGACCCCATATGAAATTTGGAAGGGAAGAAAACCCAAAATTGGGTATTTCAAAGCATTAAGATATAAATGCTACATCCTTAATGATAGAGAGCAACTAGGAAAATTTGATCCTAAATCTGATGAAGCAATTTTCCTTAGCCACTCAACGCATAATAAGGCTTATAGAGTCTTCAATAAATGAACCCAAACTATGGTAGAGTCAATACATGTAGATTTCAATAAGACTAACACTGCAGAAAAGAAAAGCTACACTCTAGAAGATCAAGTTTCCGAAGTTAAAAAATCTAGAGAAAAGGAGGGAGCAGGAATCCCTGATTCACTTCAAATCAAGAAGTACAAAGAGGAAGATGAGGAAATATCCTTTGATCCAGAGGTACAACAAGTTAATCTCAACCCACAGGAGATTAACTTTAATGAAGGCCAAGAAGGACTAGTTGAAACTGAGGTGGAGCAAGTCCAAGTTCAACATGAAGACTTGTGAAGAGAGATTCGGGCCCACAGAGATCATTCCATCAAAAATATTCTGAATGATGTTCAGAATCCAGAAAGAACCAAAGCTCAGCTTAATCGGATGATAAGCCATGCTGCTTTTATCTCTCTCATGAAGCTAAAGAAATTTCAAGATGCTGAAGGGGATGAAAGCTGGATGATGGTGATGCAGGAAGAACTAGATCAATTCACCAGGAATGATGTATGGAATCTTGTGCCCCCTCCTAAAGGAAAATCAATTATAGGCACTAAATTGGTGTTCTAGAATAAACTTGATGAATCCAGAGTAGTGGTGAGAAATAAGGCAAGACTAGTCACACAAGGCTATAACCAGCAAGAAGGAGTTGATTTCGAAGAAACTTTCGCTCCTATAGCAAGACTGGAAGCAATCCAGATCCTATGTGCTTTTGCATCATTCATTTGGTTCATATTATACCAAATGGATGTCAAAAATGCATTTCTAAATGGTGTCATTCAAGAAGAAGCATACGTCAAGCAACCACCCGGATTTGAAGATCCAAAGTATCCGAATCACGTCTACATGCTGAAGAAAGCTCTCTATAGATTAAAGCAAGCACTAAGAGCCTGGTACGAAAGATTAACCTCATTCCTTATATCCAAGGGATATACTAGAGGTAAAGTGGATACCACAATCTTCATCAAGAAAAAAAAATGATATTATTCTAGTCCAATCTATGTGGATGATATCATCTTTGGAGCCACTGATGAAAAGATATGCAAAGAATTCAACTCTCAAATGCAGAAGGGATTTGAGATGTCCATGATGGGAGAGCTAAATTTCTTCCTTGATCTATAAATCAAGCAAAGTCTAGATGGGATCTTCATCAATCAATCAAAATACACCAAGGAGATCCTGAAGAAGATTGAAATGGACAACAGTAAACCAATGTCTACTCCAATGGGTTTAGACACAATTTATCCAGGGACTATGAAGGAGAAGGTGTTGATCAGAAGCTCTATAGAGGAATGATTGGCTCACTGCTATACTTGATAGCTAGCATACCTGATATACACTATATAGTATACTACTGTGCAAGGTATCAAGCCAATCCTAAGGATTCTCATCTCAAGGCAGTCAAAAGGATCCTCAGATATCTCCTAGGAACCACTGAAGTTAGGTTATGGTGTCCAAGTTATGGAAACTTCACAATCCAAGGGTTCACAGATGCAGACTATGGTAGAGATACTCTTGAGAGAAAAAGTACATCCGTAGGATGCCATTTCCTTAGAGACTGCTTAGTCTCATAGTATAGTAGAAGCAAACTTCAGTTGCCTTATCCACTATAGAAGCAGAGTATATGGCAGCTGGGAGTTATGTTGCTCAACTTCAATGGATCAAACAATAACTTGAATATTATGGAGTGCAATCCAGATGTGTGGATATAATGTGTGACAATAAAAGCACTATTGATGTATCAAAGAATCCGGTGCTCCATAGCAGGATAAAGCATGTCAACATAAGGCATCACTTCATCCAGGATCATGTGATGAAGAAGGATGTTGCATTGGTATATGTCCCAACTAATGAAAAAAGAGCTGATATCTTTACCAAACCATTAAGTAAAGATCAATTTGGGAAACTGAGAAAATTAATTAGGATGTCAAATCCTATTTAGAAAAACTCTAGAAGACAGCCTTTGAACCAAGCCGGATCCTAAAAGAAAAATTCACTTCGGAAGACAAGGAGCATTGGGAAGGTCCATTCCGGAAGATTGCCAGATCAGCCGACAACAATGACGTATGGAAGTAAAAGCTCATAAAGGTAACTGTTATGCTTTGAATTTCAAAAGTCCATTGGCTGTTACATGCGTGGTTAATATAATAATTAATTCAAAAATAAAAGGTTCCCATTCTCTGGTTAAACTAATTTCACCTCTCTCCAAATAATCCAATTGCCATGTCATCAATCCAGTCACAATAGCCGGAGTCCGGATTACCAATATACCCTCACTTTAAAAACTCTATATAAACTCCTCAAAATCCACTCTCTTCTTCAAGCGAGTAACTACTCTACTGTTACTCTGTAAAAATTCAAACCCAGATCTCTACCTTTCAAAATCTCTCTAAAATGGTAGCCACAAACACATCCAACACCCTCGAAATTCTACCAAGCAGAAACTTCTTTCAAGTAACTGACTTGAAGGATACTGATTTTGAACCCCTAAATCTTAAAACCTCTGACTTCATCATATCCATTGATCACTTAGGTGATGATTATCTATTCAGAATCCCTCCTTTCTTCACCCTAATTGAAGATTAAATTTTGGGTGATCTCCTGAAGATAAATTGCCCTACCTACCTAAAGCTTGTGAAAGAGTTCTTTTCAAATCTCAGTGCTCACAACCATATTGATGCCTTACGCACTGAAGTCTAAGGGAAAGTTATAACTCTCACTCCTGAATTCTTTGGGAAGAACTTGCACATGAATAACTCCAGAATAATGTTGAGAAAAGATGGGGATGAGTCTGGAGTTGTGTACGAGTCAAAACTATGGCTCCACAAGAACTACTTCGGCGATAAATTCTCAACCTACTTCCCCAGAATGCCCAGATTCTTGTAGCACATTCTAGGTAAGCTCATCCTGATAAAGAAGGGATCATTGACTACAATTTTTTCACTCTAGCACTATATCCTATAGTACTAGGTTGGAAGTATGGACGTAAATTGGCTAGACTTGATCATTCACTATCTAAAGATGCATGTAAATTCACATGGCGCCTTAATCATAAGAATTTTGCAAGCGACAGGAGTAGATCTGACCGAATTAGAAGGCATCTACGGAAAGCCTATCCTTAAGAAGAATTTCCTTTGATGAGGAATGGGATGAAGAGAAGGCAAAACTAAAAAGGGATGAGCACAAAATTAAGTCTCGAAAGACAGTTGATCCGGAAGAGGAGGCGCCTGTCCCTAAGAAGCCTAGAACAACCAAAGCGAAGGCTAAAAAGTAAATCATTTCAGAGGAAATTCATGAGGACTCTTTGCCTCTCACTCAAATCCTAAGCTCAGAAAAGCCAAGAACCAGGGGCAGACTGATTAAGGCTGCAGCTAAGAAGGGTTAGCTTGCACTTGCTGCGGGTCTACCTCAAATTGCTACAAAAGCAATTAAGGTTGGAAGGAGGAAAGCTAAAAGAACATTGGCTGAGATGGAAGAGGAGGCAGATGATGAGGAGACAGAGGATGAGGCTCCTCCTCAAAAGTAGGTCAGGAGAAAAGGACTCAATTTTGATGAAGCCCTCGCTGCCCAAGAAAAGAAAGCCAGTGAAGGCAGGAGGTATAATATCCCATTTCATGTATTATATTTGTATTTGTCCACATCTGTTATATGTCATTATATTTAAATTTTACATGATATATTTATTAAAATTGGTTAGTGAAAATAATAGTTATTTTAACCATACAAAATACGATAGTTAATATCTAGGTATCGAATTATATGGCTATAGAATTTTAAGGAATAAGTGGAGTATAGTTATGTTATAGATATAAAATGATTATTATAACATATAAAGTTGAATAAAATTGTGATATATAATAAGGATTTAAGTATAAGAATTAGTATTAGAATTAGTATTAGTATGGTATAGATATATGTATATGTATTTAGTATAGTTAGTATTTGTAATAAATAAAGAATTTGAGGGCAAATTGGTCTTTTGCCCCTTAGATCTTTTTATGAACTGATAAGAATTAGATCAGTTCTTCATCTCCTAAAACACAAAGCAAAGAACAAAGAAAAAGGAAGAAGAGAAGAAGAGATCTAGAAGGAAGGAATCAGGTATTTTAGTAACTTTGTAGTACGATTTTCGTTACGTTAAACTTAGAATTAGCAGTTTTAGTAAGAAGATGAATTGTTCTTCTTTATGTCAAGGTTCATCCTGCAAAATTTGAGAATTTTTAGACAAGTAGATCAATAGTTATGATTTTTATAAGATGAAGTGTGCAGAATTGGATGATCAAAGAGATAGGGTGAGTTTCAAAATTGATCTGGGATTGTTATACTGCTTAGAAAATTCTGATTTTTTGATATGTTATTCCCTTATGTGTATAGTTTAAGTAAGAAAAAGAATCAGGTCGATTCATGTTGTGTAGAGAGAGTTATACCCGTTTTATTACGTTGCTGTCCAGGTAAAGCGGGACTGAAACAAGTTCTGATGGGAAATTCCCTATAAATCGTATAAGACTCTAAAATTTTTTAGGTTTTAGTATGTTATAGCCTTGTGTATTAGGGATAGAATAAAAAAAGAATCAGATCATTTGGAGAAGTGAATTGAAAGTTATGAATTTTTAAGTAGAGCAAGGTCATATGAACAAGTATACAAGTAACAATGGTTTAAGTCATGAAAACTTTATAAATAGAAAACAACACAAGGTGAAATGTATTGATGTGAATTTATGCTTATAGGAACACGAGGTCGTGAAAGTGTTCAAGAGGAGGAAACAAGTCGATTTCGTGGAAATTAGCATTCCATCTGTGAGTATAAACATGATATGAATGGGTGAAATGTTTTGATATGTGATATTTGAATGTTTGGTGAATTGTTGTGAATTGAATGATTATATGCTATTTGGAGAATTTGAATTATATGAACATATGTTTATTTGGTGAAACTTGAGATAATTGAATTATTCATTATATACGCAATTATACAGGAACAAATGAAATAAAGAGAGACGTTGTGACATAGCCGATCAAACATTGCAATACATGTTATGTTATCTGGACCTATATGGTCAACCAATTGCAATATTTGATAAATGGACCGAAAGGTCAACCAATTGTTATCTGGACCAAAAGGTCAACCAATTGTTATATAGCTGGCCAGCAAATCAATTGTTATCTGTTACAAATGTTACATGTATCCCGGGGCAATAGTTTGGCCGGAAATGTCACAACAATTAAATAAATGAATCATCCAATAGTATATAAGAATGACTGTATGTTTAATTGGAAGGTGTAACTGTATGTGATTGTTAAATTCATTGATTGTTTATATTCACTGAGTGGCGACTCATATAAATCGCTATATTTTTCAGTTGTTGAAGTTGTAGATAAAGTATTGTACTAGAAGGTTCTTACCTGTAGCTGTCATGGAAGAAAGGTCTGTCGGCTGTGTCCATCTCGCTCTCTCTCCTCACATGACAAGCATATAGAATAGAAAGTGGTTGGGTTTTGATTTTTCAAATCAAACATAATTATGGTTTGTAATAAATGAACGATATTAGAGTTGATGTGAAATATTATGGTTGTGTTAATATATGAATATTTTTGAAAAAAAAAATAAAAATTTCTATAGTATTTTTCTATAGTTATTATATAATAGGGGTGTTTCAGTTGGTATCAGAGCGGGGATATGGTCATAGGGACATACAAATGCATACATAATATAAGATTAGTATATGTTATCTTATAACATGTTATCATATTCATAAAGGGCTGATGAGAACCAAAATGTTAACCCGAGGAGAGAGGGACCAGCCGTAAATCAACCTGTAGAAATCCAACCTATTATATCTGCATCACCTATGCATTCTCATGCATCAAATTTACAGCATCATCAGGAAATACCTGTGGTGCAAGCACCTGTAACATTTGTCCAAAGAGAAAGAAGGTTCGATAAATTGAAGAAACAAGGTGCAGAAGAATTCAAGGGAACTACAGATCCTACAATAGCGGAAAGATGGTTAAAAAGGTTGGAAAGAGTTTTCAATATGATGCATTGTACTCCTGATGAGAAGTTCGATTATGCGGTATTTTTACTTCAAGATGATGCTTATGACTGGTGGGAGACTATCCCGGGGAGCACTGTTCAGCCTCCTATCTTGACTTGGGATGATTTTGTGCGGGAATTCAAAAGTAATTATATGCCTGATGTGTACATTGATGATAAAAGAAAACAATTTTTGAACTTAAGACAAGGTAGGATGACAGTGGCCGAGTATGAAGTTAAGTTCAATCAGCTATCAAGTTATGTACCAACATTAGTGGCGACTGAAAAGGATAGATGTAGGAAATTTGAGGATGGGCTTAGATATGAAATTCGAACAAAGATATCATCATTTAAACTTGAAAGTTACCTAAAGTTGAAAAATGCTGCAGTTAGGGCTGAAAGACCAGAAAAAGAGAAAGCAGATTATAAAGCTAGAAGAGGTTACGGTGATTTTAGTGGTGACCAAAGTAAAAAGTCTGCTAAGCATCAAACAAATTCTTCTCCATCACAGTTTATAGCTAGAGGAGGATATTCTGGGAATAGAGGAGGAAGAACAAATGTGCAAACTCATTCGAGACAAAGTTAGGGACAAAGCTCGGGATAAAAACCTCAGTGTATGCTATGTGGTAAATTGCATGAAGGCGAATGCAGGAAACTGACTGGAGCATGTTACTTATGTGGCTCTTTTGAACATTTAATACGTGATTGTCCAAAACGAATAGAAGCAACTGAAAGAGCTCAATCAGAGGCTACAGTTCAGAATACCAGAGGCAGGGGAGCTGGTGTAGTAACAGGTAGAGGTAGGGGTAGAGGAATAACAACAAGCAATATTGGTAGATCTGAGGCTCAGAGTTCTAGGCCTCCAACACAGGCTCGCGTTTTTGCCATGACTCGACAAGAAGCTATTGACGCACCAGAAGTTGTTACCGGTAAGATTTCTATTTGCAACATGGATGTTTGTGCATTAATTGATCCTGGATCAACTCATTCATTTATATCATCAAACTTGGCATCACAATTGCATATGGCTTATGAACCTTTGAGATTTGATCTATATGTGGGAACTCCTTTGGGTGAATTGGTGATTGCAAATCAAGTGTACAGAAATTATTTGATTCAAATTGACAAGGTTATATTAAGTGCGGACTTGATTAGATTGACTATTAGAGAGTTTGATGTGATTTTGGGTATGGATTGGTTGGAAAAACATCATGCAGTAGTAAATTATTTCACCAAGGAAGTTATTTTAGAGACATCAGATAAGCTAAAAGTCATTTTTCAGGGTGAACGTCAGATAGTACCGACTTGTTTAATTTCTGCAATTAATACTTTTCGGTTAATCAAGGGTGGATGTGAGGCATATTTAACACATGTTATTGACACCAAAGTATCAGATGTATCACTTGATGATATTCCTATTGTTAAAGAATTTCCCGATGTATTTCCTGCGGACCTACCAGGATTGCCACCTGATAGAGAAGCAGAATTTACCATTGATTTAGTTCCAGGAACTGCACCGATTTCTATTTCTCCATATAGAATGGCTCCAGTGGAATTAAAAGAGTTGAAAAAGCAATTACAAGAGTTACTTGATAAGGGATTTATTAGACCTAGTGTGTCTCCTTGGGGTGCTCCGGTACTGTTTGTTAAGAAAAAGGATGGCACTATACGACTTTGCATTGATTACAGACAGTTGAATCGAGTAACTGTGAAGAATAAATATCCTTTACCTCGTATTGATGATTTATTCGATCAATTGCAAGGAGCATGTGTATTTTCTAAAATTGATTTGCGGTCAGGGTATTATCAACTCGGAATTTCAACGCAAGATGTTCCAAAAACAGCTTTCAGAACTCGATATGGACATTATGAATTTCTGGTGATGCCATTTGGTTTGACGAATGCACGTACAGCTTTCATGGCTTTGATGAACAAGGTATTTCAACAGTATCTTGACAAGTTTGTCATTGTTTTCATTGATGACATACTTGTGTACTCGAAAAGTAATGAAGAACACGAGCAACATTTGAGAATTGTGCTTCAAATTTTGAGAGAAAAACAGCTATATGCAAAGTTTAGCAAATGTGAATTCTGGTTGAATCATGTTTTATTTTTGGGACATGTGGTTTCTGGTCAAGGCATTCAGGTTGATCCTAAAAAGATCAAAGCTGTGGTTCAATGGGAAGCTCCGAAAAATGTAGCAGAAGTAAGAAGTTTTCTGGGATTAGCAGGGTATTATCGATGATTTGTTGATGGGTTTTCTCTTATTGCTGCTCCAATGACAAAATTACTATGAAAGAATGTATAGTTCCAGTGGACAGATGATTGCCTGAAAAGTTTTTATGAATTAAAGAAACGATTGACTACAGCTCCGATTTTGACAATTCCGACTGGCACTGGTGGATTTGTTGTTTACAGTGATGCTTCTCACCAAGGTTTGGGTTGTGTTCTAATGCAACATGGGAAGGTAATTGCGTATGCATCTAGACAATTAAAACCATATGAATTATCTTATCCAGTGCATGATTTAGAACTGGCTGCTATTGTGTTTGCTTTGAAAATTTGGAGGCATTATTTGTACGGAGAAACTTTTCAGATTTTCACTGATCATAAGAGTTTAAAATATTTGTTGAGTCAGAAAGAATTGAATATGAGGCAGAGGAGATGGCTAGAATTGTTAAAAGATTATGATTTCACGATAGAATATCATCCGGGAAAAGCGAATGTTGTAGCTGATGCCTTAAGTAGAAAATCCAGTAGTGTAATGGCTAATGTTCAAGTTTCTAAACTCCCATACTTAGTTCAATTGCGAGCAATGGATGTTGACTTAAAATTGGGCGAAAATGGTGCATTATTAGCTAACTTCAAGGTAAGACCAGTGTTACATGACAGAATTAAGGAAGCTCAGGTTCGAGATCCGCAATTAAAAGAGATTATGGAAAATGTCAAGCAAGGAAAGAGCACTGATTTTACAGTAGAAAATGATACTTTGATGTTGGGACAAAGAATTTGTGTGCCTGATGTTGATAATTTGAAGAAGGAAATTTTAGAAGAAGCTCATACTGCTCCATATGCTATGCATCCGGGAATGACAAAAATGTATCATACCTTACGCTCTCATTTTTGGTGGTCTGGAATGAAGAAGGATATTGCTGAATACATTTTAAAGTGTTTGATATGTCAACAAGTAAAGATTGAACATCAAGCTCCAGCAGGGAAATTACGACCATTACCTATACCAGTTTGGAAATGGGAGATGGTTACTATGGATTTTGTGTACGGGTTTCCGAAAACTCTAAGAAAGAATGATGCTATTTGGGTTATTGTTGATAGATTGACAAAATCAGCCCACTTTTTACCCATACAATGGGGTTGTTCATTGGAGAATTTGGCGAAGAAGTATGTTAATGAAATTGTCAGATTACATAGAATACCTGTGTCTATTGTATCAGATAGAGATCCTCGATTTACATCTCGATTTTGGAGAAGTTTACAGCAGGCATTGGGCACAAAATTAAACTTTAGCACTGCTTTTCATCCTCAAACAGATGGTCAATCAGAAAGAAAAATTCAGACTTTGGAAGAAATGCTTCGAGCTTGTGCTACGGAATTCAAAGGTGCGTGGGATGAATATGTTACTCTAATGGAATTCGCTTATAATAATCACTATCATAGTAGTATTGGAATGGCACCGTATGAGGCTCTTTATGGAAGAAAATGCAGAAGTCCTATTTGTTGGGATGAAGAAGGGATGAGAGTTTTGGAGGGTCCAGAAATAGTACAAGACACATTTGAAAAGGTGAAGATAGTAAGAGAAAGAATCAAGGCAGCACAAGATAGACAGAAAAGTTATGTTGATCAACATAGAAGGGAAAAGGAATATGAAGTAGGGGACAAAGTTTTTCTTCGCGTATCACCTTGGAAAGGCGTACTAAGGTTTAAGAAGAAAGGAAAGCTTAGTCCGCGGTACATAGGGCCTTATGACATTCTTGAAAGAATTGGTCCGCTTGCTTATAAATTGGCATTACCACCAGAGTTAGCTCAAATTCACAATGTCTTTCATGTAAGCATGCTAAGGAAGTATCGGTCAGACCCTACTCATGTATTGAAGGACCAAGAGATAGAGATTGCTGATAATTTGAGTTATGTAGAAGAGCCAGTTGCAATTATCGGGTATAAGACCAAACAATTGTGAAACAAAGAAATACCATTGGTAAAAGTACTTTGGAAAAGTCATTCAGTAGAAGAAGCCACTTGGGAAACAGAAGATCGAATGAGAAAGGACTATCCTTATTTGTTTTCTGATTCAGGTATTTAATTTCGAGGACGAAATTCTTTAAGGGGGGGAGAATTATAATATCCCATTTCATGCATTATATTTGCATTTGTCCACATCTGTTATATGTCATTATATTTAAATTTTACATGATATATTTATTAAAATTGGTTAGTGAAAATAATAGTTATTTTAACCATACAAAATACGATAGTTAATATCTAGGTATCGAATTATATGGCTATAGAATTTTAAGGAATAAGTGGAGTATAGTATGTTATAGATATAAAATGACTATTAGAACATATAAAGTTGAATAAAATTGTGATATATCATAAGGATTTAAGTATAAGAATTAGTATTAGAATTAGTATTAGTATGGTATAGATATATGTATATGTATTTAGTATAGTTAGTATTTGTAATAAATAAAGAATTTAAGGGCAAATTGGTCTTTTGCCCCTTAGATCTTTTTATGAACTGATAAGAATTAGATCAGTTCTTCATCTCCTAAAACACAAAGCAAAGAACAAAGAAAAAGGAAGAAGAGAAGAAGAGATCTAGAAGGAAGGAATCAAGTATTTTAGTAACTTTGTAGTACGATTTTCGTTACGTTAAACTTAGAATTAGCAGTTTTAGTAAGAAGATGAATTGTTCTTCTTTATGTCAAGGTTCATCCTGAAAAATTTGATAATTTTTAGACGAGTAGATCAATAGTTATGATTTTTATAAGATGAAGTGTGCAGAATTGGATGATCAAAGAGATAGGGTGAGTTTCAAAATTGATCTGGGATTGTTATACTGCTTAGAAAATTCTTATTTTTTGATAAGTTATTCCCTTATGTGTATAGTTTAAGTAGGAAAAAGAATCAGGTCGATTCATGTTGTGTAGAGAGAGTTATACCCGTTTTATTACGTTGCTGTCCAGGTAAAGCGGGACTGAAACAAGTTTTGATGGGAAATTCCCTATAAATCGTATAAGACTCTAAAATTTTTTAGGTTTTAGTATGTTATAGCCTTGTGTATTAGGGATAGAATAAAAAAAGAATCAGATCATTTGGAGAAGTGAATTGAAAGTTATGAATTTTTAAGTAGAGCAAGGTCATATGAACAAGTATACAAGTAACAATGGTTTAAGTCATGAAAACTTTATAAATAGAAAACAACACAAGGTGAAATGTATTGATGTGAATTTATGCTTATAGGAACACGAGGTCGTGAAAGTGTTCAAGAGGAGGAAACAAGTCGATTTCGTGGAAATTAGCATTCCATCTGTGAGTATAAACATGATATGAATGGGTGAAATGTTTTGATATGTGATATTTGAATGTTTGGTGAATTGTTGTGAATTGAATGATTATATGTTATTTGGAGAATTTGAATTATATGAACATATGTTTATTTGGTGAAACTTGAGATAATTGAATTATTCATTATATGCGCAATTATACAGGAACAAATGAAATAAAGAGAGACGTTGTGACATAGCCGATCAAACATTGCAATACATGTTATGTTATCTGGACCTATATGGTCAACCAATTGCAATATTTGATAAATGGACCGAAAGGTCAACCAATTGTTATCTGGACCAAAAGGTCAACCAATTGTTATATAGCTGGCCAGCAAATCAATTGTTATCTGTTACAAATGTTACATGTATCCCGGGGCAATAGTTTGGCCGGAAATGTCACAACAATTAAATAAATGAATCATCCAATAGTATATAAGAATGACTGTATGTTTAATTGGAAGGTGTAACTGTATGTGATTGTTAAATTCATTGATTGTTTATATTCACTGAGTGACGACTCATATAAATCGCTATATTTTTCAGTTGTTGAAGTTGTAGATAAAGTATTGTACTAGAAGGTTCTTACCTGTAGCTGTCATGGAAGAAAGGTCTGTCGGCTGTGTCCATCTCGCTCTCTCTCCTCACATGACAAGCATATAGAATAGAAAGTGGTTGGGTTTTGATTTTTCAAATCAAACATAATTATGGTTTGTAATAAATGAACGATATTAGAGTTGATGTGAAATATTATGGTTGTGTTAATATATGAATATTTTTGAAAAAAAAATAAAAATTTCTATAGTATTTTTCTATAGTTATTATATGATAGGGGTGTTTCAGGAGGCTTGCTGGAATAATCCTGAATGAGGAAGCCAATCAGTATAGGGAGAGAGTTGCTTTAGAAAAAGCAAAGTCCAGCAAATGGAAAAATGTTCCCGGTGCAACAGAAATTGTGGGGAAAGATGATGAGCAATACGACGTCATTCAAGCAACAATTAAAGACAACAAACAAATAAATCGGGGGAGAACTGAAGGACCCGGTGCATCATCTCAAGTTCCCCCAATTCTCATAGATCCAAAAGATATGGATGCTCTATCAAAGATTCCAGAAGCTGATGAATTTATCTTTGCTGATCGAATAGGACCACTTCCGGAAAATGTACTTGAATCCAAAAATAAAGTCATTAATCTAGAAAGTCCTAAAAAGTCAGTTGTAGGGGTGGTTGAGGACAGTTCCAACCATCCAAAGGCGAGGCGGAAGTAGAGAAGAAGGATGATGTCAACCATCAGGATCAGACACTATAAACCACAGAAGTAACCCCTGATCTCCTTCATCCCAATTCTGATGGTGAAAAGCATAACTTGGCTACAATCTCTCATAATTTAGCTAAGGACATAGTGCCAAACCTGGATGAAATAACTCCAGAGGAAGGAAAGAATCTGAGTTCCAAAGGGCACACTTCTAAAGTGGACCCAATGGGCGAGGCTACTCCAAAGGAAAGGGAAGGGAATAACGGTGGAGAGGAGAAAGGAACAAATAAAGGCACTATCTCAGAAGATGATAGTCCCTCCGGAAGCAGCTCCAGATCCAAAGATGATTCCAGCTCATCCGATGATGACTCATCTGGACCGTCAAATAAAAAATTTCCTCCTCGCACAAAATCAGTGACTCTTTCTAATGAAAACTGCAAAGACTCCAAAGTCAGTGCCGCTCTTAATCTGCTTCATGAGGAAACTCTTGAGCAACATGAAGAAGGATTTGTCAAGAAGAGTCTCATGACAATCTGCACTCACCTCAAAGTAGTTGAGAAGGAATTGCTCAGGCAAAAATGTGATAAAGTAGTTCAAAAAGATTTGGGTGAGATCAAAGAGAGTTTAAAGTGTCTCCCCAAAATTGAGCAACAAGTCATGAACTTTCCAACTCCTGGAGCTCTAGTAGTAGCTTCCCTATCTAAGGTCCAACCACTTCTAAATGAGCTAAAAGAAAGCGCCTCTATAGCAAATCGCCATGCCAGTCAAGCTAATACTTTGGCCTCTGATAACTGTGCTACTATCCTAGAAAGAATGTCCTGATCCGCCACTAATCTATCCATAGAAATCAAGGACTATATTGATTCCAAGTTTGAAAACTTAACAAAATTTATGAAAGACAGAGATCTGAAACCTACTCTGTTGAGCCTGGAGACTGATCAGCAAGTAACTCAGGAAATGCTTGCCAACTTTATAGATAAAACCATCCCCAAGCTCAAAGAGAAAATCCTAAATGATATGGGTGATGAGATGCAAGCTAGGAACTCCGATATTGAGCAAACAATAAATGACTGGAAGAATACTGTCTCCAAAGAGCTAAAAGATCAAACAGAGTCTATCCACAACATCCAAAAGGGCCTTAGCAATGAAATCACCCTCCTTCAAGCCAGAATAAATAAATTATCTATCTTCGGATCTTCCTCGTCTTTGGCCATTCCAAAAAGTCAGCTCATACCAGTCTTGAACAACCTTGTTCAAGCCATAGGGGACTCAGGGTTCATAAGCCAAAAAGGTATGACTACTCTTACAAAGGCCATGTTTCCTTATTTTGATCCCAAGGACCAAGAGCACATTCTGCGAATCCTTCCTCAAGTCTCACAATCCTATGATCAACTCCGGAGGTCCCTTCATCCTTTTTATTTGACTCCGCCCATAGTGGATCATATTATTGATGAGAGGGCTAAAGGCAACAAAGACTACTCTATCTACTCCTCTGCATGGAAGCAATCTTGGGATAAGTGAACCTATATGGTTATTGATCCCCTTGATGGAAGCAAAAAGGGGGAGGAAGATTAGAGTCATCAAGGAGAAGGAACTGGCAAGGGAAAAACACTGCAAGTCCGGAAGAGTGGTCCATCCGGAGAGATAGTTAAGCTAGCTAGATAAATTTTGTAATACTCATGTAATAGCTAGATTCACTTTATATGTATTTCTGTAACTTGTAATACTAAACTTCAGGATGTTAACCATTGTTAACAGCAGAAGTATATATGAAGTGAAAAATCCTAACTATCAAAATAATCGCTTCTAAAGTACAATGTATAATTGTACTAAAACAAACTTAGAAGCAGGAATCATAAAATTATGGGGGAGCTAGGAGGCTAAAATTATGGGGGAGCCATTGTAAAAGACTAAGTAACAAAAAATTATACTTAGTTCCCACACCCATGCTTAGATGACTTAAGTTTTTATTTCCATCAAATGGGGGAGATTGTTGGGAAACAATGATCCGAATAAATATCTAAAAACAAATCCGAATCAAGTTTGAAAGAAACAAAAACAATGTATGTAGTTCTCCGAAATCCAAATGAAAGAATCTGGACAAAGATCAAGATATAAATCATCCATTGAACAACTTAAAAACCTAAGCACTAGAGGAAATCATCCAGACAAAGTTTGGAAAGGAAACAAGTTTTTGTCCTTCAAAATTAGCATCCGGAAGAACTGATTGAAGCCATCTCCGGAAGATAAAACCAGAGCATATAGGTCTAAAAGATATCCGGAAGACCTACATTTCAAATATAGGGAAAGTTTTCAAATATACTTTTCCCTTTACCCTTTTTGGTATATGGAAGTCAAATATCCTTTCCCCAAGACAAAGACAAAATGACAGCTTGCACATTTCAAAGAAAAGTCAAAAGGGTCTAACACCGGACAGAAAAAAAGCTAACTACCTTTCTCTCCAAGACCAATAAAGGCATGCATGGAGCACACATCATAGAGCAAATGGTATGAAAGTTGGTGCATCACAAAATGACAAGCAAAACGATCACTAACAACTTTCCAGCCTCAATCCCAAGATTTCAAATGGATTAAAATGCAGTCTAACGGATTGATCAACGGAGCTAGAAGCTCCATATCTACCTGATCAAGGGTGAAGATTAAATAAAAGCTCACCAATCACAAGCGGCTATATTTATGATCAAAGCCTATAAAAGGAGCTCTTCACCAAATGAGCAGGTCCACTGGTTAATTTAAAAAAAAAGCAAGTAACAAAGCGATACTCATTCAATCAATTGATACAATCCCTCCAAGAACCCTTGATTCAATATCTATTTGTAAGGACTCCCAAGTGAGACTATAAACTTGAGGAAATCCAAAAACCAACCCTTTGTTAAAAACTAAAGAGTAAGGATCTCCAACTTGAGGGAGTTGAGAGATTAGGGAAATAGCTTGAAGTAGGTGCTTTGAGTAAAGATCTCCCTGTAGGACTCAGCTTAGATTCGAGGTAGAGGGCTAAGTGGTATATCCTACTAAAGGTAAGAGGACTCAGCTAGAAGTTGGTACGTCTAGTGGTATATCCTACTTCCAGAAGGGGTTACCATCCGGAGACAAATCTGTAAGGCTTGATTCCTGCCAGTTAGAAAGGAATCCAATAATGGATAAGCTCAGAGGAAGAAAACTCCGGGGACTGGACGTAGGCGAGGTCGAACCAATATAAAATACTTGTGTTTGCTTTCCTTTCCTTTTTCCTTATTGCACATTATTATCATATTTGCATCATCCAGATCCATCTTCCGGATTATAATTAAACACGCTACACTAAGACTTTTCTAAGTCTGTAAATTCCATAAAAAAGGGCCATTCACCCCCTTCTGCCCTTATAAATACTCTTATAGGGACCAACACACACCATGCTAGTACTACAAAATTAATTACCGCACTTCTGCTCTGGACCATCCACACATAAGATTGTTATGGGTCATCCAACGTTTACCCTTTAGAAGATTCAGACCGCTCATATACTTTCGAGTCGGAGGGTCGGAATGCGGAACCTTATACCGGTGAGACAATCTTTACCACGACGTACTTTGAGTTAAAGGTGTATAACCCTAAAGTGAATACTGACATCCCGAAGCTAATAGTGATAACATCGGATGCCACCATGCACACCCCTTTAGAGCTTGACTAAGAAATAGTCGACTGCTATACAAAGCTTCTGTTGATGAGTTATCCTGGTGCATATGGAACCACTCTGGTAGAGTTGGATATGGTGGATAATCCTCCAGTTGATGATTTTGCTATATTTACTCAACACATCGACTAGGAGTTCTGGCTTCCTTTGAGCAAAAAGGTTCAATCCATATTGGCGGAGTTTAAAGTCCATCCTTTTCAGGTGTCTCCCAATGCGCTTATGGAGCTACTCCTAATTGCAAGTTATGCCAGGATTTGAATCTGTGGCTTAATGGCATGGTGTTCTTATTATTTCTTTCATCCGACGTAAAAGGGCGTGGTTAATTGTTTGTACTAGTGTAAGGCCCACCTCAAGATGAACAAGCTTGTGCATCAAAAGGACTCGGTGAAGGGTTTTAAGAAAAAGTGGTTCTGGGTCCACCTCAACACTGATGCTAAAATAATCTTTCTGAAGAACGCCCTTTATAAGTGCGATTTCTGGCAATTTCCCATGAAGTGGAATACTCGGTATGAGAATCCCTTAACACGAAAACCTAATAATAGGCTGACGCGGCGGCAAGCTGGCTCCTTTAGTTATTTGTCGCATGTCAAAGTCCCAAAGCTAGCCTAGACAGATGTTGCCACCTTGCTATATACTGATCATAGCAAGTATACCGAGATCAAGGATGGGGTGTTAGACCTTGTTCTGAGGGCCGAGGATGATAGAGGGGTTGAATCCTCAGCTACACAAGGTAAAGTTCGCTGTTTTTTCTTCGTACTTCAATTTTGACTCTTTCCTTTCGCAAATGTGCATGTATGTCTAACCAAGGAAATTACTTTACAATTTTTGCAATCACGGCTAGACCCAAAAAGAGGAAGCTGAAGTAGGGAAAGGTGTCCAAAGCTTTAGCAACTGAAGGTAATCCCCTGATGGGAATGACCCTATCCATGTCTCGCGATCCTAATTCAGAAGGGAGTTTACAAAATGAGATTGTTAGAATAAAGGGAGGCCCTATCCTGACATCGGGCTATGATGGTATAATAGATATGATAAAGAAGGTCGATGCTGATAAGGGAAGTCCCCTCAAAACCATCCACCTTAAATCAGAAGCCAAGGTTATAGGTGAAGGTTTACGGATAAAGAATAGAAAGCTGGTTGCTGGGGAGTAGGGGAAGGATGTGGTCGATGTTGAGGGGATGACCACCGTGGCCTCAAAGGGCCAGTATATGCGCAAATGGATGTAAATCGGCACTCCTCTTTCCTCGTAGCATGCCATTCTTACTTTAATTGTTATTATTCCTTACATCTTGTTCTATGATTAGATATGGAGGCTTAGCATTGGTTCGGATGTGAAGTTAAAGAATGATTTAGTTGTACGGGACTTCGCTAGTTTTACATGTCTCCCCTCCAAAGTTGAGAGGCAATAGCAAGGGAGGGTCGCCCACCATGCTTTTCACCATTAGGTTAATCTTATCACAGTAAGCCTTATTTCCATAGCTGATTGCCCTAATTCTATCTCACCTTAGTCCTTTAAGTTTATGTTTCATCGATGCAGGCCTTGTCCGATGCGATCTTTTTGACCAAGGCTCTAGTGCAAAAGGACGACCAGATCGAAGCTCTTCAGCATTCAAAAAAGTATTTCGATGCTCAAGTTACTCAGCTGAAGAAAGAGAGAAATGAGAGCAAGGAAAACGCGTTAGTGAAGTAACAGGAGTTGGAGACTCTTCAAGAGTCGATGGCCTTTACGGCTAAGGAGAATGATAAAAAACTTAAAGAAGAGATGGATGTCATAAAGGAACAGAAGAGTGCCCTAGAGGCTGAGGTAGAGAAGCTAAAGAGTAAGGCTCGTGCATTGGTGAAGAAGCTGGAGGACATGAGCAAGAGTCACGATTTTAATGTGAATCGCGACAAGGCTTTAAAGCATCACTACTAGAAAAAGGAAGTTATAGCGGTGGATCGATTACGGTGCTACAAAGTTAACTACCACTCTAATTTCCTTCAGAAGGTAGAAGAGAAGTTTAATTACTTGCCTTAGATTTAGTTGAATTAGCCCTTCTTCCTGAGCCAGAAGCCGATGCTAACATTTTTCCTTGGTCCAAGGACGCTTATTTGTTTAACCTTGGTGGCAATGAAGAGGAAGCTAATGAGGAGTACGATGAAAATGAAGAGAGCGAGAGTGGGGATGAGGAAGATTTATCTTATCATTCCCATGCCACCTCTATTCTGAGTGAAATGGGTGAGGCTGAGGATGATGTTATGTCTCGGTCCCCCTGAAACTTGTAAACTTAATTCTGTTTAATCAATGAACTTTCCTTTTTAGATTTGGTTTGTTCTTTTAATTTTGCATCAATTCTCTTATTGTAAAAGGGACCCAGCTTGGGGGCATCTCACTCTTTACATGTCAGTTTATAAAACACTTGAAGATAAGTTGAATGAACAATGCACTTTTCATTAAAATATGTCGAGGAGTACATCCATATACTAACACTAACACCGTCGCTATAAATTAAATAAAATAACACTGATACCGATGCTCACGTAGTGCGAGCATGGGATTTTGCATTCCCTCTCGCGATATGATGATGAAGTATATTCATATTTTTAATTCTCATTAAAAATTCTTTTCAAATTTTTATTACGGAAAAATTCAATTAAACGTGTTTGACTACGCATCTGGTGGAAGCTCAAATTGATGATTTACGTGTCCGACTACGCATCTGGTGGAAGCTCAAATTGATGATTTACACCCAAAAATAAATTTAGTCCTAAATATCCTAAAAATTTTCAAAATATCTCTAATTGAATTAAAAATCTCGCTTAAATACCTTTTGGGCAGATTTGATCCCTAATCCACATTTTAGGGTAGGCCATACCTCCTTTTCAGACCTGTACAGGGTCTTAAAACTGCCAGCAGCTTCAGTGATATCGCCAGTGGTATCAACCATGCAGCCGGCGGTCTGACTTCTGGAGGTAGATAACTTTTTATCATGCCTTTGCTCGATATCCGCCAAATAATCAAGAAAAGTCAGCTCTTTAGGAGTTTTGCCTATAAAAAGGCCATTTCCAGATAAAGAAGGCATTAGCAACTCATAACTTGAATTAGAGAGAAAATTCTAGTGAGATGAGTGGGTTTTAATGAGATAAGGTGAAGAAAAGAGGAATCATTCCATCTTTTCTTGGTTTTTCTTTATTGATTCTCTTAGAAATTAACTTAAAACCAGTAGAACTTAGGTTTAAAAATCAATCTAATAGGATTTAGAGACTTAAATCTTTAGTTCACTATCCAAATCGTCATTTAGAGCTCCTCAGAGGTGTCATTGGATCACTAAGAGGTGGATTCATGGCCTCGAGGTAAAATCCTGAGTCTCTTGAGCTGTTTGGCATTTAGTCTTGCTATTTGTTGTGATTCTTTGATGTTTTGTGCTTAGTTTTATGTTTTCGGTCGTTATTCATCCATTAATTACTGATGCTGCAAGAAAGTGAAACAGCCGGCGATATATAAAGCCATCGGCGGTATCATTCATGTCGCCAGCGACAACAATGATACTGCCAGTGGCTCCATTTATCACCGACGGCTTTATTTTCTTATGGGACCCTTTCTTTATGGTAAACAAAATGTTATTTTGCAGGCCTATATGAGTGAAACCACCGGCAACATCACTGATATCGTCAGCGGCTTCACCATGCCACCGTCGGCTTGATATTCTAGACAGCAGATTTATTTTCTATCCATTTTGACCTAGTTTAAATTTCGAAATTAGATTGAACAGTACAATGATGGGTACTCCAAATTACCTCGAAAACCGTCCTCTCCCCATAACATGCAGCATTTTCACTAAGAAACCTATTAAAATAACAATCGAGTCTAAATGTAAAATGAGATTTTCCATAGCATCGTTCAAGAACCATTTTTTTGCCATCCATGCGGTCTCCATAATCTATGCCACGATAACGCTAACTAGAGTCTTGTTTTGGCTACTAATTATACATGTGACAACAGCATGTATTTGTGCTTATTTCTATACCATTGAGACAATAGTTTTAGTCTTTTTGGCCTCTATTACTTCCTTTTCTATCTTTTAAGGTTTTCAAGTCAATTTGGAGAAAAGATGCATTTCTGGGCAGAAAACGAGCAATGAAGGAGACTCCCGATGGACGCACCAAGATTAGTCTGGTCCTGGTGACCTAGAAGCCTTCTAGAATGCAAGAAGAAATGAAAAGAGGAAGCGCCGCTGAAAAGTTATCAGCCACCAAGATCATATTGTGTTCACCAAGATTGACGAGGTCCCGATGACATGTCAACATTCTGGAGCAGAAGCCAAAGATGCCAAAGTTGACCAGAACCTAATTGAGAAAGTGGCGTGAATTCATTGTTGATTAATTCCTTCCTTTATCTTAAAGAGGAATCCTTCTCACTGAACGAATTCCTAAAGAGACTTTCACCAAGGTCCTGATATAGACAGCGAGAGTGATAGCTGGTCCCGGTCATCCCAGAGCATTCCAAAATGACCAAGATGACATCAATACTAAGGCACGAAAATTTCCAGATCTGGGAGACACTTGATTCGGACAAAATCCTATTTAGGAGGAGCCCAATTTAAGGAAAAAGTTTAATCTCTTTACTAATTCTATAAAGGAAGGGATTTTACTACCATTGGAAGATGAAGACTAAAGGGAAGATAAAACCTATTTAAGAGATAATAACAAAGAGCCCCATTCAACTCTAAAGAGGAAGTAAGAGGCAAGACTCCCTACCAAGGCCGGCACATTCATCCATCAATCCACCACCTACATTCTAAAAGCCACATTCCACAAGCCAGAATTGACTACCTAAGCTTAGTTTAGATTTAGTTCATTGTTCTTTAGATTAAGTTTATAGAATTTTCAAGTACTCTTTTTAATCGCAAATTACTTTACAAGTCTTTTTACTCTTCGCATGCTTTACTTTAAGTCTCTTTACATTTCTACACTTTTCAATTTAGTTATGTCTAGTTAATTTCCTTGTGACTTGACCAATTAAGGGTCAAGGCTGAGTTTGAATGGCATGAGGATTGCAAATGGATACAAAAATATGCAAGGCAACCTATTTACCAATCTTGATACTTCAAGGGTTCCATGGTAAGAGTATCATTTAGTCTCGCTGTGCGGTTTGGCCAAAATTTAGTAAGTCTCTGTGATTATTGTTAAATCTTTATTCTTGCATCGGCAATTGTGCCTGAAGAGCGATAAAGTAATGATAGTCTCCGTCAAGACTGGAGAAAGGTAATCTCATGACTGTTGGGAGTGCTTCACTACCTATTGGTATGGGTTTAGGCTTTACTAATTCATATTTCTATTCATCAGCGAGCTCTTTGATGCGAAGTCGAGAGACACGGTGAGTAAGAGGGAGGTCATGGCGTGAAGTCCGGTCTCCATACATAGTAAGGAAGAGTTGCTTGTATTGTACGGTGTAAGAGTGCTAGTATAACTAAATCTAGGTCTCGATGCAATTAATTTCTTATCCTGTGATCACCATGATAGTCAGTCTTGCCCTACTTTGCTTGAGTCATTGTCTTTCATTGATTTCATTCCATCTTGATTAGTTTTGACTCATAAATTCCCATTGAGAGTACTTCTACGTCACACTGCTGGTTGTCTAGTGAAAATAACATAGTTAAATACCGTTCCCTGTGGGATCGACCTCTGCTTGCTACTAACTACTAGTTTGTTTCGTGCAGGGATTTATTTTTTGTGGACTTAACACCCATCAAATTTTGGTGCCGTTGTTGGGGAACGGTTCCTTTTGACTAATTATTTTTCATGGATGACTAGAGCAAAAAATCGTGGCCAAGAACTACTCTTCAATCTTAAAATTGAAAGATCCAACAAGTTTGCACTAAGCAAGTTTATGAACGAATAGATTCCCAACGTCAAGCACAAGCATCCATAGAACCCGATGATGACGCTACCTTAATAGAAGGACTGTTCGACATGACTAACTCCAATTCTAAACCTGAAATAGCCAACGTGACCATGGCTAACACAGAGCAGTCAATCAACAACCTTATATGGGTTATTGTGGATCAACCACCACTAAGGAGACCTTTATGGAGCAATACCAAGACCCAAGTTAATGTCCAAAATGGCTCCCTCACTATGGAATTCAATGGAGCAGTTTCCACTTTCAATGGGCATCGCCTCAAGCCCTACTATAAAGGATTCTATACTCACTTTAAGGAGATCACTCACATCGAGACCCCTTATACTGCACCATGATCTCTGTGTGGTGCGTCGAGCTCACCAACGTTAAATAAAGCGCTCTTGGGAGGCAGCCCAAGCATTTCTGATTCTCTATCTCCGTTTTTTCATTTGTGTCTTTTTTGTTTTTATAAATGAATCTAAACTAGGACTTAACCCTCTCTCTGATATTTATTGCAGGTACAAATCTATACATACATTAGGAGCTAAAATGTCACACCCTAAAGGACTGGAGTAAAGGGACAATGGATGGGAAATGTCTCACGCACCTTGATTCATGTATTAGTGGGTGATGTGGCAGTTATGATGGAGATTTTATGATGGTTATGCACTTAAATGAGTCCATGATTGCTACCAATCCCATTATTACCCAAGCGCCCCGTTAACTGCTTCAATAGGCAACCCTCTAAGCCCTGTGAGTCCGCCTACAAGGAGACTATGACCACTCTCATAATCAACCAGAGGTCATTGATGCATTCACCATGATCTCGTAGATTCCCCTTCTCTTCATCTATTTCCACTCCTACCAGGAGATTGTTTGGGAGTTCTAGATGACTCTCAACTTCAAGTAGGACTAAATAAGCTACAAAGAAGAGGGGGTGATCTAGTTCCATCTCCGTGGAAAATACTTTAGTTGGAGTCTCAATGACTTCATAAAGGTTCTAGGGGTGACTGACCCCTTTGATGATATGTGTGATGCTCCTCCCTCTGATTTCAATGCCGTCGAGACCTACTTCTCTCTCTGCAATAATGATCTTCGAGTAACCACCTGGAAGTCCGGTGACTCCTGTGCCTTTTACATCCATTAGCCCTATCTCAAGTATGCCCACAAAATTCTAGACTTTAATTTTTTTGGTCGCTATAGGAGCTTTGGGACCCTGAATAAAAAGGAAGTGCACATTCTATGGTGCATGCAAAATGATAAGAAGCTACATCTGGAGCCTGGCTTGCCAAGTAGTTCCACTATGTCCTTACCTACCCCAAGAGACCTCCGATCCTGGGCACCGTGATCTCGATGATCGCACACAATATGGAGTAATTCAATCCTGTCCCCTACACTAGAAGCCCTAAGACCGCGCTCTTAGACTTGGAGACTCTTAGGAACATTTTGCTTGTGGAAACGGTTGATGGGACCGTAGTTATACGTCCTCTTGGTCCTCCTAAGATCAAGACTACTCCTCCTCCTCCCGTCGAGCCCCAACCAGACCTGCAAGACCAGCCTGCTCATGGAGACCCCGCTCCTTCCACCGCCTATTCTGAGCTCCTACAGAAGTACAATAGTCCTGAAGACATGTATAAAGACCTCTAAGAAAGCATCATGGAGCTCGGTGCTAAGAACCAAATCATCCATACTCGCTGTGATGCCCTCAAGCTCAATGTGGACTTCTTGATCCATCATCTCGGCATCGCCAGGAAAGGCCAACAAGACCCCAGAGGTTAAGTCTCTTTGCCTCTCTTCCTCCTCCACTAGGACAGTAACGTTCTTTTTGCCCTCTCTTTTAT
This sequence comes from Euphorbia pulcherrima, assembly GCA_947683365.1. Taxonomy (NCBI): domain Eukaryota; kingdom Viridiplantae; phylum Streptophyta; class Magnoliopsida; order Malpighiales; family Euphorbiaceae; genus Euphorbia; species Euphorbia pulcherrima. The sequence continues at coordinate 13,000,010 of CANTUS010000013.1, forward strand.
TTTTATTTTTATTTTTCTTTTTCTTCTTTGTATTTTTTTTCTTCTTTTGCATTTAGAGCAATGCAAGTTTTAAGTGTGGGGAAGGGATTCACCTTTTTACTTCTTCTTTTTATCAAGTTTCAAAAGGACTTGTGTTTTTCTCTTTTCTTCCCGCAATGACCTAGTTTGCACTCTAACCTGTTATTGAGAAATGAGGATACATAAGATAAGAAATATTGTGTAATTAACTAATTCAATAATTAATAGGACTATTTCAATTAACTGAAACTTATCATCAAGACCTTAATTGAATATTGATATTCCAATCTAAGATTTCTAATGATCACTTTGTAAAATTCTTAGTTCCGAAGAGTAAAGTATAGTGTAACATGATTTTATTGCTTAAATGCTTTAATCTGGACTTGATTTGATTTTAGTTAGTCCTTGTGTTTCATGAGATCCTCCATCGAGACCTTATAATCATGGTCTCAATCTTGGTGGTTATTTTCTACTGTAAGTTCTGCAATCAGTCAAAACGAGGCTTACTTGGCTCGTAACCTCGTTTGTCTCTTTCCTAGGGCTAATAGAAGAAAGAGCTATCCACGGTTAAAAATCGGGTGAAGGCTCTTTCATAGGGAGAGATAAATTAGGAAGAATTGATGGTCGGAAAATGCAGCAAGACCTAAGAAAATGGCAAAGTACGTAATAAGACAAAATGGGTTAGTTCTAAAAAAAATATCGCAAAGCAAAACCCAAACAATGGCTAGATTCATCTTAGGGACCCCACTAAGTAAAAATGTGCTTCAAATAAATAAAAGGTTTAGAAAGAGTCATCTCATGATCACCGGGACACGCCAAATTTCAAATCAAGGTAATTATGAACGATAACAATATTTTATGTACTCGTGCCTTAATTTGGTAAATAATCTTGGGCAAAGTTCTAAACAAGGTCTTCTTGACGATATCTTACATTGGAATACTCTATAGTTAATGAAGAGCCTCAATATAAGTCTCAGTGAAAAAATGCGGTCTCTATAAAGTTATTTAAGGTTACTTGTGCAGTTTAAATTTCTCTTCTTCTTGATCTTTACTGCATACTTAAGGGCAAGCATGGAATAAGTGTGGGGAGATTTGATGAATTGTATTTTTAGCATGTATTTGTACTTATTTTTATATCATTGATACCATGCTTTTAGTATTTTTGGCCTCTATTACTTCCTTTTCTATCTCTTTAAGGTTTTTAAGGTAATTTGGAGAAAAGATGCATTTCTGGGCAGAAAACAGGCAATTAAGGAGACTCCCGATGGACGCACCGACTAGTCTGGTCTCGGTGACTTGGAAGCCTTCTAGAACATAAGAAGAAATGAAAAGAGGAAGTTCCACTTAAAAGTTATCAGTCACCGAGATCATGGTGTATTCACCATGACTGATGAGGTCTCGATGATGTGTCAACATTCTGGAGCAGAAGTCAAAGATGCCAAAGTTGATCAGAACCTAATCGAGAAAGTGGCGTGAATTCATTCTTGATTAATTCCTTCCTTTATCTTAAAGAGGAATCCTTGTCACTCAAGGACTTCCTAAAGAGCCTTTCATCGAGGTCCTGATGCACATAGTAGGAGTGATAGCTTGTCTCAGTTATCCCAGAGCATTCCAGAATGACCAAGATGACATCAATACCAAGGCACGTAAATTTCTAGATCTAGGAGACACTTAATTGGGACAAAATCCTATTTAGGAAGAGCCCAATTTAAGGAAAAAGTTTAATCTCTTTCCTAATTTTATAAAGGAAGGGATTTTACTACCATTTAAAGATAAAGACTAAAAGGAATATAAAATCTATTCAAGAGATAATAGCAAATAGCAAAGAGTTCTATTTAACTCTAAAGCGCAAGCAAGAGGCAAGACTCCTTATAAATACCAAGGTCGGCGCATTCATCCATCAATCCACCACCTACATTCCAGAAGCCACATTCTACAAGCCAGAACTAACTACCTAAGCTTAGTTTAGATTTAGTTCATTGTTCTTTAGATTAAGTTTATAGAATTTTCAAATACTCTTTTCAATCGTAATTTACTTTACACGTCTTTTTACTCTTTACATCCTTTACTTTAAGTCTCTTTACATTTCTGCACTTTTAAATTCAGTCATGTCTAGTTAATTTCCTTGGGACTTGACCAAGTAAGGGTCAAGGCTAAGTTTGAATGGCGTGACAATCACAAATGGATATAAAAATCTGCAAGGTGACCTATTTACCAATCTTGATACTTCAAGGGTTGTATGGTAAGAGTATCATTTAGTCTCACTGTGTGGTTTGGCCAACCATTTTGTTAGTCTCTGTGATTATTGTTAATATTTATTCTTACATCCGTTATTATGCCTGAAGAGAGATAAAGTAATGACAGTCTCTGCCGAGACTGGAGAAAGGTAATCTTACACCTATTAGGAGTGCTTTACTACCTATCGATAAGGGTTTAGGCTTTTCTAATTTATATTTCTATTCATTGGCGAGCTCTCTGATGAGAAGTTGAGAGACATTGTGAGTTAGAGGGAGGTCATGGCGTAAAGTTCGGTCTCCATACACAGTAACGAAGAGTTGCTAGTATTGTATGGTACATGAGTGCCAGTATAACTAAATCTAGGTCTCGGTGCAATTAATTTCTTGTCTTGTGATCACCATGATATTCAGTCTTGCTCTACTTTGGTTGAGTCATTGTCTTTCATTGATTTCATTCCTGCTTTGATTAGTTTTGATTCATAAATTCCCATCGAGAGTACTTCTAGGTCAAGCTGCTGGTTGTCTAGTGAAAATAACGTAGTTAAATACCGTTCCCTATAGGATCGACCTCTGCTTGCTACTAACTACTATTTTGTTTTATGCAGGGATTTATTTTTGGTGGACTTGACACCCATCAAATTTTGGTGCCATTGTCAGGGAATAGTTCTTTTTGACTAACTATTTTTCATGGATGACCAGAGCCAAAAATTGTGGCCAAGAACTACTCTTCGATCTTAAAATTGCAAGATCCAACAAGTTTGCACTAAGCAAGTTTATGAACGAATAGATTCCCAACGTCAAGCACAAGCATCCATAGAACCCAATGATGACGCTACCTTAATAGAAGGACTGTTCGACATGACTGACTCCAATTCTAAATCTGAAGTAGCCAACGTGACCATAGCTAACGTAGAGCACTCAATCAATAACCTTATATGGGTCATGGTGGACCAACCACCACTAGGGAGACCTTTATAGAGCAATACCAAGACCCAAATTAATGTCCAAAATGGGTCCCTCACTATGGAATTTAATGGAGCAGTTTCCACTTTCAATGGGCATCGCCTCAATCCCTACTATGAAGGATTCCAAGCTCACTTTAAGGAGATCACTCATATCGAGACTCCTTATGCTACACCATGATCTCTGTGTGGTGCGTCGAGCTGACCGATGTTAAACAAAGCATTGTTCGGAGGAAGCCCATGCATTTCTGACTCTCTATCTCTAATTTTTTTATTATTCATGTCTTTTTTGTTTTTTCAGTTGAATCTAAACTAGGACTTATCCCTCTCTCTGACATTTATTGCAGGTAAAAGTCTCTATACATACGTTAGGAGCTAAAATGTCACATGCTAAAGGACTGGAGTAAAGGGATAATGGATGGGAAATGACTCATTGATTCAAGTATCAGTGGGTGATGTGCTAGTCATGATGGGGATTTTATGATGGTTATGCACTTAATTAAATGGATGATTGCTACCAATACCATTATTATCCATATGCCGTTTACAACCGCTTCAAGAGGCAGCCCTCTAAGCCCTACGAGTCCACCTGTAAGGAGACCATGACTACTTTCAGAATCAACCAGGTGTCATTGATGCATTCACCATAATCTTGTGGATTCCCCTTCTCTTCATCTATTTCCACTCTTACCGTGAGCTTGTTTAGGAGTTCTACGCGACTCTCAACTTCAAGTAGGACTACACAAGCTACTAAGAAGAGGGGGTGATCAAGTTTCATCTCCATGGAAAATACTTTAGTTGGAGTCTTGAGGACTTCAACAAGTCTCTAGGGGTGACTGACCCCTTTGATGATATGTGTGATGCTTCTCCCTCTAATTTCAATGCCCCCGAGACCTACTTCTCTCTCTATAATAATGATCTTTAAGTCACCACCTGAAAGTTCGGTGACTCCCGTGCCTTTTACATCCATGAGCCTCATCTCAAGTATGCCCACAGAATTCTTGCCTTTAATTTTTTTGGTCGCCATAGGAGCTCCGGGACCCTAAATAAAAAGGAACTGCACATTCTGTGGCACATGCAAAATGATAAGAAGCTCAATTTGGGAGACTAGCTGGCCAAGTAGTTCCACTATATCCTTACTCACCCAAAGAGACCTCCGATCCTGGGCACTATAATCTCAATGATCGCACATAACATGGAGAAATTTGATCTTATCCCCTACACTAGTGAGAGCGGATGACTTTTTTTCCACCCACGAGGACAGCGTGAGATGCGTAGCATGGGGGGTGGAAAAATAACTAGCACTATAAAGCGTGCCGAGGGACCGATCCTCATTTTAGCGTGATGAAAAGATTGATTGGTTGATGTTGAATTTAAGTCCAATTTATGTATTAAAGGATGCGAGATCAAAATCCTGTACTAAAAATATAGTCGCCACTCGGTTCAGCTCAACAGTGAAATTTTGGTACCATTTTCCCACCGGGTTGTAGTCCATACCTTAAGTAGAGATTCTGAGTTCAGATGATGTTATCTATTTTACATTAGGCCAAGTTAAAATATTTCATTCTTTCTTAATCGGTTTAGTCCACCCTATCTATTGGTGTTTTCGGTTTATATATTGTTTTCGTGTTATCAAGCAATCAAAAGCGGTAAATAAATAATCATTACAGTTATCCAAAAAAAATGTGAAAAATAAAATAATAATTACATGGCTTTCCCAATCCTACACATTTTTCTATATGATAAATAAAATACCCGAAGGCCTAGCATTCATCTATCCTAAATCTACCTGCACAAAGCGGTTAGCACAAATACGACACTTTGTATGAGGTATATCGTATAACATGCATGGTTAGTAAACAAAACAAGACCTGAGTTAGCGTGAACATGACATATTTCATTTACAATTTATAGAGCCCGGTCGGATGGCTAAAAATAGGATTTAATCGGCATTTGCGGGCAAAATTTTGTTATATCCGTATTTTAGACTCGATTGCTATTTTAACCGGATTATTAGTGAAAATTCCACATGGTATAGGGCGGGGTCTATTTTCAGAAGGTTTTGGACCTTCGTCGTTGCACTATACATCCTAGCTTCGGAAATTTAAACTAGGTCGAAAAAGGAACGAAAAATAAAACTGCTGTCCAGAAGGTCATGCCGCCGGCGGCATGACTGAGACCGCCTGCGGCATCAATGATGTCATAGGAAATATCAGTCATATTGGTAGGCTGCATGACTTTCTAGATACCATAAAGAAAGGGTCCTGTAAGAAAATGGAGCCACTGGGGACAAATGAGACCACTAGTGGTATTAACGATGCCGCTGGCGCCATGGTTAATACCGTCGGTGGGTTCAAATGCCTCCAGAGGCTTTAGTTTCTTACAGTAGCTGTTTTTGGCCGGAAAGCGATGAAAAACCCAAAACTAAGTGCAAACTGCAACTAAAGCACAATAAAAAAGTAAAATGAAAGCCAAAGAGCTATGAGACTTAAATTTTTTACCTCAGGGCCGTGAATCCACCTCTTCGTGATCCATATGACACCTCTGGGGAGCTCAAGAGATGATTTTGGGAAGTGAGGGGTGATTTTGTCTCTAAATCCTAATTTTTGTGATTTCTAAACTCAAAACACACCTAAATATCAAAGAGTTTAGTAGAGAAAAACCAAGAAAAGATGAATTGAATCCTCTTTTCTAACCTTTTCTAAACTTTATCCCACTAAAGCTAACTAGAATGCTCAAAATTTGCTTGAAATCTTGAGTGGTGGAAGATTAGAACCCTTGAAATGGCTGAGAAATCTTGTTTATATAGGCTAAAATCCGTTGGAAATTGCCTTCGATCAATTATCCATCGGATATAAAGTAAAAAGTGCACACAGCTATCTGCAGAGAAAATGATACAACCGGCGGCATGGACGATACCACTGACAGTATCAGCGAGGCCATTGGCGGCCTCTCTCCTCTGGCAGGTCTGAAAAGTTACACGATTCGTGCCCGAAATCAGGGAAAAGGAGATCCGAAAAAGGTTGATAATGACGGAAAAACTCAGATATTGGGTGTATTTTTCTATTTTTATAGGTATTTTGGACTAGATTATTTTTGGGGTGTAAATCATCAGTCTAAGCTACCACCTGACGCGTTATCGGACATATTGAAGTAAATTTTTTCCAAAAATAAATTTTGCAGAGAATTTTATATCGATAATAAAAATTACAAAAATGAATTTTTATTATGAGGAATAAAATCGGGCATACGTCATCATGTCAGTATGCCTGCACGAAAGAGCAAGGGATAGAAATGACACCTGATGGATGGCTGGTTTGCCCCTTGGTTGGGCTTGAGCTTTAAAGATTGGGCGCCCCTTGGTCGGGCTTGAGCTTTGAGGATTGGTTGCCCCTTGGTCGGGCTTGAGCTTTGCAGATTGGGTTCCCCTTAGTAAGGCTTGAGCTTTGTAGATTCGGTTGCCCGTTGGTCGGACTTATGCTTTGTGGATTGGTTGCCCCTTAATCGGACTTATGCTTTATAGATTGGTTGCCCCTTGGTCGAAATTATGCTTTGTGGATTGGTTTGCCCCTTGGTCAGGCTTGAGCTTCACGGAGAGGTTTGCCCCTTGGTCGGGCTTATGCTTTGCGGAGAGGTTTGCCCCTGTTGGGAACTGACAGTCAAATTGAACATGCATAAGAGGCATGACGGAAATTCAAAATTTTGTCCCTGTCCCAGGAACTCTTATTAGTTGCATATAAATTAAATAAAGCCTTAACTAAATAATTCTCTACCTAGGTTAGCATGCTAAAGGACTAGGCATACCATAATTCCAAATTATATCCTAACATATTTATTTTATACTAAGCATGTTATAACTCTAAGTTATAACCTAAGCATAAAATAAACTAAGCATGCAAAAATAACCTAAGCATAATTATTAAGTCTAAAAACACTTAAAGAAAAAGACTTAATAATTAAAAGAGAAAGAAAAAGAACTTACCAGTTGAAGCGTGCTTTTGCAGGACCTTCTTGCACAAGCCTCCAGTCGTAGGATAGCCTCTATCAGTATCCACCCCCACCAACCAAAACCTCCCCAGGAGGAAGAACTAAGAAGCCTCGAGTAGTTGCTAGACCACTCTAGAAGCCTCACCCAAAAATATAAACTAGCGGTGCCCGAATAAATTCAGGCTCCACAAAAATAACTTGCTCAAGTACCCGAGAGATTAATTATCTCGCTTAGGATTTATGCTTTAAACTTGGTACAATTTAAAAGGAAAGGAAATAGCCTATATATAGGCTTGGGGGAGAAAAATGCTCCCCCTTTCATCGATGTGGGATGGGAGTATTACTCCCATCCCACTAATTAATCAATTAATATATATATATATATATATATATTAATTGAGCCGCCACTTATCATGGGTTGCCTTTGTGCAGCCCATGAATAAGGGCCGCGCATTTTTGGCAACCGAACTTTGTACAAAATATTTTATACTTTTCGGTTCCAACTTACCAATGCAAAATTCCTTATAAATCCTTTCAAATAAATTTTTATTTTTGACTCTAATAAATTAGTTACCAGTCAAAATAAATAATTTGGTCCAACCAAAATTGATCTAATCAATTATAATTTATTTATGACTCTAATTAATTAGTTATCGGTCAAAATAAATTCCTTGGTCTATCCAAAATTGATCTAATCAATTTTAACCAATTAAACAATAATCCAATTATTATTCATGTTATATTTTATAATAGAATAAATCTATTAGTTCTTTACTTAGTCCGATGAAGGTCCAATGTGTGTGACCTTATAGGATCCCGAAGTATTGAGCTGTTAAGGCTTAACCAACCCGTGTTCTAATGGAACCATTGGCTCGATGTTCTAGACTGTGAATAGAACTTGATTACCTTAAACGACTGTAGTACGCCTCTAGCAAGGGTCTACCATCCCCCATTACTCGGAACGTCATTTATGCTTATGACTTAATCCCGGTTAATGCAATAATTATCCAGTGCGATAAATTCCTTCCATTCTTTAATATTAGTACCATCTGGTTTATTGGGTTCGGTTAAAGTGTTAACCCACTAATAGCAAGGTTGCTCCAAGCTATCCCAGTTATTTACTTGTTACCGAAGTATATTGCCTTTTACCATAGTGTGTTTGACTAGAAACCATTTCTATCAAACACATTCTCTGATCAGAGGTTTATGGCAATCATCACTTCAACAAGTGGCCAGGTACAACTCCTTAATATATCCAGAGCGATGGATTCTTTCCGACTACTCAGCCTACCAACGTGCTGTCATCACTATACCCGTAATCACCCGTAGCACCCTAAATTAATGAGTGCATAGCAATGACCCAAAGTATAGCAATAGTACCACACAAGGCAACTAGCATCTCAAGTATGAGGACATTCGCAAAGCTTATTGCATGAAGATAAACACTAACACATTGATATTTATACCAAGTGTTTTTCTTGCTGCGGTCTCCAATATATCTCCCAGATATATCCATGTGTCAAGCTTAAGGCACCACCTTCAGTCTTTAGGAGATTAACTGCTTGGACCCTTTCCAAGAAAGTTGACCACATGCTAGTCTTTCCGTTTCATCAATATCCTTTCTTGATGACACTGTGACTAGGGACAGTTTAGACATAATCATAATTGCACATGAAGTAGGTTCCACCAAATATAGTCCAACTATAATTTCTCTGACTTCATGCTATGATATGTCAAGGACTTTTGTATACATATATTAATGAATATATTTTAACCAGCTATAATATATATGTATAGAAACACATTGATATAAACAAAAGAACAAATGCCTTTATTGATTAAATAAATTATTCGTACTATTACATAATTAAGATATATTGCCCTAATTGCCTTAAGGGCATACATCATATCCAACAAACTCCCACTTGCACTAAGGCCAATTAGCCATATGTTTTAATCCATATGCTTTAACATGCTGGTCATGTTTGACTTGAGTCAATGGATTTGTCAGACCATCCGCGAGGTTCTGATCAGTGGGTACATATTCTAATCTTATTATCTTAGCATCAACAATCTCCCTGATTATATGATACTTTCTGGATACTTGTCTGTTTTTCTGATAAGACCGAGGTTCCTTTACCTGAGCTATGGCACCATTGTTGTCACAATATAAAGTAATTGGATCGATAGCCTCAGGCACCACACCGAGATCACCAATAAATCCCTTCAACCAGATAGCTTCTTTTGCTGCTTCGCATGCAGCAATATATTCAGATTCCGTGGTTGAATCAGCAGTAGTTTCTTGCTTGGAACTCTTCCAGCATACTGCCCCTCCATTTAACACATACACAAAACCTGACTGAGACTTAAAGTCATCCTTGTCAGATTGAAAGCTTGCGTCAGTGTAACCTTTGATAGTGAGATCACCTTCTCCATAAATCAAGAACTCATCCTTAGTCCTTCTCAAGTACTTAAGGATTGCCTTGACGGCCATCCAGTGTTTTTCACCTGGATCTGACTGATATCTGCTTGTAAAGCTCAAAGCCTGAGAGACATCCGGCCTAGTACATATCATAGCATATATGATGGATCCTATCGCGGATGCATAGGGTATATCCTTCATGCGCATTCTCTCTTGAGCTATCTTCGGACACTCAGCTTTAGATAGGTTAATCCCCTTTGTCATTGGGAGATAACCTTTCTTAGAATGCTCAAGGTTGAACCTATTTAACACCTTGTCTATATATGTACTTTGAGAAAGACCTAACAGCCTCTTGGATCTATCCCTGTAGATCTTTATACCTAGTATAAATGCTGCTTCACCAAGGTCTTTCATGGAGAACTTTCTTGACAACCATACTTTAACATTTTGAAGAAGAGAAATGTCATTTCCTATTAGCAGAATGTCATCAACATACAATACTAGAAAAACGACTGCACTCCCACTAACCTTCTTGTAAACACAAGGTTCATTTGCATTTGGGCAGAAATCCAGTTCCCGGATTGTCTAATCAAACCTTATATTCCAACTCCTTAATGCCTGCTTAAGTCCATAAATGGATTTTTGTAGCTTGCATACCTTCGAGCCATTCTGAGATGTAAAACCCTCAGGTTGTGTCATATACACATCCCGGTCTGAATCCCCATTCAGGAATGCTGTTTTTACATCCATCTGCCAGATCTCATAATTGTAATGAGCAGCAATGGCGAGGAGTATCCTAATGGATTTGAGCATGGCTACCGGTGAGAAGGTTTCATCATAGTCAATACCTTCCCGTTGACTATAACCTTTCGCAACCAACCTTACTTTATAGGTAATTACATTACCATCCATGTCAGTCTTCTTCTTGAAGACCCATTTGCACCCAATTGGTCTAACCTCTTATGGTGCATCAACCAAATTCCAAACTTGGTTCTCGTACATGGAATCCATTTCTGATTTCATGGCCTTTTGCGATTTATCAGAATCTGAGCTTTTTATTACCTCATCATATGTCCTTGGTTCATCATCCTCCATAAGATATAGTTCCTTATCATTAGTGATAATAAACCCATATCTATTGGGACCCTTATGAACACGACTTGATCTTCGCAATGATTGTGTTTCGACAGTTTGTTCTTGGATCACACTCTCTTGTGTATCTAGAACGGGGTCAATCAGTTGATCGTCTGTTTCTTCCTGTTGAACTTCCAGTTCAATATTGCTCCCACTGACCTTTTCAAGTAAGTGTTCCTTTTCAAAAAAGTGAGCATTCCGAGACACAAATACCTTTTGTGCTTCGGGTTGGTAAAACAGATATCCAATTGTTTCCTTTGGATATCCAATGAACTGACATTTGTCAGCCTTGGCATTTAGCTTATCTGACGCTATCCTCTTCACCATAGCAGGACAACCCCATACTCTTAAGTGATTTAGAGATGGCTTTTTGTTACACCATCTTTTATAAGGTGTAAAATCAACTGATTTAGAGGGCACTCTGTTTAAGACATAAACCGCGCTCTCAAGTGCATATCCCCAAAAGGATTTACTAAGAACTGCATGGCTCATCATGGACCTGACCATATCTAATAAAGTCCGATTCCTCCTTTCTGACACTCCATTATATTGGGGTGTATATGGAGGGGTCCACTGGGGAACTATCCCATTTTCCTTTAGATAATCCTGAAACTCCTGACTTAAGTATTCTCCACCTCGATCCGATCGAAGTGTTTTAATACTTTTCTCAAGCTGTTTCTCTACTTCAGCTCTGAATAGTTTGAATTTTTCAAAACTTTCAGACTTGTGCTTCATCAAGTACAAATAACCGTATCGTGAGTAATCATCAATAAAGGTTATGAAGTAGGAGTATCCTCCTAGTGCCTGAACACTCATTGGACCACACACATAAGTGTGTATAAGTTCCAATGTACTCGTGGCTCGTTCACCCTTCCCTTTGAAGGGTAACTTTATCATTTTTCCTTTTAAACAAGGTTCACAATCACCATAAGACTCTAAGTCTATTGAGCCCAAGTCTCCACGCTTATGCAACTTGGTTAAGCGATCTTTGTTTATGTGGCCTAAACGGCAATGCCATAAGTAAAAGGAATTCTCATTATCTAATTTAACTTTCTTCACATTGTTTATATTGAAAACTTCTGTTTTAGTATCAAGAATATAAATGCCACCTTTCAACATTCCATAACCATAAAGAATATTATTCAAACGAATCTGACAATTATTATTCGAAAATAAAATTTCAAATCCCTCTGTTGCTAAACACGCAACTGATACAATATTCTTAGTAACACTTGGAATGTAATAACAATTATTCAAAACTAAAACAAGTCCACTTGGCAAAACAAGACTAAAGCTCCCTACGGCTAATGCAGCAACTCTGGCTCCATTTCCCACACGTAGGTCCATCTCCCCTTTTGCAAGTTTTCTACAGTTCCTTAGTCCCTGCACAGAAGTACAGATATGAGAACCACAACCAGTATCTAATACCCAAGTGGATTCTTGCGGAAAAGTAGCAAAGTTTTCAATTATAAATATACCTGAAGTAGATGCCTCTGTAGGCTTCTTCTTCAAATGCTCAGAAGCAGGAGCTTTGCAATCCCTCTTCCAATGTCCCGGTTTCCCACATTGGAAGCAGACATACTTAGATGCCTTCTTTTCATTCTTCTTCTTACTGATTCTTTTCTTGGCACCCAGTGCCTGCTTCTTCTTCTTAGAAGCCTTGCCTTTTTCAACCAACAGTAGAGGTTTCTGATCTTTCTTGATCTGAGGTTCTACTATTTTCAGCATGTTAATTAATTCAGGGATAGTTGAATTAATCCTATTCATGTAATAGTTAGTTACGAAACCTGAGTAACTATCTGTCAAGGACATCAACACAAGGTCAATGCTCAAGTCATGATTCATCTCGAATCCCAATCGATTCAGCTTCTCAAGGTATCCCAAGAGTTTCAGTACATGCTGAGAGGCAGAGGTGCCAGCCTGCATCTTGGTCCCGAAAAGGAGCTTAGAGGTCTCATACCTCTCTGTCCTCTCCCTCTCCGAAAAGAGTTCTTCAAGATGGAGAACCATATCCTCCAAGGGCATGTTCTCATGTTGTTTCTGAAGCTCAGAATTCATGGACCCCAACATAATACACATGGCAGTCTCACGATCTTTCCTGTGCTTCAACCAGGCATCGTGTTCCACATGATCCTTATCATCAGGTTCTACAGGGAAAATTTCACTTAGGACATAGGCAATTCCCTCAGATCTGAGAACTATTCTCACTGCTCGGAACCAATCAGAAAAGTTCAAGCCATTCAATTTGGTGTCAAGTAACATACGGAGATTAAAATTGGAAGCCATTTTCAACCTAAGACATAAGAAAAGAAAAGTGTTTAGATATTAGTTTAAGTACATGTATTTAATATGAGGACTTTTAATTAAATACATTTTCCTACTATTTTCTTCGAAATTTACAATAGCCCATTCTATTGAATTCGTGAATTTTAGCCCAGCTAAATTTCCTAGTAGGTAGCATCTATAACTAGTCTATTACAACCCCCAATTTTATGAGTCAAGTCATAATAGTCAGTCATAGTTGGAATCTAATTCCATTTGCATCGCATGCAATTGCTAATTCATTCAAGTTCCCTAATCCCAAGGGACGTGTGCTCTTATATTAGCATCTCCTTGAATATGTCTCAGATCTGGGCCTAGCCCCTAATTTTAAGGTGGACTACCCCAGCTCTGTTAAGGTAGACCCTATCTCAAACTTTACAACCAATCAATGTGGACTAGAAGGAACGCTTTGCATAGCACTTTGATAGCCCAAAAAGACCGTATTATAAATTTGAGTAAGGAAGACTATAACTTGCCTTAATATATTTACTTTGGGATTTTATTGGAGTTAAACGTCTCACCCAATCTAGGATTTTATCAGATGGACAAAATTATAATTACTTGTATTAATTCAGGGAATTTTAGAATTAATTTATAAGGTCTAACCTTAGGTGGGTTCAGCTCTTTATTATAATTATTCCATCAACCTAGATTATATGCAAAATAATTAACGCTTTAATTTGTTATATTTATATTGCATTTCCTTTAAGCTTTTATTCAATAATTTTAATTTTTTACTTTGTTATAGAAACACATATAAGCACCATCTTATATACTAGAAATAAATTAGTTCATATTAATCCCCCGATTGGTCAATTCAAATTGCACCGATATAGGTTCCCAGGTAGGAGAGGTGCCCTATAAGGAGTAGACACCAAGTCTAATCCTTAGCCAGAACAAATACGGGCACAAACTTGAAGACCAATGGATTCTCTTGAACTAATAAATTTCGTTCTTCCAATTAATGTAAATTGGGAGCATCTATAACCCATGTAATTTAAATAAATTATTGACACTTGTATAATTTGAGTAAGTTGAGCAAGCTTATTCAAAATTATTCATAACTAATTTCTAACCTTGAAATGAAAGACAGAAGTTTATATATATTATTCCAAACAATTAAATAAACAAATCATTTCATTTAGAAAATAATATTTAGTTTGCTTCTAACTTAATTATGCACTAAATAGGCAAGCTCTGATACCACTGTTGGGAACTGACAGTCAAATTGAACATGCATAAGAGGCATGACGGAAATTCAAAATTTTGTCCCTGTCCCAGGAACTCCTATTAGTTGCATATAAATTAAATAAAGCCTTAACTAAATAATTCTCTACCTAGGTTTGCATGCTAAAGGACTAGGCATACCATAATTCCAAATTATATCCTAGCATATTTATTTTATACTAAGCATGTTATAACTCTAAGTTATAACCTAAGCATAAAATAAACTAAGCATGCAAAAATAACCTAAGCATAATTATTAAGTCTAAAAACACTTAAAGAAAAAGACTTAATAATTAAAAGAGAAAGAAAAAGAACTTACCAGTTGAAGCGTGCTTTTGCAGGACCTTCTTGCACAAGCCTCCCGTCGTAGGATGACCTCTATCAGTATCCACACGAACCCCACCAACCAAAACCTCCCCAGGAGGAAGAACTAAGAAGCCTCGAGTAGTTGCTAGACCACTCTAGAAGCCTCACCCAAAAATATAAACTAGCGGTGCCCGAATAAATTCAGGCTCCACAAAAATAACTTGCTCAAGTACCCGAGAGATTAATTATCTCGCTTAGGATTTATGCTTTGAACTTGGTACAATTTGAAAGGAAAGGAAATAGCCTATATATAGGCTTGGGGGAGAAAAAATGCTCCCCCTTTCATCGATGTGGGATGGGAGTATTACTCCCATCCCACTAATTAATCAATTAATATATATATATATATATATATATATATATATATATATATATATATATATATATATATATATATATATATATATATATATATATATATTAATTGAGCCGCCACTTATCATGGGCTGCCTTTGTGCAGCCCATGAATAAGGGCCGCGCATTTTTGGCAACCGAACTTTGTACAAAATATTTTATACTTTTCGGTTCCAACTTACCAATGCAAAATTCCTTATAAATCCTTTCAAATAATTTTTATTTTTGACTCTAATAAATTAGTTACCAGTCAAAATAAATAATTTGGTCCAACCAAAATTGATCTAATCAATTATAATTTATTTATGACTCTAATTAATTAGTTATCGGTCAAAATAAATTCCTTGGTCTATCCAAAATTGATCTAATCAATTTTAACCAATTAAACAATAATTCAATTATTATTCTTGTTATATTTTATAATAGAATAAATCTATTAGTTCTTTACTTAGTCCGATGAAGGTCCAATGTGTGTGACCTTATAGGATCCCGAAGTATTGAGCTGTTAAGGCTTAACCAACCCGTGTTCTAATGGAACCATTGGCTCGATGTTCTAAACTGTGAATAGAACTTGATTACCTTAAACGACTGTAGTACGCCTCTAGCAAGGGTCTACCATCCCCCATTACTCGGAACGTCATATATGCTTATGACTTAATCCCGGTTAATGCAATAATTATCCAGTGCGATAAATTCCTTCCATTCTTTAATATTAATACCATCTGGTTTATTGGGTTCGGTTAAAGTGTTAACCCACTAATAGCAAGGTTGCTCCAAGCTATCCCAGTTATTTACTTGTTACTAAAGTATATTGCGTTTTACCATAGTGTGTTTGACTAGAAATCATTTCTATCAAACACATACTCTGATCAGAGGTTTATGGCAATCATCACTTCAACAAGTGGCCAGGTACAACTCCTTAATATATCCGGAGCGATGGATTCTTTCCGACTACTCAGCCTACCAACGTACTGTCATCACTATACCCGTAATCACCCGTAGCACCCTAAATTAATGAGTGCATAGTAATGACCCAAAGTATAGCAATAGTACCACACAAGGCAACTAGCATCTCAAGTATGAGGACATTCGTAAAGCTTATTGCATGAAGATAAACACTAACACATTGATATTTATACCAAGTGTTTATCTTGCTGCGGTCTCCAATATATCTCCCAGATATATCCATGTGTCAAGCTTAAGGCACCACCTTCAGTCTTTAGGAGATTAACTGCTTGGACCCTTTCCAAGAAAGTTGACCACATGCTAGTCTTTCTGTTTCATCAATATCCTTTCTTGATGACACTGTGACTAGGGACATTTTAGACATAATCATAATTGCACATGAAGTAGGTTCCACCAAATATAGTCCAACTATAATTTCTCTGACTTCATGCTATGATATGTCGAGGACTTTTGTATACATATATCAATGAATATATTTTAACCAGCTATAATATATATGTATAGAAACACATTGATATAAACAAAAGAACAAATGCCTTTATTGATTAAATAAATTATTCGTACTATTACATAATTAAGATATATCGCCCTAATTGCCTTAAGGGCATACATCATATCCAACAAACTCCCACTTGCACTAAGGCCAATTAGCCATATGTTTTAATCCATAGAGGCACGGTATTATGGCTGAGGACGATAATAAGGAAGGGAGTGGCAGTGGCGAGGGCCATCTTGGGGAGTAAGGAGAGATTGGACAAGTTGTATCGACTGCTCATTAGGAGCATCATTCTTCCGATGTGAGATCGCAACCCCCTTTTATGCTTATGTATATTGTATGCTTTGACCAAAATAGTTCCTTATATTTACTTTTTGGATTTTTCAGGTTCCCTTTTGGAAGAGAGGCATGGCTGATGATAGTGGCGGGGGATATTATGGCATACCCGAGGGTGTCGACTTTATCAAGAGGCGCCTCTCGAGCACATTAGAGACCCAATTCCAACTTATGAACTCGTGGGGCGATTTCCTGCTTAGGGAGATAGGCTCAAGCAGCCATTTGCTAAGCTTTGTACCAGAGAATACCACTTATGTAAGTCTTTGTGCAAATGTGAACAAATCATGTGATAAGCCTTCTATGAATCCCTTTTGATTGTCTTTTGGATTATTCAGGTTCCTCGTGCTGAGGTGGAGAGATTGGGGGGCAATGCCTTTTCCCTCAGGGACACTCTTATTGGCCAGTCTTTGCTTGTTCAGGTATACTTCCTATAATGATATGACATAGTAAAAATGAAATGCATGTATGGATATTATGAATGATGTAGCTTATTGTTGTCTCCTTTTACTACAGGATTTCTTTGCCCTTTTACTGTCGGGTACTAATGTGGCCCGATAGAGGTATGAGGTAAAGAATGTGGCACTTCAACATCATGTGAGCGAGCTAGAGAACCAACTTAATTCTACCTTACACGAGCGAAGGAGCAAGCACAATATGGACCACGCGACTCGGGTGAGCAAAGTCAAAGGGGAAAGAAGGTGGCAGCCGGGCGCCGCTATGGAGTTGCCCCTGTGAGTTCTTGGAGAGTCCTAGGGACCGAAGAAGATGCCATCGATACCTATCTTCTCAGCAAGGAGGATGTCTCATCTCACCCGCCTGCTGGTGGCAATCAGCCCTATATCCATTCGCATGATCTGATTTCTTCTTTGCTTTGAAATTTATTTATAATGATCTTGAACATGGGTTTTGATTTGTGTGCCTTTAATACATTGGGCTTTGATTATTGATTATTGATTTTGGATTGTTTTGGTGTTATTTAGGTTTAGTGTTTGGATATTTGGATGGTTTGTGTCTTCGGGCCTTTGATTTGAATAAGATTTGAATTTTGTGCTTGCATATCTTCTAGAAATAGATTACAAGGTTTTTTACAGGGTGTTTACAAGCTTGAACTGATGAAAATAGGTCTGAAATTCATAGGGGAACTGCCATGCCCCCGCCAGCTTGGCTTATGTTGCCGACGGTTTCATTCATGCAGCCAGCGATATGGCTATATTTCCGGCGGTATCAGCTCTAAATTTACTGATTTAGACTTTTCTTTTCTTTTTTTATGTCTTTTTATTTTATTAATTTTTTTGTCTTTTTTACTCTAACTTTTGCATAGATTGTCCCTAGGGTTTTCAATCTATCGAGTCTTGTCTTAATTTTTTCCTGGACCGTCCTTTTTGGGTTTTCAATTCAGCAGACTTATTTTTGACTTTTGCATAGACCTGGATGTTTTCAGTCTATCTGGATTTACTATCTTTTTAAATTGAAACGATGATGAGCTCGGAGCATCTTTAATTAAGCTTACTTTTGATGTTTTCTCCCTCTAGTCACCAGACATTCATACAACCACAAGCATAGAGGTTTCTGTACAAAAATACTTTTGTTGAATGAATTTAATTAGAGTACAAGATGTTGGTAACCATTTCCATCAATCAAACTCCTCGTGTTAACCAGTCTTTACAGATTTTCAAGTTAACATCTCACTATTTTTCTTTCGTGTCCTAATTTTGCCTGAACGACCCTTTTTAGGATTTCAGTTCAGCGGGCAATTTCACAAAAGGATACCCTAATTTTTGCACGACCAGTTTACAGAACACCAACCGTTTGGTGTCACCCTAATTTTTGCCCGATTAGTAGAAGACAGAAACGCGAGTGATTTATTATATATATATTTTTTGTTTTGTGCTGCTTTTCTGATTTATTTCTTTTGTTTGGATATGATAACGCTTAAGCCTATCCTAGCCGATCAGGTCGATGAACTTGCTCTCACCTGTGCTCATAACCTTGATTGCCCCATTCATTTGGAACCTTCTTTGGCCACACGACAGTCTTCTTAACTTGATCTGAACTTCTCCTCGATGCCGGTGTTGGATGATTCCAAATGCCTCAATGCCGAGTCTGAGAGGGTATCAAGTATCTAACTTGTTGTTGTGCGCTCGACCCACCTTTGCAGATTGTCCAAGGCTTATAGTGTCCGTTCGGCTATCACACTGGATTACTCGGTTCATTTTGACCTCTAAAATTACATTGGGTGACCCTACTTCAATTTTGATCGACCATATTACAAGGAGCTTGGTTTGTGGGAGTTTTGGTGTTTGAAAAGCGACCCCTAGATTGGTTTGATTGCTGTTCTAATTGCTCCTTTAGTTTGAGGTTTATACAGTCCTCCCTGGTAAAGCCTAACTTAGCCCCTTGTATCGGTGACAGAGGGTTTTAACTGCTTAGGACTAGATCTCCAAATTTTAGGGGAAACTTCTGGCATTTCGCCTGGCTGTTATAGATTCGAGCCATTCACTACTGGTACATTTGGAGTTTGTCTAAGGTCCTTAACCCTATTCATCCATTATATTCGGTTGCTTCAAATTCCTCCTGAGTCCATTTAGATTCTTCTTGGGTCTATTCATACTCGATTGCTTGAGGTGCTTGTGGCGGGTTAATTCGTGTTGGGCGAAGCTATGTTTCTCTACAAGTTTGGTCATTTTCTTTGCGGTGAAAATGGTGTAAGATTTGGCTACGGTATTTATTTGATGGAGGTTAGGGTTCACCAATCGTATATGCCCCTACGCCAAGGATGGCTAAGGAGCAGGGAAGTTTTGGACAAGGGTTGATAAGGGAAAAGGGGTGGGTGGGCGAAAACGTATGCCATGATTTTTTTCATTTCAGGGGCCTAGTCGACACTTCTTTAGTAGCTTGAAGGTGCACAGTTGTGAGGTTGCTGACCTAATTCTGGAAGAGACCCGTGATGTTCGACAATTTGACTATCGATCTTGGACTTATCTCATGAGCAGGATCAAGCAAAAGCATTACCTTAGAATTTAAGCCCTGTTATTATCTCACATGTGTCTTGGCAGGAGTTAAATTATTGGAAATGATTACCACTAGGGAGATTCCATTTGTACTCAAATTGATTTCATGCAATAAAGTATTTTGAATACCTAAAGTATCATGCATATGTTCGT